>OZ038371.1:194693633-195293633 GCA_964036015.1 Leptarthrus brevirostris
CGCCGATGAGCTGGCCAGGAAAGGTTCCTCCTCTCGAGCCCTTTTGCAGACTCAGGTTATCGCCGGCAAGAGCTGTACTTGAAGGTTGGAATATGAGTCAGCAGCTGGTACACTGACGAAATGAATTTTCAAAAAATCGATTTTTTTTTGGTTTTTTTTTCGTAATGTACATATATTTAAGTACAAAATATATATATATATTTAAGTCAATCCGGCGAATATTCTCAAAGTTACAGGCACATTTATATATGTAAAGTGCTTTTATCTCAAGAGCTTTTGAAACTTTAAACGCGTTTTTCTCAAAACTGTGTTCTTAAAGTCGGTGAGCAAGATTTCTCGGAAATGGCTGAACCGATCAGTTTCAAATTTTAACACAAGCTTTTAAGTATATTTTTTAGTAATTAATCAAAGGTTTTTTTCTCACCCATACATATTTTCCATTTTATAAACAGTTTAAGGCCTACATTTTAGTCAAAAATCGTTTTTTAGAAGCCGCCGTTTTGTCAAAAATTTATATTTTGCTTATTCCTTCCTTGGTTTTTTCATTTTTGATGATCCAGTCCAGAGAAATCGTGCTCACCGCAAAACACTTTTTTTTGAGGTGCTCCCGGAGATCACCTATAGCAGCTTTCAAAATAATTATTTTTAAAAATAAAAAATTTTTAAATACCGTTGAAAGTTGCCATAACATGTGTACAAATTTTTACTTTAATAAATCGTCTTTTCAGGAAAAATTCGTAAAAAATTGCTTTTTTTTAGCCTCATGAGTGTGTATAACCCCCTAATTAATACAGATCTAAGTTTGCTTTGACTCTACCTATCTGGCCACTATGGACTCAGATGTTATTTACACCGGTTGAGTCTGTCCAGTGAGAAGTGTAGGCTATTTATGGAGGACGATGAAACCAACATGCATATATTGTGCTTTTGCTCTGCCTTGGCATGGCTGAGAAGCATAATCTTCAGTCGGGAATTTGTGAGCCGTGCTGATGTTTAATTTTCCATTGTTAAAGACTATATAGCATATCTGAGCGTGGATGCGCATCTTTAACAGTGGGAGGGGTTATTTCACAAAAGACCCCCTTAGGTCGTAGTGCCCACCATATAATAACAATATAACCGTTAGCAAGAAAACAAAGCGTGCTTGGTCGCCACTCGCGTTGCAAATAAATACTGGGTCATCCCATTAGTAATTTCGGTTTTATTGCTTTTGAAAATTAAGATACCTACCAATACCTCCTTCCAAAATTCACTCGTCCGTGACGAAAATTTCTTCTCTTGTACCGTCCTGACCTCGTCTAACCTCTGACCTCGTGCTTTTTATCTGTCCAAATTTTCTTACGGTAATTAAAAATATGTCAGAGAAGATAAAAATCGTATAAAGCTATAGTCAAACGCTTTGATGAATGAAAAAAAACGGAGTTGCATCTGATCCCTCCGAAATTAATGCCGGTATAACAAAGGGCTCAGTTCTCTCACCAACCATATTTCTTATTTTCTCCGAAAACAACTCCCTTAGTTCCGGGTACTGTTTTTATTCTGTAATGAATTCTTCAATTTACAGAATGTGCGGTGATCTACAAGTTCCACATCAGGCCTAGACTCGAATATAATTTCCATATTTGGTCAGGGTCCAAACACACCGCATTGTAGGCTTTAGACAAAGTTGAACGTAAGGCTTATAAATTTATTGGCAATTCCTCAATTTTTGAGAGCATTGAGTCATCTGGAGCGTGGGTTGTCTCTCATTCTTTTATTGCTATTTCCAGGGCCATTGTTCTAATGAAATTGCTAGCCTGATTGCTTTTAGACACATGACAACGCGTTATGAAAAGCTTCAAGTCGCTCCTACCCCCATACTTTCCATGTCAAATTTGGACGTACCGTCAAATCTCGGGAATCTTTTCTAAGCAGAACGAATGTGAAACAGTCTACCGTCTTCTGTTTTTTACGCGTCTTATGAGCCCATCGTACATCGACGCCAATTTCATTCAACTTCTTAACCCATTTCCCTTACACTTAATTCCTTTCCTGCCAAGGCTGTCCTTTAGCATCATAGGGTATCCTCTGAACTTTGGAATTATCATATATAAATAATAAAGTTAAAAAAAATACACAAACACTCAGGCTCCCTCATTTCCACTGTCAGCCGCAGGAGCCGGTATTTTGGATCACCCTTTTTTAGGTAGTTAACCGAACTAGGATCTACTCCCACTTTAACCTAATCTAACGTAATCTAATAAAAGCGTGCACCAAAATATAAAATGATATTGAAAATAAAGAAGAATGAAAACCCGAGTAAAGTTTATGTACGCCATTTGCGAGCACGGAAAGCGAACAAATGCGCCAGGTAGGATTATGCACACTCCCGCTACAGGCCCGAATATTTAAAAATACGCTTGCCACACGGGTATTCACGCCTCCGCTGCAGGTACACAAATCTAAACTTCTCCGTACACTCTAATAGTAGTAGAGCCCGTGCCACAAAAGCCTGAGGCATTTGTAAAAGCGTACTTCTTAAATTTCAGGTTAAGTAAGTTTTCGGTCAACCCAGAAAAGTATGGGTTGTCGGGCTAAGTGTTTTCCAATGCCAATAAACAAAAGGTCGACGAGAAAATGATGATTTTCCATTTACACTGGGAAAATGCGTATCATTTTTGGGGCGACCTAAAATGCCCTTCTTTTTCAGACCCTACAATATTGCCCCGACAACCCATACGTTTCTGGGTTGAACAAAGTTTACTTTACCTGAGATTCAAAAAGTACCCTTCTAACAATTGCTTGAGGCTTTTGTGTCACGGGCTCTTAGACTATACTAATGGTCAGCTGTCGATATTAGGAGAAATGATCGTACAATTTATCATTATTATCGACTATAATATTTTGCAATTATTTTATAGAAAATACTAACAAGTACAAAATTCATTGGAGTATTAATATTGCTGAAGAATAAATGTTTCGAAAAAAGTTATTACAATTATAATAAATTATTTTAATGATAAAAAAATTTCATATTTTTTAAGTATTGACTTTAAGGATTTTATCAATCGAATGGAGTAACATCTAGCTTTCGGCTTGATTAAAAATTGTTTCCTCTAAATTAAGGACAATTGTTAATTTTTTTACGTAGCCACAATTTGCAATTAATTTATGTATATTAATTGTTTAAATACATATACAATTATTTTCAACATAGCTATTCATTAAGTTATTAAGTGGGCGAATTTAGGTAGTTGGTCGATAATCGGTGCAACTACCTTACTTCGTCGGGTGAAAAACAATCTCCCCATAATTTATTTTTCCAGCTCAACAAACAATATTGATTGGACATAGCTGCTCTAGGGTTTGAAATCCATGCAGCCCTTTGTATGAAATGAAATAGTAGAAACAAGTAAGAGGTGAACCACCCTGTCAGTTTTCATAAAAGTATTTAAAGATTATTTTTCAGTAATTTTAACATAAAGTAAAAGACACTGTTCCGCATAATAACTATGTATACGTTTGCAAAAACTGTCCTTCTTTGCTGCCTAGATAACTAAATATTGCTACCACTCAGCCGCCCCCATTCTAGGTTTTAGCTTAATAAGCTCATACATATATGTAAATGCACGCATGCATATCTCCCCACCTTCCCTACCTTTGTCAAAAATTTTCACTAGTCAGTCACAAGTTTAATTATTCACGACCCTGACTAGTTATCCAATTAAAACATGCCTTTAATTAATGTTTTGTAAAATCACATTTTTAAAGACAAGCTCATCCTAACAGTCGTTTTTATGACATTCCATAGCAAAAGCACCCACTTGTTCCTTTATGCCAGGGTATTTGCACGGAAAAACTCTCTCCTTCATCCTCTATAGGAACTTAACCTTATAACGTTGTTTGCATAGTTTGTTAATTATTTAATAAATAAAACCACTCCCTTTTTAATTTTAATAAGATGGTATTTATCTTTTGAATAATTTAGTGTCTTTAATCCGAGTGGCAAATACTTATTTTAGTTTTAAAACGCATTCATCTACTGTGACATTTGCGTAATGACAAGTTCAAATAGAAGGGATCCGGGTGCATTAACTCCTTCCTCTGGCCTTGCACTGAAGGCGTTGAATAGCATTTGACGTTAGCACTAAATGCGATATTTCTTTTTCACTCGCACCTTGCAATCTTTTATCGCTGCTCCATTTTTAATGAAATTCTACAAAAGAAATGTTTTCATAACTTGCGAGCATTGAATCATGCCACATTTAGCAGCAGGTCTTTAAGTTGATAAAGGTGAAGTCACCTTTACACTTGGCCTGCGGCGCTAGGGTTAAATGTAAAGGTAACCGAAGTATATTAAATCGGGCTCGCGATGGGATTGCATTACGTTGTGGGAACAATTCAAATAAGCATTTAACGGTGACATAATATGTCCCAGACATCATTCATTTAACTCATATGTCGGGCCGTGCAATTAAAAATGCAACGAAACCCTATCCTCTGGAGGAGAATGCCAACTGCACGCCTTGACTGAGCAAAGAAATCAGAGGTTTTGTTCACTCCACGTCCTTTGAAACTAAAAGCCGCCCCAGTCCCGTGTCGCCTAGCCACATACGTGAAATGTTGTATCAGTCGCAGCTCTATGTTCCTCTACATTTCAGGTTTATTTATGTAGAGATATACTTAAATGTTTTTGTCTTCTGCTTGCAGGACGGGCAACGAGGTCATTTGGAAGGACTGGCATCTGTATATTGTGAACTGCTAATGGCTCCCTTCGGAGATGTTCTAAGTGCTTTAGAAAATGCTAGGCAAGCATCATGGGCGGAACGAAGTCCACTTAATCCAGCCGGCATGGGAACGACACGGGGTCATCGAGGTAGTTCCAGTCAAGGGGGCTTACCAAATAGTCACAGTCAGCCAATTTACGTGCCAGGAAAATACTCGGTAAATATACTAACTAGACCACCCTATAAAACCATCCTTTCTCCAATAATTGTTTGTTCCTCAGTGGGGGTCTCCTGTGTTTCCTTTTCACTGTTTTTGCAACTCCTCTTCACTTCCCAATCCGACTTGTTAGTATGCAGCGCTAACGACTCTCCCCGAACAACTAGGCAAAGGCAGTCAAGAGGACGAGGTGCCAACACTATATGTATATATAATTCGAATCGTTATCCAAGGTACGAAATCCTAAGTGGTGAAAAAAGGGGTTCCGTTGCATTCTGCTTTGAATTTTAAAATCGCGAATTATTTACGATTGTATAATTTCGGGGTTCGGTATACAGTGCATACATCTCTGCCCCTTGATACCGAATTGAAAACCTACTTGACCTGCCACTGCTCCCGTGCTTCCACGTCGTCCTTTCTACTTTTGCACTTTTTAAGAGTTTCTTTATTTGCTTGCAGCCGTCAAGTTGTCTCTCCGATAAAGAAGAAGACGAAATTTATGGGTTCGGCTATGGAGTCTTTGCCCCAAGAGTAGCACGAGGGATCCTACAGGCGAACCTAAACGCCCAACAACAGCAGCAGCAGCAGCAACAGCAGCAAATATCAGCACAAACCGCTCAACAGCAACTGCCCAATTCCACGAATTTAAATTTAGTTCAACAAAGGTATAGTGATGAGATGTACGTTCCCTTCCATCCGTTTTCATGCTAAATTTCACTTTTGCTTTTTTTCTTCTCTTTGTAGTTGTTTAAGTCCTAGGTCAGCATATTTTTATGAATTCCCACCAACAGGTAAGTGCGATAATTATGTATTTATGCTTTAAATAAGTAGTCACTTTTAAAATACTAAGTTCAGATTAAATTTAAAGATTTTTTTTTAATTTTTACACTTAAGTGATCCCTAACTTATCAAGTTTGCGCTTTATGCTTTCCTATTTAGAAACTCTAAATTGATTTTTTTAATACAAAAAAGAATCTTAAAAATATTCTGTTCGTATTCCTAGTAGCTCTATTCCCCCCAGCTCCGATGCCTTTATTTTCCTTTTGTGCCTGGAGGGCCTATGTTATACGAGAATATTTCCTACGTTAAAATCTGATATTTTTAGTTTAATCTAGCCTCGACCGGCTGTCCTAGTCCTGGCAACAACATACATAAATGCGCATATGTACCCAGAAAATACAAAGACCTATAGGGCAGTTTCTAAGATAGCATTTCAACACCATAGTTTAAGGTATTTATTATAAACGATTTCCTTGCATTAATTGGAAACACTTTAAATTTGTATTATTGCCTTAAATGGGTGCTGGGAGCTCGGACACCCTGTATATCATGTGTAGAATCACCATGTGAATTATTAGAAAATGTTTCAATTATTTTGTAGACAAGGACCTTACTGAAGCATCAACTACATCTATTTAGATTTCCCGGGTAGCTTGTTGAAATAGAAAGCCCTTTTCAAACTCAGATTTATTAATTCATAAAAACTAGCGTAGTAAGAGTGCATCTTTTGATGAAGTGAGGGAATAATATAACAAAAAAAATTTAAATCAAAGTCATAAATTCTTTCAATACCAAAATTATATATATTAAAATGTAGAAAAAATAAAATTCAACAAAAAAAATATACATAACCGTTACATGAATATTAACAGTTAAATTGAAAAAAGACTATATACAGGGTATTCATTTTAACTTGACAAATCAAAATAATTCAATATATCGCATCGTATAAAAATATTATACAAATGAACCCTGCAAATGTGGATTGTACGTCAAAAACTATTTAGGGATTGTTCGAAAACAAATGTTCGATTTGTTACAGATGGCGCCATAATCGCAAGAAATTAGATTGCCTGTCACCCTCGTGATGCTTGGTGTTAGGTGAGAAATTTTTGATTGCAGATTCGTATTATATGGGCATAAAGACATATGTTTTGTGTGATTCCATCAGGAACTTCTTGGTAACGATTTTCAAAATTAATGATAATTATAAACATATGATAACGTGTCAACCTACCAATCCGGAGGTTTAAGGTTCGAATCCCACCGGTGGCGACCCATGGCCATTTTCTACTGACAACAGATTAGAGTATAAAGGCCATGGGGGTTGGAGAGAAAACGACAGCGTTTTGGAATTCAATTTAAGGGGTTATACGCAGTCAGAAGGCCGAAAAAGCGATTTTTCAAGAATTTTTTTTGGAAAGGCATTTTAATTTATTAACTTGAAATTGTGTATGCATATAATAGGCACTTATACAATAGTATCATATATTTTATTTGTAAAAATAATGATTTTCAAGGTCACAGGATACGATCTCCGAAACCTCCTTGAAAAAAAGGAGTTTTGTGGTGTACGCGATATCTCGTAACGGTTATCTCAATTTAAAAAAATAGTTTTTTAAAAAAAGTTTAATCGACTTTACAAAAAAATTTATTTTTAATTTTATATCTTTTATAACATTTTGAAGTTTAATTAAGCAAACAAAACAACTACCCAACCGGAATTGAACATAATACGTAAAACTACCCGAACGTTTTAGCTCACGGGATGATATGTGAGGACGATTAAATACTTTTGTTATAGTTGTTTGGTTTGTTTGATTTGCACTGACTTCAAAATGTCGTAATAGGTATAAAATTAAAAATTATTTTATACTTTTTAGCGCTTTTTGTGAAGTCGGTTCAACTTTTTTTTAAAAACCATTTTAAATTTCACTTTTTAGTAGCTTCTATTTTGTACATCAACCCCATCCCACCAAAATTTTTATTTTCGTGGTATCAATCAGGGAGCATACTCTACCCAACATCGAAATCGGTCCATGCGTTACGTAGTTATACTACCCCTCCCCCTCCCCCCATCTTAGGACCATATTATTAATTATTATACAACAGTAAAAGAACCATCCAAATCGGTCCACGCCGTACCAAGTTAGGTTCCACCCCCAACCCACCAAAATTTTTTTTCTCGTGGTATCAACCAGGGAACATACTCTAACCAACCGATAAAGAATTATTTAAATCGGTCCACGCGTTACTAAGTTAGACTACCCCTCCCCCACGCTAAGTCAAATTCTCCTATTAGCAACATTTTTTTTCTCGTGGTACCAATCGGTGAACATGCTCCACCCACCAAAATAAGAATCATCAAAATCGCTCAACGCATTACGAAGTTATGCTCGGTCAGACAAAAAAAAATACCCGACGAACTTAGAACCTCTTTGTTATTTTTTTTTGGTTTTTTTTTTATACAATGTGGCCAAATCATAGGTCAACCCTTTGATGCGTTAGCATGGTTTTGGCCGAAAGGGAATTAGGGTAAGGGAAGTGAGGAAACTTGAGTCTTGTTTTTGCATTGTTACGAGCTAGACAACAGCCCAAAGACGGAGTGGTTTATTTTAATTTCTTAATAAAAGCTCACGGTCATCTGGTCTCGAACCCGGGACCAATGGCATGTTGGTCTTGCCGCTCAACGCATTGATCCAACTCCGTCTCCTTGGGAAGTCGGTTAAAAACAAAAACAATTTCATTAATTTATGAAATTATCTAGAAATTAATCGAAAGGAATTAGCATAATATTGATTTTTCACAAAATGTAACTCCGAGAATATTTGTGGGATCGACTTGAAATTTTGTGTGTAAATTTTTTTTTAAAATCCTGACTGCGTGTATTCCTTTGAATTGTAAATCCACTTGCATTCGTTCTCTCGAATCGGGTGAAGTTCTTCTCCCGCCTGTACCCCACAAGGGCTTACGGGAACTAAAGAGATATAAACACTTTCGAGTACACTCGTTGCAAAACTTTAAACGCGTTTTTCACGAAGCACGTTTTATTAAAACGGGACTACAATTCTGTTCACTATACTCAACCGATTGCGCTGAAAATTTTCACACATATTTCGAATTATGCTACATTACCTTGGTCACCGTCTGCCCCCGCATATTTTCAGGCCTGATTTAAAGCGGCTGCGATGGCCGCCATATTCGTTTTTTTTCAATAAAAAAATTAGTTTTCAATAAACATTCATTTCATAATAAATGCCAAAAAACAGAATTTGTCTATGCTTATTTGTATCCCCAAAAACATTTAAACAGGAGCACTTAAAAAATTGTGCTCCAAGGTATTGGTCTCCCTTTAATGGCGGAAAATACCGAAACTTTCTTCAACTACCACTGTTGCTTGTAGACTTTAAATGAAATGCAACAAAACATGTGGTTTCAACACGATCTTTGTCTGCCACTTTATTCACTAGTAGCACGCGAGATACTAGTTCAGGATTACAGTAATCACTGAATCGGTAGAGGTCAAAGGCTTTATTGGGGGGATGGGAGGGGGTTAATCGTTTGTTTATTTACATTCGTTTGTACACTGATCATACAGAGACCGTTCAATATGTTTTCGGACATTGAGATCCAGTGTTGATCTACGTGTTGACGTGCTGGAACGTAGATAGAGACCTTTCGATGGTACTTCTGGTACAAGTGGTGTAAGAATAGCCTTTTTTTGTAGCCGAAAAAATGTCTCAGCCTCTTTCAGTACTACAAAATCGAGTTCAGTTAAGGCTTCTTTTCCCACTTTTTTAACACGCCAAGCGTTGTACCATATTTAAGCTTCATCAATAATATTTTAAATATCATAATACTCGAAGGATCAGTTTATGTTTAAATTTATTAAATTGGATTTTTCACATTGAACCAATATGAAGCAAAACTAAAAAATAAGTCCGTAGGTTGTCATCCGAGATATTTCTTATTACAACAGTTGTCGCTAAATTAAGCCTGGGGGGGGGGGGGCGGTGATTTCCTATTTGCCTCACCTTGCCTATGCCCAGACAGAGGTGGTACATAAAGTTACAACCCAGATCGCCACTCTTCAGCTTACCAGATTTCTGTTTAGAGATTAACTTATCAGGACACACCGACAATTCGCGTGAGCAATACAACGAATCAGGGATGCTTGTGCCCAAATTACAGTAGACACACTTTCAATTTGTGTACAGTTATTTGAAACACGAATCGATAAATGCATTGAAGTTGAAGGGTATTATTTTAAGCATTTACTGTAATTAAATGGTGGAGGAGATCCACTGTAATCAAGCAGCGAGGGGACTAACGATAATCAAACATCCTGATGGTGACTGACGAGATGACCCACAGTACTCAAACGCCCCGACGGTTAAAGGCGGGGCATTCACCAAAAACTAGCACCACGAATGTGAGAGGCGAGAAGACTCACCGAGAAGAAGTACCGTGAGTGTGAAACTCACAGTAATCAAGGATCCAGAAAAAACCAGAAAACTACTACGATAACGTCGTTTTTCCCGGACAGCTCTGAAAGTAATTCATTAATTTATTTTTGTCGTATCTGCCTTAAAAAATAGAAGTTGGAAAAATCAGATCAGAAGCATTGACCATTAGTATAATTTTTTTTTTGCTATAATATACTATATGCTATAATATACGACGTCACAAAATGTCACTTGTAACACGGACAGATGTACATGTTAAAAATATTGATTCATGTGGAATACTTTTTTTATACGATGCGTATTTCTCGAAATATCAAGTCAAGTTAAAGTAAACTCCCTCTACATATGAGCTTGAGGTGTCCATCAGGTCCGTGTGTTTTATATTGGTAATTTTTTCGATTGGAGTTCATTCCTTCAAAGAAATCGAGCAAGTCGGTTACTACTTAGAAGTTAGCTAAGTTTGACCTCTGAATGACATTGACAATCGATCTTAAAAACTTTATAAAAGAGCAAATGCAACATTTCCCGCTCATACAGAATCGAGGGTGAAAAGTAGGGGTTTCCATTTAATATTTTTAAGAACTTATATTGACAATGTATTTATATAGTACTTTTAGAAAATGTCAAAGAAGGTCTAAACTCTAAAGGATCGTTTGTCCGATAAAGTTCTTAAGATATAAAATATACTTTTTCCTTCTGAAGACTTCACTTCTCATGCGATATCTATAAATATCCCACATTTTTTCAAGAAGTCAGTTGCAATAGTTGCGATAAATGATAGAGTTGAATTCGAGATGTTGAATTTGCAATGTAGCAATAATGAGAATCTTGCGATCCCAATGCTTATCCCTATTTGAGGTGGTTGTATCGAATGTTCATGAAACTACTTGCTGCAGTAGCGCCTGCTTCACGGATTTACATTATGGCGAATGAAATTCTAGTTGCGATCAACTATTTTAGAAAATAGTTTTGTCAGCATAGCATTGTGCGTTGCCTACCCTACATAAGCCCTGAAAGTATGACAGGTATGGTCATTTAAACATCAAACTTGTCGTCAATATTAAAAACACTGCGAATGAGCGAAGTTACTAAAAAAATTCTTACTCCGAAAAAGTTTGCCCCACCCCCAATCGTTAACCGTTGCAGTTATGACGAAAAGCATAAAGGGCAAGGTTGTAGTACTCGAAGCGCGCTCTACTCTACTCTAGTGATCGCTTTTATTGTAGGTTAAATAAAAACCGAGATAATTGAAAAACAGTGTTTGCATGTGTTCGCCTCTCCCTCCCCATAATCATACTCTCCGGACTTAAAAAATATAGAGAAGCCTGCATTCGTGTTTCGGGGGGGTTAAAAATAAAAAACATACATACATACAAAAAACAGATCATGGAAGAAGAAACAAATTTTTTAAATTTATTTTATGACATGAAAATTGTATAAGCCTTTTTCGTTCCGACTTTAGAACTTCAGAGGCAGCTTTCTTTCTGACCCCCGTGCATTTCTCGATTATGTCAATATAAAAAGAACTGTATAGAACTGTCCATCGACTATGGAATTCCGAGTAATTTTCAGTAACGACTCTAAGATTATTTGTTATTTATTTGCTGAATATTTTAAGGGAGCATATAAATCATCTATTTTTTATTCAGATAGTAGCAACTTTTCGCACATTAATAATCGAATTTCACCCCTGGTACTTATTCCATCTATCACGGAGGAGATCTTGTCGAAACATATTGCTTATCTTCCAACTAACTTTTCTAGTGGCCCTGATGGGCTTGATGCTGTAGTCATAAAGATATTTTCTTCGGCGTTATTATGTCCCTTACTATCACTCTTCCGGAGGGCTCTCTCGGCGGGCCACTTCTCTGCACTATGGAAGACACCTTTTCACTTTTAATAGTGGCAAAAAGAGAGAAATTGCCAACTGCAGGCCAATTGCGGAGCAACAAGACATCGTTAATAAAAATGATGAAAAGGAGAGCTTAGAAAATGCTGCCCAGAGGCACCCCTTGAAAAAACAGAGATTTCGTTAAAGAGGGCTTTCCGTTACAGAACGTTCTTAGTGCGACCGGACAAGTATGAGATAAAGCTTGTGAATAAGAATCGCATGGTCGATCTGAGAACCTGACCCAATCACAGGCAATCAGTAATGTAAAAATTGGAGCAAGTTGGTAGTGTGGTAGACTTACCCTTGATAAAGCCATGCTGAAAAGAGCCAATAAAAAGTCTGCAATGAAAACGAAGGACATCACTTATTAAGGCCTCGAAAACATTTGCGACATGGCAAAAGTTAGCAATGGATCTGTAATTAGAGATATCAGACCTGTCGCCCTTCTTATGGTGGGGAATTATCACGAAGTCCTTCCAGGGAGCGCACAGAGATAAGTTAAACAGGTGACAAATAACAGGAGAAACCGATGAGCAGCGCCTTTTCAAAAAAGACCAAGGAATACCATCGGGACCACACGAAAATCTTTTGGGCAAATTCGACAAGTAGTCAGCCACCATGGCATTGACGAGAACTAAATCTTTATTTTCAATGGAAGCCGGATCAAGCCTGGTCAAATGGGTAAAGTCTGTAAGAACAGCATCACAGTACGAACACAGAACGAAGTAAGAAAGAAATCGGCGAAATAGTTAGCCACAACTTTGGGGCCGCTACTCTCGAGTTCGCCTAGCCTAAGAGAGGAAGAGTGACGTTAACAGTTTATAATCCTCCAAAACTGTCGAGGACTGGAATGCAGTGTAACGCATGTTGGAAAGAAATCTGTTGTAGCACGTCTGCAAATCAATAGAGAACTAAAGGTGGAGGTCGTAGTAGACCTGGTAATCCTCGTCGCACATAGAGGACGTCGGGCCTTACTATATAGGTTCTTAAAATGTCTCAATGGCCGTTCATCCAGGGTTGAGACGAAAAAAGAGGAAGAGGAGACCAGAATATTGCCTGGAGAACTATCCTTTTCCCTACGTAACCGATCATTCTTACAGGTTCGCGAACTAATTACGGTATGTGTGAGCTAATTAGCCGCATGTGTAGGTTTCCTAATAATGTACTAACGTGGACAAAGTGAGACTAAGAGGTACTAACTCATTTTTGTTTTCCTTACTTTTTTGTTTTTTGCATACTGTCCGGTTGAGCCTCTTTCCAACACTTCCTTGTTGGAAGAGGTAAATAAATTTCTTGGTGCCTTCTATGTTAGAAGGGAAACTCGAAATTTAAAAATTTATCTGAGATATTATTATAACGAAGCAATCAGATTAGGCAAGACTATACTGGGCGTTTCTTAGATTGTGCGCAAAAATGAAGGAACTGTTAGGTCTAGGCGAGAAAAGGTATGAGGTGTATGTTTGGTCATTTAAGTTGAAAAAAGTAATATATTTTTTCCGGGTTTTAAATTTATTTTGAAAAAGAATACATTGGCTGCTATTTGAAGCCTGAAAGTAAAAGAAATTTTCAAAATATTAGCTCCATTTGAAAAATAAAAATATATTTATTTAAATCAATTGGCTATAAAAAAAATTACAGTCTTTAACACTATTGTATTACCTGTAAACTGAGATAACTATTAATAACGTCTATAACACTAAAACTGTAGAAAATATGCGTTAAAATGTCAAACTGGTTAATTTCATCGTTGAACAAAGTCAATCTCCTAATAACTTGGAGGGGTGTAGATGATAGACGATAAATTTTTTTTGTCTTTCGCTTAGATCTACCAGTTCCTTAATTTTTGCACACAACCTAAGACACACCCTGTTATAATAATAAACAAGATAAATAACAACTGTAGTTTGTGTTCTTTTCTTTGGTATAAATAAACATTCGGCTGACGGCATTGTCCCTAGCAATCTCATGGCGTTTGTAAATAATTGTAAATGACAATATTAATATGAAAACCAATAATAAATTAATAGTGTACGCGCAAATCCTTCGATGGACCGATTTATATACAGTCAAAGCCGACCCTAAACAATGAATTATAGTTGTAGCAGTAGTTCTTTTGATTTTCTACTATTTTAGCACCTTAACATAGTAATATAATTTTAGTAATTTGTGTAATACCCCTCATATTTAAAGTATAATATCTCACCACTTTGAAAATTCTTTTCAGAAGGGCGGGAAACGAAAAAGCGGACAACATTAGCGAGGCTATTAAAAGGATTAAAGACTGTAAATAGAAGGGATAGGAATCAGCAATCAGCAGCACAAATTAGGGTAAGTTCTAATTGGAATCCTTTGAAAATTTCTGAATATAATGTAAATTTGACTTTTACAAAAGCTCTCTATGAAATTGGATAATAATATATTCCCAGACATTTTCTACTAAACATTTTATGCTTTGTAGGTCTATAATTATTGCCAAGTACTAATTATATGATATTAGTGACAAAATTAGAGATAAACGCCTACTCGATCGTAACCGCACTTCCTCTTTTTCTGCTTCCTTTATATCTTTCGAACGTATGGTAATTTTTCACATTTATGATTCGAAAGCCTTCTTATTAACATTTTGTGCTGTTAACTGAAAAGAACCTTTTTCCTTCAAAAACGGTTTTAGATAAAAGGAAGCCCATTAAAGACGATTTTCGTCAAAGAAATCCCTTTCCTTCTAAGAAACAATAAGCCACGGTGGCATCAACAATTTTTCCAAAAGTCTACTCACCTTTTGTTCTTATTCCCGCCAATGTTTAGAAATTCGTCATAACCAGATATACGTATTCACATAGTATGTCTTTCATATATTAAGTCCTGACAGGGATGCCTTGCATCCATGGAAAAAAAAAGATCGACTTCAGAAGCCGACGACATGGCATCATGCACAAGGGTTGGTTTTGAACATTTGCATATCATGAACAACACCACTAGGTTGCATATACATGTGCTATATGGAAGTGGTATACTGCGAATATAAGTATTCTGTGCAGTTTTGATGCTATACCCGAACAATTTACTCTAACGCCGCGAGATATCTAGAGATATGACTATAGTGTGTACGGTGCGGGTAAATATAATGGTGGCGCATCGGTATTTTCCCAAGAATTATGAAGGTGTAATGAGGGTCTCTTGAGACATGCATATAGTAGGCGACGGAAAATATAAAGAAAAAGTAATTTGCTCCGTGTTTTATCTCACTAAGGAAACCTTGGGGTGATTGCTTGCATATACACAATGTCTAGCCGTGTGACCTTAGAGGAATTGAAAAAAAATTGTTTTTTGTAAAATTAATTGAAAATTGTATTTTTTTAATTTTTATATTATACAGCACTTAAAACAGAAAAAATACCTTAATCAGACAAATGGCCTTAATTCATTATGAGTCTTCCGTACTGCCTGCGTCATCGAATAAAGAACGAAGAGAATGTCTCCAAAATGTCTTACCTTGACTGTAGTAAATTAAAAAAACTATTTATATAAATTGCAACTGCAAATTAACGAATTATAATTACATTGAATTATGGCTTTGCAGTCATTATATTCTCGTAATGGTGTGCACCTGTGCAAAGTTGCTTTCTTTGAGAGGTCAAGTGTCTTTTTCTTATTTACGTCTATTAATGTCTTACATATAAAAATCAATAAACGCGGTAAGAAAGAAGTGTGCAGTAAAGTTAGCAGGAGTAAGAGGATCGCACTTTCGCAGTTATGAAATTTCAACGAAATGGGAAAGTCATCACAATTGCACTTTGAGTTTATAAATTCTCACAACCGTCTCAGGTTAGTCCTCAACGTTGTAGACCTCTTGAAATGGAATGTGTTGTAAGAAATTTGCAGGTGGTAATCCACATCACTTGAGGCACAGAAGCTTTTCCAAGTCTTGTTCTTTAAGTTTCTTAGATGTCTCGACGAGCTTTCAATCTAAGACTAGAGCATTTACAATAGAAGGACAGGTAAAAACACACTTAAGTACAAAAGGCCTGAAAAATATTACGCTTTCCAAGTACAGTCGCTCAATTGCAGGCCAGTGGTCAATTGTTTAAAGTCGAAAGTTAGCCTTTTTGAAATTGAACCGCTGGTTTTTATATATTTGATCTGCAGCGCAGGGTAAGGATAGGATTCCAACCAAAGGGAGCATCTCGTAACGGCTACATCTCACCATCAACTGAGGCACTCAATTTTGAGTGGGAGTTACTACAAAAAATCTCGAACTCACGTCCAAAAACATTCGGGTCAAATATTCTGTCTCGGAACCCAGTTATAGCATACTAAAATATAAAAAGTTAAGTTTAGTTAAAATATTTTACAGTAGCTCTCTCTCTCTCTCTCTTTTTAGAACCCCCTAAGTGACATGGGATTGCAGAACAACAATCTCTTATTCGATGACAAGTGTTATAAGTATGAACCTTCTGGAATTCGAACATGATGTTTAAAAGCGAGTTCGCAATTTCGTGAATCACCTGAAGCTGGCTATGCAGTTACAATATAAATTTGTCTATGAATATATCAAGAAAGCTTAGGTTATTGTGGTGGCTATCGGAAAGCCGATAAACCTCACATACTCCTAAAAAAGGTCCGTTGTTTTACCACTTCCGCGGGACCGCACCTGACTGTTAGCATAAAGTTTATATAGAACCAGTCACAACTGATAATAAACCTGAGAAGCTGCTTCAGCCTTATGTCGATACTAACTACGTATGCTTAGGCAATCCGAGTACTTCCCAGCTCCCACCCCGTCCTCCACTTTCGATCTATCAGTGAAGACCGCTATATCTGACTTCCGCGGGACCGCACCTGACTGTTAGCATAAAGTTTATATAGAACCACCCACAACTGTTAATAAACCTGAGAAGCTGCTTCAGCCTTATGTCGATACTGACTACGTATGCTTAGGCAATCCGAGTACTTCCCAGCTCCCACCCCGTTCTCCACTTTCGATCTATCAGTGAAGACCGCTATATCTGACTCCACTCCTCTTTGCCTGATGGTGACACCACTATCCTCCCTCCACTCCTCTGTCAAATATTTTGACAGTGAAGATTAACCCAAAGCTCAGTGTTGGGGTTGTGTATTCGGTGTGTTCTAACTTTTCTAACTTTTATACAATTTCTCTATGGCGGTGTGTGAATGTATACTTTTACCCTAGACGTCAAGTGGCGGAAGTTGGAGCTTGTTTCCAATGCCGCAGTTGGCGATGCGTTAATTGCCCCGGAGATATCCAAACAGGCAGCTTTTTGAATTGTAGTTATCTTCTCACAGTACAAAGGTACATCCAGCGTACAATACGACGGCTTCAGCCCAATTTTTTTATTTATTTTTTATTTTCTTTCAGGCAATGCCTTAATCACGCGTTCCTCTATGTTCTTGCCCCAGTTTAATTTGGAGTCAAGTATGACTGGTTACTGCCAAATTTGGGAGGTTGGAAAGACTCAATCACTCTCTTCCTTGTTATGAGGACTGCTCCCATCTACGGAGGGTTGACGCAGTTGACTGCCCGCCTATGGACCAGCTATGAGTCGCTGATGGTGCTTAGAAACTTTCCTGAGGCCAATAAAGCCAAGTCGTCTGCATAAGCCACCACCTATAATCTCTCATCTTCTAAGTAGGAGCAGGATCTTCTTAACTATTGTATTGAGTAATAGTGACAACACACCTCTTTGCAGTGTTCCTCTGCATACGACCCTGACAGCCTCATAGTTGCCTAATTTTGTCTTAATCTGACAACTTTCAAACTTTTTATCTATCCATTGGCAAACGAAGCTATCGGTGACGTTGGATTTAAAAGCGTCGTGTATTGCTTTTTGACATTATTAAAGACCCCTTCAATGTCGAGGAATATACCTACGTAAATTCTTTCTAGTTATACGCTTTCGCAATAGTTCTCATAAATTCCTGTAGCGCATTTTCGACAGGTATTCCCTCTTGTATACGCGTGCTAGGCACTGCTTATCCCTGTTATTGCAAATATTAAGACTAGTGTTAAGTGTAAAGTTAAAAGGAGACTCACTCCGTTCATTGATGTGCAAGCTTCCTCAGACTGAATGGTGCGCGTTGGCATCACATCCAATTAACAGGTCCTGTCTCACAGCTGCGTCCACCTGTGTGTGAACATCGTCAAGCGGAGGTAGGATGCAGTCGGCATGCGCCATGTACGCCGAAACTAGCCATGTTGCTGCCTTCCCATTGGAGGACAATGACACAACTAGTTGAACATTAGTGATTCTAGGGCATTTAAGATGCCTCAGGAAATTATATGCCCATAATCTTAATCTATCAAACAATTTTTCAGAAATAATTGAGGGAAGCCTGGAGCCATCTACTTCGACAAAATCTTCCAAATAAACATTGGCAGGGGGCATATGACAATTAAGGGTAGACTTGAAGAAACACCTGAATATCGCTTTCACTTCATTTATTCAGCTTATTTGGCATAAGAACGGGTATTTCGAGCTGCCTCCGATTTAGTGTATACAGTAAATAGTATGTAATGTTATTCCAGGCCCAGAGGTTGCCTAATCTCCACCGCAATAACATAATTTGTGTAAAAATGTCAGTGAACCTTATGTTATATGTAAAAGAAATAAGATATGGATATCAGAACACCAGTGTTTTACTAGAGAAAAACTCACAAAACGCCTCTCTGTACTTCATTAGAGTTGATAGCTCGCCACGTATCTGACAAACATTGGATCTACTACAATACTAATAAGTTAGTAGTTCATTTAAAGATACTAATAACGTTTTCTTCGTTTACCGGAATAAGAAAGTCGGTGTTAGCTCAGCCGTCAGCTGAAAAGACACCTAGTAAAAATCCATATAGCCACCAATCTTACCAGAAAAATATGTCTGTCAGAGGATGAGACACTACTACACGTTCTAAGTGATGGCCCCACTATAGTTAGTCATAGATGCAGTATACATGTCCGAACCTAAGGGAGCTTAATTAATGCCAGTTATAGGACCTCTTTTTTTTCTACTGAATGGAATATAATTCAATTTCCTTTTTCCATTTACTCTAGTTCCATTCCGGCTATAGCCATGCTAACGCATCATAGGGTCTTTCCCTGGACTTTGGCTACATCATCAAAGCCAAAGCTGTACATTACACATGACGTGCTGCCGGTTTATTATAAGGGGCATAGATTCAAACCCCTCCGGCGGAGACCCATATTGATTTTTCCTGACAACCGATATTGGTTTGGAAGTAAATTATAGGTTGTCATTCCACAAGGGGATACGGTACCTAGGGAATACAGGTACTGTGTAAGTGACTATGGGTTTTATTATAGCCTGCCAGCCTATTGATATTATCTTTAAAACTCTCTGTGTTTAGGTTTAAGACCCTCCATGTTTCCTAAGTGCCGTCGGCAAGTCCAAACTGCAGCAATGACCTTTTCCGTGGCCCTTTTATGCTGATGGCCTCAGAAGCTATACTTGAAAATACCATTGAGGGTCGTTCAATGTTTGGGGCTCATTCCGCTGACACCAGTTCTGCATAGCCTTGGGTTATATAGCCCGTATTCGTTAGTCAAGCTGATCTTATACAACACAGATCATAAGCGACACAAACAGCGCGGTATCACCTGTCTCTGGTGGCATTGACAGTAACTCATTTAACCACTAGCCTGAATGTGATGTTGTAAGAGCTGCGAATTTCCCTAATTAATCGAATCTTCGGAAGATAATATCCCTCTACAGATTCGCATTTTTGAAGTTATTGGTATTGAGTTACCCAAAATCAAAATAAATTCTTCCAACCAAAATCAAATGGCTAACAGACAGGGGCTCAATCTCCAAAGAGCAAAAGTATTGAAAATGTGTTGCAGAAATCGTCCTCTATGCAACCATGAAAAGAATGGTGATGGATGGTGAAATTTACCTGAATCGATTGAATTTCTCATAAATGACTTATATGTCACTGCTTTCTCTACATTCGTCTAGTGCTTCTTCAGGTTTCAATACATCAAAATACTTGACTTCATGAATAGCACACTTTCTGTCTGCAGGTACGTTAAGGGAAACCGATATGGCATGACAAAACGAATGGCTGGGGCGGAAGCATTACAAGGAATAAAAGATTTGCTATCTTCATGTAAGTGGGATTCTAGGAGGAAACATTTTACATCATTTTTCTGCTCCAAATTTTTACCGGTGTTGTTTCTATTGTGTTGGACTTAAGTAGCCTTAAATAAGAATGGGTTTGCATATTACTTTTATATTTATGCTAAACAGTTACCACTTCCTGACCCTTCAAAACCCTAAAAAGCTAACATCTATTTTAAAGCCTTCCGGGTGTGTAAATAAGATTTTGTTTTCCTAGTAAAACTTTTTACGGCTTTTCAGAAATTTTGCGGAGCGCAGATAAGTCTATATAGTGAATTTTTGATTTCCCGCATAAATCGTACAAAGCAGTTTTCTTTTAGCTATCCCACATCCGATAAATTTTGAATTTTTTTTTATCAGCTTCGGATTCATAACTCAAAGCCCATATTTACATGGGTTCGGAAGAAAACTGACCCTTTTAAGTATGATTTTCATAAATTTGGGAAAAATGTTGATGGAACGAACGTGTGATAACTGTTTTATCTCAAAAGGGATAAACTCTTTTATAATATCGTAATACAGGAAATATGGAGATGTACCACTTCCTGTTTAACTTTGATTTTACTTTGCTTTTCAAGTGAGTGGGAGAGCAGAAGTTAATGTTTTGCGGTTTTTGGTACTTTGTATATCGCGTAAATGCTACATATACCGAATAGTCTATGCGTAGAAGAACGTCCTAAATAAGAAGGGACAACTTTCAACTAAGTTAGAAAGTAAAGAAGTGTTACCATGCGAACTCTACTTTTTATTTTTATTTTATACACTGCTGCCAAATCCCTATGGCACAACTCTTTGATGCGTTAGCATGGTTTTGGCCGGAAGGGAATTATGGTAAGGGAAGTGCGGAAACTTGAAACTCTTGTTTTTATACTGCTAAGAGCTAGACAACAGCCCAGAGACGAAGTGGATTATTTTAATTTCTTAATAAAAGCTCACGGGGAGACCTTGTCTCGTGCGGCTCAACAAATTGATCGAACTCCGTCTCTATAAAGTGATTTGACTTCTTGAGTAAGTCTAATAGTTGATTAAACTTTATTTTCAAGGAATTGCTCGAGCTGAGATGTTGCAGATATTTTATCTTTTTAATGGTTTCGTAGGAGGAACCTTTATGCTTTCGATATATCTGATCGACCTTCTGCCAGTATGCCACTGTCATTCTATTTAGATGAAATTAAGAGGGGGTGGTGGCGGGGGAGGGGGGGAGTTAAGAGGGTTGGTGAAAAATAAAACAAAACTTTTTAAAATTCAGTTTTTGAAACCAAATAAAGTACTATAGTAGGGCCTGACGCTGTTTTTGTTTATTCTCTTAAAAAAAATTTGTTTGAGTCGTAGAAAATTAAATTTTATTCACTTTAACTGTACGTACCTACAATAAGCCAATTGACAAATCAGTTAACTTTATCACAGATACGGTAACGGCCATTTTAACAGATCGAATCCTATCAGTGGATCACAAAAACGTAGCCATACACCATGGTGGACCGAGGAACTTCGACTTCTTAGGACTCAAACCGGAGGACTGTTCAATAAGGCCAAGCGAACAAGTACAGAAGCAGACTAGAACCTATTCCTCAACAGTTTTAATGACTACAAAAACAAAACCATAGCTGTAAAAAGATCATCTTGGACAAACTTCTGTTCAAATATAGAGTCGACAACAGAAGCGGCTAGACTCAGCAAAATTCTAGCCAAAGCCCCAACTCCGCTGGGACACTTCTGTAAAGACGACGACTTTTGGACAGAAGGCAGTCAAGAAATGTTAGAACAGCTTGTCGCCACCTATTTTCCTGGGTGCACGGAAGAGAGTATGCAAAACCGACCACAAGATGTTTCGGCATCTCCACTCTCCGTAGAAGACCTATTGGCAATTAAGGACTGCACAAGTGAGGACAGTAAACTCCTTTTATCCCTACAAATCTGCAGGGCCGGACAGAATTATCTTCGCCATGCTACAAAATACCTTGGGAAGAATTACTCCTTTTAAGCGTGCCTTACCACGGTATATACAACGGAATGATGGAGAAGCATGCGTATGGTCTTCATTCCCAAGTTATTGTCCATGGATAATATTGCGCTCAAATCATCCACTCAATGTGGAGAGAGCGCAAATATCATTTTCTTCCTGGAAGGGGTGAAATTTATTTGCAATGTGTAGGCCCGAGCCCCCTTACGCGCGGCATAACATTGCTATTAATAGAATTTTGACAATTGAAATTCTTAACTCAACAGAACAATAAAAGATAGGTAGGAAAAACGTTTAAGTTAATCGGTTTAATTTAACATTAGATAATGTACTAGAAAATTATTATGGGTCACAAATGTAGGGCTTACCGAGATAGAGGTACTGTCTACTGATAATAAATCGCGTAGGACTTAGAGCTGTGACATTCTCTAGTGTCGGACACCAAGATCGACTATGTACTGGTAAGAACTCGCATAGAACTAACAGCAGTAAGGTCATCTACTGTCGAAGGCCAAGATTCACTGTCTACTGGTAAGAAATCGCGTAAGACTAACATTGGTGACGTTACCTAATGTCGGAGGCCAAGATCCACCTTAAGTCGATGCATCACCAAAGTGAATAAGTAGGGGGTTCTTAGATGTGCAGATTTTCTCACGATGTACCTTTCACTGTCAAAGCCAGTCATAATTAAATTCTGATTCCAATTTGAATTCTAAAAATAAAATGTTAGTACCACAACCCCCATGAGGTACCAAGTAACTTTTTTTAACTTAATCTTAGCTTAATTTTGAATTATGAAGTTTATGTTTTTTTTTTCGATGCAACCCCACTAACCAAACTTCAAATCGTGGTCTTTTAACAAGGAATGCTATCTATCGTTTGACGAAAGTCTAAGCAAAGTTTTCAAAACACAAGAAGTACTTCAATTACTTAAGAAAATAAATAGTTTAATTAAACTTTCTCCTAATGTTACAAAACTCTAACTCTAAATCCTGAGAGGAAAACTCTAATTAACGAGGAAGACACCTTTTCGAGGTGAAAGTTGTCGCCATCTCATTATTGGTTGCTACCATTATGTAGTTGGAGACCTTGCGTACAAACTTGTTCAAACCAGATTTAATTAATTTTCTAAGCACAACTAAAGAATGAAAAGTTAAAAGAAAATTTTGTGGTTTTTCATTACAGACAACAAATGAACGACTGAGGAATTTTCAGATGAATGGCGGACCCCAACAAAGTTTTGAAGAGACAATCCAAAGGGTAAGCATATTTGAGAGGTGCGCCTTTGTGTACATGTTTGCTTCCTTGATAGTGTTTGTGTCAAGTTGTAAATATTTGAGCATCCCCTTACGTAAACTTTAAATCCTTGGCTGGATTAAAATGATGTTTTTGCTTCTGGTGTCGGCCCAAGTGTCAACGATAAGGGTTCTTGATGTGATGACAATGACCTTTTAATGTCTTTGCCCGTTATAATTAACACCTCTGCTAGTGGTGAATAAACGCTAAAGAACCCCGCAAAACTAAATTTGTGGGTGGTTTTAAGGCTATAGGCTGGATCAACGAACAAAGACGACAGTTTTATGTTTATTTCCACTCGACACTCTAACAAATTTTCGAGAAAGGAATTTTTATGGCTTGATTTCACTGGTTTTCTGTAGTCATGGCCTAAATTCCATTCAGTATTCTCCTTTAACTTGACTACATTGTTTTGAAAGTATTTAAAACGATTCCATTTGGTGCCGAATAAGGACCTGCTAAAATTACAGAAATGGCACCTTCAATCGAAATTTTCTGGAGCACAAATATTAGTAATTTCATGTAAATGTATTGCTTTCCTACCGCACACGAATGCCTTATTCTTTGCTTCCATTTATTTTTGCTGCTTACTTAGTTTTAAGAAATTGATTTTATGTTTGCCTTGTTTTTGTGTGCATGTTTGTGGCTAATGTAAAAGTCAATCTGTATAATTAAACTCCACTTTAATTAAGTTAGAGTTCCTTCAATGAACCTTAGCAGTTTGACTTAGGCCTTATTGTGGACAATTTAGTTTCAATTAAACGTAACTCGTTTGTGCAATAGTTTTGTATCACACATGTTAACAACTCTCCAACAATGGTGCCCCATTTTAATTAATCGTTTTAAATATCTCGGAAAATTTAAGTTGTATGAACAAAATGTTTCGTATAAAGTTTTAAGGTTTAAGTGGGTATTGTAATATAAAAGTTTTTTCGAGATCTTCAGCTAACTTTAATTACATATTGGCAACGTATATTTTTTACATTGTATCTTCAGTATCTAGCTAAAAAGTTACGGAAGTTATATTAAAACTTATCAATTGGCGAACGTTTTTGCGGAAAAATTTTTGTATTGTAAGCATTTGTTTTTAATTTTAGTTGTTAAACGATTTTAATGTTTATAGATACATCCATACTCTAGGTACAATACAACTGTTATAAATAAAATCAATTGAAAAAGTTTAATTGAAAATTCAGAGTGTTATAGTTTCTATTGAAATTTTTGGTTTTAATTTATTTATGTTTTATGTTGTAACCAGCTATCGCACTAGAGTACACTCTTTTACAAAAGCTTAACCTCTTTTATTTAAATGTTGAAAATCAGAGCTTTCATTTAAACTTTGATATACTTTAATGTAAAAAACCATAGTGGCGAACATAGAAATTCACACACCAAAAAAGAGTTTTTACTGTTTTTTTTATATCAGAATGTTTAATTTTTAATCAATATGTATGTGAAATAGCTTCCTAAAAAAATAAGAAAGAAATATTCTGTATACTGTTCCTTAGAAATCGACGTATATTTTTTTTTATAGCAAATAATTGGTATTTACACAACTTGTTTCTATCAACTGTACGAAAATTTATTTTAGATTGTAAAATAGTGATAACATTAGAGGTTCTCGTACTTTTTATAACGTTATATATTATATATATATTCTTCGAACTCATCTAAATCCCATATTACACGAGAGGGTTTTTACCCCATGATTAATGGCAATTCTCTTCTGTGCAAAGTAGAAAAACCCTTTCGTAGCAAAACTACGAGAGGGGCTTTGATTGACTTTAAAAACAAACGTTTCATTGAGTGATATGCAGTGTTGAAAATTTGTATTCAATACTA
Organism: Leptarthrus brevirostris; assembly: GCA_964036015.1. Classification (NCBI taxonomy): domain Eukaryota; kingdom Metazoa; phylum Arthropoda; class Insecta; order Diptera; family Asilidae; genus Leptarthrus; species Leptarthrus brevirostris. The sequence goes on from OZ038371.1 coordinate 194,718,943, forward strand.
AATCAACCTGACGCCAAAAATTGTTCGAACCTTAATGAGGAAATTACGAAAATGGACAAAATCAAATCAGGAAAAACCGTACGATTCGTGATTGACACTCGCAGATGACCCTCTTCCTACCTCACTCTCTCACGAAGAAAAAAAAACAGGTTTTCATCAATTATGGAGTAAAAACCCTCTCCTGTAATTTTAGGTTCTGTCACCAGTCCATTGCCAAAGTCCTAATTTCTAAAGTAAAGGTGCGCCATATTTTACATTTTTTTTTAATTGAAAAAACAACACGCTTTTTATGAAGTGAAATCGAATTTATTTACTGATAATGGAAGGTGGGTTTATGCCATTTATTTATGAAAAATAACATCGATCATGTAACCACCGCGGCTTCGTTTTCAGGCAAACATCCGAATATCAAAATGTTCAATGACTTCTTGCAAAATCATCGGGTCAATGGCCGCGATTTCCGTCCGAATATTGCACTTGAGGTCTTGTATAGTCTGGGGAGCATAAGCACACACTTTCCCTTTCATAAATCCCCAAAGAAAAAAGTCGAGAGGCGTTAAATCGCACGATCTTGGGGGCCAATTCACATCTGCATTGCGCAAAATAACGCAGTCCGGAAATTTTTCGTGTAATAAGGCGATTGTTTGGCGAGATGTGTGAGCCGTTGCTCCGTCTTGCTGAAATCAAAGGTCGTCGATTACGATACGATCCAATTGTGGCCACAAAAATTCTGTGATCAAGCCGCGATAACGAACCAAACAGTTAGTTTTCGGGGATGGAGAGGCTGTTCATGAAATTTGTGTGGATTGTCAGCCGCCCAGAATCTGCAATTTTGCTTATTCACATTGGGGTGAAAATGAGCCTCATCAGAGAAGAGCACTTTTGCCGAAAATCCGTTCGACCGTTTTCGTAATAAGTTTGGATAACCAAAATGCGTTGTTGTGTTGTAAGCGAATCCATGACTATAAATGGCATACATTTGACAGTTCATATGTGCATAGCACATGACTTTTGATTCATATGGCAACACACAAATTCATAGGTAAAATAAAAAAAAAAGATGGCGCACCCTGTATAATCCTTTACCGGAAAGACAAAAGAAAAGGGAAGGTCCATATAATTTCTAAAATAATTTTCTTTCTTTTACCATGCATTTTGGAAGGATGACAGAAAGCAGAATCGTCTTGAAAGATAAGATCATATCCTAGTGAGAACTGGTATTCCATTGATGAGATCAAATTCAAGTAACCTTTGGTACTTAAGGGTCTTTACAATCTGCTAGGACAACCTGCCCATGATTGGAAAAGCACCCCAGACCATTCGGCTATCTCTCTGCCTGACAGTACGTCAAATACACTCGTCGCTGAAAAAAACATTAGCATTAGTTTTATAAAAGGAGATACGTAGTTTTAATAGCACTACAGTGGTTTTTACGACTTTGCAGACTTTAAGTTCGACACAAATTAAGATTTCGTTTAAAAGCTGAAAATATAAAAGTAAAAGTAAACTAGAATTTCTCTATCTGCACAGTTTAGCAGTTAACTTTATTTGTACAGGAAAAATTACGGATCCAAGTCGCAATATATACTTCACTACCTTTCCATTAATTTTAAATGTGTTCATAAGTAATTTTTACGGAACAGCACCGAAAAATTTACTGTAGCGTTTAGGAACAATTGCCTACTTAATATACAATTCTTCCCGGAAGAACCGGCAAATTTTACAGTTCTCCACCATAGTTTTCCAAACTCTTTTAATCTCTTTCAAAGTAAATTGTTTAAATTGGAGACTTACTTAGTGGGGAAGACGTTTGAGCGTGCAGTTGAAGTCTAGGGTTCGAATCTAAAACGGTGTATACTTTTTATTTGGTTTTCTTTGCTAAAGGTAAATTAATTTGATTATTTGTAAGCCTTTTGAATTCTATGCTCTGTATTGCTTTGAAACTATACAGATACTTGAAGCTTAGTTTTATGGTGCTGATCTGTTAAAATTAAGTTAGCTAATAATTGCAACCCGATTACAGTTGAGAACCGTAATTTTTACCGGAATTTTCATATATAAATTCAAGAACTTTTCTCGTCCACGATATTTGCGATAATCTTGTAGTTTTACTATTCAAATGTTAAAGATTGATAGTTGCAACTGTGACACATGAAAAAGTAGCTGCTGTTGTTAAACACCCTTTCAATAATATAAAATTAAAGCTCTTGTTAAAACACCCTGTAATACATATCACTTTCTTCTTCCTCCCACAGTATCTAATGTCATCAGGAGTGTCATAATTCTCAACGACCCCGAAAACTATGGATTCGACACTTATTTCGGCCGTGCCCGATTACTTACTTTACCTATGGGTGCTAGGGGTTTCTTACTCCCACAGTATTTTTTCCCAGATTAGTTAATACAATTATTAAGTTTGATAGGGTTTGATCCAGGCATTCCAGAGCTATGAAATTGTATAATCAAGAAACAATACTAACTAATTTTGAGACGATTCAACCTTTGCGCACCCTAATTTCACTCATCATTTTCAATCATTAAATTGGACCTGGATAAACAGGTTAACTGACCTTTGCATTGGTTTAACTGAAAAAAAATCTCTACTAAAAAAAACAAAACAAAAATATTTATGTGCAAATACCGTTGCTCATAAATTTTTTATTCCAAAAAATCTCGACACAACAAACTTGAAGCTTCAAAATACTTTTTGTTTCATCTCCATACGGCTACTTTTCATTAAGATACAGCTCTCAAAAAAATTCGATTTGAAATTTCTGTTCCTTAATGGGTGTTTCAGATCTGGTGTGTCAAAATAAGTGGGGTGATAAATCCCATTAAGACAAACGGAACATTGTGAGGGGTGGGGGAGGGGGGTATGCACATTATTATTTTATTTGTAACTTTTGAACTATTCAACGCAGCGTCATCAAGCAAATGTCACAACACTACTACTCCGAATACCTTTCCAAAAATCTCAACAATTTTAACCTAACTCCCACCATTGCAAGTACAGTCATTTCCAAAAGTGAAAAAACATGTTTTTTTATCACCTTAAATTCTGCATTTTCCAAATTTTCTCGGAACTGTATGTACGTTATGCGAGTACACCTATTTTTTATTTTTACTTAATTGTCCATCTTATTACCTTTCCAAATTGATACAACATCGCAAGGTAGAGAAAGGATTACAAAAACCGCATCCTGAGAAATCCCTGACTACCTAATTATTTTATTGGACTTTAAGGTACTACCACCGGAAAAAAATTTTCAAAAAATTGATTTTCTGTTTTTTTTTCATTTTTCACTATCGAGAATAACCTACTAAATTTTTATAAAGAAATTCGTAATAGAAAAAAATTTACAGCACTTTATAGTCGACCGCCATCGCAGCGTGATTTCGACTCTCCGCAGCGGCCAGCGCTCCAGCTTTTCATCCCCAATCTCTAAAATACCGGTTTCTTCTATACTTATAATATTCATTCTTGTTTCTAATACACGTGTTTAGTTATAATTTGTTCGTAGATGAAAGCATTTATATCTAAATAAAATGGGTCCGTATTATAAAGGAAAAGATGGGTAAGAGGCCAAAGAGCGCACCAAAACTTTAAACTGGTTTTTCTTGAAATGAAATTTTTTCAACTGAGTAAGAGTTAATCTCAGGATCTACTGAACCGATTTTAATAAACCTGAGTGTGTTTTGTTTGTTAAGGTATGCTCTTTTGTAATTTACCACATTTTAGATAAAAAATTAAGAGAGAAAAAATTGGCAAGAGAAAAAGGGTGAAAAAAATTTGTTCTAACTTTAGCCATTTTTTTTTAATTATTGACTAATTGTGGTAAATTACAAGGTAAGAAACCTTTCTTTATAAAATCCCGTTCGAATTTTATGTCTCAGACTTCTCAACTCTGAGATTATCTCTCACTCTCTTTTTCGAGCTCTTGACTTCAGCGCCCCCTACCAATAAGGAAAAAATAGAAATTAACTAAAAAAAAATTTTGTTTTGTAATTTATAAGGACTACTAATATTATAAAAAATTTCATGATAATATCTAATAAAGCGGCTGAGAAAAAAATTATTAAAAAAGTGCTTATTTTTTAGTCCTTTTTCCGGTAGTAGTACCTTAAGTACAAAATTATTTAAATCAAAAATTGTTAGACAAAGGATCGAAAATATTTGTTTACGGTACAGTTGCAGAAAGTGTACATCTTCCCGATATAAGGTAATAGTGGCTGCCTAAACAGGCACACTTAGATCCTGATATTCCCGGTATAAAATAGTTCGACCCTTTTCAAAACAGTTCGACTAGTCAATAATTTCTTTAAAAAAAAGTATTTGAATTGAATTATTATTTGAAACCAATGCTTTCCAGGAAGAATATTTTTCGAGCACCTTATTCTACGAAAGGCAGTTCATTAATTTGACGTAGTTTGAACACCGAAAAACATCAGTGGAGGAAATAAAATTAGAACCGAAAATTTGATTTTCAATTAAAATTTTGCTAAAACTTACTAAACCTAAAAAAGAAAAACAAACACCAAATTTGTGAAATTAGAAAAAAAAACATTTTTTTTCACCAATTATATTTTACCTAGGAAAGATAACCTTCTTGACCCAAAATGTTCCTCTTCAGTTATTCTGCACATTATTTTTTCTGTTGGCAAAGACATATTGCGTTATCAAACAAAATCTGTTTTTTGCTAATTTTATGGATTCGGATTTTTAAATTCAGTTGCTTATAATTTTAATATTTCAATTTCAATATTGACTAATAATTTAAAAAAGTTGTCACGTTTTTGTTAGGCTTAATAGTTTTAAATAGAATTTTAATTAAAAGCCTATTTTTCCATTCTAATTTTATTTCCTCGACTGTTGTTTTAATATACTTGGAACTTCGGTGTTCAAAGAATTTTAAAATAAAAATTCAACCCTTCGTAGGGTAAGGTACCTACTTCTGTTAAGCATTGGTTTCAAACAACACAGGCCTGCGAGGTTATTCCCCCTGGAAAATGAATAATTGATTTCGAAGTTAATTTCTGCCGTTTAAACCGAATCCGAATTGCTCTATCACGTCAGGTTTTTGAGATATTCTAACCCAAAAGTGCAAAAACACTGTTTTTTGTCATATTCGAGGTTATGTAGCACTGCAATGTTTTTGTTTTTTTTTCAAAAAACTATGTGTGGGATCTTATAGTACAAGTCTTCCTCTTTCAAATGCCGTTGAGTTTGCTCAAATATCTTTTTTTTTCGCCGATATATCGCATTTTGAAATTTTCATGTTCATGAAGTTCTCGGTATATGAAAAGTTTATAGTCACCTTATTCAAGTTACCATAAAGTTTTCGTATAACGAGAAATTCATGAGCATGAAAATTTCAAAATGTGATATATCGGCGAGAAAAAAGATATTTGAGCAAACTCAACGGCATTTGAAAGAGAAAGACTTGTACTATAAAATCCCACACAAAGTTTTTTGAAAAAAACATTGAAGTGCTACATAACCTCGAATATGACAAAAAACGGTGTTTTTGCACTTTTATTTTAGACTATCTTAATAATCTGACGTAATAGAGCATTTTTGAGCCCGGATTCGGTTTCAGTGGGAGAAATTAATTTTGAAACAACTATTCATTATCCAGCGCGAAAAAATTTTCAAAATTTCGCAGGCCTGTGTAATTATTCAATTACCGCACACTTTTAAGAAATTTTCGACTTATAGTATTTTGAAAACGGGTAGTATGTATACCAACAAAAAAAGACTTTTCAATATTAGTAGATAACTTAACCTTATTCGTGCTTCCATACTCGTTTTAGGCAAGTTGCATAAGGACTTTTTAGGCTAACTTTAACCGTAACATATTTTTTAAGTTGATAATTCATAATTTATTGACTATAATATAATAATATAAATAATGTTATAGTAAAAGTAAGTTTTGTTTTGATCAATCAACGAAGGTCCTCGAACAGCTTTTATTACGTTTATGCCTCGTTCCTTTTTGCAACGTATACTCGTTCACCTTTTTAGGTCTCTTAAATGTAGTACAGTTTGAAAATTTTAAGATAGCTTAAATGAATGAATGAAAAAGCCAGTTTTGGTTCCGAAATACTCTCGAAATAAATGAATTTACACACTCTGTAATCCTTTCAATATACACTGGACATTCCTTGGTTTTATAGTATTAAACCAGATTTCAAACTGCAAAAATTTTTTTAACTCTTATATCTTTTTGCATTTGTTTTTAATTCTTATTTTTTTTTGTATTATACTGAATTAAAATAAATTTATGATTGCATGAATTCAGCTGCATGTTGCATGACGCTTTAAAAAAGTGGATAAGTACATAAGAAAGCTCGAAGGGTTATTACGCAACTAAAATGTGTTTTTATCAAAGTCCTAACGAACTCCTATTCCCAGTTGCACTGAAGTCAATTCAAAATCCACATTCCTTCAACTCAAATAAAACTTTAGTACAATATTTAACTGACGTTGATTTTTCCTTTTTTCGAATTTTAGTTAAAAGTACAAGAGGCCATGAGGAAGAAGGAGAAGTTTCAGCGCGAACACGAAGAGGTAAGTGAGCACTTCTTTTAAATGTTTAAACCAATCCAGACACCAAACCAGATAGCAATTTGAAAAATATTGTACCAGACCACAAGAACTATTCCCTCCCCCCAAACTGACAATGCGACAGTTCCACAAAGATTTCAACTGTGCAGTTATAAACTTGTCTAGGGAGGGTTTGATAAAACGAATCCAATATTGAAATGGCGAAAAGTAAGCATATATTCTGTCCTAAATTGCAATTTCATTCACTTAGGATTCGCATTACTAACTCCCAGCACAGCGGCATCATAGCGAGTGAATGTCTGGTGAAAAAGAAAGCACTTGATATGAATGGAGTTCGTTTTTCTTTAAAAACTTTTTAGTATCCTTGTGGTAAGGAGTAGAGGTGTGGTTGGAGAAACAGACACCCTTGCAAGGGAATAATCTAAAGGACTGTAACAATACGCGCATATGACAACATAAACGTGCCATCACGTAGAGCAAAGTTTGAAGTTGTCTCCTTACCCCAGCAAAGCAATTTCCTTTCTTTATTTTACCTTACAAAAAGGACGACCACGACTGCGGTCTTACACAATTGCATTGGGGGTTGAAACTATTCTTAAGGTGGAAAAAGATATGTATACATCAACATTTCGCTCGAGTTATAAATTTAAACTTTACCGCACGTAATTTGGTCCGCATTTTTCAAATTTATGAAAACTTTTCTAGACGTTCTTGTTTGATTTGAAAGCAACGAAAGGATTCTATGGTTAACAAGCTTAAGTTATAGATCTACCATTGCTGGCATTTTGTTGAATAGGACCCATAATGAACCAACTGATTAGGTAATATGATTTTCTCTAACAATTCTTTTAAACTTTCTAGAGCCATTGCCGGTTGCAAAGTAATATCTGTGGTTCGAAAGTTACACTTAGTTATATATAGTTGACTTGCAATCTTTACTATCGAATCAGGTAAAGTTTTTCTCCTCACAAGGAATTACACGAAATGGAGAGAATTTGTAAACCTCTTGAATCTATTTGGGTTTAATTAAAGTTTGATATGTAAATTTGACTAGGAAAAAACTATCTCTTAGGAATGATAGATACTCACAATATAGTTATGGAATCGTTAGTTTTCAAAATGAGTTACAAATAAATACTCAAAAAATTTAAATTAATTAAAATTAAAATTTTGCTTTACAAAATTCGGATTTTCAAAATATTCCTTTTGCGTAATATTATTTTTACAGTTAACAAATTGCATTACTAATAAAACATTTACTTATAAATTGGGTAATTGAAAAATACATAGGCTAGGTTAGAGCGGCTGCCTAAGAAGGCACACTTAGGCGAGGGAGGCCCATTGTGATACCACAATTGAGGCTGCAAAAAATTTAAACCCTATAAAAATACCTAAGATGCTAAACCTGTTACTCTTTGGGCATCGAGGCAGTTCCTTGTCTCCAGTGAAAACTAGTTCTCGAGGAGTCAAAATAAAATTGGCTGGGATGGAAAGCCTTAACCCGTCATCGGGAACTATTTGGAGCTCCTGATAAATCGAACTAGGTCCCGAACGTCAGTGGAGCCTTATTTGGTTAGCTCTTCAAAGAAAGGGGAGCCCAAAAACCGGTTTCTACGGTTGGCTACGGCCGGGTAGTTGCAGTGGAAGTGGAATATGGTTTCCTCTTCATCATGGGAACTCCTACAAAAGTCGTTTGAAAGTGCGCCTAGTTTATCGGCGTGTCTACCTATGAGGCAGTGGCCCGTAACGGCTACAGTACTGCTAATTACTTTGCGTTCGAGTAGGATGAGCTCTCTTGACCGTTTTGGGTCAAGTTTTGGCCATATCTATCGAGTGATCAGGCAGGTGTGTTCCTCCTGCCAATTAACATTTGCAAATCTGAGAGATGTCCGTGAGTGTTCCAGTTTGCAAGTGGCCAGCGGTTTACACAACTGGTGGTTAATGTCCCAAATCAGGACGAGTGGTACCTATTTTCGCTAGTTCGCCTGCTCTACAGTTATCCGGAATATTACTATGTCCAGGCACCCAGATGAGCTGCATTTTCAGATGCTCCGCTAAGTAATTCACAGCTTAGTGACATGTTACAACCGGGTAGTATATACTCCCGTGAGAGATTTAATAGCGGCCTGACTATCTGTGAAAATACATATGTTATCTCTATATAGTGTTAAATGACTCAGACGGCCCGCAGCTACTTTTATAGTCATGAGTTCTGCCTGTAACACGCTGCAGTAGTCAGGTAAGCGGAATGAGATATCAATGGTCCAAATGTTGCGAGAAGATGAAAAATACATACTTTCAACTACATATTAGATATTTTATTTATTAAATAAAAGTTCATATTAATTTGGTAGAGGTCGCTGTAAGCCGCTGCACGCTGAACATGGTCCGCTGGTTGACCGTCCTGCGTTTTATTGAAAAAACTAATTGGGTTTAGTTTGGTAATATATGGTATATTGAAGTATTCAGTTAAGCGTGGCCGATTTAAAACGAGAACCTAATTTTTGAACAAAATGGCAGTTTCTCAAAGCGAAAATTTCGAAATTCGCGACAACCATCTTATTTCGAGCTGAAAAGAATAGTAAATATTTATTTCACGCTTAACTGAAGACATTTTTATGGAGCATAAATGAATGTAAAATTGAAGTTGATTCGATTTAAATTGACTAAGGGTGTTACACAGCGTGTGAGCAAAACTGAGGGATCTGTTTATTGGTGGGGGTGGGGGGTTATCTCCCCCCTCCCATCTATAGGGGTTTGATATATTTTTTTAAAACAAGTTTTACATTTTAACGGATATCTTCTAAAGTTTTGTGCTAGAGACGTTATTAATATCTGTTTTTTTATTGCTAATAATTTGAAAAAATTGATTTTCAAACGTAAATTTTCGAAAAACAAATCAATTATTTCATTTCAAAGAGAAACATTTTGAAAAATTGTCCACATTTGTTAACTTTTCGGTTTAAAATAGTAGCTGATGTACAGACAAACGTACAGCTCATACCTACCAAAGTTCTGCCTGCCTATTAAATTGTTGAACTTGGTAGTTCTGTAAAAGGGCTAGGTTGTTAATAATGCTGAAAAATTGGAGCAAAACTAATAATTTAACATATTTTCAAAATATCCTCCGTCACTGTGAATACCCAGAAGAGCTCTTTTTCGCATGGGTTTTTTCAATTCAATTGTTGCTAGATTTTTTGAAATTTTATTTCCGGCTTCTAAAATTCTTATTATGAGTTCATCTGTTGTTGAAACTTCTGACCCGTATACTATTTCTTCCATGGTCCCCCTATAAATAAAGCTAAATTGGGGTTAGGTCGGGAGAACGAGCTGGCCAGGGAAAATTACCACACCGCCCTATACACCTACCCCTATAATTACCATTTAATCACTGTACGTGTAGGTTTTTTCCGCAATGGGATGGCGCCCTGTCATGTTGATATTTATTTTTTTTATATATAATGTTGCTAAAGCTGTTCCTAAACTGTTCCGTATTCGTGTTGTTCTGCTAAGAAAAGATTCCCGAAATTTTACCATGAGAGTATAGGGGTGGGAGCGACTTGTAGCTCTTGTATCGCGCGTTGTCATTTACCTACAAGGAATCAGGCTAGCAATTTCGTTAGAACAATGGCCATGGAAATAGCGATAGAAGAGTTAAAGACAACCGACATTCCGTCGATGCTTCAGAGAGTCAAGCCCCTCAGAGATTGAGGAATCGCAAATAAGTTTAATACATAATATATAACATACTTCTTCCTATTTTCAAGGGTATATCCTCCACATGTCGATAAGATGGTTTTGCAGGAAGTTTAAATAATTGTCGCTGTTTAACCTATCCGCTAAAATATGCGCCGATTACCTACAATTCCTACCCACAAGTTTACGGAGAATCTGTTTTGGGACGAGGTCTGTCCAGCAATTATTGGGTTTTCTAGACTCCAATGTATTTTGTAAATTCACTATGCCACATTTACTGCCACATTTACTGAAATGTGATTCATCCGTCCACAGCATCTTATTCAAGAATATCCAGTCATAAAAGTCTTCTTCAAGTATCCAATTACATAGTTCTCTACGGCTTATTTTGTCCTGCGGTTGAAGTGTGTCACATGGAAAGGATCAAATCCTATTCTTCCTAATACTCTCCAACCATCGCTGCACTAATAACTACGATATAAGCTATGCTCCTTGTACTTGTAGTAGGTTCAGCTCTGCTTGCCTCTTCTCAAACTATCAAAACGACTTCTCACTTTGAAATATTACTTGGTATTAAAAATGGCACTACGTGTGAATCTCATTTTATACCTGGGGATCACAGGATTTCCATTCCAAGTACAGCAAATGATTAGAATTTTGCCGTGCGAATGTTTACAAAACAATTATTTTATGACCTACAGTTTGCTTTTTACTACCAGATCTACTAGTCCGTTCAAATTAGCGTTATTACCATAAAACAGTTTAGGAGGCAAGTAGAATTTTTTCTTAGGGCAGGTATGAGCTGTGCCTTTGGTGATGTAACGTGAGAATGGTAAAAGTTTTTTGTACGCTTTTAAACCAAAAGAAAGATTTTTAAAGATAAATCATTTGAAATGAAAAAAAAATTTTTTTTTCCGAAAATTTAAGTTTGGAAACCATTTTTTTAAACTATTAGAAGTAAAAAAAATTGTACTGTATTTATCACCATTGTGTTACCGGTCAACTGAGATCCTTAAGTTTTTTTTATAATCGCTCTGTGAAACAGCTTGTATAGCATTGGACTCCACATGAATTTAAGAAGTAACGTGAAGTCAGAGGTGTAGAAAATAGACAGTTTTCAAGAATTTTTTTTATGAAATGCTGTGTAGTAGTTTTATTTATTACGTAATACCACTATATTTTAAGTAACTTTCACGAAAATAAAATAAATTGGGATCCCCTATCTTACAAAAGTGCTTTGCAGAAACCATCAGTACTTCTTAGTGGGTCACTTAAAGTCGATTAAAACAAAAAAAATGTTTAGTTTGATAGTTTATCTTAATCTCAAGGTTATTGTTTTTCTTCAAATTTCGCAAAATGGCGACATCTGGAATTTTTTTTAATGTATTTTTACGAAAAAATCGCTCGTTAATTGTTTATAAAAAATAGAAGGTTTGGTTAGAAAAAAATCCAGTCTTAAGGGATCATTCTGATTTAGATGCTCAAATAAAGGGATATTGAAATAAAATTTCAAATTTCAAAATACGTAAAACAATTTTTTTTATTTATTTTAAACATTTTTTATACACGAAAATATGCTCGGAAAGTAGATAAGTCGCTGGCGGCGTTGATATCTAGATAACGGCTCATCTAAAACCAAAAACTCAAAAATATTTAGCTTCAGTATGACTGTGGCTGTGGCGCACATATTAATATTTTTGATATTGTTTACTTTCAGGGTCAGCTGGTTTTTTGGCTGTAAAAAATCGAATAGTTGACGGATCACCGTCTTTTTTTTAATGTTCGTTTTTACAGCGGATTTACTATAACAAATTCGATATTGATTTCAATTCAATATGTGTAATAGTTTCAGGGATTTGAATGGTTAAAAAAAACTTCAACTGAAATCAACTTTTTAAAACAAACTGAAAAAAAAATTTTTATGAAAAACAACTGAAAAAAAATTTTTTTATGTACGATTATTTGTAGTTTTTCACAGCCTATTCTAGATACAAACCTGCCCGCAACCCCCTCTCCACCTCTTCCTTCCAGAAACTCTAAAAAAATTGTTATGGAACGTGTTGGGTACACGTGTACTCCGTGTAACAGTTCTTTTACACGGGCGCTGCGATTACAGGCTGCCTAAAAAATATTCATTTTTTTTTAATTTCTGAGATTTTTAACGTAAATCTGCCATAAAAACTAACAAATTAAAAAAAAAATTATAAAAAAAGTTGATTTTTCGATTTTTTGCAGCCAAAAAACCAGGTGACCCTGAAAGTAAGCAAATACCCGATTTTTTTCACTTTTTCTGGCAAAAAATAAAATAGTAAAAATTAATATTTTAATACTGTTATACAATGCGCTGAAATGTGTAGATTATGTGGTTAAAATTTCATAAGGATCGGTTCAGTGGTTCCGGAGAAATCACCGCTGCCGACCGAAAAAACGTGGTTTTAAGAAAAACGCGTTTAAAGTTTTTTTAATGAAAAGTTAAATCATAAATATTTATTAATTTTTAACCCCTTTTTTAAACAATTTCAGTTGCAAAAAAAGGCTCAAAAAATTCAAAAGTCCGCCATTTTGTTGTTTTTAACCTAAAATGTTCAATTCTAGTTCCAGCTATAGCCACTTACTTATATTTTAATATCCCGATTAAATTTTTTATTTCAGACGTTCCTGACCCGAGATATCTTGTCAAATAATTTTTTACAGGGTTCTCTTATGACCGCCATTTTGTTGCCATAAATTTAAAAAAAAAATTTAAAAAATTTTTTTGATGTAGTTTAATATGTATAATTTATTGTACAAAACACATTGAAACATTTAAATAAATTCTATTATTTAAAAAAAAAATCTTGATAATATGTGCAATAAACCCAGACTGCCTTAAGCTTTTAATGCCTATAATATGCTGTAAAAATTTTATTTCAATCCATCTAGTGGTTTTTAAAATATAATATTGCGTACGCAAACACGTTCCAAACACTGCCACACAGTTTATACCTTTAAAATTACAGTTGAATAGCATAAAGCATAATGCAAATCATAATTCTTAAAATTACTCCGGCATAGACCGGTTCTTGACGCTCCCCTCCGCTACTTGAGTAAAAAGTAAGCTGCCTATAACTGGCACCTTTAGTTATTGTAGGGTATCTTAAATACTATTTATCAAATCGATTTGTACCCTTAAAATATTGTACTTTCAAGTAATGCAAAACATTATAATTATTTTAATAAAAAAAAATTTTTTTAGTATACACGTTTTTAAACGGACTGAAAAGTATAAAATAATTTTTCCTATCCCAATACAGATAGTCCTGAAAATGTGTGATTATGAATTTTTAATAACTACGAAAATATGTATAAGATTTTAAATGAAAAACCTGGGCCGCATATTTTAAATGAAAAACCTGGGCTGCATGCAATAGATAATAATTGATGCATGAATAGTTCACATAAGTCGCTAGCATTTGTGTAGCACTACAAATGATACGAACTGTTGTATGAGTTTTCTCAACGATAGCTACTCTCTACACTATTTAACTTTTATCTACTATTTATTATTTATTTAGGACTGTCTATATCGGATTAGGAATTTGTATGGGACTAGGAGAAATTATTCTATAGTAGTACTTTTCAGTCCATTTAAAAACGTGGTATATTAAAAAACAATTTTTTTATTTAAATAATTACTTTCTCTTTTTTAGTCTTGTATGAGTAATTTTAGTTTTATTATTGTGTCGTTCTTACATAAAAATCCAAAACCATCCGCCGTCTTGAAGCGCCCGCCATATTAGATATAGAATGATGTAACATAGTTTATCGTATTTTACTTGTCAAACCCTTTCATTTGATATCCACGTTAATAGACGTGACGTAGCTTATCGCATTCTACTCATCAAAAACTTTTATTTGGTACCCATGGCTAGGGGATTGTGAAGAAAAAAGTAATTCGACTTCTTAGGACGTCCGCCATATTGGGTTTAAAATGACGTCACGCAACTATCGTGTTCCACTCACTCATTTGATATCCATCTCAAGCAGGTTGTCGAGAGAAAGATAATCCGCCATCTTAGGACATCCGCCATATTGGGACTAAAATGACGTCATATAGTTTATCGTATTCTACTTGTCGAACGCTTTCATTTGATACCTGTATCAAGGGGGTTGTGAAGAAAAGGGTAGTCAGCCATCTTGAAGCATCCGTCGTATTGAATTTAAACCAATATTAGAGATATTATATGGTATTCTATGCAAAATCATAGCAATCGGATATCGGACAGTTAGTTTAAAATCGTTGGCAAAGCTTGTGCCGAACAGACAAACAGACGACAAAGCGAGTTAATAAAAATATAGTAAAATCTACTTTTTTTTAATTCTAACTGCTCAATGTTTATTTCTCTTAATGTACCTATAATATTAAGGGCACTGAGTGAGATCTAGTAATGCAGCTTTTCTAATGAACCCAAAATCTAAGGTAATGTATATGAGCCCGTACATACCCCAGGATATTCAAAATACATTATTTAGTCGCTTTTGTTACCAATCTTTATACACACAGCAACTGTTTTGAGAAACTCATAATTCACCAATAATAATAAATAAGTAAATTTCCGATTGCAGGAAGTACATTTTTTCAGGTATTAATTATAAATAGAATTGAATTGTTAACTAGAAATAGAATTGACCACTTTTAGTACTTGCAATTCTTCAGAATGTTAACAGATTCGAAATAATCTATAAGTCCTCTGTAGATTCGGTTTCAGGCGATTTGAATACTTAATTCTCTGTATTAATCTGGAAAGCATAAAAGCTCACTGAACTAAAAACCATCCTCAGTTTTTGCTTCTGAGTTCTGAAAGAAAAAGTTCAAAAGAATGTTCGTCGATAACAGGCTGAACAGTCGTATTCCCATCCACCATCGGGATGCAACATACAATCCATTTAAAATGTACATTCCAAATATACCCCCCATCCATAGTATGAGATTCAAATAGACACAGTCGAATTCGAAGAGTCAAATGCGCTTTTTGCATGTTTTGGAAATGAGTAAAAAGACAAACTTCCTTTCGTGTTTGCGTTCATTTTTTCGTAGAGCCTAGATCTAATAGAAACGAACGAAGAGGATTCAGTGCTTCCGGTTGTCAAGCGATTTTCCGCACCTGTGGTTTATGGGGATTTTTTAATTTACATACTAGTAAAGGAAACTGCACTGTGGTGTCAAATTAGGGAAACATAAAATCGTAATCGCGTACATATTTAATCAAAATTAATTTATGCGCTTTTATGATTATCTGATTAAGACTTAGACAGGGCGCACACTGTAACAACTTTCCTTTGGCGACGCGT
The DNA here is from genome assembly GCA_964036015.1 of Leptarthrus brevirostris. Lineage (NCBI taxonomy): Eukaryota > Metazoa > Arthropoda > Insecta > Diptera > Asilidae > Leptarthrus > Leptarthrus brevirostris. The sequence continues at coordinate 194,734,535 of OZ038371.1, forward strand.
GAAACTGAGCTGATTTTTTTTGCTGCGACATGACCTGTCAGTTTATTTTCAAATGAGTTAGAAAGAAGAATGTTTATTTATTCACTGTTCGTCAAAGTCTGACTACAACAGATCAATTACAGCAGTTGATTTTTAATAAGATAAAGCAAAATAAAAACAACAAAGTAACCATAATCAACAAAATATTGTAACTAAGAATTTAATTTGAGTTGAATCTTAAACTAATTTCTCGAAAGTTCAAAGTCAGTATTATCAAAATTATTGTTAAATAAAAGTGACATTGAGGATATAAGATCATCAAAACCGTAGTTAGTACGGTGGTAAGGTACGTGGAGGAAGTCATAATTCGTCAAGGACAGTGCCGGAATAGATATCTTGAAGGCTCTTAATAATGAACAGTTCCCATCAAGCAGCCAAAAGCACATTGGTGGAGTTGTAACGCCTATCTACGTCTATCAATACAAGGAGACAGGTGAAAACAATCAGTCCAAAGAAGATCACGCAGAGCGGAGCGGACGAATCTACGTTGGACAGCCTCAACTCCTTGGACCATCTGTTCGCAAAGCCCAAAGTGGTAATAGCCTTATTCACGGTAGAATCGATATGATCAGAAAAAGAAAAGCGAGAATTAAGGACAACACCTAAGTTTTGGTTTTTTCAAGTCTAGATAATAAGTATCCATCAATAGTGTAATTAAATTTGAACGACGATTTCTTGCGCGAAAATTACATAGTACTGCAATTTTCAGGAAAAGGGGGTTGTTAGAACACCGTTTATGGAAAGCGCTCTCGTTAGCATTTAAAAGAGCGCAATCGTCAACACAAGAGACAGTAAGAAAGATTTTAGCATTGTCAGCATATCAAAGAATCTTTGAATTTTTCAAAACAGTATTTACATCATTGATATATGTAAAAAAGTGGAGCGGTCCCAAATAGCTCTCCTGAGGAACCACAGATCAATTACAAATTTTATTAGAAAGAGCTTCACGAAATGTTATACGCTGAGTGCAATCAGTCAAAGAAGAAGATACCCACTTGACGAAAATATAAAAGAATAATAAGAGAACCAAGAAAATAAATCTTCTCAATAAGAATTTTGTGGTTGATTCTGTCAGTCTGATCAGTGAAGATGCAGTCAAACCAGATTTGATGACAGGAATACATTAGTGAAAAAATTTCAATAAGTTAACTACCGTAGACTTACCCTTCACGAAACCATGCTGTAAAGGAGCAGGGAAACATTTGCAATGCAAATACAGAACATCGCATACAAGCACTTCAAATAATTTAGCAATGCAGCTAAAATTAACTGTGAGCCTGTAGTTAGACATAGCGCCTTTATCACCTTTTTTTTGTGAAGAAGTATAATTAACGAACGTTTAAAGGGTTTTGGGAAAAACACCACAATTGTTGGATTAATTAAATAAATAACATAGAACAGGTAACACAGACGGGTAGCAACATTTCAGAAAGCAAGGCATGCCATCTGGACCACACGTAAAACTATCAACCCAATTAGCGATGTTTTTTAAAACTACAGCATTGTCAAATAAAAGGTCTTTAAACTCAAGTGTCGACGGAAGCTTTGTCAAGTCCAATTTTATCCTTAACGCTAGTATCACGGTTATCGACTAGAAAATTAGTCTTAAAAAAGTCACCAAAGAGACTAACAATAGTTAGGTAGTACCTACTGGCAATGTCATCTAGCTACAAAGAAGACGGATACCCGTAAGATTTTTGCTTTGAATTTACAAAGCGCCAAAGTAGGTTGGGGACATTTCGTAATGCGACCTTCATTCTATGGAGATATAGTAATAATAGCCACTTCTAAGTTGGAGTCAAATTGGCTACGGAAGTTACATCACTCCTTGAGGGCGCAAACGTCATACAGGCCGTACCCTTCAAGTTTTTCAAATGCTTTTAGTTAGCATCAATCCAAGGAACACTAGATAGAACACAAACACATAGTTAAATGTGAGCAATAACATCATCTTCAGATGTTTCCGTATGTATCCTGTAGACAAAAACATATTTTGCCGATCTCAGAGAGGTAATACTAGAACAGTGCTCAACATCCAAGGTCGAGGTACTAGGATTATGAATCAAACCATCGGATAAGCCAGAATCCCCATCAAACGAAATAGAACTTAGACCTTCAGCAGCAAGATCGGCAACCTTAGTATTAGAAAGCAATCCCCTGTCCTGAGAATGGTTTATTAGTACAAAATTGATCGCTTCCAGCCTAAATGACTACAACGCCAAATGAAAATAGGCCAACAACCTAATAAAACCCCCTCTCTGGATTGGGCTATATTAACTCGCATATTTTTTATTACTCCCTGAAATTGGGATTTTTTGCGCCAACTTTTCGACGTTTAGCTATCTAGTTCCCTCGGGAGAACTACTTCGCCCGATTCGAGACAATGATTGCAAGTGGACCTACAATTCAAAGTGCATCCCGAGCCACTGACATTTTTTCTAACCACATGGCATTTGTATCGTAATCTGTTATTAGTAGAAAACAACCATGAGCCGCCACCGGTGGGTTTTGAACCTGGGACCTCCGGATTGGTAGGCCGACACGTTATCACTTACTCCACCGACGACTTGACTTTGTTATGTGGAACCCAATAAAATGAATCAATGTATGAATGAAACAAGTGGAATTAAATATTTTAAACTTGAAAAAATTAAGATATCCTGATCTATTAGCATTTTAGTGGTTCCAAATGTTCTCTTTAGCCCATTTTTGGCACTTTTTCTGTAAACTTTTCGCTTTGTGATCCCATTTTTGCAATGTAATCGGATTATATTCTTTTTTTTTATGAAAAAAAAAACGATAATTTGTTTATTTTTCCAATAAACTGAATGAAAACTGAAATGAAACATAAAAATGACAAACCGATGTTTCCCCATAAAGATTTCAATCACTTTTTTTTTATAGAATGCAATTCGTTGTCACTTAAAATATTGTCGAATGCCTCAGTTTTCAAATGTCTGGACCGTTCACAACGCCTGAAATGATGAATTTTTTAATGTGTTGTGTTTTGGGAAAAATTATAATTAATGTCTCATATCTTCTTTCAATTTGCGCTAGCTAAGTGGAGAGAAAATTTGAGCCAAACCACATAAATTTCTTGCCATAGCCACAGTTTTCAATAAGTTTTTCACTATGAAGTGGAGGCAATAATTCAAGTTTCACATGAAGTGGAGGCAATAAAACTTTGTCATATGGATCCAAAGGATTTTGAATTACGTTGGCATATGCGTGTTTAGTCGATACTCTGCTCTTCCAAGTGTGGTTTATATACTGCTAACCATTATATCTGGAGCCCCAATCGCACATGAAACACACATACTTGATGTATGAGGGTTGCTACTTAACTTTTGAGATAGACAAGTAAAAATAAATATTTATAATCGAAAATGGCTTTATTGTTTTTCAAATTATTCTCCTTGAAGATAATGCATGCGTTTGAACCAATTTTCGAAGCACTTTCCACTCCGATTGAGGTACCTCCAAAACATGTGATTTGAACGCATCAAAAGCTTCTTCAGGCGTCAAAAAACGTTGAGCTCGCATTTTATTTTTGATCTGCGGGAATAAGAAGAAATCATTGGGGGCCAAATCAGGAAATTGAAATGTGGATGATTCATCAATTCGATATTTTGAATGCTCAAAAATTCACTTGTTTGAGCTGATGATTCGTCTTCTGCGATTGGTTTACCTTATTTTTCCGAATACTTCTGGCAAACAGATGGTGGTGTACCATTCAGAATGGACTGTTCTACGTTGCTGTAATGGCACGGTGGCGGTGTGTAATTATTCCGAAAAAATAGGCGCCCGTTTGCTTCGAAGTTATTTGTGAGCGAACAACTTTTGTTGGATTTGGCTTGTTTTAAAAGACCCATACAGTCGATTGTTGCTTAGTTTCGCGTTCATATCCATAGATTCATAATTCGTCGTCTGCCACGATCTTATAGACGTCTTTTGAAGAACCGCGATTGAATTTTTTCAACATTTCTTTGCAACAATCGACACGAGCCTTTTTTGAGCGATTGTCAAATTATGCGGTATCCAACGCAAACAAATCTTTTTGACGGGCAAATGTTCATGCAATATTGATTGTATGCGAGTAGAGCTAATGCCCAAGCATGCCTCAATCTCACGGTATGCCACATGGCGATCTTGCAATATCAATTCACGCACAGCATCGATTTTTTCTGGCACAACAACCGATATAGGACGACCTTCACGAAATTGGTCCTGTAGCGAAGTGTGATCACGATTGAATTCGGAAAATGGGCGAAACGCAGTGGCTCAAGATGGTGCTTCATTACTGAAAGTCGAAGCGAGTTGATCGGCACACTGTTTTTGGTTTAATCCACGTCAAAAGTCATAGAAAATCATCGCACGAAAATGTTCACGATTTAATTTCATTTTTTGACAAAGATAAATGTTTCAAGTACCTGTAAACAACATAAATAGCCACTCGTATGACAAAACATTCTGAGTACTATAACCATTAAAAATGTCAACCTTTACGATGACAATGTCTGATTTGACATATTCACACTGGTGTTGCCATATTTATAAAGTTGAGTAGCAACATACGTATCCGGTTTGCAACCCGCGAAGAATTGTAACGACCTTCAAGTCACAGCGTATTTGCCATTGACGTTTGTCGTTACCGACGTTTTGTAGTATAGTTTTTAATGCATCGTTAGTTTCTTTCGGTTCAATATTGTTGGCGATTGGTGAAAATGGTTTTGTCTTTGATCGATGAAGCAATAAACTTCCTCTACTCATCTGCTCTGTAGTGGATGTTCGTTTGTTTCATAAGTTTCTCGACATCATTGCAGTAAGCTGTTTGTCTATTATCTCTTGTGGTATTAAATGGCCAAAATTGTTTTTATTGCAAACCATTTTAGCGTCAGAAATATTCGTCTTGCAAATTTAAGCATACCAAACAAATCATAAAGTCACAAATAGGTATTCATTGAGCGCGTTGTTTCAGCCCCAAGAATGTTCGTTCCATGAACATAAGTCACATCAAGTTTTAGTTTTCTTTTCTTTCGTTTTGCTCGTTCGTTTCCTTTTATTTTTTCATTGAATTAAGAAAAAACAAAATGTAATCCAAATTACATTGCGAAAATTGGGTCAAAATGCGAAAAATGTCACAAAAACATCACAAAAAAAAATTCGAGCTAATATATCCAAACTCCGCGGGGTTCAGTTAGTATATTTTGGGATTCCGAACCACCGAATGTTGTTTGGTTTCAAAACTGCTGCTTTATAACTAGAACCTGTCCTTAGTTTTACTTAATAAAATGCACTTGCGTCTATTTTTTACTGCTTTTGAAATACATAGGACCTATAATAATTGTCGGTGGTTCCAAATCAAGCCTTGGTTACTTGCAATCATTGTCATCGAATTTTTGTTTTTAGGATGAAGCCGAAGCCGAGGGGACAACCCTGAGATGCGTAACCATGGCTTTGGCCGGATAGGGGGAGTGAGGAAACTTGAATGTCTTGTTTTTATATTGCTACGTGATAGACAGCAGACCTGGACCAGAGTGGATTTATTTTATTTTATTTAATAAACCCACTAGGTCTCGAGCCCTAGAACCATAACGTGGTGATCGTGCCACTCAACCAATTGATCCAACTTCGTTAGAGAATACGCTTTTGTAAAGAACCTCTTCTAATTTTGCATATATCTCGTTTTCAAAATATCAAACATTATGGCCTGTCATTCTGTTGGTATTCCCAGCCATTAAAAAATCTCAATAGTAGGTGTTCCTTTGCAAGATGCAGTGGTATCACTTTAATTGCCAAAGTCGATTTCGTGGGAAAGGAGAAATTTTTTTAAGATATAGTAAAATAATTTTTCAATCGTTTGGTCTGTATTATTATAAATTATTTGTTTCTAATATTATTTGTCTAATTTCTTATTTTATGCTTACAGATTCTTCGAGATATTCGGCAAGGCCTATTACAAATGAGTCGGGAAGGAAGAATAGGTAAGTGTTAAACGACACTACCATATAACTTAAAAATTAAAATGAAGTCAACTTGTTACATTTACATACACATTTTTATTTTTATTTAAATATTTGTGATATTTTTTTAGAGTTGATTCTTTCATATTTATTAAAGTATTATTCATATTTATTGAAGTAAACAAAAAAATGCTTAAATGGTTTATCACGCAGATAATAGCGTTTTGTAGAGTTGTTTTTCATACACTATTTTTGTTAGTGTTCTTTAAAATTTTCATTAAAAGTACTAACTAAAGCTATATTCAGGAATTTGTTCAAATACTTTGCATCTATAATTAATAACGATTTCAAAAGAAAGAAAACATCTCGTGACTAGAAGGTTAAAAACAAAAGGTCCTAAAATATTTTTATTGCATTTTAGGAGACCTATCTAAAGAGAGCATATTCGATTTGTAAAGTTCAAAACAAATTTTTTTAGTACACTTTTTCCCTATGGGAACATTTTGTTCCAAAAATCTCATAATTTCAGTTTTTCTTTCATCAATCTACGTCGGTATACCAAATTTCATCTTAATCTCGCGGTGAACATTACAATTTATAATTTGCTTAGTTATTACACTCATTCTTCGATCATCGTTATATTCAGGTCGATCTTAACGATCTCCTATCGAAACCACCAGCCTTTAGGATTTACAAGAAGGCTAACTGGGTTAAATATTGGACCGTAATTGAGACTTAATTGTCCTCAGATACTCCTAGTGCTCCCAAGAACCTTAATGTAACGATGGTTCTATCCTGTCCCGTACAGGGACCTACTATAGAGGAAAGTAAAAACCACCAAGATTGACTGTACAATATGGGACTGTTAGGAAAGGGTGCAGGAAGCTTTTTAATTTGACTAAGGCGAACAGGGACACACACTCGTGAGACTGCTGTAAAAAAGGACTAAGAGTCTCTAAAAATGAACTAAGAGAGGCGCAGAGGAATCCTATGAGGCTTCAAGACTCAGGAAGATTCTATCGACTGTCCCATGTATGCTAAAAGAAGATGGTACATAGACCTTTTTGAGCGAATAGTCTCTTTAAATTCTCTTAGAAACCCATTTTCCAGAAAACTACTTTGGAAAAATGTTTCATCAAAATTACTTTCCTCCCTGATGGTACTATTCCCCAAGCTTCAGCGTAATCTGGATTTACTACTCCAGTGGTTATTGGCTATCTATAAAACTGGGAGAGTCTCATGCTACATTATTACTGGTAATACTGATAATCCTGGAAGGGGATGGCTGCGAGGTGATTGCTTGTGCGGATGACAGCGAATCTTGCATATTAAGCACTCCAAGAGTCTAGTTTCAATGGACAGAACCAACTTAGGCGTAATCATAGGGGTGATCATTACCTTATTGGAAATCATGCGAAGACATTAGGACTCTATTCAATATACTTCAGCAGAAGCTGCGGAGACGAGGAGGAGGAGAAAACTATTTCTCATTTCCTCTGCTCGCGCTCTGCCCTGTTACGTGCGCGAAAGACTATTGACTATGACTATTTCTTGGATAGTCTCTGCGATCTCAAACGACTCACGTAAGAGATATCCTCTGCTTCTTCGATGACTCCAAATGGTTTCACTGAGGAGTTGTGGGATATCTTACTCCTGTGGCATCACCTATTCGAGGTATAAATACCTACCTATTTTTTTTTTGTTTTTACAATTTCCTGTCTGTCTGCTTTTCTGTGCACGCATTACGCGAAAAGTACTCGTTGGATATAAATGAAACTTGATGCTTTGGTTGCTTTTATCGTGGTCACAATACTTTTTTATCTCCGCAGAAAAACGAGTTCCCGCGGGGTAGTCAGTAATCTGTGTGAGAATCTGCATGACGCTAACGATCAGCGATAATGTACAATAAATAGAAATGCGAATCTGAAAAGTTCCCACCTATCCGATGGGTGGAACACCGCTTTTCGACAAAAATCCAGCGCTCCAGGGCTGTTTTTTAAATTTTTTTCTCATTCGGACGAAAAATATTTATAGGACTGCTCGCAAACGGTTTCGAATCCGTGGGTAGTTTGGTCGGCGCAGCAGAGAATCAGTCTTATTCTTCAATCTACCAAACTTGTAGAGCGGACTTTCCTCTACAGGCTACGTACGAATTTTCCTTACTTTTTCGGGTGCGGGCATACCGCTAGTTGAGCTTATTTTCACACCAGCCTTGAGGTAAATCTCCCGCCCCGTTTTTTTAAGTAGTTTACCCTGTAGCCCTATTCCACTAAAATTCTTCCGGGCTTTACTCATTTCTGTTGATTCCTCCCTGGGCTATTCAAATGGCGCATCGTTATCCATGGCAGTTGGAACATGGGGTTGAACAGCGTAATCCAAATTTGACGTAGCCGCATTTTTTTCCAAAATCTGAATTGCAAAATGGAAAAAGGAGCTGTTGAAGCGATGTTCAAGATTGGCGATAGTATGTTCTTATCAGTCTTCCAGCCCCATTGTGTTGGCAACAAATTGACTCTTCGCCATGACGTTATTTCGCGAAACACTTGATAAGATTATTGGTTAAAAACAACAGATGACGATCGAAATTTGGATAAATTCGATTGGCCGACTTTCTTTTGAATTACCGTGATTTCTCGGTTCTTGGAGCATTGTGCAGTGCAAGTGTAAATCGTTCTCCAAGACTTGTAATTTCTTTCTTTGTTGACTAACAGTTGCTGAATCGTTAGCATTGTTATGTTAAGAACAGCTCCCAATGTCTCCTAAATAAAGTCTTCTGCTCTGCTTGTAAAATTTGCTACATGTGGATATTCCCTTGTGTTGCAACGGTTTGGTCCGAATGTATTCACGAACTAACAGTTTGCTGATGTGTAGATGCACAAGCGGTCCTTTTGTCATCTGAAGTGGTTAGGCGAATAGACCTTTTTAATATGGGGCGTAGTACCAGAGCCCTAAACCCAAAAACTTCCTTTTGTATCTGAAATCTATTAGATACATTATATTTCAAATAAAAAAATATTTTTTAATTTTATTTTATTCAAACTTTTATTTTAATTTTAATGCTTTCAGATCGGCAGATCTGGTTATACTAAAAATCTATTTACAATTTTTTTGTATCCTACTTTACAATTAATACATAGATAGTTTGTTAAATATTTTCTCTGTATTGAGTACAGTATTTTATTGTCAATGAATAAATGATTATGATATTTTTCAAAGTGTTTGTGTTTCACACTATTCAAAATTTATCGAAGTGTACAGGTTGACTAAAATATATTTGACAGTACAGTCTGATTGGATATTATTAAAGTGGATTTGAATAAAAATATTTTATTAATAATATAATCAAACTTAAGAAATTTTAATAAAAATTAAAAATTAAATTTGTAGCTACTGCTACATCATCCTTTATCCTTTCTATATACCAGCTCTTGTTGAGCTTTAATCCGGAGCCCCGAAAGCAAACCCATGGCTGCTATTTTTTGACATTATTGGAAATACGATAATATTTTCGTATTCTTCCATTTATTTGGTTTGGAGTTTTGATTGTTAAGGGGCCGCTTCCTGTTATCCAAACATTATGTACAATATTTTTATCATATTACCAATAAGGAACCGTATTATAATCATCAAAATCGGGAAAATTGGGCAACACCTTACGAAGATAGATGCAAAGTTTTACTCTTACTACCAATGGGTCAACATACACAAAAACTATTTCATCCAAATTGAAATATGCGTAACGAAGTAAGGTTCTGACCCACCAATAAGAATTTTGGTGTTGTGCCAAGGCATATCTGAGCTTAGCTAGATATTAAGCGCTCCAAGCGTCTTGTTTCAATGGACAGTACCAACCTAGTCGTAGTCATATGGGTGATCAGTGGTCGCTGCCTTATTGGTAATCACGCGAAGAGATTAGGACTCTACTCAAATGAATTCTGCAGAAACTAAGTGACGAGGAGGGGGAGGAAAAGACGATATCTCACCTCTTCTGCTCATGCTCTGGCCTGGCATGCATGCGAAGTCCTTTTTTGGTGACTGTTTCTTAGATAGTCTCTGCGATCTCGAGACGGCTGACGTAAGAGGTCTCCGAAGCTTTATCGATGGCTCTAGATGATTTCACTAAGGAGTTGTGGAGTATATTACTCTTGTGGCATCACAACGGACCGATTCGAGGTCTTAGTGTGTCCTTTGTTGGGCGGCCACCCGTACCAACCCACCTTCCTAAGTTCGGTGATAACCTGTTTTCGATCATAGCTCGAATTCGGTAGCGCAACAGAGATTACGGCGTGCTTTTGATGTCAACTCTACTTATAATGTTTGCAGTGGAACTTTCAGAGCTACTTCCTTTAGAATTAAAAGTTTATGTAGTGTAATTTAGCTTGTCTTATCCAAAATCTGTTCTTTTTTTAAATTGATATTATTGTAACTGTCTAATAAAGTCAATCTCATGACGACCAGAATTCTCATTTTTCTGAGAAAACCGTACCTTTTCAAAAAGTCTGATGAGCGAGCTTAACAAAAGTAGTGTTGAGAGATGAAATATTTTGAAAAATGTTGAAAAGGTGACAGTAATGGCCAGAAATCAAATTTGATAAAAAATTGGTGTAAAAAATAACCCTTGTCTTTGTGTGCTAAGAGCTTTAGGACCAAGATCGACTTACAGTGATGCTTGGGAAAATTATTTTTGCAGTGGATGGTTGGTATAGATGCCTTACTTTTATCATCATATCCAAAACTGCAGCAAATACAGAATCCATTATATCATCATATCATTACTTGCAATTTTGTAATGCTACTGCGAATTTCTGTGTGGTGTAGTTCTAAGCCAAAAATCTAAATTCATCACAACAATAACTTCAAAACCTTAGAATTAAGACTTATTATGTTTCAAAGAATTTTGGATATGATGTGAAATCTAAATTTGAATACTCGCTCGAGAAGGATGATATAGACTTCATCTTTGTTGTCGGTTATTTAGCTGCGATTTGTAATCCGCTCTGCGTACAAATTTCTTGGATAATGAACAGCACATCCCTGGTAAAATTGTGTACGAACTTGTTTAGTCAGGCAATGTTTTGCTGCTTATCAGCTTTTCGTATAATCCTCTCAGAAATTATTGCTCATCTTGAACATTTCAACAAATCAGAGCACCCTTCCATCTTCGGATTATAAATTTGTCGAACTGGAAGGAATCTAATCTTGCAAAACTAAATAATCTCCAAACGAATTTAATTTAATCCGGCAGATTTCTAATGAAATCACCATTAAGCGCTTAAGACCAAATATGTTTAGATCAAAGAACAACTTTCCATACTTATCTACATTTTATTTATTTTCTTGCAGACGATACTTACATGTACGACGATGCGGTTCGAGGAGCTTACGGCATCGGAGGGATCCATCATCAGGGACACTGGTACGATGAACCACCCTACGAAAGTGATCCAGACGATTTCCTTATGTCGGGAATAAATGCTGGCCCTGCAGCAACTATTCAGGTAATAAAATCTGTCAGAAAAGTTGGAAATTTCTACATAGGATCCTGCGACAAGTTTATCAAATTTAATGAAAAATGTCTCTCCCCGGGGCATTAGAAAAATCAATGGAGACAACATTCAACCACAAGAGTTCTAAGCTTCCTAGTCCCATGCCATCATTTCATTCTATATAATATCGGAGCAACTTCTAGATCTGCAATCGCTCTCATCTGATAATCATGTAATTTTCCCATGGGCAGATATATGTTTGTATAAATATATCTGAATAGCTCCGGTGAATGGCAGAAATATTCATTAATGATTAATCCCTGCCCTTTTCGCTTCCAAGATGATGGAAATTATGGCGCTCTTTATGCATGTGAGAGTTCGTCCTATTTCCACCTTACCTTCATTTGCTCATTAGCAGTTCTATTATTTTTCTCAAGATATCGCATATCATCTTTCTGATTAATCACGGATATTTTTTCTTCCGTGTTCCTTACCCTGTGACCATGATTAATGAGACCACAGTGATAGCATGCTAGGTACGTCAGATTCATACTTTTCTACTGCTTCCCTATTTCAGGAGCTTGACTTACATTAGATAAGGAAAAACGAAATTTACATTTTTAATAGAAAAGCACAAGACGCGTGCAAGTTGAATTACTTTTCTTGACGGGACAATATTACATTGTGTCAGGGTATTTTTATAAGAAAGATTCGTATTTTTTATCCAAAATGCCCCCAATATTATATAAGTTTAGAAAGTTTATATTAATTTACTCAGAAAGCTGTTCTAATGACAATTATATTGGGTATAAAGGTACAAGAGGCTTTTTAAATTATGTATTTTTACTTTGTTGTTTGCTAAAAATTTTGTAATCAATATTCCACGTACTTCCCTGCGGGCTAAATCTTTGAACTTGAAACACATACTTGTTCCCGGTGATATACTATATGTAGTTAAATAGTTTGAACAACATTACGATATACAATATATAAGATGTGGGGTATCGCTTTAGAGGGTTATATGAGCACGATATAAAAATGAAAAAAAGTTTAAACGTCAAAAAGGCTTTAAAAACATAGGAAAGATTCAACGGATTAAAATATTATTTCATATAAATGAAACAATTTTCAATTTGAATGAAGCCTATCTTTTAATTAAATAAAACATCAGGGAACTACAAGTAGAAAATCAAAAAATTTATTTTTCCAAAAAAATCTCATCATTTCTGTTTTTGAGTCATCAATCTACGTCCGTACACAGTACTTAATTAATTTTAATATCGTCAGCCACCAAAATAATTATAGGTTCATCCATCCAACCAAAGAAAAGTTTTCAGCAACATATTTATATTAAAAACTTATTAAGTTAAAAATAATTTATTTACGGAATTTAAAAAAAATAATAAAATTAAGTGAAATAAATATAAGTTCACTTTAAAATTAAAATAATAAAACCTATTTATTATATTTACGTTAGTAACCCCTCCATATTTATGTTAGCCGCTGTTCTTGTGTATCAAATCAATTTAGAAGCCCTGTCTTTGCATTTAACATCTTGTAGCAATTCTATTAAGCCAATTTCTTTTGTTGTTCTGATGTTGATTCATACACCTTTTCCATTAGAATATACTCTCCTACATAGTATTTGTTCCACAAAGGCTTGACACCTCAGCTGTGCGCAGGCCAGTCTAAAACCTCGATATTTTTCTCACTTAACCATCGTTTTGTTGTCAGAACAATGTATAGCGGCGAAAGTTAAAAAGGACCATCAGTGATTCTGCATGATTAACTAAAGATATTTTTATCATCTTGACATAATCTTTGGAGTTCATCTTCGGCTTTGCTCAGGCAAATAACCAGCGAATTAAAGTGCTCTCCAAATTAACTATCATGGAACCACCACCAAAGCGTCGGCTCATTCTGATGTCCACATTCCATTCTAAGCTCATGCCAATAATACTGAAAAATATCCGGACCATTTATTTGTCGCTAAATACAACGCTTCTCCACTTTTCGTCGTAATCTTTATATTTGTTTGTTCACTTCAAACGTTTGGCTTTGTGAACGGTTGTCAAATCTGGTACTTTCTACAGTTTGGTAAAAACTAACTGGTTTTGATTATGTAAAATTTGTTGGACAGGACGAACTGTAACTACTATATTCATTTCGTCCTTTATTTCTCCACTAAATTTCTGTTTTGTAACGACTTTTTTCAAAAATTAATCTTTTCTCCCGGGAGGCTATTGTTCTTTTTTGTCCACTTCTGCGTTTTTCCCTAATTTTCCTTTAGCCGGCAAATTTTTTTTATAAAATTAAGCGGCCTACTTAATTTGAAACGTATCTTCCTATTTCGGAGGCCACAATCCTTATATGGCATTATTTTATCTCGCTCTTCTTGCGTTAGAGAAACTCCGCATGCAAAAAGAGTTAATAGTTTTATAAAATAACACGAATTTCTTTATTGAATTATTTTCAACCCCCACCCATATTATTTTTATCAAAAATATTTAAAAAAATATTTTTCTCTGTTCATAAGTGAAGGCTGTTACCGGGGAAACTATATACAGGGTGTTTCACAGCGCCAGTGCAAGAATGAAGGATCTGGTAGATGTAGATGACAAACGCTGACCAATTCAACCAAAGTTTAACAGAAAGAGTAAAAAGATCAATAATTGAATATTTGCTTAAAATTGCAATATGAGCTGTACGTTTGGTCATGTAACTTGAGAACGGTAAAAGATTTTTGTTCGTTTTATGTTTTCTTTGAAAGAGAACATATTAGCCACTATTTGAAACCCTTTCCCTTTGAAATAAAAAAATCTAAGTTTGAAAATGAATTTTTTTAAAACTATTAGCAATACAAAAAACAAAAATACACAGTCCTTAGACAGGTAACATCAACTGAGATATTGATAACGCCTCCAGCACTAAAACTAGAAGATATATGTTAAAATGTAAGACTAAGGCATAGACCCCCCCCCCCAAATTTTTTCGTTTCTCACCTAGATCTAACAGATCCTTCATTTTTCAACACGCGCCGTGAAACACCCTGTATATTTCACTCTTTCTTTAGTTTACCAACTCACAAGAGCTATTATCATGAAAAAACAAATAAAAACATTTATGAGAGAGAATTCGAAAATAATTCGACAAATTGTTTGTATATATTGGTTTACAAATGACTGTACCCGCAAATTTTTTATGTGAACCTATAATTATTTCAGTGACTATATATAAATGATACGATGAAACGGCAGCGAGCAGACGCAATAATACACCGAAAGTATGAGGGCTATCCCAAAAGTTATGATGAAAACGGTCTACAGAAAAAGATATTTATTCAGTCTTTCAAATCTACATGCTCCTTTTCGAAGTAACCACCTTCGGTTCTAATACACTCTTCCCACCGTTCTTTACACTTTTTTAATTACAAAGCCAGACCATCTTTTTCGAACTCCTCGCAGCACGTCTCCACAGCTTTGATGCCTTCAGGGAACAACCAGAAGTTTCAGGGTGCCACATCTGGACTGTACGGTGGGTTAGATACAATTATGATGCCTCGAGCGTTTAAGAAATCCCCTACAGTGTGAGCTACGAGGGGACGCGCATTATCTTGATACAGTAACATTTCGTTAATGGCTTGTTCGGCGAAAACGCGCTGCCAATTGAAACCTCCTAGACATGCGGCGAGCTCCCTGACGGTAATTTGTCGTTCTTTGCGGACAATAACTGCAGCTGTATTCTTTACCACCTCGATTCTAGACATTGTAGGGGCCGCTCGCACGGCTCATCAGTGATGCTCTCTCTACCTCACTTGTATAAGGTCATCTTCACCCCACACCAAAATTAATAACTCATAAGCGCCTTTTCGCTTCTTCCCAAGTTTTACTAACAATTGCACTTTAGAACGTTGCTCTTACTTTTTATATATGCTGAACATGTTAGGCGAATATCTAACACATGTTATGCGAATCGTCGCATACGTCCACTGCACCGAGATCGAGTTAAAACTTATCGTTGTAGATGGCTATGATATGCAGCATTATCACTCTTCGCAAAACATTTTCCCTGGGGTCACTATTCTCTTTACTTTTTTAACTTGTATAAGAGTTCCTAGTTTTCTACAGAACCCTTAAAATGGGCAAGAGCTGTATTCAAGTATTGTGTTTTACAATAGATTAGTTAGCTTCAAAGATTGATTAACAGACCTAGGAAGTCCTATTGAAGATAAGACCATAAAGGAGAACGAGAGTTGATTATTAATAATATAATACAGAGATTGAAACTATTAAATTAGATTTCCCTTGCTAAGAAGCAATACTAAGGATATAGTGAAATTCAAACTACGTGTTCAACTGTTGTTTAAACTAGCCAAGCTGAAACACTTCAAGATCTCGGGTCCTCACTAATGTTATTGACAATGAAAATTCATCGCAATTCTTGAACTGAATCCATTTTTGATCTTCAACCATCATTCGAACCAAAAACGTGTCATATTTTATACTCGCTTAATCCGTCCAGTACTTATACCACCCAAATTTATCACTTTCATTAGCAAATTTTTGAATTGAAAATATCAATACGTTAATGGTAGTCGATTAACCTTTCATGAAGCCGTGTTGGAAAGACCGCTTGGGATGAATCTAGATGTCCAAAAATATTAGAAATTTAGTAATGATTAGTACCCGGACTATTTACTTAATAACAACAGCCCAGAGACGAAGTAGATTTTGTTTAAAATTTTTTATTAAAAACTCACGGAAAGACTGAGTCTCGAACCTTGGAACCATGGCGTGGTGATCTTGCCACTCAACCAATAGATCCAACTCCGTCTGCGTCTTCTTGAAGAAATTTTGTTTTATTAGCTCAGCCAGTCGCGCTAGGGGAGACTAGTAGGGAAGAAGATGGGCCTCCTTCTACGGGGCTGTTTCGGATACTTCTGGAGATGTATTTTTTTAAATGCTATTAATTCTAGATATTTTATATTTCAAACAAACGTCCCCTCAAATTCACTTCATCGTAAAAATCTCTTTTTGAGGAAATACTCTAAAATTTTTTTACTTTAACTTTAGTTGTTATTGGTTAATATCTTGAATAATAAGCAAAACGTAAAATATAAACGAAAAACTTGTGATTTTCATAGCACCTAGCCTCAAACCATCTTAAAACAAGAAGTCATTGCCTTACCTTTTATAGAAGAAGAGCACAACTATTAACAAAATATTTATTAACCTGAAATTAGTCTTTGATTTTTCAGTGTTAAACTTTTCAATCTGCGTTCAATTTTTGCAAAAATATCTTTTATAAAAGTCCGCCTAGAACAATTACAAGTTATACAAAAGGTTATATCTTCCTAGATAAATCGCATAGTTAGACCTCGGTACTTGGAGATATAAAGTGCAGAGGATATCCCTCTTAATGGTCCCAAGGTTATTGTACGTCAACTTCACAAAGGAGCCAAGAAGACATGTGCCCTGACCTGACCTTCAGCGATTTAGAGTAAATTTTTGCGCCAATTCCGCAGGCCATTGTGGAGCCATTTGTAAATATTTCTATATCAGAATTTCCCACCCTGGTTGGAATCCTGGCTGTGAAGATTTTGCTAGGGCTGAGCGTTGGGATTATATACAGTGAGCGAAATTCAAAAAATCGCACTGAAATTTTTTTTTTGGAATAACAGATTTTTTCTTGTCGTGCTATACATAAATTTTACATTTACTTCAGATGAAACCGTTAATTTGTCGATCGTACTTGAGTTGTTTATTTTTTGTTTTGTTCCAGTACGTTGAGCGCAGTAAAAGCGAATTAGCCCTACTCAACTCAAAGTTCACGTGGTCCTCGAAAGATAGATGGGTAGAAGTACCACCCCCAGGTCCGTCACCCGGTCAAGCTTATTCCGTTGAGAAAGCTTGACCGTTGACTCCGTTGATTAAGCTTGAACGTACTTCCATCATCGGCATAACAAAAGATACTGTGGTTAGTCAGTAGCAAAAAGACATCATTAATAAAAATAATAAAGAGATGATGACGCTGACACTGAACAAAAAAGCAGCGAAAACCCAAGCATACGAAACATGCGAATGAGAATCTCGTGGTCTAAGGCCTTACTAAAGTCAGTGAATATGCAGTCGACCTGGAATGTAGACTCAACCGGAGGCAGGCAGTGATACGCAAACTCGAATAGTTTGGTGGTAGTGGATTTACCCTTAATGAAGTCATACTGAATGAAAGGTTGGCAATAAAAAGGCGTCACTGATTACGGCCTCGAACACCTTCGCAAAATGCACAGGTTAGCAATGGGTTTATAATTTTGCATGTCGGATTTGTCAACCTCCTTGTAAAGGGGAATTATAACAGAATGCTTCCAGAGCCGAGGGAAACGGGCACAGCATAGAGATAAGTTGAACAGAAAACAGATAAGAGGGGCAACCAACGAGCAACACCTTTTCAAGAACAAAGAAGCGACACCATCAGGACTGGACGACTTGACGAAAATCCATCGAACTCGTTCGAGAACTATTCAATGAAAGTGACGTCATCAAAACATAAGTCTTTGGGTTCAACAGAAGTGCACGAAAACCTAGTCAAGTGGGAAAAATCAGTGGAAATTGTATCGCAGTCAGAATCCCAGAACAAAGCAAGAAAGAAGTCGGCGAAAAACCGTCGCTGTGTCGTTTAAAATTTATAAACCTCCAGAATTCTCTGGAGTTGGAAAGTAGAGTGAACCTTGTGTTGTATATAAATATGTTGTAAGACGTCTGCAGAGAGGTGTATGTTTGGTAGTGTGCGTCGCACATAGAGGAGCAGAACTTTTTCCAGGGCATCTAAAGGAGTCATCCATACAGGGCTGAGATGAGCAAGAAAATGGGACAGGAAAACATTGAGTAAAATAGGTGTATGGAACGTCGTAGAAAGAGAAAGCGGCCAGGTCAATGTCGGGTTCGGCAAATACGTTCGTCCAATCATAGACCAAAAGCCAATTGTTAAGAAATTAAAGGAGCAGCCTCCAATGGAGGAGGTAAAACTGTCAGGGGTCTCGAAACACAGGATTACCTGGAGTGCAGGAAAGTGGATGGACTCCGAGATCAAGGGAGTCAGGCACCTACTCACCAACGAGCCACACGCATCCATCGAGATATCAAGGTCCAATTAGACCCACGGAGGTGCAGGTGTCGAGAAAGGACAGAACATGCTGGGAAGCACACGAATGCGAATGTAACAGTTCCTCGATCTGAGAAGACCAAAACCAGCCAATGGTGAGAAGGTTAAAGTCAACAAAACAACAGCCTCAGGAATGTATGTTCTCTGATCGTTCTGATTTTATCGAGTTCTACTTGTCGAGTAACCTAAACCAGAAATCATTATGTTTTGACAGGTCGGTTTCCCAGTAAGTGCTTCTTCTATTTCGAACACATTATGTACTATGTAAAATTAATTTAATTAATTATTAATTTAGTCCAACTTCTACTTTTGCGATTAAATTTGTTAACCTTAAAGTAGCTACTTGTCGGCTCTTCTCCTTTTGGCCTTTTTTATTTTAACTGAGAACTGCTCATGTCTAAATCGCTCACACATATAGGAAACCCTCTCACCCTTTTCTGACATGTGTTGTTGAGGATAGTTCCTCTATTTCATATTGGAGATAGCCTGTCTGTCATTATTGAGATAGCCTGTCTAGGGTATAAGATGTTCTATTATTAATGTGCGCATTCTTATTGAGTACAAAAAACTATCATAATTAGCTTTACAGATGATATCGAAAGTTCTATGTATCACGAAAAAATAAATTCCGTGTGTGTGTCGGACTGGCGCACCGAGCGTTTCATACCTTAAAAGATTGCTGAGTTTAAAAAAAACTGTGCTAGTTAGAGACATTGTTTTATTTTTCCTTTAATTTTTACATAAACCCATTTTTCGATATGCTAACTTTATTAAAAGGGGGGGGGGGGTTGTTATTTTTATTAAAGACATTTTTCATCATTAGTTGAAAACTATGAGGCATAAAAGAAAAGGAAAATATATTTTATAATGTGAATATGAAGCCCTTTCCTAACATACCCCACTTTAAAATGTTGTTGGGCGGGAGAAAAGTACGCTCAGTGCACCATGTCACACGCACAACTAGAGGGAAGGAAACTTAACCGTACCTCAGAGCAAAAGGGTGTTAAGTTACAAAATGTAAATTTTACAAGTAAGAAGAAATAATTATTATTTCTACTTGCTTTGTAGCCCGTATAAATCAGTAATTTAAACTTGATTTAGATTACTTATTTATATGAATAATGATAAAAAAACAACAAACCGGAAAATTTAAGCTTTGGACTTAATACTCTTTTGCTCTGAGAAACGGATATTAGTTAACAAAAATTATTTTTCTTTTTGTAGTAAAATAAAATAAAAGATATAAGATAGATGCTCTATATCACTAATGATGTGTCCGATAGAGTGATTGAAATCATATACGGCATATTTTAAATGATTGAACAACATGTGATACAAAAAGTTAGCAGTCTATCAGGGAAATGGGTTACGGGGTCCATAAACTAACTGCCATCAGATGGCAATATTGTTTAGAATAACGTCCTCCATTGAGCGGTCGGTTGTGTAAGGGATAACGTACTGATTTCTATTAATAATAGTATATAATGCTTAAAAGGGTCGTCAGGGATGGCAGAGTAAAATAGTCATCGAATCTCCGCATCCTCCAAAAAGTGCTATCGAAGCTAGAGGAAGAAGTAAAATGCATCATAAGACACTAAGTACATTAATGTGAAATCTTTGAAATTTACCAAAATTTCTACTATTTTATTTTGTGCCTAAAACTTTAAAGCACACAAAAATTTTCTTTCACGTCGTCATATCGAATATAAGCATCTTTTTACTTGTTAGGAAGAATTTTACATTTTAAGAAAATACTCCATATAAATTCTGACAACTGGAACCATCAAATCAATACGTGCAAATATGTTGTAGGGACTGAGGTGCTATATTTTACAGGATTTCAACTTTTCTAATAAAATTCCACAACTCGACAGCAAAAATAAACCCGAAAAAAATCCACAACTACATCAACTCTTTCATCCTAATCAGTTTCGACAGAAATTCAACGTAAACTTGTGCAAAATAACGGTATTATAAAGTGGCCAGGAAATCCCCAAGTGTATATGTATTAGTGCCATTTCTTATACCATAAATCAAAGAGAAGTAAAACCTCTTTTCAGACAGAAAATTCCCTGAAGTTTTCCTGTAAAATCCTGAGCTTCTCCTAGTTTTTTTTCTGAATTTCTCTATCCCCGCCAGGAATAAATTCGTCCTTCTATTACTACCGGCCCGAAGATGAACATGGAGCTCAGGACCGCAGAACTTTTCTTCCCAAATCACCACAAACTTTCAATGAACAAATCAAACCCCAACATTATCCAGTTGACCTGAGCTGAACTCTTTCTGGGCTTCATAAATATAAAATTCTACTCTTGAACTTTTCTCACCCTGGGCCGTAATTTAGCTAAGAAAACAACAATTTTGGAATGGGAATGTGTTCTTTCCTGTATTTATATTTGTGTGTGTGTTTCTATTTATCTTACAGGGAGGACGCGTTCGGTTTACGTCCAATTCCAGGGAGAGTACAGGCGTCATTTCATTGCGATCTGCTGGCGATATATCCCTGCCCCAAAGGGGACCAACCCGAAGAGGTCTTATCGTGCCACAACAGCCTCCTAATCCACCTACAATAATACCTTTGACTCATGCTAGGTAAGTAGCCATAAAGGACTTTAAGGCGACTGATTGGCTTTGCTCCTGTTAACAGCTTCCTAGGGTTTGCTTATTTTTTTTTATTGCTTTCATTGAGAACAAATAGTACGGAAGGAGTTTTGCGGAAACCTTCCAGGAAAATTAACTTTCAAGTGCTACATGAAACAGGAGGAAAGTTTTATACGTTGCTTGTTCTGTTTATTATTTAGAAAAATACTTCTTCCTTCATTTAACTATTGTTTTTCGATTAGATCTCACGATCGAGAGAGTGGAGACTATGCCGGATCCATTTCCGACTTGCAGAGTGTTACTTCAAGGCTTAGTACAGTTTCGGTAAGAATTTTTAATTATCTTTAAAATTATAGTTGCAAATTTCTAGAAAATTAATTGGTTTTTTATTATATCTGAATATTTTGACTTTTTTGCCACGTTGTCTAGGCGAAATGTGTGGTTATGTGTATAATTCGGGGGCCAACGAACTAATTATTGAAAATTTCCAACTATCAAAGCAGCTTAAAATCACTCTTGAAATTTTCTTTGAACTCTTTATCTTGAAACAATCGATTTACTCGATGCTAGGGCATTCATGCCCGGAATTAATTGAATATTTATGCTGTATGATGAGCGAGTGCATTATCTTTATTTAAAATTACAGTTCATTCTAGAGTTCAGTAGTTATTATTTTCAACCATTTCATACTGGTTACACAAATTATTTACTGACCTATAGAATACATTATTTCTACAAATCGAAAAAAGAAAAAAAAATTTATAAAACAACGATCACAATTTCTTTGTATTCGTTCTTAAGAGAACGGGAATGCAGGTCGCTCCCATCGAAGTAGTGCAGGAAGTTCAGAAGGACTGTATCCAAAAAGTCAAAACTAGCGTATCTGGTTCCTACAAGTAGCCAAACTGGAAAAGGAGGCATCACCGTCGACTGGGCTGTAATTCGATCAATCATTCACAAAAAACAATACCCAGACGTTCAAGACGTTGTGACGTTAAACGTCAAAAGGACATTAGAATAATTGATAGCATTGGGTCTTATATATAGTAGAGCTAAAACGTCGACCTAGTTAAAGACAACACAGAACTAAGCCTTGGTGTTTTGATATATAAATCGCATAATCGAAAGAAGGGATGTTTGTTAGAGAGTGCAATAGAAGACCTTGGACTGAATGTAAAGAGTTTTCTTTTTTTAGTGAATATTGGTTGTAGTTTTTCGAGTTTTTTAAGTTTTTGAAAAGGATGTAGAGAAAAGGACTTTTTTTCTTGATAATCCATAATTTTACAGTTATTTTTATTTTTTATTTATTAATTTATATATTTATCATAAAGCAAAAAGTAAAAGTAAACAAAACTTATTCTAAGGCAATAAACCAAATAACTAAGTGGCAAGCATCAGCCGAGATATGTTCTGAGTTGGCCTCTTAAACGCTGCCAGGAGAAACCAAGATCAGTGCTGTCAAGCTCATTGACGAGACGACACATCGCCGTAATAGTACTTACAGAGTTCAGTAACTGGAAATGTGCAGAAAGTCGGGACTCCTCAGGGAGTGGGGCGGGATAAAGATATTCACAGCCCCCAGCAATTCTGATGAATTCATCGTTTCCTGCAGTTAATCAAAAATAACTGCAATTCTGGAAACATTACGCCTTTTTTCAAGGGAGTTCAAAGAAATCAGTCTCAGTCGTTCCGTATAAGAGGGAAGCATCAGAGGATCATTCCAAGGAATTTCGCGCAGTGAAAACCTGAGGAATATACGCTGCATTGCCTCGATGCGATTGATATAACCGGCGAAGCAGGGAGCCCAAACGGGCCTGGCCTATTCCAAAATTGGTCTGACGAATGTGCTGTTAAAGACTCTTTAACGGAAGTAAGTCAAGGCCGTGCACTTGCCGGTATTTAAAGGAAGGCGATTACGTGCATACCAAAACATAGCCAAGTCGGAGTTCAGGAGACTGCAATCAGTGTTATGAGTGGCAGTGCGAAATATTGCACGCTGTGTACGACCTAGCAAAACAAAAGGCTTGTAGACCAGGATTCCGTGGTCAATCCTACGGACGGCTTATTGTAATCAGTAAATATGCAATCCGCCTGTTTACCTGAGTCAATGATCGCCAGAGTAATTAAGGAATTCTAGAAAATTGGTGGTCGTCCATGCCATGAAAGGAACCCATAAATGGACTACAGTGAAAACGAAGTACATTGCTCACAAGGGCCTTGAAAACCTTCGCGGCATAACACAGGTTAGCAATCCGTCGGTAATTAAAAATATCAGACTTATTGCCCTTCTTATGGAGAGAAATTATCACGGAGGCCAGGAAAGCGGTCCGAACGCAAGGACAGGTTGAAGAAATAACACTGAACACGAGGAAGAGGCTAATGGTATTTCTTCAAGTAGGAGGCAGGAATGCCATTGCGACAACGAGAGCGTCATCAAATAGTTCGAAAAAGTTCCGCGACGAAGTTAGCTATTGCAAGAGGATCGTCAATCTCAGACTCACGATACCTTAAATAGAAAGGATTAGCGGCACAGCTGCGCTTTAGGTTTATAACACTCCAAAACTGTTTGGCGTCATTAATCAAAGTGGTTCTCATGTTAGACAAGATTTTAAAGTAGGACACCTGCATCCGAGCGGAAAATTTAAAATAGAGGTCGGAATATATCAAGTAGTCATCATGACTTCCGGAGTGTTCCTCAGAAGTCTCGAGGCACCACCAAGCCAGGGACGAAACAAATGAGAAGAACTCGACTTAGAAGTGCCGATACGAACACACCGCATAAAGCCTGCAAAAAGGAGGTCATAGAAGGTGCTCGCAGCCAAGTCGACATCACTCTCTCCAAGCACACTTAACCAGTTGCATGACAGGAGGCGGGCATTGATGGATGAGAAGTCAGCGCGTTTAGAATTTAAGACGAAGTTGACATCGCCGCACCTGAGGAAGTGCCTGTATTATTTTGTCAATGGCACCTTCTTCCAGGACTGTCCAACAAGTCCAGCTTTTGCAACCGCCGCAGCACCCTCGGAAGGTAATTTTGCCATAGCTACTTTCGTTGTGGGTGCACTATTCCATATGCATTCTCACGATTGGGGCACGAAATAACAGGGCTAGGTGAGCAGAGATCCCCCAGAGCTATCCTACTCAACTGAAATGCAACAGGAGATTGAACTGCTTCTGAGTAGATACTTGCGAACCCTGGAGCCCGCAGATGATGAAACCTCTGCATGACCTACTGAAAACTTGGAACTAAGGGGAATTTTCAAAAGGTTATCTCCTCCCGAATTAGTTACTTGGATACGTATTAGGCTACATTGCCCGGTTGCTACCACTTGGAAGTATAACTAAGATTTGAGAGCGTCCAAATGAAAGTCACCGTAACCTATAATGCTTTCAATTAATCTTAGTTTCGTAAGAGAATATTTAGCAGTGTGAAGAACACATTTATCGCTATAGCTCTATCTATTTCTTCGCCCTGTTGTAGCATTTCAATTAGCTCAATCGAATTATTCATCGGAAAATATAATTTGTTTTTAGCTTTTTAAACATTTCGGTTTCGGTGAATGTTACACCAATTTAGTTTGCTTTTCAAGGTGATGAAGCAACTGTTTGAAACTTTTTTAATAGATTTTACGGATAGCACTTGAGCACAGAGATCTGATCTTTTAAGAAAACAATTCTTGTTGTTTCCACAACGTATGTATATTTCTTAAATCTTATAGCCAACGCGTTTTATCTATTGTGGAAAAAAGGAAGTGGTTTCTTAAACGATGTCTGTGTGAACTTATTACTCAAGCATAAAAGCATTAAACAAATATTCTTTTACCTTTCCAGTTAGCTCATTTTCTGCCACTACCTGTTTTGAATCATTATTTCAAAACACACACGCTTAGTGCTTGTTCTTCCACAAATATCTCCTTGTAAGGCATAGGCCTTACAAGGAGATATTTGTGGAAGAACAAGCACTAAGCTGATGTTAATTCACATGCGAGTAAAAATAAGCCTCGTTCATTTCTAGCCTTAAACAGGCAGTCACACCGTCAAAACACCTGAATGACATGAAACGCGGCACGGTACGCCTGAGTAAAAATTATATTTTTTCAAATGCCAGCACACTGCAGGCACTTATCGATAAAAGACGCACAAATTAGTCCAAACCAAGCACGGTATGGAATACTCACACTTTTTCTAGACTAAAATTTCAAAATTATTTTCAAATATTAACTCATTCGAGGTCGACGTCTGACATAAAAAAACAATCCCCGCAGTAGCCGGAAAGGCTTTGCAGTTCAATCTTATTTTTATTCAGGTTAATAAAGTTTATTACTGAAAATGGAAAATATCTGAGAATAAAAATAACAAGTTTCACGTAATTTTTATCAATATTATTGTCATGACTCACCTTGTGAGTCATCGGATATGTGGAACAATTTTAACATCAGGTGGTCTGAGACCCATACGGGGTCTATAAGGGTGAAAGTGGCACAAGATACTCGTACTTAATAGCGAGCATAACATTTATTAAATTTTGTTAATATTGACAAAAACTGCTGTGAAAATATGTTCATGTAATGTGCCAATTTCAACGTATTTTTCGTTTTCTTACGTAAGTGCTATTTAATCGAACTTTAAAATGAAAGACAACGAATTTTGCTATTATTTCTTATATTATGTTCGCTTAAGCGACTATTCAACGCAGAAAAATTTTCTACAAATACCAGACATACCTATTATGAAAATAATAATAATTGACCATAGGAATCCAGGCGGAAGCATAAACACGAACTTCTGCAAAGCAACCTTATTACATTCCTTTGATTCTCTCCTCAATTAATAATAAACTCATAACAAGCTTCCCTTTCCCAGGAATTGCTGATTTTTTTTTCTAAAAATCGATAGTTTGCAATGAATGATTTTTCTCACGTAGTTTTCCATTGGTTTTCCTCCTTTATTGCTTGGTCGTCCCTTTACATCGCCCATACCTTCCCCAGAAGTGTGTACACAAAGTAACCCCTAGATAAGGCCCCAACTAGTAAACTACCTAACCATGCAATCGCTACGTACCAAACAGACTGGAAGAAGTTCGTTTGCTAGATGGAAATCTAGTGAAACTTTTGCACATAAAAAATCAATCCCCAGGACTAAACTGATTAGGTATACTTGACTTCTGTTTCAGATTGGAACGAACAATTGCACGGCCCGCTACAGGACGTTGAGTGGTGGAATAGGTGAGTCCCCATCCCTATCGCCGAGTCCGTCATCCGATTATGAGGACGATATAGCCGCAACTCGTGGTCTTCCGAGCTTAGTAAAGAGCAAGAAAAATGGAACACACAAAGGGACCACAATTAGTCAAAAGGCAACGGTACATCATGTAAGTTAATTATATCCCAGTCCAACTACCCACCCTATTATTCTAGTCTTCATCAACTTCCGCACCACTCCTATTTGTCCCGGAGGAACGATAACGTTTGTTTTGAATTTGTTTTATGAAGACCCGGATAAGGGCGCATAACTTGAAAAGATTTTATTTCTCCCTTCAAGGAAGAAGGCAAACAATAAAATCACGCGGCACCCCCGTTAAAAGGTTTTTTCCGGTTACTTCAAAAGTTTTTCAGAAGCTTTTGAGTTTGCTTTTAAATCACCTCCTCCCTTCTCATTACTTGAAGTCCTTTCTTATGCTCCTGAATGTCGCAGCTTCCTTTTTGTCACTGATTTTGAATTTTTGTCTTCCCCGCAGTCCAGCGAGATGCGGAGTTCCCCAAAGGAAATCGGCATCTTTAATGAAAACGGACGAAACTTTACTGCCACAAAAGACACATCTAGGGATTTCAGTAATTCGCAGGATAATACGGACAGAGGAAGTATGAGCGATCAAGCTTTTGCTTGTTCAGCCAGTTCCGTCGAAAGTTTACCAAGTGCTTCCGGTTCAAGTAAGTACCCAGTGCAAAGGGCAAATACCCTTTCCATTATTGACCATGTTAAAAGTTATAACAAGTTCCTTTTATCTCGCATGTACTCATCATGAACTTCCGTTTGCCCACAGGTACACAAGCATTAGTCCGCCCAGGCAGCCCACATAGCTCCATCTCAACAGAAGATCGAACGTCCCTCACATCGATATGCAAGGCGAAAGCGCTGGTAGATAGTCTGCCCAACCCCTACGACAAGGAAGCCCTACGGTTTAAGGTACACTGCTGTACTATTTATAAGCGAAGAAATTGGAAATCCGGACAAAACGGATGCTAACAAATTTCCAATGCGTTTCTATTGCAGAAGGGCGACATTATCGATGTCCTTTCGATGAACGCATCTGGTATTTGGAAAGGACGGTGTCATGGTCGAATGGGTCATTTCAAGTTCATCAATGTTGAAGTACTGCCCGAGCAGAGGACAAAAGGATGCAGTAAGAACTTGAACCGTTTGACAAATAGTAACGGTCCAAATTCTGTGGAGGACTTACTTTTTAGGATTGGTCTCAAAGAGTACACTTCAGTTTTTGTTCTAAATGGGTAAGTCTAAAGTCATGACCGTACTGTTGGGAGAATTAATTAAAGTTTGTTAATTAACAGGTATGAGGATCTGGAACTGTTCAAAGAACTGGAACCAGCTGACTTGGATTATTTAGGTATTGTAAATGCCGAGCACCGAGCGAAGCTGCTGACAGCTGTGCAGTTACTGCATGACATCGAATGTAAGTTTTTTTCAAGTATCCTTATTTTGGTTTTTATAAAATAATAAGTTAAAGGAAAGTTTTTGAGTTATTGTAGTGTGTATGCATTTAGTGTATAGTGTGTGCATTTATGTTATTTATCATATTAAAAATATAAAAATATTTAATAGGTATTATCACTATAAGACAGTAGTTCTCGAAATAATTGCAATAATAGCTATTTGCAATGTTATATATTATGTTAACTTGGAAGGTATTGAAGATGATGGACCGACATTAATTTAGATACTAGCATTAATAAAAGTCGGACTACATTTGATAATTTTATTTGGCAGACAGTATTATAGTATTATTAACAAGTCTCTACTAAGTATTCGATATATAAACTAGTTTGAAAAGTTTTCCAACTAGCAGAAGAGTAGAAAATGCGAAAGAGTTGAAATGTGGTGCATTATTTACGTTGCTCTTGAGCTATGGAAGCGGAATCACACCGAGGAAAATAATAAAAAAAAAATTTTTTAATTATTAGAGAATCCTGCTTTAAGATTTTAACTTACTGATGTATTAAATCCAATCTGGACAGACAGAGCTTTTAAACAGGAGAAAAGCTTGCATTAACTTTGAGGTATACCTTTACAAATTTAGCTACTATGTTGGTATTATAAATAAAATATAGTCAAACAAAACAAAAACAAGCAGCTGACGTTTTGTGGAATATATTATCAAAGGAAGTCGTAGAACTGCAGGTTTCCCAAACTTTTTCGGCACAATAGACATTGTACGTTGTAATCTAAGTTACTATATTTCGACCAATATCATTTCGTAGTTTGTGGAATCCAATGGATTGTTATCCTCAAATCAAAATGGTTTTCGTAAAGGTCATAGCACGCCTAAAGGGCTCTGATATAAGAAGAGCGATGAATCTTGAATCTTGGCAAGGTGACTGCGCTTGTCCTGCTATATTTTTCGAAGGCTTTTGACTCGGTTGATCATGTTATTTTGTTAAATAAGCTTGAAGCTAATTTTGGTTTCTCTGTAGTCTCTCTTTCCTTAATTAAAACTTGTATTACTAAGTGATCTGAAAATGCTTGCGTGAAAATGTTTTGTCAGGAAGTACTTAACTACTGTTTGATGTACCACAAGGGTTTATCTTGGGTCCCCTTTTATTTACTGTATATGTTTATTATTGCTCTGATCGAATTAGATATGAACTGTAATGTAGTCAAATATACACATGATGTTAAAATATATTAGTCAATGCAAAAGAATGAAATCTTTAGTATTATACATAAAGTTAATCTTGTAGCTACTTGTGGGATAAGAACAACAATTCAGTACTTAATCTTATAAAAACTCAGCGCATGGTATTATATAAAAGAGACATTAACATATGTAGCTTTACACCAATTATCTGCGACGGTGTAGTTGTAAACACAGTAAAAACCTGGGTGTCGTTTTCAATACCAAGCTTACTTGGGCTACATATGTGAACATATTAACATCAAGGATTTTTTCTTAGACAGAGTTGGACATCATGTGTAGATATTCCGACTAGGATTAGAAAACATCTTGTTATTACATATATCCTTCCACTTATAAACTACTGTGGCTGCCTTTATGCAAGTACAAAGATCAAAGATTGCAACAGGTTTTGAATACATGCGTTGGATCTGGATGCCGATTGCGGCGATATGACCACATCTCACCATTTGTCAAAGGCTTTCTTTACATAGTTGAACCCTTGAATTTTCGAAGTGTGCTTATATGTTTAGGACTATTAATGGGAAAACGATCATCTGTATGAAGGGAGTCTAAATGAGACCACAACCGAAATTATAAATCGGTTACGGTCAACCGAAACCAAATTATGTTTTTTAAATCGCAATTGTAACAACCTTAATCGTAATTAGTTTTCTTCAATTTCAGTTTCGGAAATGTCATTTTCGGTTGCGGTTGAAAACCCCGTAGATATAGAATTTTCGGTTTTGGTTATAACTGAAACGTAAGGGTTTATTATAATATATATTATTATAATTTGCCTTTTCCAAAATAAGAGTAGAGTGGTTTGTGGGGGGGGGGGGGAGGTAAATACTTCTCCGCATTTACACCGTCCCTGGCCCCTACACTTCCCCGCCACCACTTTTTTTCATCAGAATTAAGTCATCCGACCCACCCTCTGCCCCCAAACAGCCTCCTCCGACCGACGGTCCCTTAATCTAGACATTTACCGAATATGCTATGTAATGAAGGTATTGAAAAAATTTTGATAAAATTAAAAAAAATAATCGATCATTCATAGTTGGGCATTAAAGTCGAAAGTTACCTCTCCCTCAGATTCCTCAGGATAAAAATTAGTCGCCTCGTGAGTTAAAAATATCGCAAGACTTCTTCCGCGGTCAGTCCCAATTTAAATCGGTCTTTGAATTTCGGTCTGGTGATAACAGTCACATATTTTTAAGGTCTATTTATTTCGGGACCATTCCATTGCAGTCACTCCGGTATACTTAAAATTACGGTACAGAAATCAAAACCGGTTAAAACAACCCAAATATGACAGGTTTCGGTCATGTTTCGACTCCCTGTCTCTATGACAGTATAAATTTTCTAAACTAAATGCATACTCGAAACATTCTTATTCCGAATTTGAAGTGTTCACAATCTAAGAAATCTTTTTTTGTTTCTACTGCTAAACTTTGGAGCGACCTCTTGTATGAAAAATTACACGATCAGAATACGAATTTAAGCGAATTTATCAATGAATGTTTAGATATATAGTCCGGTTCCCTTATTTTTTTGTTATGTTTTTCTTAATTTGCAAACTTCACTATCTTTCTTAAATTCCTTTTCTATTCTCTCAATTTTTTTATTTTTTTATAGTAATGTATTAAGGTATTCAATAAGTTTAGGCCTTTGTACAAATTGCTTCAATAAATTATTATTGTGTTCTTAACAATGGTAGCTGCTAGATATGGTTTCAATTAAATTGACGGGAGAGCCGCTGACCGTAAGCTAGACACTATTCTGAAAAGAAATGCAAGTGGAATATTTGAATTTTGTTGGTTGGTTTCGAGGAGGGAAAGATACATGTCGTCCTTGCACTGAGGCCTTTAGTCGCCCGTTGTACGCCCCCTGCTCGTCAGCGTACCTTAAAATCCACTGTCGAGCCAACTTATCCCCGTAACGAATTGGATAATTCGATTATACCCTGATTTCTTTACTTCTGCTAAATCTTCGCAGTAGTATGTTCCTAAGATTCTTTGTTGCGTTAGGGCTGGGCATTGGCCGTAATACGGTCTCGTCTTCTTCCCCACATCCCCAGCATAGACTGGTGTTTGCCCTTCCTATTTTTATGGCATGAGCTCTTAGTCTTGCATGTCCTGTCACAAGGCCAACAAGAAGCTTTAGTTTGGCTTTGTTAAGCTTAATGATCTTTTCAGATTAATGTGCATTGAGAGTTCCCCAAAACGCCTTTGTATGTCTGGCGATGTCGGATCCCTCCCATTTTTCCTTGTGCCTCCTCGTTACCCATTCCATGGTATCTTTTTTAATTTCATGGATGGGTATGCTCAGGTTGTTATTTTCGGTAAAAAAAATTATGGGACAATTTTTCTAAAACGTATTATATTTATTTATTTATATTTTAATTTAAAGCAAAAATATGTTATATTTTATGCATTTACTGTTATTTTTTAACTTCTCCTAATCTATTTGGTACAGAAAATATCTTTAGGAATTGATTCCCAAATAAATATTACTTTATAAGGCATCAATGGTATTTTATTGCGTCCCTTTGACCGTTCCGCTAACACGCGCACTGGTCCCGAGCAAGAAATCACCCTCAAACTAGCACCTAACTATCTACGGTACGGAATACTCTGTTCACTGAGCCGTTCCTAAGCAAAAATGCCCCTATTTGGTTCGAGCAGCGTACGAGCAGGCCAGACAATGCGCCTTGTTTCACTCGACTGACTAAGTAATAGGATGGTCAGGTAAGGTGGGGTGAGAATTAGGGTAGGTGAAGGCCATTTTGTGTCAATTTGAATTTCTCGTGCGAATTATATTCTGAAGAAATATAATATTCTCCGTTTTACATCCCCGCATTGTTAATTTTATTTTCAATCGTAAACGATAGTGGATAGAAGGTTTTTTTTAGCGGGAGAGGTGTAAATCTTCTCGAAGACACCGGACAGCCCGTTCCCTTTTGGTAGTGTGAGATTCTTGCTCACTAAAAAGACCTCTCTGTGGATTAGCCGAACCAGAAACCTTTTCGTCCCCTCCCAGTCTCCCTTAGCGGGGGCAACTGAGTTATTCAGTTATCCCACTGTCTCCGCTAAACTCGGTCTCCTGGGTCAACGGTAGAATCCTAGTCCATCTGCAGGAATCCATATTGTTCCACCGTCTCCAATGTTCCTTCTTTGTCCATGCGTTAATCATAATGTCCACCCCTTCTCTGCACACCTCATTGAAGAGTTCTGGGTCATGGCGCTTCAGTCCACAGCCAGGACAAGTAACCTCCTCCGGATTAACCGCAGCTAACCCTTCGGAAGGCAGATCTGCATCTTCTACTAGTGCGTGTGCCGCGGAGATAGACAACTCGTTAGAGTCTGCTACAGCACTTTCAGCAGGCGCAAGTCCAGCCTCCATAGCCGCCGCAGAACCTTCGGAAGGAGGATACCACAGCAGGCTCCCTCGATGATTAGGGGGATTTTTCAAAAGGTTATCTCCTCCCACATTAGTTACTTGGCTACGTTCTAGGATGTATTGCCCGGCTGCATCCTCCATCCTCCAACAACCGATAGAAGGTTTTAATTGTACATATTAGGCTTTATAATTATCAGCCGGAGATTTAGCTTCATTACAAGATGTTATCCAAGGACATTTTTATTGCGTTTATGTCAGGGCTCTGAAAAGTTGAAACGGAGCATTTTCATGCGTGAAACCATATTTCTTCAATTGTTATAATCCTGTGAACGTCATTATTAATCCACGTTTAAGAATAAAATGTATTCGCTTCCATTGACTTTAATTCCAGAAGAAATTCTGACCATTTCTCTAACAACGCCGCCGACCGTAAAACACGCCCAAATCATAATCCCAGGTTTCTCGTTTCAGGTTCCTTGTACACACTATTCCAGTAAAGCTTCTTCGCGTGTTCATAAGCAGAGTTCTGGTCGGTCGGATAAAATACAAAACCCGGACACATCAATCCAAACAATAATAAAAAAAATTACAGGTATTTTCGCAATTTTGAACAAAAACCCATTAATTCAGTATTTGAAATAATTAACTGCGAAAACATGAAATTTTCTGTGAAGTACATATAGGTTGCTCACGTTGAGTATGGACCGGGAGAAAAACTTACCCGATTCGGAACAACGACTGCAGGTGGATCTACAATTTAAAGTGGGTTCCGAACCATTGATATTTTCTCTGGAATCCCCAGGCCCCAATGATATTGACATTTAAATTGCCCGTTATTCTGAAAATATCAGATAAATAAATAATATAAACGCAGGTTGATTTTCAGTCAATTGTAGAACATTTTGACAAGGCTGGTTTTGAAATTTTAGGTTTGTTCGCTGTTAGTGTAAAAAGTGTTAAAAACTTGAGTTTTCAGTTATTTTTTTGTAGTTGTGGGCTTGTAAAATGCCTCATGGTAAAGAATTTAACGAAATTTAAAAACAAAAAATTCTTGATTTAAAAAGTTGTGGATTAAGCCAAAGACAGACTGTCGAAGATTTAATAGGTCAAAAGTTGTGGTGCAATACTTCGTTTGCCTGAGGCTAGAGAATTATGGCAAAAATTAAATAACTTCGAAAAGGGAAGTTTTAAAGGAAATCACATTAACTGGGACATCGTCATCAAATATTGTGAAGCGCTTTAACCTCCAGTGTAGTTCTCGCCTTGTTCACACATAGGCTAACGTATCGGAACATTTGGAATTCACTAAAGTTCTCAAGAAGCCGAAATGACAGGAACGCCATATTAAGAGAGATTACAGTTTGCTGAGAAATATATCCAAAATAGTTTTATTTGGTCTCACGTCGTGTTTGGCGAGGAAAAAAATCAATCTGGACGGACCGGATGGGTTTCAATATTATTGGCACGACATTCGAAAAGTCAAAAAAATATTTTCTAGACGTGCACTAGTGGAGGTTCTGTAATGATATGGGCAGCTTGCAAACGGGATCAGAAATCAAAAATTGCTTTTGTTAAAGAAAGAATGACCGCAGAGTCTTACCAAGCTGTGCTAGAAAGTTTTCTTTTCCCATTAGTAGCGGACGCTACTAACGGACAACGACCTTATTTTCCGGCGGGACAACGCGCCCATTCATACTGCAGCTAACAAAACAATGGCTTCGCGATAATAATATCCCTGTTTTAGATTGGCCAGCCTTAAGTTAAAAATTAAAAAATCCGAATCCGGATGCATTTCGGAATGCATCCATCCAACGCAGACTCCGCTGACGATGGCATGGAATCATGCCGAAATGCATCTGGATTCGGATTTTTAAACGGTACGCCTACGAGGTGTTTTTTAAAAATCAATTTGAATAAAATCTTGTTGGGTTTACAATTATTTCCCACACTGTATATATTATGTTTTGGAACTTGCCTGTTAAAATCAAACTTCTTAACTCAAGCTAGTAAAGCTTTGTTTCACGGTAGCCTAAGTAGAATGAAATAATTAAGAATCCTTTCAGTATTTTTGGTATGAGATGGACGATATTTCAGCCTTTAAACGCTTTCCATATAATATACTTATACCACATTATCGCCCAATATATCACCTCTATTTTACAGTCTATAAAGCCGGTTCAGTAAAGAGTTAGTTAGATTGAAACGATCTGACACAAGATATCCGAAAGAAGCAGAAACAAATGCACCCTCAAAAACTTTGATGTAAGAAATATGTTTAAGGATTAGTTAAAGAAGATCGAAACAAATTTTTACTCCCCATTCGTTCAGGTATTTGTATGATATATTGTACGCTGGCACCTATTCCACAATCGCATTCCAGATCCCTTGGTGAACAGAAATATTTTAGTAGTGTGTCATAATGTTCGCCCAGCTCAACAAATTTGTTTTTAAATAAAACATCAAATTAAATTATTTTAATTGCGTTGTTATAATTTGTTGCTTACTAAAATTTATCATTGCAACAAAAATTATGTAATTTGAATGCAGTGATGGGCTAGTATTAATAATGTTTGGGTTTTGTTCTGGTTAAAAAATTGGATCCCTGTTTAAGCCATTAAAAAAATTACTATAAAGTTAAACTAACTCTGTTACCTCAAATGCATCTGTAATAATTATGATTATCGAATTATCTCTGCTCCCGCTTTAGTTGAACGCTATGGCAGGATGCCCTCTTGGTTAACTAATTAATGTTTATTTATATTTGTTATTTTATTTCAGCTATGTCTCTGCTTTGCTGACCGGAACCTATTGTAAATATTAATGGCCTATGTTCGTGTGTCTGATGGGATGGATATAAATTGTTGAACATGGACTGTATTGAACCTTTTTTGTTCTCGAGCTGTTGAGTTTATAATTTGTCACTTTAACGCGCGAAGTTTGGTCAATAAAATTGACCAAATGCGCACTTTTCTGTGGAATAAATATGAATACCGCGCCTGTATCTGAAATCTATTTGTATCTCGTTATTGCTAGTGATATGGTTGATGGGGGGCTTTTCATATGCAATTTTTCTCCTTAACGTCACCTGTCTGGTCATAGTTGATGCAAGACAATATGGATTGACGTTAAATATATCTTTTTTGGTATTTCAGGTAGAGCACTACCTATAATGAAAGGTGATTTAAGCGTCAGCCTATTAAAGTTATATTCTTATGAAATTAACTTCTTTTGAAGGGTTAAGTGGATGAAGGTGTTAAGCAACATTTTTAAACTTTGGAAAAAATCGCATTGATATGTTTAAGAAATATTTTTAAAGCTATTTTGGTATCTCCAGTAATAATGTCTATCAAAGTACAGCCAAATGATAGATTTAAGAAAATCCTTTTTTAATGAATACAATTTTCATTTGTTCTGTCCTTGGTAATAACGATATTTTGCAATAGGTGTGTTTAACACCTTCTTCATCCAATCGTAAGGTACCCAGAGTAAGCACTTGAAATATTAAAGGTGTTAAATAAAATTTATTATTACTTTTTCATCAATTTTTAATTAAATATTGGAAAAATTTCCTCTTTTTTCTTTGGAATTTCCGATGTTTGTATTGAATAAATCTTCATAAAACCATTTAACTGATATATCGAAAAAGATACTTTTACTATACTAATGAAGGCGATGTTTTGTGGCAAAAGTTTTGGTACTACATAAAGATTTCATCACAATACTTTTGAATAAAAGGCCATTTTTGTGTCAACATTTAGACTAAAAATTTTAAAGCAACACCTGTTTTGTCGACTCATTGATGTCGTGATAGCGATATCTAATGTTACTTAAATTTCCGAAGATGTAAGAAAGACCCTTTTCTCTTATGATTGCAGCTTCCATTCTTGCGGAGTTCTAGTTCTTATTTAAGACGTTTTTATTTTCACAGGAAATACTTTTTCTTCGTATATTATTAGCTGTGTTATTTTCATCCGGTTTACGGTCAAGATCATGCCAATCTGGAAAAAAAGTGAAGCTTTTGGTTGGATTTACTTGAAGCTTGGCCTTAATGCTCATTGATACCTACAATTAAACAAACACGTATTTTGAAAATTATAAAATGCAACTCCTAAGGGGGCCAAAAGGAGTGGCAAAGTTTGTAGGGGAAATATTTTATTTGTGGTCGGATTTACTTGAAACTTGGTCTTGATACTCATTCATACAATTAAACAAACACATATTTTGGCAATTTGTTAATTCGATCCCTAGGGTGGTGAAAATATCCGCCACAAAAGATCGGCTCGACAAAACATTCGCGGGACAAACTATCCGCACGGCTAAATAATATTGTATGTTTTATAAATATACAAATAACACAGGCACACAAAAAAATGTTTTGTCGTGAACCAGAGGGTAGACCCCGATATTCTTAGGTTTTGGGGGTCGCTGAAACCGAATCTGACCATAAAAAACGATTTCAATTACCCATTTTCCCGCTGCGACCCCCTTCCAACCCCCCCCCCCCCTGGGCGAGTGAATTTTGAATTTTCATACAAAACTAAGACATATGTGTATCTCTAAGTTTTTTGGGGCGCTGAAACCGAAAATGACTAGGAAAAAAGCATTCCTTATTCCCTAGCACCCCTTAATGAAACCTGAAGAGGGTTGAATTTTGAATTTTCACACCAAATTCAGATGTATGTCTATTTCTATGTTTTTCGAGGCGCTGAAACCGAAAATGACTACAAAAAATGCATTAAACCCCTAGCACCCCTTTAATGTACCCTGACGGAGGTTGCATTTTGTATTTTCACACAAAATTAAGATGTAGAGACGTTAAATAATATAATAAGCAATTATACAGCATTTTCTTTGAAATATGTGCAAAAGCTGTATAAATAAAAGCTAAATTACCAAAAAATATAACTATTTCTCTTGATGGTGCTCGTTCGTTTATATTTGAGATTCATCAGAGATTTGGTTCTCCTTGGTGGTTTCAGTGTCAGCTGACGGAAGTTTTTTGCTTGGTAGCTCTAATAAAACTTTAAAAGTTTTAAAATGTTTTTCTACGGTTTGGTATTTTAGGTTTCCAAAAGATAAAGACTTCAGAGAAGTGTGGTTAAAATGCATCGGTGGAACTGATTGGTAGCAATGTTTGCGAGGACCAAGTTATTTGTCTTTAAGTCAATAAATAAATTAATCGAATAAAAATAAAAATGTGTAAACAACGGGCGTAGAATTATAGTATAGTATCTATTTAGGTTTAGGGATATGAATACTTTGAATAAAATCATCGTTAGTACTATCACTGGATTCGTAACTATCTGCATTGAAGCTTGAGACGTATCTACTACTTGAACCAGTTGAAAAATTCGCAATAATGTGGTTCGTTTAAACGTGTGTAGCACGTGAAAATTACTTGTCGTCAAGGGATTTTCGTAAAAACTTAAGGAAGCAACGAAATATTCCACATTTCCTATAATTTTTGGAAGACACATTTGGGATAGTGTCTAAGAAATATAAATTTGGGCTGCTTTTCTCACATAAAATTAATTTTTTTAATAGAAATTCGTCTCCATATTAGGTTTGTTTACATAATTCGTGAAAGCAAAAAAGAAAAATCAACAAAATTCTGTAGGCTGAATTTTCATTAAGCTGTTAAGTACGCAATTAATTAATACTCTCTTTCATGGTACGATAACCCACATAAAATTCCCATTTCGAAAATTTACTACCTATCTTATCTTAACACCTTTATCCACTAGGAGGAACAATTTTTAGAGAAATTTCATTGTGCTTAACAGTTCCCCTTTAATTGGTCATTTAATGGCATGCTCAATGTCATTATTACAAAATATCAATTAATTCAATTCTTTTTTTAATATGGTAATGCCAAAGCCCGGGGTATGCCCTATGATGCTAAAGCGCAGCCTTGACAGGAAAGTAGTTAAGGGTAAGGGAAATAGCTTAAGAGGTTAAGTGAAGGAAGTGAAGATGTAGGGAAAGAAAAACAGAAGATGGGAAACTGTTCCACATGCGTGTTGTTCTACGCATCTGGGCTAGCGTATTCAAGAATTGGCCTAACAAATGTACAATATAGAATGCTAGTGATAAAGGGATCATTAAACTCCTAAGACCACCTCGTTATGAAGCCCAAGGCAGCAGTAGCCTTACCAACAATAGCATCAATGTGATCTTCAATAGAGAATCGAGCATTAAGCAAGACCGCCCATTTGTTTTGGATTTGTCAAGTCTATTTAAAGTGTGTCCATCCATGGAGTAGCTAAACAGCCGAGGGTTTCTTTTACGAGAAAAGGACAGTGAATTTGGACACGTTTAGAGGGAGGTAGTTGATGAAACACCAGTTGCAGAAGGCGTCCAAGTCAGAGATCATGAGATAACAGTCAAGATCATTCGAAATTGAACGAAATAGTTTGAGTTTGAGTTTGAGTTGAACTACTGACGGGGACAGACGTGCCGCCGTGTCTTGCCCCCTAAAAAAAAATATAAACTTTAAATTCGGTTGCGAAAGCGCGATTTTAAGTTAAAAATAAATAAGTGCTGTTGCCATCTTCGCCGGGGTGAGGGGCTTTTATGCTCTATTTGAAAGCACAGTCTGGTGAGTTCGTTCCATTTTATATCGTTTTTTCCATCCAACATTCAATGTAGTACAATCGTGCTGCATTGAATGCGTTTAACGGGTCTCCACTGCTGAGCATTTGGCTGCCTTTGTCGAGATCAAAGTTCAGCACAGCAGGCATAACACTGCTGCTGGCATTGTTCTCACAGAGGCGGCTTTGCTTCGCATTTGTGGATCCCGTTCGTCAGTCCTTGTGTTTGTGTACGTTTTTGTTTTGTTTTGTTTTGGGCAAATTAAGACCGGGAGTATGCAAAAATTTTTATTTAATTTTTGCAACATTCGTGGCTTGAAAAGTAACCATTTTTCGGTTTACTGCCACTTGATCGCGGAAAATCCGGCTGTTTTTGCACTAAGCGAAACCAAGGTTGTTTCCGATTCTGATATTAATCAGTATCACATCCCTGGTTATCACTTAGTGCCACTCTTCTCTCCTCAGAGGGGAATCGCGGTTTATGTTAGAAAAGATGTGCCATTCTCCCTTCTCCCTCAATTTTCTTCTACTAATCCAGAATTTAATTATGTCTGGATTAGATTTAAACTCCATCGGCACATCATTTATTTTTGTTTTTTATACCGCAGCCCTAATATGTCTGACACTGACACTGTGTGTTCCTTTGATAAGTTGTCCTCCGATATCGATAAGATTTTGGAAATATCCCCCTCTTCTGAAATCGTTCTTGCTGGCGATTTCAACGTCCACAACACACAGTGGCTCAGGCATTCTTCTACCACAAGTCCGTCTGGAAGACACGTCGAGTTATTTAGTGAGTCTTTTAATTTACAGCAACTGGTTGAGTGTCCGACTCGTGTTCCTGATACTTTAGGGCACAACGCGCATCTTTTAGATCTATTTCTAACATCGCATCCAGAAAAATACTCGGTTTCGGTAACTGCTCCCTTGGGTAATTCGGACCATTGTCTAATCTCCGCCCAATTCTCCATCTCCTCTCTGACAACCACTAATCTAAATTCCACTAAAAGATTAGTGTGGCATTATAAAAATGCTGATTGGGCGGGACTTAATAAGTATCTCAGAGAGCTGGATTGGTCCGATTGCTTTTCTGTGAGAGACGTTAACAAATGCACCGATTATATCTTAAACATCCTTTGGTTTGGAATGCATCGCTTTATTCCTCATAGCTTCAAGAACATCAAACCAACTAACACCAATTGGTTCAATAATGACTGTTTCGCAGCCATTAAAAATAAGGAAGCAGCCTTCCAAGCATATAAATTGTGCCCTTCAGAGGAATTGAGACGTATCTATAGAGATGCGCGGAATATTTGCAATTCAGCAATTAGTCGGGCAAAGTTCAATTTCGACCAGAACATCAGACGGAAGGTTTTTTCTACCCAAAAGGGTAGTAAGGGTTTCTGGTCTCTAGTAAAAACCGTAAAGAACAATTTCACCTGTTCGTCAACACCACCACTCATTTATAATGGGAATGTTTTTACTGACTCATTGGACAAGGCCAACCTGTTTGCTGCTAATTTTGCTGCTAATTCATACTTACCACCTTCATCGCAGCCACTTCCATCTCCATCACAATGTACTAGTAGGCAAAAGGCGCTACACTTTCGCACTCGCGAAGTTTTTAGAGTACTTTCAAAACTCGACGTGTCCAAAGCTACTGGCCCTGATGGTTTCTCGCCCCTTGTTTTAAAATGCTGCGCCTCTGCTTTGGCTAAACCTCTGCGCAAACTTTTTCACCTGTCATATTCAACAGGAATGTTTCCAAGTGTATGGAAACTTGCTCATGTCCAGCCGATACTTAAAAAAGGAGAGGCATGCGACCCCTCTAACTACAGACCAATTGCACTAACCTCGATCATATCTAAAGTTTTTGAATCACTCATCAACTCTCAGTTGTTGAAATATCTAGAAAACAACCATCTTATCAACGATTACCAGTACGGTTTCCGCACTGGCCGCTCAACCGGAGACTTACTAACGGCTCTAACGGAACGTTGGAATCATTGTCTTCATAATTTTGGTGAGTCTGAAATCGTCGCTCTTGATATTTCAAAGGCTTTTGATAGAGTCTGGCATGCTGCCCTTTTAGCCAAACTTCAAACATTTGGTCTGCACCCTACCCTCGTTAAATGGATAGAGAGCTTTTTGTCAGGCCGTTCAATCCGTGTAGTAATTGACGGAGTTACTTCTACGAAATAAATGCCGGTGTACCTCAGGGTTCAGTTCTTTCACCAACCTTATTTCTTCTTTTTATTAATGATCTCTTATCCCTTACTCTCAATCCTATTCATAGTTTCGCCGACGACAGCACCCTTGATTTCGCGTACTCATTTGATTCTGTAATGAATTCACGTGGAAATGCTACAGAAGCCAATCGGGAACGCATGTTTAGATCATTAAACAACGACATTTCCAAGGTCCTTGCTTGGGGCAGAGCAAATCGTGTTACGTTTAATGCATCCAAAACCCAATGCTGTTTAATGTCCCTTAAAAAACGCCCAGTTCACCCCCAACCCATTTCAGTCGACGGAGTGAATGTACCCAATTCACCCTCCCTAAACATCTTGGGTATCGAGATATCCAGCAATCTTAGCTGGACTGATCATATATTTGCAATCGCTAAAAAGGCGATGAAATGTTTGGGTTTTCTACAGAGATGTAAGAAATATTTCACCCCACCTGACTTAGCGCTGATCTACAAGTCCCACATTAGGCCTAGACTTGAATATAATTCCCATATTTGGGCAGGGGCCGGGCACACCGCACTGTCCGCGTTAGACAAAGTCCAGCGTAAAGCTGTTAAGCTTATTGGCGATCCCTCAATCACTGAGGTTCTTGACTCTCTGGAGCATCGACGGAATGTCGGTTGTCTCTCACTCTTCTATCGTTATTTCCATGGCCGTTGTTCTAACGAAATTGCTAGCCTGATTCCTTGTAGACTCATGACAACGCGCGATACAAGATCAACAAGCCGCTCCCACCCCTATACTCTCCAGGTCAAATTTGGACGTACCGTCAAATCTCGGGAATCTTTTCTAAGCAGAACAACACGAATGTGGAACAGTTTACCATCTTCTGTTTTTCCCTCGTCTTATCAGCCTGAAACTTTCAAACGGGGCGTGCATCGACACCTCCTTCACCCAAACTCCTAACCCATTTCCCTCATCCTTAATTCCTTTCCTGCCAAGGCTGTGCTTAAGCATCATAGGGCATCCCCTGAGCTTTGGCATCATCATATATAAAAAAAAAAAAAAAAAATAGCTTGGTATTATCAGCAGAACATAAAATTCTTGAGTATGATGGAATTAGGGATACATCATTGATGTAGATATTGAATAATAAAGGACCCAGGTGACTACCCTGAGGCACCCCAGAATTGATGCGGATAGGATCCGAAAGAATTCCGCGAAACAAAACACGCTGAGAGCGCTCAGACAAATACGAGCGTAGCCATTGCACAAAATCCGAAGGAAAACCAAGAATCGACAACTTGTGAAGGAGAATTTTATGTTAATTCGATAAAAAGCTTTACTGAAGTCGGTAAAAATGCAATCAACTTGTTTAGCTTATTCAGTAGAAGATATCCAAAAATTTTAGAATTCCAATAAGTTAGTTATTGTTGATTTACCCTTTTTTAAACATAAGACGATATATTCTGCCTTAAGCGAGAATCGTAGAAATCTGGTTGTTTAATGAGACAAACAAGCGTTCTCGGTTGATTTCTGTAGAGCTGACACGAGAATTCATTAGAGAAATAAAAGAATATGCAAAATCAAGGGTGCTGTTGTCGGCGAAAATGTGAATAGGACTGAAAGTGAGAGATAAAAGAAAATTAATAAAAATAAAAATTAAGGTTGGTGAGAGAACTGAACCCTGACTTACACCGGCATTTATTACCTACTCTTAGATGTATGTATTTCGGTCTATTATTGCACGGATTGAATGGCCAAATAAATATAATTAGAACGGAAGGAAGTTCGGTTGATTAGGGCAAATACTAGAATTACTTAGTCCACCACTCTTTCGCATATAGGCTTTCTGGATCTAAAAAGTCGGGTTTTTC
Source organism: Leptarthrus brevirostris (assembly GCA_964036015.1). Lineage (NCBI taxonomy): Eukaryota > Metazoa > Arthropoda > Insecta > Diptera > Asilidae > Leptarthrus > Leptarthrus brevirostris. Next base: position 194,777,752 of record OZ038371.1, read on the forward strand.
ACTCCACCCTACTCTACAGTGCCCTGTCCCCTTAAATCAGTTGGGACAGTCTAACATGGTTTTATCGTCCCTAAGTTTTCATCAATTTTGATACTATCGCTTATTTTCTTAATAATCTTCATCTTAAGCAAATAAAATATATAAATTCTTTGTTTTATTAATAATCTAAAATTTTACAAATGTAATAAGAATAAGCAAACCATTTTTATTGGTAAAAATTATAATTTTAGTAAAGTAAATAAACTAAAATTAAATGTGTTGTACTGCACTTAAAATATTTCAATTTTATAAAGTTATCCCTTCATTAAATTTTTTCTAATGAATTATTTTTTTTTATCTACAGGCTCTGATGGTGATATAGCTGGTTCAAGTTCAGAAAACGATGAAGCTCGTCTTAATAACATAAACAAGAAGCATGGATCATCGCCATTTGGCAGACGACATTTTCCACGTGATTCTGGCTGTTATGAAGGATCTCCCGTCCCATCGTCTCAAACGCCGACTCAGACGATAAATTCTACTGATGAATCGAATAGTTTAGATGATGTTGTCGCCAAGTGTTCTAGTGAAATTTTAAAACGTGTTGAAAGTGCACGTCGTCAAAAAGACGACAAGTGTCCTTTAAAAGGAGTTTCACGTGTAGGAAAGAAAGGTCTTTTGGGCGGTAGCTTAGGCGAGGAGACACTAACAAGAGGCGGCGCTTTAAGTGAGAAATCTAGTGATTCCGGTGTTAGTAGTAGCTCATTATCTTCGGGTCCAAATAAGAACAACTCTTAACACTTACCGTTATTGATAGCCCCCTATGCTGCTACCACCTTAACGAGCACCCACCCTACAACCGCCACAACAAACAATTTAACTTTAAGTCGAAATTACGTTATTTTAAGAAATCATTTGCGCAAAAACGTTCAGGACTTTGCCGAAAAGGATCAATAGTAGCAGGAGGAAAGGCTGTGTTAAGCAAACGTCGGTCGCATTTGATTTTAAGGTTTTAAGATTTTAAGAAAAACCCACATAAATGCTGTGATTTGTTGAAAGATTAAGTTCAAATGTACAGTGAAGCCGCGCCATCTTAGGTGGAATGTAAATTTTTGTAAATAGCAAAAGACCAGTGAATGGAAATAGGATGGATGACAAGTTGGTGCATAATCAAAATTTGAGATTATAAGCTGTTTCATGATACAGTCGAAAGATGCTCTTGTGCTAAGCAATCTGAAATCGCGGAATGGTATTTAAAAGGAGCTTTTTAATATTTACTCTCTTGCCGTGTAAATATAGACTCTTTTAAGTAGACTAATTATTTTTAATTTTTACTCTTCGAATTATTGTTTTTTTTATAGTCTTATTTATTTTATTCTAATTTTTACTTAACATCATAGCAATAAATTGACGAAATGTAAGACTTTTAATAAGGATCTCTGTACAATAGAAATACACACATAAGAAATGAAAAAGAGACTTTATAAAACGTTAAACTGTGCGGATATCACATCCGAATAAATACGGCTACGACCACATCCTTGCATCTTAATGCAAACTGCTTTCCTATAAGTTAACAAACTGCCAGTATTCTTCCATTTATAGCCGTATTTAATTTTTAATTTTTTAATAAATGGGAAACTTTGTTTTTTAAGAACAAATATAGCAATATGTAAACAATTGCTGCCACTTTTGTAAATGTTGCTTTTTATTTCTTGAGTAGATTTTTTTATATCAATTTTACTTACTTAACCACGTCAAAATGTGGTTCTGCTATTGGATCTTTGTAAGAGTTTAGTAGCTATTCCTTAAAATCTGTCTTTTACCTGACTATTACCTTTTACAAAATTATTATTCACACTTTGTACTAAAATGTATTTTTATGTTGTTTAAATGAGCCCACTCCCTTGTTAGGTTATCAGAAAAAAGCAAGCAGGAGAGTGAAAGAGTGGGATTGAGATAGTGGAAGAGGCACAAGTGAAGAGAAAGAAAAAGGGAGAAGTTTTAAAAAAAGAAGGAGTAAGAAAGGAAAAGGAGGAGTAAGATGGAAAGAGAGAGAGAGGTGTGGAGAATGGGGAGGCAAAAAGAGCATACTTATAATGAAATCAGTGCTTGGCCTTAGTTCTATTTATGCCACTTATTTGAGACACATGTTTTGTGCGGAGAGATTTATTACTATAGGCCGCCGCTAGGAAAAAGGATATCAGCAAATTCATCATATCGAGCACCAAACGATATTGCTTACAAAGCATTAAATGTCATAGGAGCAATTTAAAACTTTGGTTTCTGTGGCCTCATTACTGAATCCGATTTGATTGTAATCGATCGTAAATATAGAAAATTTAGAATTTAATGAGATTAAAAAGAGATATTGTAGCTTAGGTCCATTCTATCATATATTTACGATCGATTGCAATCGAATTGTATGCCGTAATGAGGCCCCTGAGTTCGCTTAAAAATATTGCCTCGATCGTGAACGTATTAATAATTTAAAACAAACAAAACAGCTTTTTGTAAATTTTTGTATTATTTGTAATTATTATGATATTTTATACTCACTCCGTTTTACTTGAAGAATATTACAATTCTTGAAGTACTACAGCTAACTAAAGCCGTTTGCACGGGATCACCCGAATTTGGAAAGGAATTTAAAAAAATTAATGAATTGAAAAAAAAACTTGTTTGAAACTGAAAAAGTATTATTTAATCATATGGAGACGGAGTTGGATCAACTGGTTGAGCGGCAGGACCACCATGTCATGGTTCCCGGGTTCGAGACCAGGTCTCCCGTTGGGTTTTTATTAAGAAATTAAAATAATCCACTACGTCTCTGGGCTGTTGTCTAGCTTGCAGCAATGCAAAAATCAAGACTTTCAAGTTTCCTCACTTCCGTTCCGATCAACGTCATGCTAACGCATCTAAGGGTTGTCGCCCTAGGCTTTGGCCACATCGTATAAAAAAACAAAGTGGTGTACAGGAAAAAAGTTTGGATTTTCATCATTAAACTCGCAGTTTCTATTTCACTTTTCAGAAGTAATATTTTGTGGTTTTCCAGCTTCAACTTTTGGTTAACTTTTTTTTTTATACGATGTGTCCAAATCCTAGGGGACCACTCTTTGATGCGTTAGCATGGTTTTGGCCGGAAGGGAATTCAGGGTAAGGAAAGTCAGGAAACTTGAATGTCTTGTTTTTGCATTACTGCGAGCTAGACAACTGCCCAGAGACGGAGTGGATTATTTTAATTTCTTAATAAAAGCTCACGGGGAGATCTGGTCTCAAACCCGGGACCCATGGCATGGTGGTCGTACGGCTCAACGAATTGATCCAACTCCGTGTCGTATATGTATGTTTAATGCTATTTGACTTTAAGTTTGGAAAGTTTTCAGCTTTGGCATATATTTATATATAAGGCCCGTTCATAAGCGCAGGTTTGCGCATCATCTACATAATTCAGCTGAACAGAGTGTATTGCTGTATCATGCAGCTGCAGCGCGAACCTGCGTTTATGAATGGGCCCATACATTACAGTGTCTAGCACCTAAAGTGGGAATTGAATAAATGAGCATAACTTGTTTATTTTTCAACATTTTTTATTATTTTTTTTTTTAATTCTATCTAAATAAGTTCTCTTCAAACGCTAGTCACTGAATTTTTAATATATTCGCTCTTAAATAGAATTATTTCGTTCAGTTAGTTGTAAAACCCATCGCACGCATTTTGCAGGACACTGTGGAATTCGGTTCCATTCTTGTATTAGAGCTGGCCTCAATGCCTTAAATGTGTCAAACGTTTCTGCTCACACCTTGGTCTGCAAAATTGCCCAAAAATCCATTCGATTAAGATCAGGCAAATGTTGCGGCCACATTGTTGGCAAAATGAAGTCTAGCAAGTAATTTTGAAGCCAGCAAATTCAAATCGTTTTCGTATTGTGATTTGAAGTCTTCACGCTAGGGCCGCGCAGTTGCAAAGGAGGTGGAATACGGTTTCCTCTTCATATTGGTAACTCCTACAGAAGTCGTTTGAAGGCGCACCGGGTCTATCGGTATGTCTGCCTATGAGACAGTGACCTGAAATAACTACCACCGTGGCACTAATTAATTTATGTCCGAGTGAGATGAGCTCTCTTGACTATTTAGGATTAAGATTTGGCCATATCTGTCGGATGATCATGCAGGTGTGTTCCTCCTAATTTCACTGTGTCGAGGCACCCAGATGAGCCGTACTTTCAGATGCTCAGCCAAGGCATTTAAAGCTGAGCGATATGCTATAACCGTTTTGGAGGTTGTATTTACTTCTGTGACGGATTTAATAGCTATATCTGAGAAAATAAGGATGCTATCCGTAGGCAGCGTTAAATGTTTCAGACGGTCTGTGGCTACCTTTATTGCCATGATTTCCACCTGCAGTAGTCAGGTAAGCGAAAAGAAATATCGAGGCCTAGATGTTCCGCAAAGATACCGCCACCTACTCTGTCTTCCAGTTTGGAGCCGACAGTGTAGAAGAGATGTACTGACTTCCCCCATTTAGGCGGACCTCCTTCTCACTCTGATCTGGTGGAAAAAGGCAAATCAAATTTCGGTCCAAAGAAAGGCTTGGGTGTATAATCGATATTGGTAGCGGTTCGTCTGTCCAGGATTTTGGAGTGACCAAAGTCAGTTCGTTACTACGTTTGGACTGAGTAATGCCTAATGGCAGCCGAGGACGGGGATTGCTTACCGAAAAGATCCACCGGTAGAAGGTAGAGAACAGGGTTGCTAAAATATTAATGTAAAAAATTTACATTAACCACTACTTTTTTCAAAAGTAATGGAAGTATTTTCCATTAACCATTACTTCTTGTTTTTAAAGTAATGGAAGTACTGTAGAATAAAGGTAATTATCAATTGATTTTTTGAACATTGTCAAAATATTATAAGAGACGATTCTGCATATATTTTGACTAAGGAATATTAGTTATAACAATTTAATTTGTTATAAGCAATCAATAGAAGAAATTCCTAATAGGTTTTTTTAACATTTCCAAGATATGATTGTAAAAGCTCTACTGGAAATTTCTTCCATTGGGTCAATCGAAGCTGTTTTTAATTTTTATAACAAATTTAATTGTTTTAAATAATATTCCTTAGTCAAATTATATGCAGAATCGTCTCTTATAATATTTTGTTCTAGACTACTTCCATTACTTTAAAAAGAGTAATGGTTAATGGAAAATACTTCCATTACATTTGAAAAAGTAATGGTTAATGTAAATTTTTTACATTAATCATTACAAAAGTAATGGTTAATGAAAAGGAATGCATTACTCGCAACCCTGGTAGAGAATAGTATTTATCGCTTTAGAAGGCACTAACGGCACTTGTTATCAGTAGTGTTGCCATCTTTTGAACATTATCCAGTGCTTTGTGATCGGTCGCTATATCCAGTGCCGGCCACAATACAACCACCCCATACGTGAGGATGGGTCGTATGACACTGGTCTAGAGCCAATGCACAATACGTGGCTCCATACCCCATCCTTTTCCTAATGCGCTTTTACAAATAACTTAATTTAAACAATTTTTTTATGATTTTTATTTTTATTTATAGTTTTGGTAAACAATCATTTTGATAACACTACATATAACTCAAATTACATTCAAATTTTACTATTGTTTATTATAGATTTACATCGCGGAATTTATTGAGTCAATAAATCACCTATAATTTACCAAGACCTAACTTTTATAGTACAAACTAATTGTTTAGACCTCGGTGAATTCTGACAATTTATTAAAACATATACGCTGTTATTAAGCATAAATGCGATCACTCAAATGGCCTATTTTCAATAGTTAAACACTTCTGTGAAAGAGCCCAATTAAATGAACCAAATAATTTTAGATTTCCCTTAGGTACTTCAAAAAAAAACTATTTTATTTAATTAAAACTAATTTTCAAATAAATTAAACTTTTTCCCAAATAAAAGGTTTAAATTATTTTAATTAAACTTGGCAATACATTTTTGTAATGCGGAAAGATGTTGGTTTAGATTTTCAAATATTTCCTAGATAAATTGAATAACGTTGTATTTATGATGTAATGATTCTGATATTAATCCAGTCCTGTCAGCCATGAATAGGGTGAAATCTCGGAGCCCGTCTATAGTAAATCGATTTTCATCGGACTTGTTTTATTGCGTTGCTAAACATAAGAACTTCAATCTTTTACATTTAAACAAATATTGCTAATAATTACTTAATTATTTAAAGAAGTAATTTTTAACTATCGAATAAATCTTAATGTTTCCCGCAAAAAAATTGATTATTTTCAATTTTTTTGTCTTAATAAGTCATGTAAACAAAGAGACATACTTTTCACAAAAAATTCCAAAACTTTTCCAAAAAAAGTAATAATTTGAAAAAAAAATTCTGTTGAAATGTGATTGTAAAAATTCAGGATTCTTATAGTAAGTTTTCGCGATCGCTCAGTATAAATCTATGTTGAAAAATAAAAATTTAAAATTGCTTATCCAAAATGGGGAATGTAGCGTCACGATTAAAAAGCCATCATTAAGGTAAAAGAAGTGTTCCAAATAACGATATGAAATTTTCATCGTAGTAAAAAAATCACTGTTAATAATACAGTAGTCACATATTACTGCTGTCACAATTAACAAACATCTGCCATTTTATTCCTTGCCCTTCCTCTTCTCTTCTACTTTGCAGTTGTGCCTACTATATGAACATTTGAAAATTATGGTAAAGGTACGAAAATCGCAAAGCTTAATTTTCACTCGAGTCTTTTTAGACACGGCTAAACAATTCCACCGTTTGGCGTTTCTTACAATGTGGAGATGTTTTCAGTTGTAGTCTTGTTAGCCGTAGCTTTATTTTAAGGTTTAACGTTTCTTACAAAGCACACTTCTTTCTATTTAGGCAAATGTGTCTTTAACTTTTTTAATAATAATGCGAGGACGAAAAAAAAATTCAAAATAAAAAAAAACCTAAGTTAACTCTGTAACACAATCAGCTTTAATCGTTTCCTCTGTAAACACAAGAATTGAAATAAAACTCGCCTAAAAACAGACGTAAGTTCTTAACTTAGTAAATCGAGCTGTCAACAGGTTGGTGCTGATTGGTTGAAAATTTGATAAGACGCGGCTTAAAAGACTCGAGTGAGAATTTAGCTTAACAATAGCAAAAACAATGAATAGTTTCAATATCGTCGTCCTATAGTGTTTAACCTATACAAAACCACTTACGCATACATTCCATATTTATGTAGAAAATTTATAAATTGGAACTTATTACGAGAGAGAAGTTTAAAATAAATAAATTTTATTACGAAAAACTCAAAGATTCATTCGATAATTAAGAATTATTTGTTTAAATATTTAAATAATTGTTAGCAATATTTTTTAATGTAAAAGATTGAAGTTCTTATGATTATAAACTCAATAAAATTATTCCCATGAAAGTCCATTCAAAAGGTAAAAGCCTGCACCGGACTATATTGCAAACAAACAAATTTGAGTTTATTGTTTGTTATGAAACAAATAGTAGTAAAAAGCTCATTGTAGAAGCTATGCTCAACACGGAAATATAAAAAAAACTTTACAAGAAATTTATTCCGAAGTTTTATATAGAATTAACCCTTCTAACTCGGAAGGCGCACTTCTTAAGCAGAAGCCTAGAATCAATTGAACTATTCGCCAGAATATATTGAGGCGAATTAGGCTCCCACACCAGTATGCAAAAAACATTAGTAAACAAAATCTAAACCACGCTCACACACAAAAATGAGGGGTGCGCGGACAACAGAGAACGCTTTATTATTCAATTGGAAAACTAAGTGGCGGTTCTAACCGAATCTGCGTCGTGGTGAGAGCCCTACCTCGTCGTGTAGGTGGACACAGAATGGAGCTCAATTGAGTGACAATTCAGCCCTAGCATCCTATTAACATTTTGGAATATCATTCTTCTTAGAGCTTTTTTGTGTTTGTTTTTTTAGCAGGAGAGGTGAAAGTCTTTCGAAAGCTGCCCATGCGCTCCGGTAGTATCTGCTAGTGTGAGTTCTTACTTACTAATATACCGCTCTGGGATTAGCGTAAACAGGCCAAATATTAGCGTCTCGTTTTTCTTCCCCTCCCAGGCTTCCATAGCGGCGGCAACTGAGTTAACCAGTTATCCCACCACCGCCACTAACCTCGGTTGCCTGGATCAATGCTAGAATCCTAGTCTATCTGCAGGAATCTATGTTGCTCCACGGTCTCCCGTGTTTCTTCTTGATCCTTGCGTTAATAATAACGTTCATCCCTTCTATGCCCATGGCAATGATGGGGTTCCAGGCGATGAAACTTTAGTCCAGAGCCAGGACAGGTACCCTCCTCCGGATAAATCGCAACTAACCCTTTGGAAGGCAGGTCTGCATTTTATACTGGGGCGTGTACCGCGGTGGTAGCCAACTCGTTATACAGCAGTTTCAACTGGCGCAAGTTCAGCCTCCATAGCCACTGCAGAACCTTCCGAAGGTAATTTTCTAAGAGTTTCTTCTGTTGTGGGTACTGTTAGGGTCTACGATACTAGAAATGTCGCGATACCATAAAAGTCCAGTAATGGCAACCTAATATTTTAAATATTCAGGTATTAAGCTGATTAAAATGAACAAATGTATTTAAAAAAAGCTGCAGCTTTTGTTATAAAATACAATATTTAGTAATTGGCCATTAAACTAGTTTTATGTTTACAATTTGTAGCATATATTAATAATAATCAACATTACTAGTGATCTGAAAAAATACAACTCTTAAAGATTTAAATCTGTATGAATCACAGCATTACTCCCAGCCATATTCAGACTCACTTAAGAAAAGTAGTTGTTCTATTCTTTTGCCAGACACACTCTTCTTGTCTTTGTTCACAATCGTTCTAGTTCTTGGGGAACAACCTTTCTGCTGGGATAGATGTTTCAATAATAGAAAAATACATCCTGGCCTTTTGATATATGGAAGAGAATACAGTTTTCAGTTTTTTCCACTCAACGATACTCCGTATCGCAACCCAATTAACCCTGGGTCCTGCAGAGCGAAGGAAACCAGTGCAGACTCCCTTGGCATGACCAATTACAACCTTGGAGTTAGAGAGATATTTCAAGAGGTTATTACCATGGCTACGTTCAAGAATGCATTGCCCGGTTGATACTGCTTGGAGATGTACATAACTAACACTTGAGAATGTCCAGATGAGGATCGCCGTATCCCAGAAGGCTTCAACTCTTTCGTCCAGCCTCCAGCAACCTTTAGAGCTTACCAAGAAAAGATTTGTCATTATTTATTTTGTATTAAAACACAAACATATTACCAGAAAAAAAACACCGATACCATTAAAAAAATATACTGTTAATGCTTTCGAATTAGCAAAATGCCTAACAATGTTACTAATTTCAATGTGGGTTTCGTATTCAATTGGTTAATATACCTTGCGACAATGTGGAGCTAAGGTAAGTTTCAATTAATTTTAATTTGGAAAACGATCTTTCACTTTGTGACTGGTTATGTGAGGTAAATTCTAAGCGAGTGGGCAAATGTGAAAATATTTAAATTAAATTGTTTGAAAATCAATAATTTAAAATATCTAACGTAGTTGTGCAGTCATCGATTAAGATTAGTAAAAGTTCGATTTCATTGAAGAGATCCTTTTGTTCAATACCTGAATTTGAGTCAACACCACTGCTAAATTTGAACATAGCCGTTTTTCTTATGAATCTAATGTTTTCTAATTATTAAGGTTTTATAAACAGGAAAAAGTTAAAAGTTTGAAACGTTCGTCTAATGTGATTATAGCGTTATCAAGTAAATAATAGTAAACATTTCCTCTTAAATGGGTGTCTGCGTCTGTTATTGTTTCATCTATAGCCTCATAGATAAATAACCTTTTTCTGTGACGGGACGAGTCGCGGTGAACGCGGGAAATTCTATAGAAGCATCAACTTCTTCAGCTACTGTCTTTGCGTTATCAATCAATTCCCTAAACGCGGACGCAGTTTGAGTTTCCGTAAAACTTTGCTGACAGTATTATTTTTGGATAATAATATTGGGTACGACACATTTGTTATGGAGCAGATAAGTTTGAACGACTTTAATTTTGATAATGAATAAAAGGCTAAGTTTCTTATATCGGCATCATGGCAAGGATCAGAATAAATTGATAGACATCGTAGACCTTTCGTAGGTTGAAACAAACAGCTTTCAACGCTTCATCTGGATGTAGACAAGGGCTTTAAGGGGGTCCTCTACTCTCGAGGCCTCAAATTGATCGGTTTTTTGGGGAATAAATTGCGAAGGATCTACTGAATACATTTTAACAATTTTTTTTTATTTCGAAGATACATGTTTTGACTTTTCAATTTTACTTTAGAAGATAAAAAAATAATAACTCTCGCGACCTTGAAACGTCATTGATGACATTGATGTTGAAACTGCATGGGCCCCGCTTAAGCAAAGTTGTGGCCAATTGGGTAATCTGTAATCTGAAAATTTATATTCTTTATAATCATAGATACGTTGGCTATGTTTTCCCGTGACAGATTTTCTTTATTTTGCAATTTGTAAAAGTTATGCAACAATTTGTAAAAAGTTCAAATTTTACGTCATTTTTTGACCTATTAGAGGCTATAAAAATGGGACAAAATAAAATTTTGCAAATCGTACTCGGGAAAACATAGCGGTATGTTTTCTGAACAATTGAAAAAAAAATTATTGAAATCGGACCAATACTTTTATAAGAAGTCTTACTCGGCAGCTAAAAAAACACTACTTTCGGGAAAACGCGTTTAATGATAAATTACGGTGTATAATTTGATTGTAGTAACTTACGAGTTAATCTGCTGTACCGGCGCCGTAGAGTTCTCCTTCCTCATCACGTTGATGTTTTTGGTTGTTCACATTCTTCTCAACAACGGACCTGTAAATTCTTTAGACAATGATTTTTAACTGGAAAAGCGCCGTCGTGACGCGCCGCGCTTAGTTTCTCGGAAACGGCCGGAGACGGATACCTTCTGTTCCCAGAAACATGCAAAGGAACGTGATTTTCATGAAATCCTTTCTGTGGCGTATTCTCAGATACATATAGATTGAAATTAAAAAAAAAACAAGAATCGATTTTTTGAAACCGCGAGAGTAGAGTCAAAGCAGGTACCTTGGTATTAAATATTTGGCAACGAACAGTTGACGTGGCAAAAAATACATAAATTTCGACAGAAAAAATTTTGTTATTTGTAGTACACTTTTCGCGCCGTAATTTACCATTAAATTAAGACTGTGTGCCACATAAGGAACGTACAATGCGAGTGAGCATATTTTTACAGGAAAAAAACCCAGGAAGTGTTCCTTTACTTTTTTCATGATATTCTATGCTTCTAGACAAGTGTTGCCGGTCATTGTAACCCGTCTCATCATTGAAAGGAGTAACATCAACATTCAAAAGTTTACAGTAAAAACCATAAACCGAATCACTTGATTTTAAGAATACCACACATTTTATTTCAATGGTTTCGTTATATTATATGAATTTGAAAATGACCTATTTTTACTATTCGTCGGACAGTTAAAATTATTTATCTATACTGATTCGCCGTGATCTATTTTACATATCCTAACCTTATCTGAGATCATGACGCGACGTCATTCATTGCATCTTCTCCAATCAACTCTTTCGTGGACACATCGTCACATTCAGTGGTCCTGGGTCAACTCCAACAATTGTTAGCGAAGTAGCTTCTACTGAGACATTACGAATTTCTTCTGTAACCAAATCTTCGGAAGCTGAAATTTTTTTATGGAACTGGTGCCTACCAATCCGGAGGTCACAGGTTCGGATCCCACCGGCAGCTACCCATGGTTGTTTTCTGCTGACAAGAGATTACGATAACAAGGCCGTAGAGTTGCAGAGAAAATGCCAGTGGTACGGCATCCACTTTAAATTATAGGTCTACTTGCAATCGTTGTCTCGAATCAGGTGAAGTTCTTCTCGCGCTTCATGCCCCTCAATGGTTTATGAAAACGGAGAAAGAGTATTCTTTTTCGCATCCAATTATTTCTTCAGTTTTCTTTTCCTATCACCATCAGATATCTTTTCTTAATGTAGGGCTTTCCTAGCGCAGCTGGGTAATAAAATAACTAACTAAAAATACGTACATGTGATATTCGAGTTTTGGTTTAATAATACGCAATAGATGGTATAGATCTTGTTTTAAAATTTTAAATCACGCTATCGTTCTTCGTATGCTTCTCCATTTTGGAACTTATATTTTTTCCAGTTATAAAAAATAGGCTATGTCCCTCTTCGACTCTTAAACTATTCTTATGCAAAAAATCAAATCATTTAACTACATGAAGGAAGAACGAACAAACTTTGCGTTGAAGTATACCATGAAGTATTGACTAAACTATACTCAAGCCTTCGTCGGCTTCACATGGACCATCATATTATCCGTTGCAGGAACCCCACCTAATTTGATATGGCTATGGAGAGTTAAATTAAAGCAGCCTTAGCTATTGTGAAACCTGATAAGGTTCCTTAACTCTATGCTGGAGAACTTTGCAAGTCCATTAAAGAACATTTTGTCAAGGGTCTGAAATCTTCTCGTGGCGAAGCCTGGGCATTCTCAAAGTAAACTTTCTTCTCGTCCAAGAAACTCCAATAGAAGTGGTTGGAAGGAATGGGCATGACTACCAAAAAAGGCAATGCCTCGTTATAACCAGTGATAAAAGCTGAATTTGTTAGTATTTTACTCAGGCCAGATCTTTTTTGATACGTTGCAGGTTGTCAGATCGCTTCATCTTTGTTCGGCGAGCTGACCTGCTTTCAGGACGATTTATCTTTTTACTAATATTAGAGGCTCGACGATCAATTTTTCTATCTGTAAAACGTTCAGCAGCCAACTTTCTTTCACTAGAACTACGGCGTTCAACTTGTGTAAAACCCCAGGGATTTGTGACAGAACAATACTTTTCTCGCCCTTGCAATGGCCAGGACCTATGCTTGAAGAACACTGTAGTGGTCTTGCAACCGATACAAGTTTCGAATGTTATGGTGGTCGACGAATACCCCGTGTCCCAACCTACTGTACACTTTCGACCCGTCCGTGAAGATCGGTGTACCTATCATTGGCAGCCACTGACATCCTTCGAACTTCGCTCTACTAGGTATTCTAGTAGAGAGAGCTTTTACGGTATAGGCATTGCTCGCCTGCAGAGAATCTCCCGGGCAGGAAATAAGTATACTGTAATTATTCACTTTTTTGATTCCTTCAGGTTAACGGAATTATATGTAACTATACTTTTGCCCTGGATGCCCAGCGGAGGGAGATGGAGCATTGTCTCCAACTCAGCATTTGGTCGCCCCTGGGATGCCCAAGCAGTCAGCTCTCTGAACTGTGGTGATGTTCTTAAGGAGAAAGTTCTTACTAGTGATGTTTACATCCAGTGAACTATACGGGTGCTAATTCCCAATTCCTTCCTTAGGAGTTTATTAGAGAGAACTGAGAACCTTAAATATGTTGCCCCAAGGCTGGGTGGTCTACTTCTTGTGAACAGAATCATTTTGGCCTTCTGGGTGTTGGCAACTAAATCACATTATTTGCCCATCTGTGTATTATACTCCGTTAGTTCGCTTATGCTGATTAAAAGCTTCCCTGACACTAAAAATACCAGGTCGTCCACATAAGCCACCACTTTTACCACTAGCAACCTTAGAACTTAATCGCAAACTAACAGCCAGAGCAATGGGGATAGAACGGCGTCTTTTGGGGGTACCTCTACATACAGATTTTACACTATCGTGGTTTCCCGGGTTGTATTTGTCGTCTGCTTAGCATTGCCACATCTCATGAAGCGTAGTCTCTACTGACCTTCCATCGTATAGGCGTGCTCAGCATTATCCCACCTCATGAAGCGCACTCTACTGACCTTTCATCGTGTAGGCGTGTTGAGTATCGCTAACACTGCTAAAAAGGGATAGGGGGCAACACCTACTCTCTGAGTCTCTTCAATTTTTTAAGAGAAGAGAAGAAAGGTTAATTGGCCTAAATCCCTTAGACATTACGCGTCCTGCCTCCTTGCCTTGGGAGTGAAGATCAACAGGTCAAATGTCTCCAGGTAGGGGTGATATGGGCGTTGGGTCGGCAACTTTCAAAAATCTCCAAAAGTTAAGGCATGATCGTTGTATAAGCTCTATGCAGCAAACAAGGCATAATCTTATCCGTTTCTGGCGACTTCAATGGATGGAATGATTCGATGGCCTATTTTATTTTGTCATATGTAAGAATACTCGATAAATTTTCTTCAGTACGGACATTCGTCCGCATCTCCGGCCATTTAACGCAACCACTGATTATATATTCCGGGAAGTTGTAGATTCATATCTATACTGGACATTAAAAGAACATTCATCAAGAATGCAATTGAAAAATGGCAAATGGAACCCACCTGCTTGGTAAGCCAGCAGATCTAATAAATCTGTCAAAAGAGCTTATCTTATTTCAGCAAAATATCATTAGGCACGCTGTTAGACGCCCGTTAAATGAATTTAGCAGGAGTTGACAAGATGAGAAAAAAATAGAAACTAGCTCTCATCTCCTCTGCCACTGTCCGGCTGTAGTCAATCGCAGGAGTCGGCGTTTAGGCTTTTTTTTTGGATATAGTCAAACTGGGGTCTGTTCAGATACTTTGGAGGTCCGTTGGAATAGGAATCTAGTCCTAATGTGGTACAACAATGGGCCATGCCCAATGGCCTTTTTTACTCGTAATCTGTTGTCAGTCTTTTACTCCGGATGTAAAAACTATGTATTTCACGTTTAAGAATAACAGACCTGGGGTTAATTTTACAGAACTAAAGGGAAAATTGTAAAAAAGACTATATGTTAAGCAGGCTGATTGGACTTCCGTCTTTCTTATTGACTTTTTAATGTACAGCGTAATAATTGTCCTGAGCGTCTTTGGCAGCCTTACCACGATTTGTATTATTATGTTATGCTTTTGCTGATGAACAACTGAGAGTGGGTATAGGCAGCGGAAAAAGATGGTTAGCAGCGCTGCGGTAGGCAATTGGGTAATTTATCCTACATAAATATTTTGGGGGCTATTTTTAAAGTTGGCATCTTAAATGCGATTAGGTTGTTTAGGAGCTTTTCTGTTACGGACGATTTACCGCCCAGTGACCAGTTGTACTATCAGCAATACTTTTTTATTCTTAATTCCTTCAACATTATTTTATTTTGAAAGTAAAGATAAACTGATAGTTACCATTTAATTTATAAGCATTTAAAGTATAGGCAGGTTATAAAAATCGTACTATAACTAATTGAAAAGAATAATTGATTTTTATCATTTTAAAAGCAACAGTTACAAGAGTGGTTGTCTGAAGTGAAATTTTTTAGAAAAACAACACCAAAATGAAAACGTTTTCACAAACATTATCAATCATAGAATTAAAATAAAAAGTAATAAAATAAATAAAAATGAAAGCAATACACTCAAAATGTGAAAAATCAATATATCGATATATATATATAGAGAAAAACTTATGTAAATACAAGAAAAGAGTTGTAAAAATTATAAAAATAAATATAATAATTATTTATTTATACTAGAGCGTATAAATCAATATCTAGCCGTAAAATATAAATGTAGGTAGAGTGAAATTTTATGAAATAAACATTTTGATCAAATAAGGGAAAGGGAATAAAAAAAATTCGATGCATTTCTTAATTTTCACCAATAAATTTAATACTAGCAAAAATATTCCATAAAAGTCTCAATTTGGACGATTTTATGATTAGAGCCGTTTAAATTATGATTAGAAAAAATTTAAAAAAAAAATCAAAACGCATTGAACGGCAAATCATTAACATTTAGACGAAAATTAATAAGATGAAAAGATAATTCTCTAATTAATAAGGACGAAAATTTATTTTGACTGATAGAAATTCATTTTGTATTTTCATAAATGTAATAACGTAAGAAATGTTAAGAAACAATAATCGAATCAGTTCTTGTTAATTTCTGGAATTAGCTTTACTTTCCTAATTATATTATAATGTTAAACATATTTTAATTAGTATTTTTTTACAAATTACGTTTAATTGTTTTTGTACATAATTAAGGTGAAATAATTTTTATATAAAAATCCCAAAATCTGATACAAAGAAAATCATCTTCGAGCCTGTCAGTTAGTCAAATAAAAACATATCGAATTGAAAAATTAGTTGTTTCCTTTAAATGCCACATCCTTTGCTTTTGTTTAATATTATAATTAATTATTTACCAATTACTGGTGCCTGCACTGTTTCCATTTGATCCTATAATTCCAGAAAATACATTTTACAACACAAAGGGTGTTTCAAATCTGACGTGCTAAAAGGAGTGGGGTGATAGATCTTAACTAGACAAACAAAAAATTTTTGCGGGGGGGCACAATCTCAACCGTTTGAGAGTTACAGGGTGATTCATAAATTTAAGTTTTTATGGTATGCATGCACATTACTCTTTTATTTTTATATCTTGATCTACCCAACAAACAAACAAACGCTAAAACACAACTATCCTAATGACCTTTCCAAAGATGTCAATACTACTGATCTAACTCCTACCATTGCAGGTACAGTCACTTCCAAAAGTGAAACAAATGGCCTGGGATACCTAAAATTCAGCACTTTCCCAAATTTTCTCCGAAATTCATGTAATTAGTACACCTCTTTTTTATTTTTATTGGATTGTCCATCTTATTACCTTTTCAAAAATATGCAACATGGCAAGGTGGACACAGGATTAGAAAAACCGCATTCTTAAGAATCCCTGACTATCTAATTATTTTATTGCACTTTAGGTAGAAAATTCTCTAAAGAAGCAAAATTTTTAAGAAAAATGCTTGTTTTGGGTTAACAGGTAATTAATTTTAATTATTGCTGCAAAAAGGTTATAAAAATGTTAGTGTAATTTTGTTTTATTGCCGTTATTAGCTTGTGTTAGCTAGAATTCACACCCTTGTATCCTGGCGTTCTGTTAGTCGTACCTGATGGAAATTTTGCTATAAAATAGGATCAGCCAGCAAGAATACCTATCATAGTTAAAAAGCAAATCAATAAGTAGGGGTATTTTTAAGCAAAAATTATTAAAAAATGGTGAAATGAACTTCTGAGGAATACGCGGATATTATTTACATTTATGGTGTAGTAGACGGAAACGAGAGAGCCACTGTAGTGGTACCTAACTGGCGAGCACCACAAAGAGGGGTATTAACGCGGACTTTCCGAGAAACAGGAAGTGTAACTTCACATGACAGGGAGACACGACCCAAAACTTAGGGAATTTATGCCGACATCGAGCAGCAAATAATCACCATCATGAGACCAGACCCTGAGACGAGCACGAGACGAGTCGCAAGACGATTAGTCCATATCACCATCACTCAGTCCAAGGGCTGCTTCCGAGAGAAGATTTAAAATTAGCACTTGGCTTCTGGAACGTGACATTGACGGCAGGGCGTTTCTAAACCGAATTCTGTGGTCGGCTGAATCTCAATTTAGCAGTGATGGTATCACGAACTTCCATTGCCTCTATACCTGAGAGATTCAGTGTCAGTGTATGGGCTGGTATCATCGGCAACATTTGGTAGGACCGTTCATTTTACCGCAAGTGCTCAGGAGCAAATTTATGCGGACTTTTTGAAGAACACACTTCCAGATCTAATAAAGGACATCACTGTGCATAATCGAACGGACATGTTTTACCAACACGAAGGAATACCAGCGCATACTGCTTACATTGTGAAGGTAATGCTAAGTGAAAAATTTCCTAACCGCTGGATTGGACGACGTGCACCGATTCCTTGGCCTGCTAGACCTCCAGACCTAACCCCACTGCACTTTTTTCTTATGGGCAGCAATAAAGGATGAAATTTATTTAAGCCCTGTTAACACTAGGGAGGATTTAGTTAGCAGAATTGGGAATGCAGCAACGAAAATACGGGAGAAGCTGGCTGCAATACGCCTTAAAGAGGGACTTAGAAGGAGATTGTTGGCATGCATCCAAAGTGGCCGTGGATATTTTAAACAGCTTTTGTAATTTACTTAGATTAATATTGTAATACGTTTTGAATTCAATAAAAAGGATTTTAGTCTTAATGTACTAATTATGTGAATTTCGGAGAAAATTTGGGAAAATGCTGAATTTTAGGTAATCGCAAACCATTTTTGTTCACTTTTGAAAGTGACTGTACCTGCAATGGTAAGAGTTAAGTCAACATTGTTAAAAATTTTGATAGGGTCATTGGGATATTAGTTTTTTAGCGTTTGCTTGGTGTCGCTGTGTTGGGTAGATCAAATGATAATAATAAAAGAGTAATGTGCATACCATGAAAAGCTTAAATTTATGAATCACCCTGTAACTCCTGTAAGTTTTCCTTTTCTTTTTTTACCCAACGTCGTAAATATCTTTTATCCATATTACTTGTAAATTCAAAGCAACTGAAATAATTAATTAATTAAATTACGTATATTTTTTGCTCAATGATGTTTGTTTTCAAACTCACTTTTAAATATTTAGGTCGTAGATTATCCGCACTTTTCACTTGCACTCGTAAAAGTTCTTTAACAACTGAACTTCGTCACTATATAAAGTTTTAGGAACAAGGAAAACAAAAGATCACCACAAGTTGTACACCGCAAATTGTATAGTTATCGTTAATTCTGAAATAATGACACCTCTATCGTTTTCATGATCAATATGAAAACGTTTGAGGTGACATATACGCTCAAACTCAAAGCCATTACTTTTGTAAACTTGTAAAACGATTTAAACAATTAAATTGTTAATAACAATATGAATTTGTTAATATTTTTTATAAAAAAAATGTTTTTCTTAAAGATCAGTCCTTTAGCTACAAAAGTGTAATTGGTGAAAATTTTGTAGCTCTTATAGATTCGGAACTATGAATTTTTGAAAATCAGTCTCCAAGCCAAAAAACTCGCCATTCTCAAATTTTCGATCACTTGTATTATCGAAACAATGAGGAAAAAAAAACATCCTCGGACACGTATCTTTTATTTTTCGATATAGAATCCGTATAAAAAGTTTTAGCCAAATCGAAGAGACGCCAATGATTTTTTCTCAAAATCTGTTCGGTTTGTAAAAGAATGACCCATATTCAAGGAGAGGTCTAACGAAGAGGACATAGAGAGATTTGGAAATATAAGGATTGGAGAACTCTCTAAACCAGCGCTTCACAAACCCTCCGCGATAGGGTTACCTCTGTTAATTATACTGTCAATATGGGAACGGAAATTGAGTTCACTATCACAGATTATTCCTAGGTCACACAAAGAGGTAACGATAGGGACTGGTACTTTGGTTAGCATGTAGACTCTCGGGGTGGAGGTAAGACACTTGCGGGAATAAGAGATGGACTGGAATTTGGAGACATTGAGTTCAAGAAAGTTTTTCATGTACCATGTGGTGAACGAATCGAGATCTTTTTACAGGAGAAGAGAGTCGGATGTGGATGAGATATGTTTAATTATTTTCATGTCGTCAGCAGAACTGGACAGCTCTGAATGTTTGATGACAAATTCAACATCATTTATTGTAAGGATGAAAATCAATGGACCGTGGTGGCTGCTCTGGAGGACGCCGGAACGAGCGACAATAGGGTTAGAAATGGATGAGCTGAAAAGAACATTATACTGACGGTTGTTGAGGTAGGATTGAATCCAGGAGATGAATCTTTACTAAAATCGGTAACATCAACATCTTTACCGTTTTCCAGGGCATATAGTGTTTTGGAGACGAAGTCAGTAAGGTTGGTGGTTGTAGATCTTCCTTTGAGGAAGTCATGCGGGGAGAGGAAAAAGATAGACTTACAGTGGAAGAACATGGAATCATAGACCAATTTTTCGAATAGTTAAGGCATGGATAATAATTTAGCAATGGGTATGTAGTTGGACACATCGGTCTTGCAGCCTTTTTTGAAGATGGGAATAATATAGGAGTTTTTCTATAATTGAGGGAAAACCCTTGAGCGACCGAGAGGCGAAAAAGCAAAGTAAGGGGTTGAACTTGATGCATGGCACAGTTTTTCAGAACGATGGCTGGAATGCCGTCAGGACCTGGGTTGAAGTCGTCCTCAAGCCCGTTAATACTGGCGGCGATTAGTTCGTGGTCAGGGTCGAAAGGTGTAAACGACTTTTGAGTGCATTTGTCCAAGAATGAAAACTAGTTAAGGTCAGGTTGTAGGGAATTGTCGCTGAAAGATTTATTGAAGAAGTGTGTAAAGAGGTTGTCGATAACCTGAGGATCAAACGATGAGGTATTCTTGAGCTTTAGGGTGGAGGGGTAACCATTGGATTTCTTCTTGGAATTAATAAAGTTATAAAAACGCTTGGGGTCGGATAGGAGGCTTGTTTCCATCCGTTGCAGCTACTCATAGTAGAGTGTTCAGAAAAAGAGGTATAAGCAGACAAGTAGGAAGAATAGTCAGAATCAGTGTGGGTCAGAAGAAAATTTTGCCTGTTTACTTCTTCTGTTGCGGAGAGAGTGCTATTCTTTGGCATACCAAACGGGGGAGGAGGAGCAGTTTTTACGAGGAAGAAGAGGGATAGATTGTGTAAGACAAGCATGTATTTCCGAATAAAACGCCTCGACAGCAAAGTCAAGTGGAAGATGTTGAGGGATAGTGCCAATGTTGGAGTTGAGGAGCAAGTGATTTAATTTTTCAAAGTCGCCTTTACGAAAATTGAAGGAAAGAGAAGACTCGGAGCTTGAAAGGGTGTGAAGGTGTTCGTAGGAGAAAACGAACCCCCCCCCCCCCCCCGGAGTATGGTTACGATCGAGGAAGGAGAGCAGATGTCTGCTTTCCGCGACAGTTAAGTTAACTGGCTCTCAAGAAAAGATTAAGTCTAATTGCCCGTCCAGGAAGTTCCTCACTCCACTAACTTGAAAGAGACCAGAAACGGAGAGCTGATCGGTAAAAATGGCTTCTTTGGCGGAAGAGGCGTTCAGTGGGACAAAAATAGAACAGTCATCAGACAATGACCATTGAATACGGGGGAGGTAAAAGTCACCCAGTAGAATGAATTCATCGGAGGAGTTAGCGTTCTCAAGTAGAGTGTCGATCGCTTCAATTATGGGCTCGTAGGCTTTTAGAGGTTGAGAGGTACGAATATAACAACAAAGAATATACAGAATACACTTACTCAGTGTTAATTTGTTACATACAAATTCTGATATTGAAGAGTCGGAGGTCTTAAGCAGGGTGGCATCATAACGGTTGTGAGCAGCTATGAGAAAACCACGACCTGGTGGATCATTGGTGCCTACACAACCGTCAACACAGAAAATTGTATAGTTTGGAGGGAATAGTTCATTGTCGAGAATTCCTGGTGTTAGATTGGTTTCATTTAAGGCAAAGATATCGTGCGGGAATTTGTGGGAGTTAAGGAAAATATTGTAGGCTTTTATGTTAATTTTGCCTCAGAAAATTCAAGCCCAATAATTAAATTCTTCAAAAAAGAGCTAAATTTAACAATCAATAATAACCCGACAACTTCAACAACATGACATGGTACTTCCATTGATGCTGTGTTTACGCAATACTTAGAAGAGGTCAACTCCATGACATTTATCTCATATTTCACCTATCACAATGCGAAAGTTAACCTGAGTACACACACAATTTGTTTATTTTATTGCAAAGTTGTTTCGGATTTCGATACTATCGATTATCGATGCAAAAGTATCGATTAGAGAATGTATCGGGCGTTGAAAACATCGATACTTCGATACATCGATGTGATATCGCCCATCTCTACTATTTCGGCGCGTTCCTTGAGGAATCATGATTCCATCCACGTACCCTACCACTAACTATGGTTTTAATGATCCCATTTCCTCGATGTAACGTTTATTTTATAACAATTTTCACATGATTGACTTGAATCTTTCGAGAAATTAGTTAAAGAATCAGCTCAGATTATATTATTAGTTTCAGTATTCTTTGAATTGTGTTACTTTGTTTTTTTTGATCTGTAGTAGTTAGACTTTCGACCACCTTGAATAAATAAATCACCTTATGCAAGTGCGATTTCGAAATTGTGTAAAAGAATGCTTTGTGTTTTAACATAATCGATCTCGTCTAAATCTAAAGTAAATTTAAATTAAAGCAATCTTGTTATAAAAACGTTTCTAAAGTATTTAATTCTTTTGTAAGTTTTTACTTATTTCTACCGACTTTTTCAAATGTCTGCTTATCAATTCTTAAATTCAAAAAATCTCTGAAATGGCCCTCTTTAATTGAGAAAACAAATGGCAAAGAAAATCCTATAAATGAAAAACAAATAAGTTGAATATTAAAAAAAAGGGCAGAAAAAATCTGAACCTTGGCGAAAAGGTTGTCATCGAGTTGAAGTTTTACGTAAACTTTTCCCTAGCAGAACAGCTTGTCGAAAGAAATTCAATACAGTGGTCCCTCGGGATAACATTGAGTAGGATTTTGGTAGTTTAACGAACTTACTTCTACGCACTTTTGTGCCTCTATTGGCCTCTGCACGCCTCACATCCCTAGGGGGTTTTAAAATTCACTGGAAGGTACACTCAGTTGTGGCAGAAAGTTGAAAATTTGTTGCCGGTCGGATCCTTTCTGCGGACGTTTTTGTATGCTCGGCCTTCGGCTTAGGATGTGGGTTTTTTGCAACCAGAAAGTTAAAAGCATTTTAAAGAATGTAAACCACCACAGAATACAAAAAATTTCTTTGAGACGAGCAAAAAGGGGATGAGGGTCAAATAATTCGAATTCCAGCCATATTCCCAAATTAAAATTTCGTCATGAAAGTAAAACAAAATGACAGGAGAAAACGCTGGCTAGGAATCTCAATTCCAATTTCAACTGTTTTTACTGCGTGTCGTTGCGGACTTTGTGTACATACACTTCTCTCATTAAAGGCCGACAACTTTCACTTCTGTCGTTATTTTAAAGTTTCACGTTCTATTGTATATTCATGAAGTAAACTTTTCATTTCACCTGAGGGCAGGCAAAATAATATTTCCGGATGCAATTTAAATTCGTTTTCGTCTATGGTTTGCAGGCTTTTGTCTATAGTCTGGACAATAACGATTTCCAAGGTAAAGGGAGAGTACCATTAAAAGATCACCTCGTACCCAATAATAAAGACTGTTCGGAGCAATTACAGAACAACTATCCTCCAAGTATTGTCAAAGTGCCCTTGAAGGAAATCAAATAAAAAGTTCGTACCTGGAATTTTCTTTCAGATTCTTAATATATATTACATTTACATCATATAAAACCACAAGTGAAAATCCTGTAGCCAGGGGTTTTTGAAAAAATTGACTTTTTAAATTTCAGTATTTTTTTCTTTGATTTTTATTCACAAAAATGGGCCAAGACTGGGCACTACCTACCTTTTCTCGAAGCGTGTCGTCATATTTGCGAACCCTCATCGCTTCGGTCTAGATAATACCAGAATAAGATGGAATTACCAGACTAATAAAACACACTTAGTTTCATTAGTCCAACTTTTACACTTTAGATTTTATTAATACCTGAAATACGTCGATTTCATCAAAACCTCCGTCATCAAAATCACCGTCATCAAAACCTCTAGGGTAGTTCCTGAAGTGTTAGAAAGCTGCAATTTGGTCTGCTGTCTAGAATTAGCACACAAACAATAAAAATATAAAGAAATCTGAAACTTTTACCCTTTACCCCCAAAAACGGGGGTGCAAGTCTATATATATAAAATTTCTTATTGGTAGGTACTTCCAAAAGTTCTAGAAAGCTGAAATTTTATATGCAGGCTAGGATTAGCACACAAATAACGAAACAATTAAGAAATCTGTAACTTTCATTCTGCAACCCCTCGAAAAGGGGGTCTGGTTCTGTATTATATAACAATTTCTCATATGAAAATTTCCAAACTTCCAAAAGCCCAGAAATTCGGAATGCAGACTAGGATCTGCACCCTCCAACCCCCCATAAAAGGGATGCAGAATATAAACTTTCTCCTGGGAAGGTATTTCCAAAAGTTCTAGAAAGCTGACATTTGATATCAAAGCTAGATGTTATTAGTACATAAACAACTAAAAAGTGAGTGTGCTATGAAGAAAGGAACTGCTGGCGTGCAAGAAATAACTTATCTACCCGACTACGCCAGGAGGAAGGGCCGCCCGGGTTGATTTTTTTTAAACTCGTCCTAGTTCCTAATTTATTTCTTCTATGAAAATATTGTTTTGTTCTAGTTGAAGTTAACAAAACAATCTTTCGAATGAAGTAAAGATAGTTTTACCGTATTTAAGAAACTAACAAGCATTTTGAAGCCTAAAAGTGCGGAATTGTACAGAAGGAGAAATTAAAAAAAAATACAAGCACCAGACCATGGTCGGACCTTGATTTACTGCTTTCGTTTTGGATGAAAATTTGGTTTGCAACTAAAATTTCAGGTTTAATCAGAGATTTCTTGTTATTTCGGTTAATAAAGTGTACATGTTTTTACTTTTTTGGAAAGATAATTTCTTTAAGTTAATATAAATAAAGCACAGCAGTCAGCTATAGTTTATTATAATCGCTTAATAGCTAAGTACTACACCGAGTTATAGCTTATTGCAAATAATAAGCCAACAAGGAAAAGAAGCAACGATAGTAAGTGGGCTATGAAAAAAATAAAAGTTGACGCGCAAGAAATACAGCCCGAAATAATAAAAAGATCTAGAGCATCTTGCAAAAAGAAATAAAATCCCACCATAAACATTTAATGTAAAGAAGGTTGCCAAGACTCACAAACTCATACCGCTTTCACTATTAAAAAGGTATCAGATCTCATGTGGAGCCAAGCCCCTAAATCTACAAGGCCTAAGTCTAACAGCCCTACATCTTGTAGAAATGGGGATCGAACTGAGAAAATTGATTCATTCGATTTTTCTCACAACTCTCCTTTCCCGTGGAATGACGTCGCAAAGCGAAGAGATTATTCAAAATCTTAAAGGTGCTCCAAATAGTTTCTGTAATCCTGGGAAATTTAAAAATTAATTATTTTTGATGTTTCCTTAAATACGTATTTTTTCCTTGATGTAAAATCACCAAAGCAGAAATAAGGGACAAACCAAAGATTACTTACTACAAGATTAACGGATTTGAACAATTTTTGGTTGTTGCTTTTACATATTTCCCGCATCGGGCAATCCTGCAGTCAGAACTAAAGATTTGTTTTTTGGGAGAGTTTGTGGATAGGAGACAAGTATACTTTTCTTATGTGTATTTACAAATTTCAAATGTACTTAACTCATTAAAATATCAGAATCCCATCATTCCCAGAATACCCATCTTTAAATCACATGACTGAGTTAGCTACTTGCGTGCGTAAGAAAGTTTCAAACTGTCAATTTGAAACTTTCTTACGCACGCAAGTAACTAACTCAGTCATGTGATTTAAAGATGGGTATCTCAGATCTGAACCGGCTCAAAGATCCGGCTCTCAAAAGTGAGTCAAGTGATAAGTCATTTCTCAACATTTGCATCAGTTTGATTTGATTCTTCTTGTTGACTAATGAGTATGAGCGCTCATAAGAAAATAATGAAAGAAAGAGGAATACATGAAAAAACAGAAGAACCTGGAACTAAAACTTCTGCAAGAATTACAACTGAAGCGAACGCAACACTTACAGTCTTCGATCTGGAGACAAAATTTCTCAAGTTGAAAATTGTTAGTGATTCTTTCGAACCGACTCTTGGAGCCGGGCCTTTTTTTAAAGAAGCAGATCCGAAGAGCCGGTTCGCTGAAAAGATCCGTTTTTCCCATCTCTAATGTGATTCACATGAATTCTTTTTATTGGTGGTACTTTTTGGTACATTTTAACTCATCGACAAGATTTGCCGGTACTTTTTTGAAAGGAGTCTGTGATTGTCTCCGGATGAGAACAGAACTTTGACAGGAGTATGTGATTCTCTCAAATAATTTTGACAGGAGTACCTGTACATTTTATTTTCATCTATATTCTGATGACTTTAAAAGCTGGAAATATTTCGTTTTACTGTGGTGCAGTGTCACTTTTTCAAGACTAGTTGGGTAATTTAGGGACCGGGTTATCAAGTAGTAAGTAATCTTTGGTTTTGTCTTGTCTTAAATGGATAGGAATAGAGCACTTCAATCTGAATCGGTCCAAGAATTGGCTGATTGAAGGCTAAAGTATCGATCCATCGAGGTCGAATCAAAGATCGACCATACCAAACATCTTGGTCAAAAGGTATGGCTTGGAAGTTTCGTTGATCTAATGCATGACACAACATTAATGACCTGTGACTTAATTTCCTACCAGAAGTGCATAGTAGTGACTGTGCGACGGCCGCGAAACTGCCAAGCCATACTTTTTGACCAAGATGTAGGGTTTTTAGAGTTAGGGGCTTGGCGTAATAGTACCTATGAATGATTTTTCGACACTCAAATTTATTATAAATGTAAACTATTCAGCTCGAAGAAGTCGTTCAGCATAATCCAGATTATTAGGTGATACTTTATTCATTTGCCAAAAAGACTTTAAGAAATAAAAATACATCGATTCCATGGCCTGCTCACTAAAAAACCATGTGGAGAGTGGTAGTTTAGGAAAAAAATGTCATCGTTCTCATAACAAAGTTTGGTTATGTCAATTGGCTCTTTCGTGCTTATGGTTTCGTCCTAGTTTAGTTCTTATATTAACCTGGCGAGACGCCCTTTGTTTTTGTGTTCGTCAGGAACGTCATTGTCCGAGAATATGTTTTTAACATGCTGCGGAGTGGTCATCTTACAGGCGTAAGTAATTCCGCTTCTGTTTAATTTGTTCTTGGTTTTGACACTCAAAGAACTATTGTTTATAAACGTTGGCCAGCTAATGGGTCGTGTCTGATTGGGTATATTTGTATATTTGGCGATTGGGACGAAGCTGTAACCTTTTGTAGGGAGAAACTTAAACTTGTCAGCTCTACGTGAGAACTGTTAGAGTTGAAGATATCAATGCGCACTGGCCTTTGTTCCTGTTAAGAGTAAACTGTTTGCCAGGAAGGCGAAGTTTTCAATATTTGTGGCTGTAGCAGATCTGTGGTTGACGTATTTTCCAATATTTGTGCCTGTAGCTGGGGTGCCTGATTGCATTGGGTTCATTTGTTCACTATGCGTACTAAGAATGGACGCATTTATGCTTTTAAAAATATTAACGGCTGTACTTGGTTTGGGAGTGAATATACCAGCTAAGTTATTCTTACACCGGTAACCACCTTTTTCTTTCAAAACAAATATTCATCATGACTTCGTCAAATAATTAGAATTGATTCACAAAATCTTCAAGTTACGAGAGTCCCACTCCCAACGAACGCGTCAATAACAACGATGTGACGATCTCGGTGAAAAACGAAGTACTTGGTATTAAAAAGCTTCGTATCCACAATCAATTGATGCCACGCCAAACAACATCAAAACAAAAATCTCTAAAGCCGAAATAGCGGATGGCTGACTCGGAGCGGGACATTTGGTAGGAGATGGAAATTCCTTTGATCCGTTTTTTTGCAGGAGCTTGCCGTGTTTTTGGAGCAAAATCAAAACCGATTGAATTTTCCACAAAAAGAAACCTGGAACAGATCCTCCAGAAGAAGAACTTTGAAGGAAGCACTGAAGGAATAGCGACCAGGATCGCTCCGGGCAGCAAATACACGGAGTTGCAAATGGTATGAAAAGAGCGAGTTATAACACGCCATACTTCGATATCTTCATATTTGCTGGGAAAACTGAAATTTTCACTGCGAAGTTGGACAACATAATTTAATAACAGCTCTTATGGCAAGATGATGCAGGTACTCCGACTTTTATTGCATTTAATAAAAACACCGCAATATTTATAGGATGACCCAACAGGACAATGAATTTTAATACTAGCCATGTTCTAATTCGTCCTTTTTAGAGCTAACAACATGAACAATTCTTTTTCTTTCTCTTTTATTACGAAAAAAAGTAGAACGTTTTGACTTGCAGTGCGATCACAGAATGAATGCGATATTGTACAGTGTATTCTAAAACTAGTGTAAAAGCGTAAATAAAGCGCAAACATATCCATTGTACGCGTTTATCTATATTTTATATTTTTCCTGATTCATTTTCGCTGTTTCCAAGTCATCGGCATCTGACATGCTCGGCCGTTTTGGCAGCGACCAGAATTTCTGGAAAAAGATAATTAGCTCACAATTTGGTCGTGTAAATACAATTACTCGCAATTACCTGGTTTTGTCCGAAATTCAAAGCTTCCTCTAGTGAATCTGGAAGTTTCTGATGTAGCGTTTCGGGAAGAAATACTGTACTAATTCCACCCAACATAAATAAAGCAGCCAAAATGTAATATGGATAACGTATATCTATACTAGTTCCGAGATGAACAAAATATGGTGCAAATACTCCTACAGCATTTCCAAAAATGGCTCCAAGCGATATTCCTGTCTGTCGAAGACAAGTTGGGTAAATTTCCATTGCCTGCAAGCTTGCGATGAAGAACGTAACTCCGTTTAAGAATTTAATTAAAGTCACCAAACATATGACAGTAATTTCAAATTGAGCATCTGTGAATACAATCTGTTTAGCATTTCCTACAAATTTCCATTAAAACTACTTACATGGTGCTAGAAATATTACAGGTAAGCAAATAAATCCAGACACAATGAAGGATAAGCTAGTTGACAATCTCCGACCAATCCTATCGCCTTAAATAGAAAGCAATTACTATGTCGTTAAACTTTAAATTTTTAGTGAGAAAACAAACAAAAATATGCCACTGGCAAAATTACAACCCCTAATTTTTTTTCGTAAAGTTGGCAGCATGACAAAGGCTTCAACCATAAACAAGTGGGGGTTGCAAAAAGATTTGAACTCACCAAAATATTTTCCAGCGAAATAAGAAGGCACTTCCACTGCGCTCTGTAGCAAAAAATTTAAAAATGGATTTCCGCCCATATGGGTTGTGTACAAGTATAGGGTAAAATAGGAGACGGCAACTACACACCTAAGAGAAAAATAACAAAACTGAGCTTTTGGCCATTGCAGGGGAGAAGTGTTTAAGGGTGGCAAAAAAGGGTAGCTAGTGAAAAGTGGTTGAGCAAAATAATAAAAAATTTAAAACAATTTTCCACAGTAGCATACCAGCTGAAGCCCATAATGATTGTATTCCGTGCAATTCTCCACTGACTAAAGAGGGACATCATCCCGTAAACCTTCTCCTCCTTCACTTTGGAATACTTTTCTGCAAGTTCCTCCGCACACATGTCGAACTTCCTTCCATTTATCCTAGCTATTTGCTTGAACTGTACAATTGCATCTGCGTAGCGTCTCCGGCTTATCAGCCACCGTGGTGACTCTATCATATACCTTAAAAATAAATGGCATCATTACTTTAATCCGTCCCCAGACAATGTCTTTCTCATCCAGGCGTTTACTTATAAAAACCAAAAATAAGGACACATGGAAGCGTTGTCAGCCACATGAATGGTATCCAGTCTCGCAGCACCCAGAAGACGAAGGGAATTAAGCACGTCCCCATTGACCATCCTAAGCTTTGCTGCATGGCGATGTTTGTGCGCTCATCACTTGATTTTTTGCCGGAAAATATGAATTTTTAATGGCGGAAATTTATGAGTATAATTGAATTTCTTCACTTACTCACGAGATATTTCCATAGCTGTTACTACGGCTGATTGAAAAAAGCTGCTTACGGGGAAGGCGGCAGCTGCTGTCGCTATAATAAACCATATAAACGATGAGCTTGAAACAATGGATAGGACTCGTGCTGCCATCACTGAGATCACACTAATATAGTACACCATCTTTCTTCCTAATCTGAAATAAAACCAAATGCATATGGAGTTGTATGTAGGTTCTGAGGACATTGGTAATTTTGTCATAGGATGCAAAAGAGTTAAGTTTTGGGAAAGACAATCCATTCAATCAAAAAGCCATTGGCCATATTCATAATTTTAACCTAAATCGCAAAATAGAGAAGGTTCGCGGTTTGACCCGTACTTTGTCTCATTGTTATGGATGACCCGCATAACGTCGTAACGGACAGACCGATTAAGATTAGTGCTTCAAGTACACCCACCATTTCGTGGTGTGATATAAGTTTTATAGCTTTGTGAGGTGGGGAAAGGGGACTTCAATGAACTTCGTAACGACTAGCCCGATTTGAATGATTTTGTTGTTGTTGTGAAGAATATCCAACCGCACATTAGGACGAATATTACTGTCAAGTTACTAATGGGGCAAGAAACTACTGGGTCCTTGTCCTTTTAGTACCTAGGCAAAACTATTAGTCCTAAGATGCGGACGGAGGTGGCAGCACCTAACTTCGTATGTTCAAAAATTTGTAATCGATTTTTCCGCCACTTTTGGCATACCAATTAAAATTTTGCAAACAGCTTTGGACGTGCCAAAATAAGTGGGATGATAGATCTTACCTTCAAAAACAAAAGACTGTCAGGCAGGGGGGGGGGGCAATCTCAACCGTTTGGAAGTTACATTGTGATTCATAAATTTCAGGTTCAGAGGATCAAGATCTCTCTCTATCAAAAAAAAAACGATCTGGATGATCTGAAAAGTTCATTTTCAAAGTTGGTAACACTGATAATTATTAACCACGTTGAAAGCTGCTGTCTTTTGTAATTGCCATATTGCACAGATTCAAGTAAAGTGAATTACAATTAAGAAATATGTGCAGAGGAAGTTGTTGATGTACGCAATTTAAAAATAATTATTTTTTTTGTACATGCTGTTGGAAACTTCGGATGCCAGAAATAACAGCGACAACCACTTATTATTTTTATCCTCTAATTTATCAGATAATAGGTACAGAAAAATATGTCTGCACTAAAAATTGTTTGTTCAACAATTGAAAATTTTAGAAACACTTATTTAAAAAACCATTTGTATTTTCATTCTGTTACTACAACTTTCAGACGATGTCTCGATTGAAATGAATAGTTGCGTAAACTGGAATGGAATTTGAGGATAGAGACGTCAGTTCAAATGTCAATGTCAATTGCTGGCGGTTTTAAAACTACCATACTTAAGATTTAAGTTTTTTTTTATACGATGTGGCCAAATTCTAGGGGACAACCCTTTGATGCGTTTGCATTGTATTGGCCGAAAGAGAATGAGGGTAAGGGAATTGAGGAAATTTGAGTCTTGTTTTGTGCATTGGTTTTGACCGGAAGGGAATTAGAGTAAGGGAAGTAAGGAAACTTGAGTCTTGTTTTTTGCATTGGTTTTGGCCGGAAGGGAATTAGGGTAAGGGAAGTGAGGAAACTTGAGTCTTGTTTTTTGCATTGCTGCGAGCTAGATAACAGTTGTTGGATATTTAAGTACAAATTTTCGTCCGCCATTTTTGTTTGATCACGTGACAATCATAAACGCCAACATCTCATATTAAAACAATCCCTCTATAAGTCAAATTCGTATCCAATTTTCGGATCTTTGACGGTACGGATTCAAGATCTGCATACCCATACAAATCTGGAGTTGTTGTGTGTTAAAACGTAATTTGAATACTACGATCTGCATAGATCGTGAACAAAAAAAAAACCTAATATTGATTATTTCTCTTGTCAATGTTAGCGAAATAGTCGAAATAAAAATGTAGGCAAAAAAGGTTTTTCACTACTGGTTACAAAGCTGTCTAAAAATGAAATATAATACTGCCCGATGTGTACGATTTCTTTTGCTCTCATCATTCTTCCCCTGCTGTCACTTTGTTTGACGTTTTTTTTCCTTAACCGAGTGTAGTAGTTGAAAAAGTGCTAATTTTATCGTCATGTAAAGCTTAAATAAGAATTAAATTGATTGCGAAGATCAAATATATAAAACTATTATGTGCTGTGTCAAAAATATTTGAGAATAGTTCAAGTTTTAAGTAATTAGTGACAATAAATCGTGTAGTGCAATATTGCAAAAATTCAAGTTATTTGGAACGCCCCGGAATTTAATTTCACAGGTACAGTCGAGAAAATACCTGTCTTTTGTGATAAGAATATTTCAGGCGGTTTTAAACACACTATTAACTTGTAAAATACCCACTTTTTGTGTTAAGGTAGACTATGTTTACCTTTGGTTCGGCAGCCATATTTTCTTGTGTTATCAACACCAAAGGCGGAGGTGTAATTAAATTTTGGAAGGAGTTAATAGATAAATACTTTATTATTGAAGTGTTTACTGGTTTGAAAATTAAATAGTTAAATTTCTTGTTTTAACAATATATTAATGTGGAGAAAAATCCTAATAAAAATTAAAAATTTTAATGAATATTGCCCAGAAGTTCAAAAATTGGGTCAAAGCACTCCCATATAAAGATTTTGTCTTCAGTCTTCTTCTTTGCTGTTGGGTCACTCCATTTATTTACTTACTCGTAGGGAAACATTTAAGGAAAAACCATTCCATTCCTGATCGATACTCAGAGATAACCTTCTTCCCACTCACTTCTCTCACCGTGAAAAAAAAACCGGTTTTCATCAATTATGGGGTAAAAAACCCTCTTGGACGACTTGGGTCTTTATTTTAATTTACTGTCAAGGGAAGCGTACCCACAGCCTACTATAGATACAAGCCCGAAAAACATGACAGTTCCACCAATCCTTGCAAACACAAATAAAACTGCACAGTCTCGTAACAAAGAGAAACGCTGATGTTATTGACGCATTTTAAGCTCAATACTTCAACAAAACGAGCACAAGAGAGTTTTCCCTTTGAAACACATGAAATTTGTATAAGAAAGGCACTTTTCAACCGACTTCCCAAAAACAAAAAGGTTCCAAGTTCGACGTGTATTTTTTATTTACTTCTTTTTTATGTCTGACCGGGCATAACTTCGTAACGCGTTGACCGATGTTGATTATCCTTTTTTAGTTGGGTAGAGTATAGTATGTTCACCGATTGGTACCATGTCAAAAAAGTTTTTGGTGGGGTGGGGGTATGGGTATTGGGTTGAACCTAACTTTTTAACGCGTGGACCGATATGGATGGTTCTTTTTTAGTTGCACAGAATAGAAGACACCAAAAAGTGAAAAATAAAATTGTTTTTAAAAAAAAATTTAACCGACCTTACAAAAAGTATGAAATAAGTTTAAATTATGTATCTATTACGACATTTTGAAGTCGGTGCATATCAAACACACCAAACAACTACAACAAAAGTATTTAATCGTTCTTCCTTATGATCCCGTGAGCTGAAACGTTCAGGTAGTTTTATGTTTTACCTTCAATTGTGGTTTTGTAGTTGTCAGTTGTTGATAGATATAATATTAAAAATTATTTTATACTTTTTAGCGCTCTTTGTGAAGTCGATTAAATGTTTTTTCTAAAAACTATTTTTTATCGTATTCACATGTTCAGACAATTTGTAGGTTAACCTCAAGTAAAATCCAATTTTAGTCTTTAAATATATTGCCAGAAATACTCCGAGAAAGTGAAATTCCCCACACTTTTCCTTATGTCTACTGTGGCAAGTTTTGGTTTGTTTACACCACCAATACTCAGCTGTTAATGTCAGCTTCCGGGCTTGCATCTAAAATAGGCTGTGGACTAATATTTTTGAAATTTGAATGTTCGTTAAATTTAATGCATTGCGGACACGTTACATCACAATCGATCAGCTGAAATGTGTCAAAAACTGTAATTTACAACGAGCAGTATCAATGAATAAGTCCAGGAAGAGGATTGCTTAATTTATGATCCGGTTTTAGGTATATAATACGAGTGCCCATTATAAAAATTGCATGGTTTTAATTTAGCTTAGTTTCGTAAGTTATAAATTAGTAGATAATTGTATTCCATCCGTTTCCACTGTCCAGTTGTCATTTATATACTATACTATGTATATTGCTGCACCTATTGTCTGTACTCCAAAACTCTCCCAAGTTGAATACCAATTTCGTGTCAGAATCTGCCATGCTGAAATTTTATTGATTTTTAATTTTTCTCATAATGATCACCTTATACATATAAAGCAGCGAGAGTGTCACAATAAACAAAATTTAGTTTTTGAAAAATCGCATTTTATTATGTTTTGTATCAGGAAATCTCTAAAAATTGCATTTAAAATTTGGACACTATCATTGCCGATGTGCGACGTTCTAAATTCCAAAGTTTTATTTTGCTCAATTTTGAGTACCCTAGATTTATGATGATCTATCAGTCAATATAAATACTGTTGTACTAATAATAGTTTAGAAATATTTTTACCTAAAAGTGTAAAATTTGGCAAACAATTTTAAGACCAAAATCGAATTCAAAAAAATACGTTTTTGAGGTATAACGGGTCAAAATAAGTGTTTTTGTTTTTAATTTACCGATCTAATACGAAACCATTCAAAAGGGTAAACAGGTTTGGTTTCTGCGATATAGGCTTTTAGAAAAATTTTCCAAGAAAAGCACGCCTTTGCCACAATTACTAATTTTGAAGCTAATTATAATACTAAAAACTATCAAAACACAATAATTTTTGTAAAATACTAGAGACTTCATATTTATGTTTAACATTTTGGAAATTTACTTAGTTTCTACTATAAGTTGCGCGGAATATTTGCAACTCAGCAATTAGTCGGGCAAAGTTCAATTTCGACCAGAACATCAGACGGAAGCTTTTTCTACCCAAAAGGGTAGTAAGGGCTTCTGGTCTCTAGTAAAAACCGTAAAGAACAATTTCACCTGTCCGTCAACACCACCACTCATTTATAATGGGAATGTTTTTACTGACTCATTGGACAAGGCCAACCTGTTTGCTGCTAATTTTGCTGCTAATTCATACTTACCACCTTCATCGCAGCCACTTCCATCTCCATCACAATGTACTAGTAGGCAAAAGACGCTACACTTTCGCACTCGCGAAGTTTTTAGAGTACCTTCAAAACTCGACGTGTCCAAAGTTACTGGGCCTGATGGTTTCTCGCCCCTTGTTTTAAAGTTCTCCGCCTCTGCTTTGGCTAAACCTCTGCGCAAACTTTTTCACCTGTCTTATTCAACAGGAATGTTTCCAAGTGTATGGAAACTTGCTCATATCCAGCCGATACTTAAAAAAGGAGAGGCATGCGACCCCTATAACTACAGACCAATTGCACTAACCTCGATCATATCCAAAGTTTTTGAATCACTCATCAACTCTCAGTTGTTGAAATATCTAGAAAACAACCATCTTATCAACGATTGCCAGTATTTTTCCGCACTGGCCGCTCAACCGGAGACGTACTAATGGCTCTAACGGAACGTTGGAATCATTGTCTACATAATTTTGGTGAGTCCGAAATCGTCGCTCTTGATATTTCAAAGGTTTTTGATAGAGTCTGGCATGCTGCCCTTTTAGCCGAACTTCAAACATTTGGTCTGCACCCTACCCTCGCTAAATGGATAGAGAATTTTTTGTCAGCCGTTCAATTCGTGTAGCAATTGACGGAGTTACATCTGATTCCTACGAAATAAATGCCGGTGTACCTCAGGGTTCAGTTCTTTCACCAACCTTATTTCTTCTTTTTATTAATGATTACTTATCCCTTACTCTCAATCCTAATCATAGTTTCGCCGACGACAGCACCCTTGATTTCGCGTACTCATTTGATTCTGTAATGAATTCACGTGGAAATGCTACAGAAGCCAATCGGGAACGCACGTTTAGATCATTAAACAACGACATTTCTATGGTCCTTGCTTGGGCAGAGCAAATCGTGTTACGTTTAGTGCATCCAAAACTCAATGCCGTTTAATGTCCCTTAAAAAACGAACGGTTCTCCACCAACCCATTAAAGTCGACGGAGTGAATATACCAAATTCGACCTCCCTAAATATCTTGGGTATCGAGATATCCAGCAATCTTAGCTGGACTGATCATATATTTGCAATCGCTAAAACCCCCCCTGACATAGCGCTGATCTACAAGTCCCACATTAGGCCTAGACTTGAATATGATTCCCATATTTTGGCAGGGGCCGGACACACCGCACTGTCCGCGTTAGACAAAGTCCAGCGTAAAGCTATTAAACTAATTGTCGATCCCTCAATCTCTGAGGGCCTTGACTCTCTGGAGCATCGACGGAATGTCGGTTGTCTCTGACTCTTCTATCGTTATTTCCATGGCCGTTGTTCTAACGAAATTGCTAGCCCGATTCCTTGTAGACACATGGCAACGCGTGATACAAGATCTACAAATCGCTCCCACCCATATACTCTCCAGGTCAAATTTGGACGTACCGTCAAATTTCGGGAATCTTTTCTAAGCAGAACAACACGAATGTGGAACAGTTTATCATCTTCTGTTTTTCCCTCGTCTTATCAGCCTGAAACTTTGAAACGGGGCGTACATCGACACCTCCTTTACCCAACCTCCTAACCCATTTCCCTCATCCTTAATTCCTTTCCTGCCAAGGCTGTGCTTAGCATCATAGGGCATCCCCTGAGCTTTGGCATCATCATATATAAAAAAAATGTTGAAAAAAAATCAGTGATACGTATTAACCGGCATAATAACTAAGTTTAAAAATTTAGTTTTTTAAATTATATTGGAACTAAATTTGCATTAATATCATAATATAATCATTTCGTCCACTGGATATACGTCATCGCAGGATTTGGAGATGAAGCTGGATCAATTGATTGAGCTTCATGACAACCAGGCGATGGTTCTCGGGATTGAAACCAGGCTTCCCCGGCGGTTTTTAAAAATTGAATTAAGGATTCCATCCGTCTTTGGGGTGTTGTCCAGCAGCAATATATAAACAAGTCATTCAATTTTCCTTACTCCCCTCACCCTAATTCCATTCGTACCAAGTGTTAAATCCGAGGTAAGCAAACCAAACAAATATTTCATCCCTTTGGATATTTAGACGTAAAAGTAGACCGCAATAAATGATGCAGCACTTAGCACCTTTTACCTCTTCTAGGAAAACTTTATTATGAAAGTCGCCATCGGCGTCTTTGTAAATAAGGTGCGCATCTTTCTTTAAAATAACACATGTTTATGACCCTTACCCAAGAAGTAATTAGCGATACCTCGCAGGTATTGATCACCCTTTAGTTTCCTGAGGTTTCCTTCTTTATCTTGATTGCATGAATTTCAGTCTCAAGTGATTCTTTGAAAAGTGTACTTAATAAGGAGTGAAATTTAAAGTGAATAGTCTCACAATTTTTACCAAACGTGGGTTCTGTGTACCATACATTTATTGTGTAGTTTCTGTGTAATTAGCGTAAAAGATTGTGTGTAGTTTAGTTTTATTTATTAGAGTAGTTATTAGTGTAGATTTTAAAATATTTAAGAATTGTCGGTTAATTAGTATTGTGTGAATGGCATTAAAATGCTTCCCAGCAGAACTTGGTATGTCCGGTGGAGTTGGGGAGCAATTTATATTTGTATCAATAGTGCTAGTGTGTCCGGGAGGATGTGACTTCAGCGGATCGTGGTGTGTCCAGTGAAGCTGAAGGAACCTCTGAGTGAACCCCGATACAGCTGGTGTGTCCGCTTATTGGGTGGGTGTCTTTATGGCCGGATTCGGTGTGTCCATGAAGGTCAAAGCTCCAGTGTGTGTCCGCTATTAGTTTAGGCAACTCTGAGTTATCCCATAGGCTGAGTCCATGAGTTTCAGATCAATGCCCATTTTGTAGTATTTGTGATACTGAGTGTGAACGTAGCTAAACACGCCCACTGAGTATTTAAACATACTCAAAGATTACTTTTCTAATTTCAGAGTAAACCTCGGAATTTTGGGAAGGTGTCCATCGGCAGACTACAACAAATAGTGTGTCTTATTACATTAATTTATTTATTTTTTGTTAATGTAATAAAAACATTCATAAAAACTAATAGATTGTGTTCTTCGTTTCGTGTTTCGTTTGAATTTATTAAACAAGCCATGCTAACGCATCAAAGGGTTGTCCCCTATGCTGTGGGCAAATCATACATTTTCATTATTTGATAGGAAGGACATAAGTACATATTTTACAATAGAGGATAGAACATTAAAAAAGCGTTTTCGTATTTTTCCGTTGCAGCTTTGTAACCGATCTATTTTTGCTGATACTACTAATTTATTTTGTCAGAAAGACCACCCGTTTTAATTTAAGGGACAGCTATAAAAAACGGAAAACTCTTTTCAGGACCAAAATATCCTAGTTTCCGTTCCTAAAATTCCTTTGGGTATTCGGTTTTCACGTAGTGAGGGTCAAAGCGATAATAAAACGTATCACTTCGATTTACAGTTCTCAAGAAACCAGCTATGAATCACTAAGCGAAATAAGAACCCAATGACCTTTTGAATGAGAATTGAATCGAATTGGATTAGTTTCTTACATGTCACCCAGTTGACCGAAAACAAAAGTTCCAAGTACTTCGGTGATGCGGGCCACGATGAAGACGTTGGTTACATAGAGCTCCTTTTCGCATACCCAATCTTCTTGTGACACAATTGTGTTTTCAAACCATTGCCTGTCATACTGGAATCCATGAACGCAATCTGAAAATAGAGAAAAAAAGGAATCAGAATTGTCGACCAATACATAATGCTTTGTTTGGTTTATTTCTTTATTTATGTGCCAATGTCGGTAATATTATTGCCGCAATAAACAAGCAGAATGGGGGATTTCCCTTCGGCTGGAAAAAAGCTCGTTTTTCTTTCATTCATTGTTGGATTTGTACATTCCAGAATTGCTTTATTTTCGATTCCATAAAATTTTTTTTGTTTATTTTGCTTTCTGCTTTTCCTTCATCCAGTGTTTAAGTGAGCTTGTCTACTTGGCAAAAAACATATGGAACAAATTCCCTTCAAAGAGGTGAATTTTTAAAAACTTGGATAAATATATGTGCATTTTTACAAATGTCCAGATGGTTTAGGTTGGACTCTAAGTATTGATCCGTTTTTGCCAGTTTCCTTTAGTTTTAGGAAGTCGCATTCACGTGTAAATCGATAATGTGTAAAACTGAATAACAACATTGGCAAACCAATTTTCAAATTCATGTTTAGGACACACTAAATTCAAAGATATTCAAATGCGTTATTAAAAATAGAAGGTGAGTGACTTTAAGCATTATTTACGGCTAATCCTAAGTAAAGATAAAAGCGATTTTCGCGGCCGAAATATTAGGACAATGTATTACTTAAACGAAAACCCAACAGGGTGAAATAAAGGGTTCAACATACGGTGTCGTCGAAACAAAATGGTGAGTTAAACAAATTCACGGCTTGACATAAATGGTACATTACGTTCTAAAACCATCAAAGTTCTGAGTTAAAACTTGTTAAAGCTGTACGTTTTGGCAAGTTGAATAAAATAATTACACAGTCACTTCAATCTTTAATGCCGATTATTTTGATTGCGGCGCAAAATAGGGGGAAATGTTTCAGACGAAAGTTATATAATTTTTCGAATGGTGACCTAGATTTTGCCTTAAAATTGATCATAAAGGTTATTTGAACGCCATCATCAGAATTTCAAATGGGATACTCCACTTTTTATTGCAAATTCTATTAAGGTAAGAATTAACAACTTTTGTCAAAAAATTTTTTGAAAACGTCAATATATTTAGTTTTTGGAGAAAAAAAAATTGAAAACTTTAGAACTTAGAGCATTTTTAAATCGAAAATGTTTAGCTTAACAGAAAAATGGAATCCGATCAAATTTTTGTTTAAATTTTGTTCATGAAGTCTGAGCATTTCTTACTCGGAAGAAAAAAAAAGTGCATAAAAATATTTTCAAAAAGTTTGGTCAGGTTCAGTGTAAAAATGTAAGCACCTTTGATCCCTTGCAATTTTTTTTAACGTCATAATTTTCGATAGAAAAATTCTCAAAGTTTCAAAACTTTCATTTTTTTTCTCTAAAAAGACAAAAAATTAACTTTTGAAAAATATGTTTGGAGCAACAGTTGTTTATTTTTACCCAAAAAATACAAATCTGCAATTAAAAATTGAGTGTACCCTTTGAAATTCTGATGATCGCCTTCAAGTGATGATGAATGAAATTAAAATGTTAAAGGAACATTCTTAGTTATTTCTGTGACGAACCTTTTTATTTATACGCAAAGAGCAAAGTTATTCTCTGATGGGAGAAAGATTATTTTTCTATTTACTAATTAAAATTTTTCTTTTTTTAGTACATTTTTGAAATAAAAGCTTTTTAAATTATATTTTATACATTTTATATATTTTTTAAACGGAGACGGAGTTGGATTAATTAGTTGAGTGACACGCTCACCACACCATGGCTTCAGTGTTCCAGCGTCGATCTCTCCATGAGTTTTTAATAAAAGATTCAAAAGTCAACTCCATCTCTGGGCTGCTTTAAGTACTTAGAACTGCAAAAACCAAGCCATTCAAGTTTCCTCATTCCCCATACCCTAATTCCCCTCCGACCGAAGTCATGCTCATGTACCATATAATGTGTTGTACCGATCCGCAATGCTCCACAGCTTCCAGCAACAGCCTAAATTTCCCAACAATAACGTGGGAAATCAAAAATCGAATTCGCCGCTATAGCCCCCGGGCACTATATAAGCAGTGCTGACACCGTAGAGCAGTCAGTCTTCGACCAGCGCTAGTACCGAGCAGATCGCTGGGAACATCAGAGGAACCGAGTAACCAAAAAGGTAATTAAATATTTGCAGAGTGACTTGGAAACCGATCTGGTCCGAGGCGAGACCTACAGCAGGTAGTCGTCATTCCGTGACCAACCGACAGCAGGCAGTCGTCATACAACCGCTTTGCACCGAAGCCGATCAAACAGTACGATTTAATTTAGTCCGAGTAAGGAGCTTGCCGCCACGGGCTACATAAGCAAGCCCAACTTCCTATCGCAGTCAGTTGTGGACTAGCCGTCAACCAGACCACAGTGGCCAGTGCGGGAACTCTTCAAGATAGTAATTGGTAGGAACACTGCAGGTAAATATAAGTTTGGGTAGCTGGCGTGATTCCCGACTACAATCGAGTTGTTCTGGGGACCTGAGTGGATCCACTGGTGCTGGCTAAGAATTAAGTTTGGCTATTTCTTTTTCTCTTACACTCTAACAAGCGTGATTCCTGGTTAATTAACTTACTCTTTTATTGGTGTGATTCCCAGTACAAGACACTTTGCCAACCAGTGTGATTCCTGGTAATCAAGCTTACTCTTGTATTAGCGTGATTCTCAGTACAAGACTGTCCACTAGTGTAGACTCTAGTTATCTCACTTATTCTTACACTAGTGTAGGATAATCCTGTAACCAGCGTGATTCCTCGATATCTAGCTTACTATTATATTGGCGTGATTCCCAGTACCAGACACTCTGACAACCAGCGTGATTCCTAGTTATCATGCTCTTCCACTAAGGCAATTTCCTAGTGTAGAATGCTCCTTTTAAAAGCGTGACTGCTGGTTTTCTAGCTTACTCGTGTACTGGCGTCATTTCCAGGCCACGACTGTCGGCTAGCGTGATTCCTAGTTATCTCATTCATTCTTACGCTAATGTGCGTCATATTTATTATTTCTCTGAGAGTGGCTGTCCATAATCTTGACTTTACGAAGTTATCTGTCTCCATACTTTCCCCGCAGAAACCAACCCGTCCTAGTCACCGAGGAAACTAGGCAACCAGCGTTCCGTCTGCGAGAGTCGGCTGAACGACATCACGTGTCCCCATCTCGTCGCGAGAGACATCATTACCGACACCGAGGCAGGCCCGTAGAGACAAAATTCGGGCCCGGGGGGTACCACATACGGGCCCCCCGCGAAACGAATTTCTGGCCCAGCACTTAACGTTTACGGGCCCATATACAATCTAATGATTGACTTTCAGTTTAAAATCTGGCTAGTATAGTACACTTTTTCGATCGTGAAGCATTTTTTTTATATAAATGATTAAAATGGAAAAAATTTTCTGTTGATGACTTAGATGGCGGGGCCCCTTTCAAAGCCTGGGCCCGGGGGGTTTACCCCCTTCGCCCCCCCCCTGTCGGCGGCCCTGCACCGGAGTAAGAAGAGTGTATTAAATTATTAGAGAAAGACAATTTTATATTGTGCCACACCGTGTATATACAGGCCAACGGTTTTAAAGGACTCGGTTAGTTGTCGTCGACCTACCAGGCAGGAAGCCATGTTGATTAGAAGAGATTAGCTCCTTACATGGCCCCGCAAGCTGTGAATATTAACAGACTTGAACAACTTGGGTATGCAGGAAAGCTTCGCGATTGGTCTATAGTGTTTAAGCTTTTATGACCCATTTAATAAACAGGATTTATAAAGGAACTCTTCCATAGCGTGGGAA
This sequence comes from Leptarthrus brevirostris, assembly GCA_964036015.1. NCBI lineage: Eukaryota > Metazoa > Arthropoda > Insecta > Diptera > Asilidae > Leptarthrus > Leptarthrus brevirostris. Next base: position 194,820,042 of record OZ038371.1, read on the forward strand.
ACCTACCGGCCTGAAGAGACTTGCTGAAGATGAGTTCCAGTCGAGTGAGTAATGTGTCAGAGCAGGACCCAATGAACGCAGGAGGAACACCGTCAGGACCAAAGGAAAAGTCCATTTTAAGTTCCCTAATACTATGCATGATAATATCACAAGATATATTGGGCAAATGAATAGAGGCAGCAGGACGCTCCTGGATATGATCAAACTCTTCCAGGGAAGGCGCAAAATTGCTAGAAGAAAAGTCGGCAGTATCGGACGCGTTGCAACATTTATACTTTTGTAATTACGGAAAGAAACAGTTCGAATATTAGAATTATTGTCAATGATTAAGTCATAACACAAGAAAACAATATCATGGTCCAGAATGCTATCTAATAATATTCCTACGCAAATGTATAAATTGAATAATAATTAAATAATAGTGTAGTTATGTAAGTTGTACAGCTGTTGAAATTGCTTTGTTCATATGAGCAGCATTTTTCGAGTACCATGTCTGAAGAAAAGTAAAAAATTAAATAGTTTTTTAAAAAAAGTTTTTTTTTTAGAATAACCGATAAAAAGCTTTAAACAGTATTTAATTTTCTATCTATATTTCCAAACAACAAATAATGTTGAATAATTTTGCAATAAGTGAAATGAATTCAGCTGCTTCTTTCACCCCCTTGAAATTCGAAATCAAAATCATAAATTGTTGTTGTATTTTGAGCCCTAAATCTGTTTAAAAATTAGATGCTATGATGGTCAGAGTGTAGAGACACTTTAATTTTAAAAAGATGTTAAGTAATTTTTATTGATTTGATCCTAAAAAAAGAAGAAAAATCAACATCCAAGCTTTTCTTCTTGCCACAAAGTCGCTCTGACCACCACAGAATATATTTATATTCCTAACAGGCTGACAGTATTTCTACTGCATACTTCTACAGAAGATATGAAGATCCTCTACAACTGATTCATGCCCCTGAGGAAATTTATTAAGTTATCTCAGGAAGTTATAAAATTTGCAATTTCATTTCAAAATTAGTCGAATTTCTAACACGGTTTACACATTGATTTAATCAATCTGCATATGTGTCGATTAAATTCCTTATTAACTTTTAAGCTAGTGACAAACCTGCCAATGCCATAGTTGACAACTAAAGCAAATTTCTTATGATTGAACCCTACATTCCCAACCTTCCTAGTGAATGTAATTTAATTTTACCTGTCTTCTCGAGCATACTGAAATTCCAATTCTCATAGTCCCAATGTTGTATCTCAGCAAAATTTGTACTATACATCTTGCAGCTACTGAACTTGACCTCACCCCTGTTATCTTTCTCCCTGAAAGATAAATTTCAAATACTTACTATACCACAAGCCTACTGCAACCTGAGATAAACTTACTTTGGTAAAGTTATAGCTCTCCACTCTTCTACCGTAAAATTTGTCTTGTCCATTCCAGGTACATGACACCAGTGGTCTGGGACACTAAGAGCTAAGATGAGATTCATGTAAATCATAGCACCACAAAATGTTAGGCCCATTATGTATATCCAGCTGTATATCCTTTGGAAACGTCCCTCGTAGCCGACCTTTTCCATGATTTGTTCGAAGGCATCGCTTTCATCGTGCATGATTTACTTGTGGTGAATAAACTGAAAAAAAACGAAAAAATTTACATAAAAAAGGTCAGGCCCTCGAGGGACAAAAATCTAATTTCATTTTAAGCAACATGACACGTTTTGCACGTTCCGATTATGTAATTAACCAGGGGTTCCAGACACCTGATAAAATCTGAAGTTGTGCGTGATAACTCTCATTTCTGAATGAAGTGACAGAGTTTATGCAAACAAAATTATCTTGCTCTTGTGCAAATAAACTGTCTAGTGAGGTCGATTAAAAATTGCACCTGAGAGATAATAATCAAAGTCACGAGTACGACAAAAGAGTGTGACGTGAGCTGGTAAAAGATTTGGTGAAAAGTATTTAATGATAAAATATGCTTTATGGAAACTTTTTAGAATTTTTGTAATAAAAAAACCGCAAGCATCCAAGTTCCTTATCTTATTTTATTCTTAGATACTAAGGCCATAAAGTCAAGCTTCGAAAGTAAGATTTCACAAAATCTAATAAATGTAGTATGTACTATATTAGATTTAAGTAATTGAGAAAAATTTTTCTGGTAAAATAATTAGTTGAACGTTTTATATTTTCAAGTTAACTACTCTCTAAATATTTTTTTAACTATTAAGGTAATTTAACTATCCCTCCTTTATTATTCACCCCTGGATCTTTTTGATTTTCGGTAGCAGTTATTGTTGGTGACAGCGGTATCAATTTCTTCCAGAGTTGAGATAACCTAAAATAACATCTTCTGAAAACAAGCGGCAAAAGCTATATGGGGTTGATATCATCTGAAGCTGGATTCCAAAAAAAAAAGGGAGTTCTCAGATAATAGTTCCTTTTCATGGAACACTTTTGATCTTAAGGAGCGACTAAGGTAGACTTAGGGGAAATCAAAACAACCCTAACGAACTTGAAATTTGAAAACGACCAACTGCGAGCAGAATTAAGGAAAAATGAAAAAAGATCAGAATAAACTATTTACAATATACCTACAGATAAAAGATTTGGGCGAAAGAGCACGCCAAGTTCAACGGCGTTGTCAAAGCCGTTAAAACAAAAACAAAAAATAAGAAAAAATAAGAAACTGAGATTAGTCGTCCTGAGAAAAATTTTGCAGGGATAGCGGCCGGCTTATCTAAGTGTAGGGTTTTGCTATTACAGTACTCCTCCAAACTGGACTCGCTTGTTTCGAGCATTGGAAGGCTGGAGCCTACGAGGAAGTAACTAAAGGAGAAGCCCTATAATGTGTATGTCGTGTGTGTGAGCATGACAGGTTTTTATTCGGCGGCTGGGTCTGTGTTGTCAAAGCGGTTTTTCCTTTGTGTAGGTCGGCGTTGTGATGGTAATTCGTTAAGGAATAGTTATGGTTCTTGCAATAATTTTCTAAAAGTAGTGTTTTCGATCTTGTTTTCCCAAACCCGAGATTAGGGAATTCAAATAAATAAAGGACGTTTGGGGGAAATTCCGTCAGACACTCAAATATTGAGATCGGGCCAAGTGTACACCGGAATATCTCTAGTAACCCTTCTATACCACAAAAACAAATGAGGTTACAGGACCGAAGTATGTCGAAAACACGTGCTCAAGCCAGAATTGCTGCTGCGGTAGCTAAATCAAGACAAAGGTTTGATATCTGGGCGGATTTCTACCCTGAAATACGTAAGTCTTCTGCGTGGGAGGCACATTTATCTTTAGTAAAGGCGGTAAAACAAATACCCCAGATTTGTTATAGGAAAACAAGACATCAAAGGTTGACAAGGCAATGGATCAGGTAATTACAACCAACATTGTCAACAATGTGTTAGCAAACACACCAGTGTTTACAGCAGAACTTGCGGAAGGGCTGAGATAGACTTAGAGATATTTCTAAACAAAACCAAAACGTATCATAGGACATTATCGGTAGCTGACCAGTTAACGTTTTTCTCTTTAGTCCCTAAGCTGAAATTGAGGGGGCTCCCATATGAGATTGTGATAATAAGACATTCAGTACGTTTAAGGAGCTCCAGTCGGTCCTTTCCGGTTACTATTTCCTCAGTAAAAAACTTGCAGAGAACTGACCCAAGATATACAGTTTTTTTGTCAGTTGAATGGCGAAGCAGTACGGTAATACGGCCGAAGAATAAGCTCGAAATTACAAAAATGCTAGTTATTTTTATCGACCATTTGTAGGAATAACACTGCCTCAATGTTAGAGGACATGAAAGAATGGCTTTGCAGACCTTCCGGCATAGTCTGTTAAGCCAGTCGCTAAAACAGTTTTCGTATTTGTTGGAGGAACAAGGTTGATATGGAAACCTTGGAAAATCAAAATCAGAAAACTTTTTAATTTTCCAGTGCAACATCCTTTTATGCATTTGACACTACCAATTACAAACCACTCCCTATCAAACTTCTCAATTCAATCCAATCCAATCCAGTGAGGACCGTGAATTTTTCGGGAGCATTCGCAAATGGCACAATAGTTAACACTGTTGATGGGGAACAAAATCAACCAGCAGACCTTTCAAGTAGCACGGATAATAACCAGCAAAGATAGAGTTAACCCTTCTAATTCCTATTCACTAGAATATAGAATATATTGAGGTGAATGAGGCTCCCTCACCAACATGGAAAAAGCGTAAACAATCAAAACTAGACTATGCACAACATAACAATCAGGAGTGCTCAGAGAACAGAGATCGTTTCAGCGAATCTTTAGTAAGGGTAGGGTTGAAAAACACACATATTCACGGCTCTACACATGCGATTTATGGGCTCATGCATACCATAGTTAGACCGAGAGTAAGCGACATGTAGTAAAGGCAGTCTCCTAAAGCTATAAGGGGTATGTCTATAAGAAACATTACCTGCGAGGGCACAAGAATCTATGTTTGAGTTCAAAAGCTGAATAAAGACCAAGTCAGCAACTCTGCGTCGTACCTCTAAAGAGTGGAGGCGATCCTCATAAGAAGGAAGTCTTAATGGATCATTCCACGGGAGGTCTCTTAGTGCGAACCTAACAAAGTTCAGCTGTACCGACTCGATGAGTCTAGATTGAACAGCATAGCAAGGTGACCAAACCTGAGATACATACTCGAGAATTGGTCTAACCGAAGGAAAATATAAGTGAATTAAGGTCAAAACAAAGGGATAGCCGTTGTCAGAGGAACTGCGAGATGGGGGGAGGAGGGAAGAAGCTTTACATGTTTCAGATGTGGGCAGCCAAACCACATAAGTAGGGAATGCAGAAACACGAAAGTATAATGCAAAAAGTGCCGGTCAAGAAACCACAATACTCAATTTTATCAAATGGCGAATCAACCAGTTTTTAGGATAATACAGGCCCCCACAGTGAGCGAATTTTGTCAAAAGTGGGGTCACTCGCTAGTCGCTGGAAGAATGCGACGTAAAGAGGCGATGGGATCAACGTTATAGGGAGACCAGCTTTCCGGAAAATGGGTGTCGACGCCGGTCTGCAACAGGAGCGACCGCCTGTAAAGTGTGACTTTAAGCTCGGGCGTGGTTGGGTGGTAAAGGGGGAACAGTGATATTGCCTCTCAACATAGCAAAAAACCAAAAAGTCTCAAAGTTGGTGGACACGAGTTCACAAGTTAGTTTAATTAAGGAAAAAACTTTGAAAAAAGGTGCAAAAGTGAACAAATATGGAGGTATAGTGGTCAGCTCGATGCATTGACAAGGATCGACAAAAGGTGCATGTAAGGGAAAATTATTGGGAAGGTCAGACCTCAGCAGACGACGTAATAGACAACGATGTGAATATCTCTAAAGACGGGCTATTGGGTAATGACTTTCTAGAGAAGCATTGTGACATAAAAGGATCGAGAAAGTGCCTGGAATTTCCGAATCTCAAGAAAGGCGGGGGACCGGTGTCGTTCCAATTGGAAAACTAGTAAACCAGAGCCACGAGTGAGAGTGGAAACATAAGTAGAGGTCTTAAAGGATCAACAAAGAGAATACTTATTTTGAATAAAATAGACACTGAAGCGAACAGATATGTATTAAAACGAAAAGTATTAAGTACCTAGAAAGAAACCGAAACATAGTGCAAACTGAGTCAATTAGATCAAAGTTTTTTTCTGTACTGATTCAAATGGGACGAAACGGAGTTGAGTAGATGCTTGAGTTGCGTCCGTTGGATCAATGTTTAACGGTAGCTCCACCACCACCAAGCCATAGATGCGTGTATGGTCCTAGTCTTACACCAATTTTAAAAGGAAATTTTAGTTTATCATATTTCCTGGAAACAAAATTGCGTAGCTTAACTATTTGCTTATTCTTCCTTGATGTTTGATGCGAAAAAATTGAAAATTTGTTAAGATGTTCTTGTTGTTGATATAAATGCGTACTCCAATACCACCTTACAAGTCACCACTCATTCATTTCATTATCACATCGCATTAAGTTAATTTATTGCTGTCACAAGTACCTGAGATACTTAGCTCAGTGAACTGTAATGTACCTGTATGTAAGTGCATTACATCGGCAGTCAACTTAAGCATGATGTAATTTATGTACATATTATGTGCAGTCAGTAGACGCTATGTAGCACAGTTAATGAATTGAATTAAACCTTTTCAGACTTCGGATTAATTCCATACGTGCTTAGCGGAATGCACTTACTTTTAAATGTTGCATTTTATGAGTGGTTTCATATAAAAACAGTGGAATATAGTGAATGCTTCCATAGAAGTGATACAAATGATTCATTGCATTATAAATTGTAGCGAAAAGAGTAGCAGTGGGGTAGCGCTTCAAACCTTATAAACGAATGTGATTAGCAAAATTAAGATAAAGTAAGGTTATAATGAAACTGAAAGACCTACTCTAAAAGTGTGCTATAAAATTTTAACCTAAACGAATGTATACTATATGTATGCCTGCGAAAAAAAACTTCAAACATGATTAAGTGTGGCCATTTTGACATTATTTCATTTTTATCTTTTGATCTACTCAACGCGTCGACATCAACCAAACGCACAAATACTACCATCTCAATTTCCTTTCTACGAATGACAACAATGTTAATGTATAATGAATAATAATGAATAATTATCCCAGCTGCAGCTATTGAGGAACCTGGTTCGGTCCTTCAGCTCTACGCAGGCAAACTTCTCTACCCTGTTTGCAGCACCTCCTGGATCGGTAGGGCATTCGCAAAGTTAATGTTTTCTACTTCTTCCTTCGCCAGGCAACTCCGGCATAAGTCGTTGGCAGGAATACGCATATGGATTACCAAAAAGGTACTGATCCATTATAACTGTAGTGATATTACGTAGATTCTTTCGGCTTCCCTTCAGTAAGAACTCCGTTCCATTTTGACTCCACTATGGCCACATCCTCCTTTATATGTCGCAGGTTGTCAAACCAATCCACCTTGGCGAGTTGAACAGCTTTTAGGTCGATCTCTCTTTTTACAGATATTAGAGAACGTTGATCTGTCTATTTATAAAGTATTCAAATGTGAACCTTCTTTCGCCAGACCATCCGCACAACGCTATGACCACACGGTCTCTGCTGCTGCCCAAACAGTTGAGAAAACTTTCTCGAAACTTATTGTATGAACAGTATAGTCAGTGCTACAATGCAGATAATTTTCTGAGTAGGATATTAGTATCCTGCTGTGTCCGTAGTCCCAAGTTTTCCAATTGTTGGATTCCTTCAATCTAATAGCATTTCGGGCTTCTATACTTCTACCGTGGATATCCACTGGGGGAATATTCAGGAGATAGCAAATCTTGAGTTCTGGCGCTATGTAGAAAGCTCCAAAAATCCTGCAGATCTAGTATCTCGCGGGACATTGCCAAAAGATTTCAACAAATCAAGGATGTGATTAAGCGATCCTAGCTTTCTCCGTGAAGACACAGTGCTGTGGAAGGAAAACTACAAGACAATATGGTTCGAAATTGTTTTCCCTGAAAGTCAGTAAATTTTAAGGTTTACAGCTTCATCTCGAAATTATCCACAATTATTCCTTTAGAAAGGGACAAGGCCCTACAGATTTTGGTACGTATGGTTCAAAGAAACATTTGGAGATGACTACAGTTCCTTAATTAAGCAACCCATAGCGGCCTAAGGAATTTCACTCCATGTGTTGACTTAGAAAATATTATGATAGTAGAAGAAAGGCTTGCAAATGCCATGATAGCATTCCAAGTAAAGCACATAATGTTTTTGTGAACCTCTCAGTTTTTCAGCTAGTCACTCATGACACACCTGCATCACAAAAACATGCATGCTGGTCCGAGCAGGTTTTGGGCTCCTAGTTCATACTTGCATATATATATATATATATATATATATATATATATATATATATATATATATATATATATATATATATATATATATATATATATATATATATATATATCTCAAGACCATCCATCAAATAATGTGGAACTTATGGCGTGTATTTTTGTGCTTTGTTTTTCATTCACTTCCAGATAAGAGTATTTGTTAGCCGTTGACAGCTATAGTGTATCCGAACCTTAAAGAACTTCATTTAACGTTACAACGTTGGCAAAGACTTCATCGATCGCAACAACAATTTTGGGACAGATGGTGCAAAACGTACCTTAATCAACTACATTGTCGCAACAAATGGAAGTCAGCCATTCATAATTTAGCTATAAATAACTAAGTGTTGATAAGGGAAGAAAACTTGCATGTAGTGAGATAGGTCCTCGGTCGCGTCGTAATTATCCATCCCTGGCGAAAATGGTAATATGCGTGCCGTGCCGATCGAAATGGGAGTGGTCTATTAAAACTATCCAGAGCCAAGTTGTGCTCATTACTTATAAAGAATTGAAACCCTCCTTGGGCCTTTCAAGGGAGGCGGTACGTTAAAGAGCTTTTGTAGACGTGAATTAATAATACTTCAGAGTGAGCTATGAAATCAAGTGAATTGAATTTTCCTTTGCATTTGACGTTATTTACTTCTAATTGTTTGTAAGATAATCCAAGATAATGTAAACGTAGCACATCAATGAGACATCTGTTATCTGTGAAATCATAAATTAAATGCTTAGTTAAAAGATAAAGTATTAATAATTAAATATAGTGCAAAAATTTCGTTCTTTCATTAACATTGGGAATATGTCAAAAACTACTACCGCTTAAAATTAAAATATAATATTTTTTGAATCTTGAAGCTCATTTATACGATACTCCACACTGATATAAAATATACATTCGGCAGGCTGCCGAATGCCCAATACATTGCCCTGGTCAGTGTAGTATCATCTGCAAATAAAGTGACAAAGACCTTCTGGTCCCCGATTACCCAATACGCCGTGCACACCGCCGTCGTACTGGCGACGTCTCTTCGGGTCCTAATTAGGAGTTCTCTTGTTCTTTTTATATCGTAAGTTGGCCAAATCTTTCTAGATTTGGCACAAGAGGTTAGGCCTCTCCATCTGGAGTCAACCGTTGATAGTCGGTTCCGCACGGGAACCTAGGAGGCCAGAACCGCGTCTGGCTAGCTCATCAGCTCTGTCATTCCCCTTTATATCTCTGTGTCCTGAGACCCAGATCAAGGCGATGTTGAACGGATCGTTCAGGCGAGTTAGTTTCTCGTAGCATCTCTTTACCAATTTAGAGGTGATAGTAGCTGAGCTAAGAGCCTTAATAGCAGCCCGACTATCCGATAAGATAATGACATTGCGCCCTGATGATTCCTGCGCTAAGGTCTTGCACGCCTTCAGAGGCCAGCATCCTGCTTGAAAGACGCTGGCGTAATCTGGAAGTCTGTATGACCTAGAGACCTTTAGTGATTCGGAGTATATTTCTGCGCCGACTCCGTAATTTGGAGCCATCCGTAAATATTTCTTTATCAGAGTTTCCCACCTTGATTGGTATCCTGGCGGTGAAGTTTTTGTTGAGACTCAGATTTGGAATGATATAGTCTATTGTTAAGAAGGTTAATTGTTCTGGTAACTTATTTAGTATGTTACTGTGGCCGCATGATTTTGATGATGCTAATAGAAGTAATTTTCTAAATATTGGGCTACCATATAGATAACAGCTATGAGTTATTCATTTCAATTAAAAGAATAGTTTATTTCAATAGCAAGGGAATTATACGAGTACTAGTCCTGATAAATGGAAACAAAGTTTGATTAAAATTTCAATTAACTCAAATATTTTATCTCACTGACTAACTGTAAATAAATCCAACAATATCTCAAACTATCATGTCCGGGTTTGATTTTTTTATAGAAGAGTTTCCTATCTTTCTGCTGTGATTTTCTAGATTTCAACAGTAAACATAGTGAACTCCTCTTTTACTCGTGTTCAAGTTATCAAGATCAGTTTTGTATTAACAAACAAATAAGCATTGATTTTGAATGTAATCTAATTTTAAGTATGCTTTCATTTATAGATGAGCGATAAGAGCAATAAACTGCCATTGAAAATGATTTTTTTATAACATGTATGATGCTATAAATAAAATAGACACTTGAAAAGATACTACAATATTATAAATGCGATGATTATGATAAGAACTATTTACTCAATTAAGTTGATTCATTTAGTATCTATCACTAGTAATTTCCCCAATCTATCATTATGACTGTGTCTTAATTTAAGGTACATTGTGTTTAACTTTACCGACAAGGTTACTATTGTTCGCTATGAACAAGAACCTAGGGTGGAACCTAACTTTGTAACGCGTGGATCGATTTGGATGTTTATTTTGCTCTTGTATAGAGTGTGATCCCCAATTGCCCCCCCTCTTTATTGTGAGGGTGAGGTGAAGGAAGGAGTAGTCTAACTTCGTAACGCGTGGACCGATTTGGATAATTCTTTTTCTGTTGGGTAGAGTATGCTCCTTGGTTGATACCACGAGAAACAAATATGTTGGGGGGGGGGGGGGGTCTAACTTAACTTTGTAACACGTGGACCGATTTGGATGGTTCTTTTGCTGTTGTATAGAGTGTGATATCCCATTGCCAATAGCAGAATAATTTGGTTCTATGGTGGTGGTGGGGGAGGGTAGTAACTTCGTAACGCGTGGACTGATTTCGATGAATTCTTTTCTGTTAAGTATAGTATTTTTCTTGATTGATACAATGAGAAAAAAATTTTGTAAGATGGAGGTGGGGTAGGGGGTTAAACTTAACTTTTTAACGCGTGGACAGATTTGGACGGTTCTTTCTTCGTTGTATAGAGTAAAAGACACTAAAAAGTGAAAAATAATATAGTTTTTTTTAAAAAAAGTTGAACCGACTTCACAAAAAGCGCTAAAAAGCATAAAATAACATTTTATAGTCGGTGCAAATTAAAGAAATAAAACAACTACACAACCGCAATTGAAGATAATAATACCACCTGAACGTTTCAGCTCACGGGATCATAAGAAATGACGATTAAATATTTTTGTTGTAGTTGTTTGGTTTGTTTGATTTGCACCAACTTAAAAATGTCGTAGATATAAAATGAAAAATTATTTTATGCTTTTTAGCGCTTTTTGTGAAGTCGGTTCAACTTTTTTTTAAAAAGCTATTTTATTTAAATCCAAAAAGACATCCTCATGGACTCTTTGGAGAAAAGGAGTAAGATCATAGTGAATTATTGGATCGATTCGACGAGAAATTGAAGGTCTAAGAAAAAGTTCTGTCCTACCATAATTACGCACTACCTCAATCATACGGAATCGTTGGGTCCAAACTTCATGAATTGCGATACGAACTGCTACTAGGGATGGGCGATCTTCGATTCGATCTCTTCGATCGATCTTTTAGCCTTCGATTTGGCGATTTTTGAATCGATTTTTCGCTTGACCGATTCAGTTCCAATCGGTTTATTTATTTCCGATTCCCATCCATTTAAATAAAACTGAGCAAGCTCACGTAGCTCATCATCATCGCATTATCATTAATTTGTATAATAATCCTGAAAATTTTAAATTTCGCACCTAAAATATTGTTAATGTTAGATAAGTGCAGTTCGATCCCCCATCCCTAACTGCTACCGCACCCAACACACCCGCCCGTCCAAGCACGTGCGACTTTTTTCTGTTGCTCAACTTGAAAACGTGGCGCGTTAAAACAATTCATCCCACAAATGATCATCATCAAGATAGCAGCCTATTTTTAAAAGTTTAACTAATCGTATGTTTTGCCGGAGTTTAAAAATTGGGAGGAATGTTGGGAAAGGTAGGTAGTCTCAAAAGGGGATTACGTTGAAAAAAAAGTGAGCCTCTTGCACTTACATTTCTTCATCCACCCATGTGTTATAGCTTCCCTAGCAGAATCCATTAATTTTCTTTAAAGAAAGTATACCACATTTTATAGATATATGATTCCAACTGGATTGACAATTCAAAATGGCAGAAAGCAAACTCGTTGGATTATTAAAATTAGAAATCCATTTAGATTTCACTAGCTTACAATTAGTTTTGTCGTCGGTCGGTAGAGTGAATGATAACGTGTCGTCCTACCAATCCGGTGAACCCAGGTTCGAATCCCGCCGATGTTGCAGAAAAAATGTCAGTTGTTCAGAATCCACTTTAAATTGTTGGTCCACTTGTAATCGTTGTGCCGAATCGGGTAAAGTTGTTCTCCCGCCGCATGCCCCACAAGGGATTACGGGAGCTAGAGAGATAGAGACTTTAGAGTTTAATAAGGCGCCTATTTTGCATGGTTGTCAGCAATTGCTTGCTATTTTTGCAGCATACATCAATCAGGCGTACATCGAACCAGCTCTCATTAAAAAAAAAGTTGTTATCTTAAATATATTCATCTCTCGTGAATGTTAATCCAAAATGTCAATAGTCAAAATCATGGCGACCCATGATTGTTTTTGCTCACAACAGATTACGACAAAAAGAATCTGCAGAGAAAATAGCGGTGGTTCGGAATCCACTTTAAATTATAGATCCACTTGCAATCGTTGTCTTGAATCGGGTGAAATTCTTCCCCGGCCCCATATCCCACGAGGGGTTATGGGGTATAATTGCTCCGAAAACTAAAAGTTTAGATGCATTACCTTTTGTAGCGTCGTTGGTAGAGCAAGGGACAATGTGTTGACCTTTTATCAAGATGGTTCAAGGTGCGAACCTTACTGGTAACCACCTATGGTTGTTTTTTGCTCCCAACTATAACGCTGAGAGACCATTGGGGATTGCAGACTAATGTTGGGGGTTCGAAATCCATCTTAAACTGAAAAAAAATTAGCAAAAGCTCAGACTCAAAATTTTACATGAAAAAGTGAGATTGATCTCGAGACGAGTCTCAGTTTTTCATATAAAACAATGAGTCTGAGCTTTTGCTCATTTCTTTTTGCATAAGGACCAACATATTATCATCATGTTACCTAATAAAAATGTTGTTAAATTTAAACATATTTTATTTAACTAATTGCTAATTGCTTTGTTGATACAAAAATCACTGTAAACCCGCTAATAAATTACATTTAAAATTTTATTCGTCGGTGGAGTAAATGATAACGTGTCGGACTTCCAATCCGAAGGTCCCAGGTTCGAATCCCACCAGTGGCGACCTATGGTTGTTTCTGATTATCTTTGTGTAAATTATACGTATATTCCATTTAAATTATTGTACATTATATGTAATTTACATATTGAATACCATCTCTATAGTTTCTCATTCTCAGAATTTATTCTTAGGAGAGATGAATGGTAAAAGATTTTTGTGCGCTTCAAGTTTACATCGAAAGAGAACACATTAGACACTATTTTAAACCCAAAAATAAAAAATAGGGCAATTTTCAAGATATTTCCCTTTGAAATGAAAATATTAGTAGTTAAAAAAAATTATACAGTCTGTAGCACCTAACACTTTAGAAAATATACGTTAAATTGTATAATCCCCATACAATTTTTTTCGTTTCTCACCTAGATCTATCAAATCTTTTATTTTTGCACACGCACTTTGAAACGCCCTGTATATTCGTAATTTTTTAGTAAGTTCTAATTCAGTGTAGACTAATTATTAAGGAAATTTTCTGGCGCAGTTAAATGTCGTGATTCTTATACACTGAATTTTGGAACGAGCTTTTCGTTGTATAGCATTGTTGCTAGGCTTGGACCAACTCTGCCGCTGGATGACTGCCCAAGGCAGGCTATGCCTCTGGATGACATCAACTGTAATACAGCCGATGTCAGCCAAGATCACGGCCTCCGCCGGACATACATCCGTCAGCAGATGCTTGAGCAGGACGGGGGATGGCATGCTGGGAGGCTACGGGCTGCGGTAGAGAAGTTGGTGGATTCAAAAGGGATGCCACCCTGCTCCTGGTCGCGCAACAACAGAAAGGAATCATGCCTAGGATAAGGATAGATGGAACGAAACAAATCAAGGAAGTGAAAAAGAAGAAGAAAGAAACTGAACAAAAAAATTGAGGCTCAATCTAAAAAAATTAACCAAAATCGAATAAAAAGGAACAGAAGGAAGGAGGACGGCAGACGTTGCCAGACCTACCGGAGATCGTTGGGGGAGTCTGTTGGCGTGACTCCCCTTGTTGGCCCATGCCCCAACCACCCTATGCACCCAGGGGGCCTACAGCATCTGGATGCCCTTTTGAACTGAAAGGAAAGAGGGCCACTCGCCTCATTATGAGGGTTCCATCAACCGACGTAGCGATGGCGGCCCAAAATGCAAAAGGAATGTATCATATTTTAGTTAGAATTACTTAATTAATTGCATGGAATTTATCAAAAAACCAATCAGTATAATAAAATATTATTCAATGTGGAAGGAAACCTAGCAAACAAAACTACTTTACAACAAAAGTTGCGGCAAAAAAACTACTAATTATGTAGTAAAATTCTCCGCTGAATCCGAAAATCTTAGTAGTTTTACTTAGATAATCAAGTCTGATTTTCAATATAAATAGCCGAAACGAAAAAATGTACTACTGCGATAGATGTGCCATATAGGCCAGAAGTTAAACTGTAAATTTACATGACATTACTTCAAGGTTTTTTCCCTAAAAATAGAGATCAGCACAAAAATTTAAAGGTCTGGTCTCAATCGCACCACTAATTTAGTTGTTTAACAGCTTAAAAAATATTTTTTTTTCGCAATTTTTGAAAAATTTACAATTTTGGCAACTTATAACTCCAATAAATTTATGGGACTCAAAAAGTTAACTCCGCTATCTTGTAGAAAATTAAATTACAAAAATTTGAAGCATAATATGTTCATATTGCGGTTTTTATTTATTTATGTTAAAAAAACTTAAATAATGTAAAAATCGATTTCTTTAAACAAGTGGACATACATTAGTTTAAAGAAATCAAATTTTACATTGTTTTGGTTTTTATTAACATAAGCCGAAATTTGGATATATTATAATGGAAATGTTTTTAATTTGATTTTCTACAAGATAGGGGGGACTAACATTTTGAGTTCAAGATATTTTCTTTCGAATTATAGATTACCTATATGGTGTTATATCTATATATGGTGTTATATCTATATATGATTTTCGGATTCAGCCGAAATCTTACTATGGAAATGGGGTTTTTATTTGCCGCAATAAAATTTTGCAAAAATGCGTAGAATAGTGTTATTGTTTTCCATTTAACTGTATGCAAAATATTTGAGTTTTAAGTAATTTTTTTAGTGGAGCCATAAATGAGCTCGGTTCATAGCAATATAGTATAATTATACAAAGTAGTACTAATTATACCAAGGTATTATGTCAATTTACGTGAAAATTCTTCAAAACACATTTTTCAAAACGCCCGCGTCGAATGAAACATACTTCTCTGACTTATTTTTAAACTAGATCGATATCTTCCCACCTGCGACACTGTTGCACAAACAAGAAACCCACCTGGAGAAAAATCAGTTTGTGGAAAAGAATAAAGTGGATGTAGATGTCAGACAAGTTTTTTATAATCTAAGACCTTGAAACACCCCCCCAATTCCCAATCCCAATTCATAATTACTATATGTGAGTACTTCTTGTTGAGTCCGTGGAAAACAATTGTTAAAAAAACCGACTAAATACTGAACAGTTAATGTAAGTTCAAAAGAATAAAAAATCTGCACGTTTAAACATCTTAATTTATTTTTTTATTAGCGAACTTTGCTGTGATTGCTGTTTTGTCATTCTTCCGAATATTTTTACGAAATCCAGGAAATATTGTACCTACCAATTGAATTTATTAATAAACAAGACAAAAGTACTTTTCTTTTGGAATATTTTTTTTCAAAAACAACTTTTATTGCAGGACTTTCGCGCAACCAAAGTGGAAAGGAGTTTGTTAGTTCCAAATTGTGTCGATCGACATACAACCGTGTGAAACCTTTTCTTTAAGGCCGTGAATTGTGTTGATCACCGCAATATTGTGCTATCTACGTATTTCAAGTTTAATACATCGGCCATATATATTTATAATTACCAGTTTCGCGTCTGAACGTTCGTAAAAGATCCAGGTCAAGAGTTAACTCCATACCGCTGTCTTTAATGCCGGGAGTGCCTCAAAGGTCTACCTTGGGTCCCTTGCTGATAAGTTTGTTTATAAACGACTTACTGATGACGGAATGTGATGTGAATAGCTATCCTTGCATATGATGTTTACATGGGGGGGGGGGGGGGGCAATCTCAAACGTTTGGCAGTAGTTACAGGGTGATTCATAAATTTAAGTTTTTCATGGTATGCACATTATTCGTTTATTTTTATCTCTTGATCTACCCAACATAGCCAGATCAAACAAACGCTAAAACACAACTATCCTAATGACCTTTACAAAAATTTCAACAATACTGATCTAACTTCAATCATTGCACGTACAGTCACTTCCAAAAGTGAACAAAATGGTTTGCGATTACCTAAATTTCAGAATTTTCCCAAATTTTCTCCGAAATTCATGTAATTAGTACACCTCTTCTTTATTTACTGGATTGCCTATCTTATTACTTTTCCAAAAAGCTGCAAGATGGCAAGATAGACACAGGATTAAAAAAACCGCATCCTTAGAACTCCCTGAGTAACTAATTATTTTATTGCACTTTAGGTAGGAAATACTTTAAAGAAACAAAATTTTTAAGATAAAAGGTCGAAGATGTTTATTTTCGGTTAACAGGTAATTAATTTTAATTATTGCTGCAATAAAGTTATAAAAATATTAATGTAATTTTGTTTTATTGCCGATATCAGCTTGTGTTAACCAGAATTCACACCCTTGTATCCTGGCGTTCTGTTACTCGTACCGTATGAAAATTTTGCTATAAAAAAGGGTCAGTTAACAAGAATACCTATCATAGTTGAAAAAAAAATCAATAATTACCTGTGTTTTTAAGCAAAAATTGTTAAAAAATGGTAAATTTACATTTCAGGAATACGCGGATATTATTTATATTTATGGTGTAGTAGACGGAAAAGAAAGAGCGGCTGTACTGGAATATCAAAGGAGATTCCCTAACCGGCGAGTACCCCAAAGAGGGTTATTTACACGGACTTTCCCAAGGTTAAGATAAACAGCAAGTGTAACTTTACACAAAATGGAGACACGACCCGAGACTTCGGGAACTTCTGCCGACGTTGAGCAGCAAATAATAACCAGCAAATACTCACCCTGAGACTAGCACGAAACGAATCGCAAGGCGATTAGGAGTGTCGTCATCTAAGGTTTGGAGAGTTAATAATCGAGAGAGATTACGTCCATATCATCATCACCCAGCCCAAGGACTACTGGAAGATTTCGAGAGAAAACTGAAATTTTGCACTTTGCTTCTGGAACACGACATTGACGACAGAGCGTTTCTGGACCGAATTCTGTGGACACATGAATGTAAATTCACCAGGAATGATATCACGAACTTTCATACTCCTGCATACCTGGTCGAACACTAACCCACATGTAGGGCAAAGGTGACCTCATTCCAGGACAGAGTCAGTGTCAACTTTTGGGCTGGTATCATTGGAAACCATTTGGTAGGACCATTGATTGTGCCGCAAGGGCTAAATAGTGAAATTTATGCGGACGGCGAGAGTGGATGAACGGCTTTTGTTACTTATCAAGATTAATTGTAATTATTTTTAAATTCAATAAGAACCATTTTAGAATTAATTTGAGTTTAATTTCTTTAATTTGTTGATTTTTATAATATTCTCCGATAGGATTTCTAAGTATAAATTTCTAGATATTTCTTCTACGTCGACATGTTGCACGTTTACGGAAAGGTAATAAGATGGGAAATGCAATAAAAACAAAATAGAGGTGTACTAATTACATGAATTTCGGAGAAAATTTGGTAAAATGCTGAATTTTAGGTAATCGGAAAAATTTTTTTTCACTTTTTGAAGTGACTGTACGTGCAATGGTAATAGTTAGATCAGTATTGTTGACATTTTAGGAAAGTTCATTAGAATAGTTCTTTTGTAGCGTTTGTTTGATGTCGATATGTTGGGTAGATCAAAAGATAAAAATAAATGAAAAACTGAAAGTTATGAATTACCCTGTAACTTTCAAACGGTTGAGATTGCCCCCCCCCCCTGTCATACAATTTTTTTGTTTGTTTAGTTGAGATCTATCACCCTACTCATTTTGGCACGTCAGATCTGAAACACCCTGTATCTGCTGCTGAAAAGCTCATTTACTTGCTTTGGTATCAGCACAATCTGACTATAGTTTTAAACGGGTTTCCACTATAAATATTACGTAGAGTAACTAATTTTAAAATTTTCTTAAGCCAACCTATGAAATGTTACGAAGTTATAAAACGGAGGATATGTAAAATCTATGGTAAACTACGCACTCCATGTCTTTCACCGAGAATTTTGTCATCTAATACTTAATTTAAGCCAGTTATAGGCTAGATATGTCTAATATTTTTTGGAAGTTTAGTCCTTCTCAGACAAGATAGCGCCTGTGATGTTTTGTGTTTGAATTATGGAGATTCGACCATGCCTCTCCTTTCTCGTTTCTATTGCTTGGCTGTTATTTAATTTCCTAACAAAACACAGGTTTCTTTTCTTATATAACTTTCTACACACGTTCAATCGAACAAAAATACCTCAAGAAATTTTTTAATTCTAAAACTTCACAATGCATCTAATCAAGGTGCACGTATTTAAGGCACTTGTTAAAAATCATTTAACCTAATTTATTATTATATCAAATGATTTAATTTATTATTTTTTATTTCAAGTTTTTTGTTAACCGTCTTGGAAGCTTCAAATTATGTAAGATTCAAATTTATTATATACAAATACTTTTTTGCGAGCACCACTGGCTTTAAACTAAAGTCCTCTCACTAAAACTTCCTTTAATTTAAGGTAAATTATTGATAGAATCCTATTAACACTCTTTTAATGACGGCCTGTCCATATTGTTTCGCAAAAACTCCAATGTAATCTAGAAATTCACTTCATATTTGAAGGTACGGATAACCTTATTTAATTAAGCTCTACTTTAATCTCTCCGAACGTACACGGACTTTTTATAATAATTTTAAAAGAACTTACTAAAATAGAAGAATAGGACACTACTTGAAGTAAGAACGCACTATTTTGAATCTTAATACACTATAGTTGGTATAATTTAAAAGTTACAGCGGACGTTTGAGTATCTGTTAATTTATTGGAATACTTAGGCGACTATAAGCTTCGACCGTTCGACGTTTTAATTGAAACTGATATGTGGGTTGACTTTGTTGAAATTCAGAAGCTTTACAAACTTTGGAGCCGTACTCTCGAAAAGAACAGATAAACCAGCTCTTTATTAGATAAAATAATGTTATTTACATAAAAGATGATAACTTAGTGATGCGCGGTACGAGGACATAAAAATTACCAACCAATTCAGATGGCCAATCTGCCGGCTACACCTGTATCTGACCATTAAAACAAAAACAAAATCAAATAAAAAAAAACCAATCAGATGAAATAACGTACAGTGAATTATGCGACAATTACGATAGTTCCTCAAATCACTAACTGATTTTGATTTCACACTTAATACTTTTCGCGTTATCTCGTTTATTTATTAGTAAATAATGAGGAATGTTACGGTCGCATTTAATTCAAAACTTTTCACGGAATTGTGAAATAAGAAAAAATGCGAACAATAAATGAAGAAAGTTAGTTTAAACTTTGTCTAGTATTTGCTCACACGGCAAACGTAAATTAAATTTAACGACGCCATGAACAAAGGTTAAGCTGTTCAAAACAGGAAAATTTATTGTGGTCGCCTTCAAATTAAATAAGAAAAATAAAATGATCTAGTTTCTAAGAAAGTTCTTTTTTGTTCTTGATAAGGCTTTGTAAATTACATAAAGTGTTTTACTAACCGACTTATGAAAAGAGATTTTCTTGATTACGAGAAGACAATTCAGACCCACCCTGGTGAAAATTATCTTTCTAAACTAAATGAAGAAATAGACAACATACGAAAGTTGTTCACGATATTAAATAAGAATTCCTCTTATCTTCAGTAAGCTAAGAGCTGTTTGCAAAAAGATTTAAAATGTATTTGCTTGGTGAACATATTACCAGTTTATTGCAGATATCTGCAATTAAATGTTAATAAAGATAAGTGTCTCTATTTGAAGAAAAACTAACAAAATCCTATGTGAGTTAAAGTTTTATGTCTACCCGACAACCAGGTAAACGTAACAACGATACGTGTATTTAAAGCACTGTCAAACATTCACCATCGGTTTTGTTATGGCCATGTATTAGCTCAAAAGAAATTGCTCAAGCTTAATCCATGAATGAGACTGAAATATTTACAAAATCAAAAAATTTATAGATTTTATTTAATTCCTTCAATGGAATCATCCTCTAACCTCTAACGAAACTTCATTTTTCAGGATGATACAGTGCCATACCACAGGGCACGTTTTTTTTTGTTTCTGAACCTTCATCTAAATTTCTAAGAGAAAGTTTATATCATTTAAATTCTTATTATTTATTTATTATTTTTATTGATTGCTTAGAGACTTGTAACTCGGTTCGGCACATACTTGTTCCCGGTGGCAAAACATTGAATTAATATAAGAATTTAAAAAATTAAAATTTGAATAAAGAGTGTGTCAAAGTTTTTATGGAACAAATGATTGTATGAAAATTTCAAAATCATTAAATCTGTGTATTAGAATCTTAGTAGAAATAAAAACACATATTTTAAAATTTTTCGAAAGTCTACTCATATTATTATTATATGAACAATAAGACCAGTAAAGTAATCCAAATGGAAACATACCTATTGTATAAAATCTTCATAACACAGGAATATTAATAATATGTATTATACTTATCTACACATATTCTCTCTAATTCTTGTAAACCCTTGGGGGGCATGGGGCGGGTGTACAATTTCACCCGATTCGAGAAAACGAACCTACAACTTAAAGTGGATTCCGAACCGCTGATATTTTCTCTGCAGTCCTCATGGCATTTATTCAAAAAGTTTTAAAAAATACAATCTAAAATCTAGGTCAAATGGGAGACTTTAAAAAAAATTTTCGAAATAGGCAAAAATTACGATTTTTTCACCTTCTAATTTTGCGATAACAAGAGTTTAAACCAAAAAACTTCCCGAATCCTTTATGATTACAGAAATATGTACTGTCACTTTGCACAACATTTTTATCTTTCACACTCTTGCACGCCAATTTGAACAAAGTTGTTTTCCAGGTATTTATATGATTTTTTTATAGTTTAATATATTTAGAATATATTCCGAAAAGGGTTTTACGAAATTCGGCCTACATAATTTTTTATATAACTTTTCAGCAGTGGTATCTGTTTAATTTGAGCCTTAAATAACTGAACGATGAACTTTCAAAGCGTTTTTCTCTAAATAACGTTTTCAAAGTCGACGGAAATGATTTAAAAAAGCTATAAGTCCAATTAGCTTCTAGTTTTGAATATTTTATTCGAAATTGTTCCTTTTCGGCATTGAACCACTAATACATAGTGCATTTTAAATAAAACCACGATTTTTGGTGGGCGATTTAAAGCGAAAATTTTTACGATTTTTCGCTATTTTTTTTAAACCCAAATATGGGTATGTCAATACAAATTTTACGGCAGAGCGTATTGAAGCCACGGCTCAAAAAAAGGAAATTGAAAAATATTTTTTTGAAAAGTTTAGGTATTTAATTTTAACATGGTGTAATTCATTTTTAACTTAACAAAAAAGATTTTGAGAAAAAAAAAATTATAAATATGAACCTGTTTTTTGGTAAAATGACGTAAATACCCCCTTAAATGTTGACCTTAGTTATAGCTGAATTATTATTGATCTCATGATTAAAAGCAATATCGTAAGCTCTGGCTTGGGAGGATCCAAAGAGTTGTTAATGGAGGCACACCCCAGGGAGGATCCTCTCATCGCCCTTGTGGAATCTGGCAATCAACGAGCTACTCCTGAATCTGGAAATTCCGGCCACATGGTTATCGCATACGCTGATGATATTGCCCTGATTTCTTCGGGCAATGAGATGAGTTGAGATGTTACAACATGCTCTCTCTAAGGTATCTTCATGGAGTATAAACCCAAACAAGCCAGGGTTGACACTCTCCTATCTCCTCCTTTAAACTGGCCTATACTACGTGGGGTCAGGCTGAAACTAGGTGACTAAGTAAAATATTTGGACCTTGTCCTGGATAGGAAACTCAGCTGGAAACATAACATACAGGGAAGAGTACGTAAAGCTACAATAGCGCTGTATTCGTGCAAAAGGGGTATAGGTAAAAGATGTGGTATGAAGTCACTCATTGCGTGTTATCTCTATACTAGTGTTATTCCATTTATATTTACTTATGGGGTGGTCGTGTGGTGGCCAGCACTGGACAAAGTGAACCACTTGAAAGCACTTAATAAGGGTCAGAGGATGGCAGCCCTACTGATAACAAGTGCCCTCAGACTATACCTTCTAAAGTCTTCAATACCTATCATTAGGCTCAATTTAGTTCAGACTTTCATGCGTACCGACAACGGATACTCCAAAATCCTGGACGGTAGAGTTATAATAAACACTGATTATACCACACCCGAGCCTTTCTTTAATCCTAAATTTGACTCCTATATTCGTAAAAGGTTGGAATGGGAGGAAGGCCTCCCTCAATGGGGAGGATCTGTGCATCTATACACTGACGGTTCCAAGCTGGAAGATAGAGTGGGTGGAGGTTTCTTTTCGGAACACCTGGATCTGCAGTTTTTTTCAGGCTGAAATCATAGCTATAAAGGTAGCCGTAGACTGTCTGAAGAACATACCGCTACCTACGGATGATATCTATATTTTCTCAGATAGTCAGGCTGCTATTAAATCCCTCATGAGAGTGTACACAACCCCCAAAATGGTCATAGCATATGCCACTTAAATCTGAACGACGAGGCTGATCGTCTTAACACACGTCTCACCGGAGCATAGCCATATTTCGGATAACTGTAAAGCTGACAAGCTAGCGAGAATCGGTATTACTCTTCGCGAAACGGATATAAATCACTAGTTTGACAAGCCGCTAGTCACATACAAGCTGGAGATTACACAACCATTCCTCTGTATTGGAAATCTTAGATGGGTGAGGAAACACACCTGCGCTATTTATTACAAGGCAGATCTGGTCGATCCTTTACCGGAAGCGGTCGTAGCCGTTATTTCGGGCCATTGTCTCATAGGTAGACAAGCCGACAGATTTGGCGTATCTTCAAATGACTTCTGGAGGAACTGCCAAGATGAGGCGGAACCGAATTAGGTTTTACTGACGTCAGGAACCTAATTCGGTTTATCAGAATCTCTAAATGGTTCCCGACTACGTGATAGGGCTTTCGGATTTAAATGTCCCTCTCTTTTTTTAATTTAATTTCACACTTCTAATTTTTACAATTTCTCATCTGCCGTCAGAGGATATTAAAACCAGATCGCTATTCAAAAGAACAACATATTTGTTTTTGAGAATTTAAAAAAAATATAAATGTAAATGGATTTGCACCAAATTCAAAATGTTGTAAATTAAAAAATAGTCTGGTTCCTTGTAGACGCACCACAACGCGCCCTGTAGTTTCTCATTCAAATTTGGACGTCCCGTCAATTTTCGGGAATTTTTGCTGCCATCTTTCTTTACTCACCCTAGATATAAATTGTCTACCATCGTGCTATCTGCTACTGCTATCTTCTCGCCCTATCCCCATCCTAGGTATAAACTTTTTTATGGTAGGATATGTATCATCCAAATTGGTCCACGCTTTACAAAATTAGGGGGGGGAGGCTTTCCCCAAATGCAAATTTTGTCTCTTAGTACCAATGGTGGAGCATACTTTATACAATTAAAGAAACCCAATCGGTCTGCGTGTTATGAAGTTAGGCTACACGCTACCCAAATCCCATCCTAGTTGCAAAGTTGTTCTCTTAGTAGTTACAAAAAAAAAATTATCAAAAAAGTGCGCGAGATATTCCTTCTTTTTCGGAAGTCGGTTAAAAACTTTAAGTATTAATAAATATAAGAACAATTTCAATTAACAGTATTTCTATTGTTTCTAAAAATTTTATGTACAAACTATACGTTTTAAAAAGCGAGCCTACGTGTTTCGCTTTGCAAGTGCTTAGATCGGTTTTAGCAAATTGTATATATCGTATATCTATCTGATCATTTTTCAGAGTAAATCCGTCGCCATTGACTACCTCTTAAATTGGATTTTTATGTATTACTCGTTCCTTGCCGTCGTCAGTGGAGTAAATGATTATGTGCCTACCTTCCATCCCAACGGTCACAGGTTCGAATCCCATGGCGACCCATTGTTGTTTTCTCCTGACAATAGATTACGATAAAAAGGCCATCGACCCATCCTACACTGGGCGTAAGTAATTCCCGATTTTCTCGGTAAGATGCCTTAGAGATAGGGGACAAAATTCAAACAAAACTGATTCTATTTTCAGGCGTTATGTTACAAACACATTTAAGGATTTATGTCAAAATAAATTTCCGGGTGTACTTTGTTTTTGAATATTCACTTTTTATTTACAAAGTTTTATCAAGGTTGATTATTTACAAAAGAATATAAAAAACAAAAGTCAAAACCAAAATAGAAAATGAAAAAAGAAGAATACAAAAAAATTGAAAACCAAAATTAAAATTGAATAAAAATAAGGATACAATAAAAGGCACTGTAGTTATAATGACGACAGAAAACAACAAGATCAAAACAATTAGAATTAAAAATACAATAACACAATAAATATATAAAAATGTGCGAATAAATATATAAATAACACAATTTTTAGACCCGAAACGCTTTAGATTTTGAAAGATTAAAATCGAGACGGTTATAAAAATCATTAAGAAGGCGTGACATTGACATCAAAGCATATTTATTGCGGCGAATCAGGCCCTGTAGAAAGTCATGTCTAACGCAACGAATAATAACTCGGATATTTAACATTGACAACAGTTCCGGTGAGTCAATAAAACCCTGCAAGACATCGAAGATAAAGAAAGTCCTAGATATGTTCTGCCTATCTACTAGCGAGTCCAAAGAGACTAGCCCAAATCTAGTCACGGAATGCCAATTTGAGAAACCTGCGCTAAACAAAACGAGCATTGTGTACGGCACAGGACGGAAACCAAACGGGACAGGCATACTCTTAAGGACGAAGGTACCAAAAAGAAACTTGGTGATACAGGGATTTTTATACTCCTTGGACCATCTCTTTACAAAGTCGAAGGAAGCGTTAACCTTGTTAACTGTGTAACTGATGTGATCAACGAAAAACAAATGTGGATCCAAAACAACACCAAGATCCTTTACTCTGTCAGTCTGCTTAGCAACTTGCCACTGACATAAAAGTCATACATCAATGGATCCTTCCTTCTAAAATACGAGATAAACGTACATTTATCGACATTTAGAGGCATATTGTTCGCAACACTCCAATAAATTAAAACATTGATATTCAGCGCAAAACAATCGTTATTGTCAGGAACAACACGAAACATTTTAGCATCATCAGCATAGCATAGGAACCTGTAGTAGTAGCTACAAATTTAATTTTTAATTTTTATTAAAATTTCTTAAGTTTGATTATATTATTAATAAAATATTTTTATTCAAATCCACTTTAATAATATCCAATCAGACTGTACTGTCAAATATATTTTAGTCAACCTGTACACTTCGATAAATTTTGAATAGTGTGAAACACAAACACTTTGAAAAATATCATAATCATTTATTCATTGACAATAAAATACTGTACTCAATCCAGAGAAAATATTGAACAAACTATCTATGTATTAAATGTAAAGTAGGATACAAAAAATTGTAAATAGATTTTCAGTATAACCAGATCTGCCGATCTAAAAACAACTTAATTAAAGTTTAAATAAAATAAAATTAAAAATATTTTTTTTTAATTTGAAATATAATGTATCTAAATAGATTTCAGATACAAAAGGAAGTCTTAGGGTTTAGGGCTCTGGTACTACGCCCCATATTAAAGGGAGCTCTATTCTCCTAACCACTACAAACCCATGTCATTAATAAAAATAATAAATAGAAGCGGACCCAAATGACTACACTGAGGTGCACCAGAAGTAACTGAAATTTCACAAGAGGCAATAGGAATAAAATACGCTGTCTACGGCCGGAGAGATAGGAAGAAATCGATTGGACGAAAAGAGATGGAAAACTCAACATAGTATGTTTGAGCAACTTGTGTTAATGCGATCAAAGGCCTTACTAAAAGCGGTATAACTCAATCAACCTGTTCACAAGCGGAAATTCAATTGTTTGAGAACTCGTTGAAGTCATTTATTTGCCTTTGATGAAACCAGGACACCCACAACGATTTACAGTGACAACTAAGGACATAAAAAACCATTACTTCAAAAACTTCTTTAAAAGTTCCGGTATCTCATCTTTGACAAGTTCCAGTATTTTCCTATGCCCTTGGCTATCACGAGATCTGTACCACAATATGCCCACAAGGGGTTACGGAAACTAGAGAGGGAGAGATTCGTCACATGTTTAAATTCTATATGACTTAACATGTGTCAAATGTGACCAATGTGAAAACCCTACCTAGTAAATGGAAAAAGGGTTAAGTTCAAGTTGCTTTGCTAATTGCATTTAACTGAATTCAACCTCAATGTTACTTGTTGGCTTAAAATTATAAATTCAGTTTTTTTCCGCTCTATAGAATCAAAACACCTTAAAAACTCGAAGTTAAATTTTTAAACGAATCATTTCCACTGTAGCTCGAGTGCGAAATATTGAAAAGTGGCTTGGAATCGAATATTGCCTGTTTGCCTGAATTGGAAAAAAACTTTTGCATATTCAATCTTTGACTCCTCAAAACTAAAAGTACAGGCTCTATAGCTATGCTAAATAAGATGCTATCAACATTCTCTTCAACTTTATTCTGTGCATCAATGTAAATTTAATTTTTGTGTTTAAATTTCTCTGAGGGAAAATTATAGAATCGCAATTCTACTTATCTGTTAAAGATTATTTTAAAAGAAATGTTATTGATTACTAACCGGAGATAAGTTGAAAGCGTTGCCGCCATTTCAAACTGTCTTGCTATCTGTTTCGGCCACTTTTGAAACTTTTACAAAAACACTGTGAAAGTGGAATCATCTCGCTACATTCAAACATTGAAACTATGTCCTTGCAGACTTGATTTAATCGTCTGCTGCAAAATTCAATCATTTCCACTTGAGTAGTGAAGCCCCCAATTAAGAAACTCAAGAAGAATCCTTTTACAATTAGTCAAATTCGTGATGGAACACAAAAAGACTTGCTCAACTTCTACGCTGAGCTTTGCTTTTAGCTGCGAACAGTAAACTGAGCAAGTAGTCCTCGCGAAAAGGTCCTGCAGGGCAGAGCCTGAAAGCGCAGCATAAAATCGATGAACTTTCAATTTGCAATCATTAAAATTTTTAATTGGTTCATATTCTCGGCTGCTCTTTCAAAGGCATTGATTTTCGTCTTTTCGAAAATAATCCGTTTTAGACGTATCTTATGGCACCTGCTGAAATTTTTTGCACCCCGAAAAGTCGAAAGAGAATTAGATCTGCATTTTTGAGTAGAACACAAATGAAAAGACTCACTCGAGGTTATCACTAGTTGCAATTATAGAGTTCGTACGAATTGCGATGCACCACTGAATGACATTTTCACTTTATTTCTGGGGTTAATTGAAAAAAACGTAAGCCAGCCAAACAATACTTTTTTTCCCGCTCATCTCTGTGCACGACATTTTCGCGAGCCCGGCTCAGTTTAGCTTAACAGACTAATAAAAGCTTCTACGTAACGGAGAGCAAATAATTCCTCCACCGCCCCCACTAGGGCTTTAATATTTCAAGATGTTTCCGGAAATTCAATAAAGAGTCTTGGCAAGTTCATCTTTAATTTGTTTACTGTGCGGCTCACGCAGGTCTTTTGGAAGTAGCGGTTACACGTTTTATGATATTTTTGCTTAGAGAAGCTGTAGTGGAGTGAATTCAAGTTCTTTTATAATAAGATTCAGCAAAAGTGCGTATATGACGTTCCAATTGTCATTAGCTTTAACTCGTCGACTTTTTCTCCTCGTGATTCTTCACAGCAATAAATTTATGAACTTCCTGTCATGCTAACCAGATAAACCTCTGCGTGCAAAATAGTTTTATTTTATTATATTAAAACATATTGTTACAACCACTTCAGGTGAACAATAAACCTAGCTCAGGAGAAGGGCGGGTTTAAAACAATATATATAAAAATCAAACACCTTTTTGTTATTGGGCGGCACGTAGTTTTGTTTCCGTCAATGATTTCGAAAAAAACAAAAAAAAATTGCTATTGTGAGGGTTTGGTGGTTTCTTCCACGTAAAATGTTACTAAAATGGAATATATATTATTGAATTATCTGGATAATTATAATGTTTCTATAGCTGCAGATTTGACTATATACTATTATCATAATATTGGGTTATCCAATGGGTGTCTACAGAGTTCAAGCTTAATACTATCGTAGAGCTATGATGTGACATAGGTTTATCTTGGTTTGTCCTTTTGTATATATTTCTTTCGTTATTCGTGAGCGAGACCTGTATGTTTTGACAGGTTCTGTGTTTGGTCCTCGTCGGATTGAATTTGCTTTCCTTCGGGTCTGTATCTGCTATTCTTCAGTAATCTGTTCCAAAATTATATCCATCGAAAAATGGTTTAATAAGACTCGTAACTCGCAGAAATTCGTACGACTTAATACAGGGTGTTTCATCTGATCTGACGTGCTAAATTGATTAGGGTGATAGATCACAACTAGACAAACAAAAAATTGTATGGCAGGGGCGGGGGCAATCTGAAGGGTTTGGGACTTACAGGGTGATTCATAATTTTCAGTTTATCATAGTATGCACATTACTCTTTTATTTTTTATCTCTTAATCTACCCAAAATAGCGACATCAAACAATCGCTAAAAACTACTATCCCAATGGTCTTTCCAAAATTGTCAACAATGTTGATCTAACTCTTACCATAACATTTACATTCACTTCCAAAAGTTAAAAAAAAATTGTTTTAGATTACCTAAAGTTTAGCAGTTTCCAAAATTTTCTCTGAAATTCATGTAATTCGTACACTCGTCTTTACTTTTTATTAGATTGCCCATCTTATTACCTTTTCATAAAGGTACAACATGTCTACATCGAGAAAATATGTAGAAATTTATACATAGAAATCCTATCGGAGAATATTATAAAAATCAACAAATTAAAGAAATTAAACTCAAATTAATTCTAAAATGCTTTTTATTGAATTTAAAAATAGTAAAAATTAGTCTTAATAAGTAACAAAAGCCGTTCAAAATGTCCACCGCCACTTTGGATGCATGCCAACAATCTCCTTCTAAGTCCCTATTTAAGGCGTTTTGCAGCAAGCCTCTCCCGTATTTTCATCGCTGCATTCCCAATCCGGCTAACTAAATCCTCCCTATTGTTAACTGGGCTTAAATAAATTTCATCCTTCATTGTTCCCATACCAAAAAGTCCAATGGGGTCAAGTCTGGAGATCTAGCAGGCCAAGGAATCGGTGCACCTCGTCCAATCCAGCGGTTAGGAAATTTTTCACTTAGTATTACCGTCACAATGTTAGCCATATGCGCTGGTACTCCATCGTATTGGTGAAACATTCCCTTAAGATTATTCATAGGGTTCTCTTCTATTAGATCTGGCAGTGTATTGTCCGCATAAATTTCACTATTAAACACTTGCGGCAAAATGAATGGTCATACCAAATGGTTGCCGATTATACCAGCCCAAACGTTGACACTGAATCTGTCCTGGAATAAAGTCACCTTTGCCCTGTGTTGGTTATTGTTCGACCAGTTATGGAGGTAATGGAAGTTTGTGATATCATTTCTGGTGAATTGGCATTCATCTGTCCACAGAATTTGCTTTAGAAACGCTCTGTCGTCAATGTCGCGTTCCAGAAGTCAAGTGCTAAATTTCAGTTTTCTCTAAGAATCTCCTTCCAGTAGTCCTTGAGCTGGGTGATGATGCTATGGACGTAATCCACCTCGATGAATAACCCTCCAAACCTTAGATGACGACACTCCTAATCGCCTTGCGACTCGACTCGTACTCGTCTCAGGGTCCTGCCTCACGATGGTGATTAATTGCTGCTCAACGTCGGCAGAAGTTCCCAAAGTTTCGGGAAATGTCTCCATGTCGTGTGAAGTTACACTTCCTGTTTCTTTTAACCTTTGGAAAGTAAGTGTAAATACCCCTCTTTGGGGTGCTCGCCGGTAAGGTAATCTCCTTTCATATTCCAGTACAGCCGCTCTCTCTTTTCCGTCTACTACACCATAAATATAAATAATATCCGCGTATTCCTGAAATGTAGATTCTACCATTTTTTAATAATTTTTGATTAAAACCACACGTACTTATTGATTTTTTTTCTAACTATGATAGGTATTCTTGCTGACTGACCCTTTTTTATAGCAAAATTTCCATCAGGGTGTAAATTCCGGCTAACACAAGCTAATATGGGCAATAAAACAAAATTACACTAACATTTTTATAACTTTTTTGCAGCAATAATTAGAATTAATTACCTGTTAACCCAAAACAAACATTTTCGACCTTTTATCTTAAAAATTTTGTTTCTTTAAAGAATTTCCTACCTAAAGTGCAATAAAATAATTAGGGAGTTCTAAGGATGCGGTTTGTCTAATCCTTTGTCTACCTTGCCATATTGCACCTTTTTCAAAAGATAATAAGATGGGGAATCCAATAAAAATAAAAGAGAGGTGTACAAATTACATGAATTTCTGAGAAAATTTTGGAAAATTCTGAATTGTAGGTAATCGCAAACAATTTTTTTCACTTTTGAAAGTGACTGTACGTGCAATGGTAGGAGCTAGATCATTAGTGTTGAAATTTTTTTAAAGGTCATTAGGATAGTGGTTTTTTAGCGTTTGTTTGATGTGGCTGTGTTGGGTTGATCAAGAGATAAAAATAAAAGAGTGATGTGCATACCATGAAAAACTGAAATTTATAAATCACCCTGTAACTCCTAAACGGTTGAGATTGCTGTCTTCCCTGCCATACAATTTTTTGTTTAGCTAGGTGAGATCTATCACTTAACTCATTTTGCTACGTCAGATCTGAAACACCCTGTATAATTTATTTTGGGGAGACCAGGGCAAAACGACATTCGGGGTAGAACGGGAAATGCGCTATTGTGAAAAATTTACTGTGTTTGTTTATAATTTTAGGAAGTTTAGTGACAAATAACGAAGTGCTATGAGATTAGCAAGCAAGTTTTAACAGTATTTTCAACCAAAAACCATAGCTGTATTATTGAATTAGATATTGGGTGCCTTTTACTATTTAAGGTTAGAAGTGACTAGTTTTATTTGAAAATATGTATGTTGGGGAAACACGATCGAGACATAACGGGATAGTATCCCATCTTGCCCCGTGTTTACGAAAAATGTTGTATAATGTTTCTAAGATTTTCTTATTTTTTTCAGTCAAGATGGTCCGTAATTATAAACAAAAAACAGATAGCGCAAAATGGGAAGAGGATGATATGAGAAGAGCAGTCAACGCTCATATTTCTGAAGAAATAGGATTTCTCAGAGCTTCAAGCCCTTATAATGTGCCTAAATGTCTTATGATTTTGTCGCTCATGTTAAAAGCCTTCAAGTAGGAGATGAAACTTTTTCTGATCACTTTCCGTTGTGTCTCATATTATGAACTAATGCCCCCCAAGGAAATCACTGCATCCATTTCACTATTGCCAAGTTTAAGCTGGAACAACCAAGATAAAGAAATCTATAGTCAGAGAGTCAACGATTTATTTGAAAGCATCTGTTCACAAGATACAGGTTATGAAATTCATAGCTTGGTTGACATTATAAAACAATCTTCAAAGCAAAGAGATGAATTTGACGGCGAGTGTCTCCGAGCTCATAGGGTCTCTTTTAAATGGTTACGAATCTTACGATGAACTAAATGTACCTACACTTGCCCGAACTACGTACTTGAACTATAACAAAGCGTTTAAGAATCTTTGCAAAAATAAAAAGAGGTCTTATCTCGAGAATCTGGCCTGCAAACTTAATGCTGCTGGTGATGCTAGGACCTGGTGCAATTTTGCAAAAGAATTGAGTGGAAAAATATGTAATTGGTTCAACTATTGATATAAAATCCCTTGAAAAACACTTTAAGGTATCATATTACTTGGTCCCATATTACTTGAACTTGCGTAGGTCCTAGTTGGTTTTAAGGACAATAAGGCACCGGGACCTGACCGGGTGCCTTATGAAATTTACAAGAATACACCTGAAAGATTCCGTAATAAATGCTGACTTCATATAATTGCTTATTCGAAGACATTTCTCCAAGTTTTGGCACTTCTATTATGTTCCTAATCTTCGAAAAAGGTTATATTGAGCAAGTGGAAAATTACCGTGGCTTATTCTTTATGGATACAATTATCAACATTTTTGTGGTTATGGCTGTGGTTTGGGGTTTTACTCAGCATGAACACGTTGAAAGATTACAACATTTCTTTTTTAAAAAGCTTTTTTACCTGCCGGATCAGACGCCTTATTATGCTCTCACTTTGGAGACAGTCTGTCTGATCTATATATTTATACTTTATGGTTACGAAGCAGAGAGATTGCCCCATAAACTAGCTTGGATTATGGTAGAAAAAGAACTGTATTGGCATAATACGTGGACTGAGTTATGTGAAAAATTTGACATTTAGTTAAACTTGAAAGATGAGAATCCGCGAAATATTAAACACAAATTTTTTACATTAGTTCAGGCTGAAGATGCTTGTCTTAAGCGCAAGGCTGGGAACAGAGCTGGATGTACAATCAGACATGGTCTCTATGAGAGGCTCGGTTATACACCCGAATACAATTATTTTAAGAACGATTTGTCCTATCCTGTCTGAATATCGATTATTGATTTTTGGTAAAAGGATATTTTTATAAGTTTAAGTTATAGACATTCTGAATGGAAAGAATAACTACGACGACCTATACGAATTTGTTCAGAAGGCTTGGAAATACAGAAGTTTTCTTGTGGTTGAATTTAATGATTAACACTGTCTACTCTTTTCCTTTTCTCCATCTTTTTATTATTCTTGTTATTGATTACGGGACTTACTTTTGAAACTATACAGGTATTCAGAATTACATATTTACTATAGCCAAATTAATTTATTAAGTGAAATTTCGTGAATTTTATTTTAATTTATTTTTTTCTGTATTACTTATTGAATTTATGATTGAAAACATTATTTAAGCCAACCAACCAGACGGCTTTGACGCCATTGTTGCTGTTTATAGTCTCACATTGTCTATTGAGATGTATTTAGGAGTTAAGAATATAAACTATTTATTATTATATTATTATTATATATAATGTTCCTAAATCAACTTTAGAACGTAGTGTCAAGAAAGCGCGGAATCATATTATGAATGAAGACACAGAATCAGATACTGACTATGGAAAAAAACGTTTTGGACGGAGTTTTCAGCAAAGAACAGGAGAATGAATTATCTCATTGTATAAAGTCTATGGAAGTACGACTATTCGGTTTAACAGGTAAAGAGCTTCGTGTTTTCGCTAATCAACTGGCTAGAAGAAATAATATTGAATAATCCGTTCAACGCTGAAAACGGAATGACTGGAGAAGACTGGCTAAGCGGATTTAAAAAAATTTTTTTTTTCTAATCGAATAACAAGTTAACGAAACAGTTGTCTTTAGATGCACTTGAATTCGTCCGAGAGCTTCTCGAGCGGTCTCGATGGTATTCCTTCCTCTTTCATGCAGCGCTGTGACCAGGCTCTTGTTTCTCTTTTATGTTATTTATTTAATTTATCTCTTATTTATTATTAGTGGGATTTTTCTGAAGGCAGTGTCTATTTACCACCCTCAAATTGCCACGGAAAGTACACGGAAATACACGGAAAGTACACAGAAATACACAAGGAGTACACGGAAAGTACACAAAAATTATACGGAAAGTACATGGAAATTACACATAGAAATAACACGGAAAGTACACGGAAATTACACGGAACTACACGGAAAGTACACGGCACAACACGGAAAGTATACGGATGTACACGGAAATTAGACGGAAATAACACGGGAGTACACGGAAATTACACGGAAATACAAGTACACATTTCACGGACTACACGGAACTACACGTAAGTACACGATAAGTGCAAATAGTCTCCTCCATATTCATATTACTGGTAATAGTTTATCACAGCCTGTTCTAGATACAAACCTGGCGGGGGAGAGATACACCTACTCCTCCCAGAAAGACTAATAACAATTTGACGGAAAGTGTTGCGTACACATTCCGTCAAATTTTTATTGATTATTTGCACTTATCGTGTACTTACGTGTAGTTCCGTGAACTTTCAGTATACTTCCGTGTACTTTCCGTGCAATTCCTTGTACTCTCCGTGTACTTCCGTGCACACGGAAATTACACGGCAATTTGAGGGTGGAGAGTCTATTTACCACGGCAATTTGAGGGTGGAGAGTCTGTCTACCAGTAATATAAATATGGAAGTGACTATTTGCACTTATAGTGTACTTAAGTGGACTTCCGTGTAACGCGTATAAATGTTGCGCGTACACGGACACGGCCGATGCGAATAGACACTTCCTGAAATTTGTACTTGTACTTTCCGTCTAATTTCCGTGTACTTTTCGTGTATTTCTGTGTACTTTCAGTGTACTTTCCGTAGACACTGCCTTTAATAAATTGATACTATACTATACATTTTGAATTACTTTTTCGGAATCATTAAAACTCACAGAAAACTAATACTGATATGAATTTTTCTTTGTAAAATGATTTTACGTCCCCAGTGTATGTATTTTGGTGGAGTAATAGCACATCTTACGAAATTGTAGAAATATTTAATCAAATGTGTGATACATTGTACATATTCATATATTTATAAAGTCCGCCCAGTAATAAGTGTTGACTGGCTGTTAAACCTCAATCCACCGTTTGTTGTTAGGCCAAAAGATGTAATCAAGAACTATTTGACCGCCAGCAATATAAAGCAAGTAGTGAAATTATCTACTTCGTCTCAGTCAAGGTAACAAAACAAAAACACAAAACATAAATTAAAACATGTTCTCCATTCGTTGTCTGCTTGCCAATCGGTATCGGAATTGTATATGAATGATTGTAGGAAAATATTACGACTACACAACATTTTTATTATTGTTTCCCAGTTTAATTGGAAAACAAAACACGTGTCTTGTTTTTCAACCTCTTACACTGGCGCCTTGAGTTCCTAAGCCTACCAAAATTTATGACGCGGAAAAGACACATATTCTGAAAAACATGTTTACGATATTATAAGACTAAGCCTGAAAAACATTTTTATTATCAAAGTACTTGGCAATTTTATTAGCCCACCTTAAGTTTTCTGAGGTAAACATATTCATGTCTAACCTAAAACTTGGGTAAGTTGCTCATTTTCATAGAATGAAGTTGACATCTCCCAGACGTGATTCATTTAGTCCTTTCGTTGCGGCGATGAATCAGTTAATCCTCGAGATTGCCTTCGAGACCATGATTTATGGCTTGAAGCAAGTAACCTTGTGTACCAGTTTTTCCCATCAATTTACTACGCAATGTCATCTTTGTGATACTTGCTAGCGTGTTTCATTCCACTTCTTATAAAAACAAGATGGAGTCAATTTGGTTGAAAGAAAATTTCAAATGATTTAGCAAAATCCACCCTATCGCTGTAGCAAAAAGCAATTCATGAAAAGAATTTCGCATTTTTTTTCTTGTTTTTCAGTCGTTTTGGGTAATGCAATGACGCCGACTGGTCCTTTCAGTTTCCCATCCCCACTCAATTCAGGACACCGGAAGTATAAGATATTTGGCAACGAAAAGTGCTCCATGCAGCATTTCAAGGGAGTGGTTAGCTATCGCAAATAACCTCTATATAGTAGTGGGTGGACTCCTTATAAGGGGGAGATCTTGGCAACAACCGAGAGCCTAGAAAAACACCAAGAATTTATGGGAGTCTTTATGATCTAATAAACCTCAAAAACAACTGTGCAAATATCTGAAACAAGTTGTGTTCTCTGTATTCACCTGCACAGGTAATTCCTAACGACCTCCAAAGAAAATAAGAGTTTTCTTCAAGGGAATATAGCAGGTGAGTAGGCTTGGAGATAATGACGCTTCTAAAAGAGGTGAAAGGACTAGCATAACTTTTCGAAAGTTGTGATAATGTTATGGTAACGGTTTTGTGTTCAGAGAGTTATTTTCTGTTTGAATTATTATATTAAATACATACTTTCACAGGAATAGACTTATGTGATAAAAATGATTATTTCCAAAATATGTACACGTAAGTGATAAAAATAAAAGTGCACCGTAAGTTGTAGCAATGAAAAATATATTTTCTCCGGACGAAAGAAAACATCAATTTTAATTTTATGACATCCTTAATTTGAATGACACTTTTATAGCAATATTTACCTAGTGCTTAACAACAATAGTAGAATTAGCAAAGATATTTGTTAAAAATGATACAAAAGAAGTGGAACTGATTGAATGTCAATTTGCTATTTAATGCTCGTTCGTCATAAAATAAAAACTTAAAATTTGTGTAACTTACATAAATTGTAAGCACGTGTGTGTGTTTGTATTATATGAGATCCAGCAAATATTACGAATTGAAAAGAAATCGAAATCTGGTTTAAGATGGGTAATCCAATAAAAATAGAAAAGAGGTGTCCTAATTACATAAATTTCGGAGTAAATTTGGGAAATGATGAGTTTTAGGTAATTGCAAACCATATTTTCACTTTTGGAAGTGACTGTACCTGAAATGGTAGGAGTTAGATCAAGATCAGATAGTAGTTTTCTAGCATTCGTTTGATGTCGCTGTTTAGGTAGATCAAATCAGAAAAATAAAAGAGTAATGCGCATATCATGAAAAACTGAAATTTATGAATCACCCTGTAACTCCCAAACGGTTGAAATTGCCCCTCCCCCCTTCTTAACAATTTTTTGTTTGGCTAGGTGAGATCTATCATCCCACTCATTTTAGCACTTCAGATCTAATACACCTTGAATACAGTACAGTCGCGATAATTTCAACATTTGATACGTTCAACTCGCGGTATTTTCAACTACGAATCTCAATTATTGGCCACTCAATAATTTGAATTGTATACTCGATAATTTGAACTCATGTACTTTTTCTATTTCAAATGGTTACGTAACAGTACCTACATGCATAATATACATTTAGAATCTAAAGAAGTGTTCTTGTAGCACATAAGAACTATAGCATCACTACAACCTAAATCTCTGGGAAGTGCTTCATGTAGAGAATGCGTGTGCCTACCGGCTTATTGCGTATAACTGAACCTAAAACTGCGGGCAGAATTTGTCTATTTACTTCAGTCGAATACGCGTGCGCATAAGAAAAATGCCACCAAAAATTAAGCATAATAAAACCCACAAATTTCTGTCATTAAAAGAAAAAATTGATCTTAATAATTTAGCAAAAGGAGTTGGTGGCCAAAATTTGGCACTTCAATACAAAGTGGATAAATCAACAATTTCCCATTTGAAAAAGAATGAAACTAAGCTAAAGAAAATTGCTACGGAATTAACTTATTTCTCCGTGGTGGAATGCATACCTAGGGTCTCTTAGAAAAGAGTGCAGAAAGACCTTTAACCTGGCGAAAGCCAATAGGGAAATGCACTCGTGGGACTGCAACAAGGACAGACTGAAAGTCTATAAAAAGGAACTCTGGAGGGCTCAGAGGAAATCGGGGAGGATCTACTGCGATAAAATATCGGAAACTCAATAAAATCCTAGCTACCAATCTAAGTATTCCTAGCTATCTGGTTCAGGCTGATGGTACTTGGACCTCATCAAGCGTAGAATCTTTGGGGATTTTTTTTGAAACTCATTTTCCAGGAAGCTCCGTAACCTTCCTCCTTCTCTCGAGCTGGCGGATGTTATTACGGAGTCCAAACTCTGGTGGGCTGTAGACAGCTTCATGCCGTTCAAGTCTACGGGTCCTGATAGTATTGTTCCTGCCGAGCTCCAACGCAGCTTCGATCTTATATTGAATTGGCTGATGGCATTGCATAAGGGATGCCTTGACTTGACCTACAACTGTTGCTCTATACTCCTGCAAGAGGGCTATCGGTGGGCAATGGGGTTTTCAACCCAAGTTAACGCACTGGCTCTATGTTGCAGTCATTAGGCCAATCCTGTTGTATGGTGGGGTTGTCTGGTGGCCATCACTGGACAAAGCCACTTATCTCAACGTTTTGAGAAAGGTACATAGGTCGGCCTGCATCTGTATCACCGGGGCACTACGGACCACTCCTACTAATGCTCTGGAGATACTTCTCCATTTACTTCCATTAGATCTGGTGGGAAAACAGATGACTGCTAATGCTGCCGTTCGACTTACAGCCGCATCTCAGTGGTCCAATACTAGACTTGGGCACTCTACAATTCTGGAATCCTTTTCGCTCCAAGCCAGGGTTGAGTAAGATGGCAACACAATTCCCTGTGGGATATCCGTTCAAATTTACACGGACGGTTCAAAACTACAGGGCAGGGTGGAGGGTGTAGGGTTTTCTCAGAAGCATTGCACATTATCCTGTCCTTCCGTCTTCCGGATTACTGTAGTGTGTTTTAGGCAGAGGTCAGGGCTATTCATGAAGCTTTGATTTGGTTGAAGGGGAACGAAGCTCTTGTAAAGGGCATCTGATAGAAGATAGCCAGGCTGCTTTGTTATCCCTTGATTCAGTCCTATTGACGTCTAGGGCTGTTAATAGCTGTCGCTCAAACATAAATGAGTTGGCTGAGCGGGGTCTCGAGGCACAGGGATACCCCAAGAAACTACGTGGCAGATGAACCTAGCGAACCACAGATGGACAAACGCCACTACGTGCCATACGTCCAGACATATCTGGCCTAAGCTGGATCTTAGGCGCTCCAACTGTCTGATGTTGAGGGGCAGATCTTTCCTTGGTATAATTACTGGGGTTATCACAGGTCATTGCCCTATTGGCTTACACGCGAAGTGACTGGGTATCTTCTCAAACGACTTCTGTAAAAGCTGTATGGACGAGGAGGAGGAAACTATTTTCTAATTCCTCTGTAGGTGCCACTGGCACGCAGGCGGAAGTCCTTCTTGGATGAGTATTTCTTCGATAGTCTTTGCGAGCTAGCGGCGATTGACGTTGCAGATATCTGGCGTTTCATCGACAGCTCCGGATGGTTCCAGTGAGGAAGTGTTGGGAATTCTTTGATTCCCGTGGCATCACAATGGGCCTATTGTGTCTAAGTGTCACATGAACCTAACCTAACTTATTTCTGAAAAAAAAAAATTTAAAAGCGTTCCTAAGAACAGAAAACGCACTTCAACAAAGAAAAAAGCATATTCCAGTGTCTGGCGCAATTTTTATAGCAACAAATTTCGTGATGGTAATGATGATGGTAATTTTAAAGCAAGTCAGGGTTGGTTGGACAACTTTTAAAAAAGACATGGAATACGACTGCTTAAAATTTGTGGCGAAAAACTATCCAACAAACCAGAAAGTGCAGATGGGGTTTTGAAAGAATTTAAGGACATAGTTTCTGAATTAAATCTTTCGCCAGAACAAGTACACAATGCTGATGAGTCTGGTTTGTTCTATTAGCTACTTCCTTCAAAAGTAAAGAAAAGGTGACTCTTCTTGTTTGCACCAATTCATCTGGAAATAATAAATTTAGCTGCTTGTAATAGGGGAATCACGCAATCCACGGGCTTAACAAAATGTGAAAAACATGCCAGTTACCTATGAATCTTCCCGCAACTCTTAGATGACATCGGAAATTTTTTCAGGATAGTTTAAGAGATCTTTTATACCTCAGGTAAGTTAAATGAAAATGTTTATATTTTTAGTAACTTTGCTAAATTTATGGGTCGGATCTCATCTTTTAGCCCGAAACCTTCGTGGAATTCTTTCGGTTCCGATCCGCATCACTTCTGGGGTGCCATTGGGTAGTCACCTTGGTCCATAACTGTTCATTATTTACATCAATGATGTATCGCTAATTCCATTATATTCGAGAAATTTGTGTTACGCCGATGATGCAAAGTTATTTCGTTCTATTTCGAGCGATCTTGATGGAACACCAATGGCAGAAGGCGACCACGTGAGAATTCAAGAGGAGATAGTCAAGAAATAACAGCTGATTCCCTGTAAACGTGTCTAAATGCATTGTCATGCCCTTTTCGCGTGAAAGAAATCTTCTGCTGTTTAGTTACTCCATGGATGGACGCTCTTTGATTAGACTTGACAAATCCAAAGATTGGGGGTCTTCTCTTTTTACGATCACATTGATGCTATTCTTGGTAAGGCTAATGCTACTTTGGGCTTCGTTAGGAGGTCGTCTAAGGAGTTTAATGATCACTCGAATCCCTAATTGTACATTCTTGAGTATGCTAGCCCAGTGTGTTCTCCTTTATATGGAGTCCATGTTAAGCGTACCGATTCCGTCCAACTTAGGTTTTTAAGGTCTGCTCTTCGTTACCTTTCATGTAATAATGACCAACTTCTGCCTCCTTACGCTGATAGAGTTAAATTGTTATCTTTGGACTGCCTGGAAATCAGATGAAATAATGCCGGGGCTGGTTTTAAGCTCGAGTGCCTGCGGGGGGCTATTAACTTTCTAAAATTTGCTAATATGTTTTAACATACCTATTCCGTCACGCTCCTTGAAGAGTCACGACTTCCTTCATACTTTGCACCACCGTACGTAATGGACGTAATGAGCCAGTTACAGCCATGTGCCACATTTTCAATTCGGTATATGATCATAAGGACTTTCACTTGTCGAAGGGCATAATAAAAAGCCAATTGATGGGTCAGCCTAGTTAGGATTTTTTCTATTTTGTATATAGATTTAAGTTTGTACGTAAGTTTGCTTTATCTAATCAGCATTTGATGAATCCTAAATAAATAAATAAAGACTCTACTTCTGTTAGATAACGATACATGTCACCCAAAGGCAAATGAGTTAGTCAGAGAAGATGGATTAATTAAAGTCATGTTTCTTCCACCAAATGGAGACGGAGTTGGATCAATGCGTTGAGCGGCAAGACCACCATGCCATGGGTCCCGGGTTCGAGCCCAGATGACCGTGAGCTTTTATTAAGAAATTAAAATAATCCACTCTGTCTCTGGGCTGTTGTCTTGCTCGCAGCAAGGCAAAAACAAGACTCAAGCTTCCTCACTCCCCTTACCCCAATTCCCTTCGGGTTAAAACCATGCGAATGCATCAAAGGGTTGTCCCCAATGATTTGGCCACATCGTATTTAAAAAAAAACTTTAGCAAAGGAGCAAAGGCTCGCTTGCTTGGGAACAGTAGGTGCAATGAAATGAACCCACAAGCTGGTTTGGAAGCCATTTTACACGTTCAACCCATAGAACTCTACACGAAAAGAATGGCAACCTTGGCAGCTCTCAGACTCAGAGAAAACAGCCAATGGATACCACAAAATTTTCGACATGCAGTCATACTGAACTTCTTTAATCAAAATGGGTTGCACCCCTCAACGGATTATATGAAACCACAATATGACTTTAGAAAACCCTTTTCGGTTATCATACCTAACAGAGAAGATTGGAAGCACCCTGAAAATACAATTAAATGAACTGCCATCTTCACAGATGGATCGAAAACAGAAAAGGGGATTGGGGCTGGAGTTTTCTCGGGAGCATCGCAAATAACTAAGTCGTATAGACTCACCAACGAATGCAGCATATTCCAAGCGGAATTACGCTATAATTAAAGCTGCACTTACTGCCCAACAAAAACAGATGTCAGAAACTGAGATCACTATTTGTGTGGACAGTCAAGCTGCATTCAAGGCGCTGAACTCCAACGTGATAAGGTCAGAATATGCGAAAGACTGTATCAGAGCCCTAAGAAATATTTCACACCATACGCTTAGGCTCTGCTGGGTTCCAGGACATGTCGGTATAGAGGGTAACGAAAAAGCCGACGAACTGTCCAAAAATTGTTCAAGTACAGACATAGATATGCCGGTGGAAAGGGTACACCCTCCCCTTAACACAGCAAAAAGTCAAATTGATAGATATTACTCCAACATGACTTCGGAACGGTGGAAAATATCAGTTACTGTATCACAACACGACACTTTCGAACACTAGTCGGCGATGACCGGACACTGCCCCATAGGAGCTATGGCCATTAGACTCGGCGTACCATCGAATGAGTTCTGTAGAAGCCGCAGAGATGAAGAAGAAATTGAGTCCATAGTGCACCTGCTCTGCGAATGTCCGGCTCTAAAAGAACGACGACTCGCCTGTTTGACAGCAAGGTTATTTGACAATTTGGACGACCTAGCTGAGATAGCACTGGTGGACCTAAATAGATTCATACAGAGATCTGGGTGGTTTTAAGTTCTGACCATGCTTCT
Source organism: Leptarthrus brevirostris (assembly GCA_964036015.1). NCBI lineage: Eukaryota > Metazoa > Arthropoda > Insecta > Diptera > Asilidae > Leptarthrus > Leptarthrus brevirostris. Next base: position 194,862,603 of record OZ038371.1, read on the forward strand.
TCTTTTTAAGGGCATTCACAATGGTCCTTCATGGCCTCCGAGTGAACTTGGTGCTTCTTAGCAACAAATAGCCTGACTAACCAGCCAACCACCAAATAGGTTAATTAAAAAGGGTTAGAAGAAGTAAATTTGACCCTGAAATTAGAGGAGGAATTCTAAAGAACCAACATAAAAGGTACAAAATTTGGAAAGAAGAGGCAGTCACATAGGACTACACATTATATAAGGTAAGTTTAAAAGCTAAGTACATTCTTATATATATATATATATATATATATATATATATATATATATATATATATATATATATATATATATATATATATATATATATATATATATATATATATATATATATATATGAGCATTTCCATTACTTTTGTAAAAAGTTGTGCGCAGCTACTTCACCGATTTCGCTGAAATTTTTTTGGATATACTAGTCGTGGAAAGAAGATGTTTTCCCAAATTTGAAACTAAAAAAAAACGCGGAAAAATCTTGAAAAATTATTCACTCATTTCTAAGCGTATTTCTCGCAAACAATGTCCCGGCATAGAAAATATAAAAGTAGTGTTGATGAATGAAGCTATGATACGGAATATAGACAATACCACAATTAAACTTATACGCCAGCTATGTACACTTGTAAGCGTTTAACAATGAATCCACTCAAAACGGCAGTCGGCCAAATATCATTTTGCATCAAAATCATAAAAGGCATTCCTAGAAATAGGACCAATTATTGGAATTTCAATGGTTGCATTAATTTAATGGATTTTTCTGAGAACTACTTAGTTAGAATGCAGAAATAAATGTGATGTTACTAAGATACTTCTATGTAATATGTTTGATGTGATGTTAACGTGAAGACACAACGTGCTTAGGAAGTTATGGACAAGATTGGGTCTGTTTTTTGTAGGAACATGTGGGCCGAATGCAGAGCCGGATCTACGAATTTACCAGGTTTCAACCTGAAAATTTTCACCGTAGGTCCGGGTCTAAATCAAACGCGGGAAACCGCATGTAAAAGGTGACAATAATCGTATATTAAAATATTCGTCAGTTGAGCCCGAGGTTAAACCCAGAGATAACATTTTCAGGGAAGGGTCGAGAAGCCTTAAAGTAACTTCTCCGCTTTCTATGATCGCTATAAAATTATAAAAAATTGATAAAACGAAGAAATAAATGATACCAGGACGACCTTTTTTGGTCGAAAATTGTTTAAATTACAGAGGTGAGATTCGGTTGCAATTCAGGTATAAATTATCATATATATCATAAATTATCATATATCATTATATTATATGAGTGAGTGTGAAAAAATATTTTTTCCTTAAACTCCAACTGGAAGTTCTAAAACTGGCAGAGAATAAAAATTAATCGGTTGCAAGACTATTGAGAAATTTTTTTTAAAAAATTCCGAAAAAGGGCGTTATTTTAAGTTTCAAAAAATTCTACCCCCGCCCCTAGAGCATGTAGCAGGTTAAAATTTGGAATATCATCTTTCCACGCCTAGTGTCCCCAAATCGAAATCGCATCTACTTCACGCACGACAACAAAAAATATTGTAATAAGTCTCTATTGTATATAATATGTACTGTGTATAACACATATTAAAATATTGGAGAGTTAAATGCCTTGCACAGTACAAGCCCTGATGATATCGTAGGCTGCAGTCATTTTATTTATTTAATAAAGAGTATTTTGTGGAATCGAAACAAGTATGTTTTTTGGTTTTCAAAGATGCCTAGAAACTGATTCCACCAAGTGTTAAGTGAAAAACAATAAACATAGTGCGATATTGTCCCGAACCCTTGCTAGTCTGACTCACATTTGGTCGGTATTTATTTATATGTAATTGTCAAAAGACAACAAACAATCAAAAATAATAATGAGTATGGGGATAAATTAAATAATAAAAATTTTTTATTTATGTATTGATCAAAATAAATGAATATTTTTAAAGATTAAAATGCTTACCTTTTAGTGTAATTATTATTATTAATATTTGTTCATAAATGTCATTATTCATCATACTCGAAAGTTGGTCGCGTGGAACACAAGGTAAGTTTTTGTCTGGGCCTTCATCTAGTTCGGAAATTGTATTCATTGGGCACATACATACATTTTTGGTCTGAAAAACAAAATATATGTTTAAAGTATCAGGGTCTTCTTCAAAAATAAAGAAAAGGTGTTACATTTTGGTATTACATGCATTGAATAGTTTTAATAATATAAATATGTAGATTTTTGAACCTAATAAGGTTTGTCGTCAGTAAAATGTGTTTCCTGCCTTTAATAAAATAATAAAAACTTTAATACTTGCACTTTTCACTTTAAAAAATTTGGATTTCTGGATTTCTGAGAGGTTTTCATTAAATTTCCAATATTCCTCCAAGTTGCAGTAGTTCGTTATTGTATTTAAAAACTGAAGTACTTTCTTCTGATTTCTACTTTGTCCTAAACATTGATAATTTTGCTGAGCTGTGAAAATAAGCCGTAATTAAGCTCCCCATTGGTGCCCTATTTTGATCCCTCCATTTTTTCCTCAATTTTATTCCAAGAATTTTCTTCCGATACGTCGTTTGATTTATTTTTTTCAATAAAGGAAAGAAAGGCATTATCCGGGTCACGTTTTCTTTACATCCAATTTTTCCGCTCCGAGAAAAGATGAAAAGATATGATAAAGATAAAAGGTTCAAATTTTACGCTTTAGCTTTAAAGCGCATCAATCTGTCCTTGTGTTGTCGATGATAGGCATCGGGAGCTTCTTATGTTCATCGGCTTGAAATTCGGCAGCACTTATCTTAAACGGACAAAAGCTAATAAAGTCGGAATTATGTTGACATAAAACTTTTATTCTCGACAAAAATAAAAAAAATATCGATCAAATAAAGTTAATTAAGACTATAACCACCGAGAAAATACAGGAACTGACTTCTTATTCATTGGTTAGCCAAATGGGTCCACTTTTACCCATTACATATTTAATCAGTTCTCTTCCGACCTAAGACTGAGACTACAATTAAGATTTTGCAAAAAAAGAAGCACCTATTGGTGCACAGGAAATATTTTTCATTGGCATTCGCGTTCTTTCTTTTAATTTCAGTACTGATAAAAAATTTACCCGCAATCAGAATGAAAGCCGAATTTGCTTAGGGACAGGGAACGGAACCATATTCCCACCGAATCGATAGCTTCTCAAGGGATATCCATAATAAATTCATCCATGTGTATCGACTGACTAATGGGATTTGAAGAGCGTAAAATTGGTTCCATGTGAACATGAAATATTTAGTTAATCCTTTAGTTGAACATCCTGAAAGGAGTCTTCCAGATTGCGTCTTGTATTGATTCTGGTGAATGATCTATGACATCAACAACGTGATTTATGGACGTCAACGGCATTTTAAAATGAAAATGTAACGAACGTGAAATCTTTTCACAGACGAAAATTGTTCAAAATTTTATTACCGTCTCAATCTCAGAATGAATATTGATTGATTTTGTGAGTTAAAAGTGTTCGCAGTAGTGACAATGTTGAAGAAAGCTATCGTCAATATAATATTTAGATCAAAAAAGCTTGAAAGCCATTCACTATACACTGTCATTTAAAAGGTACGATAAACTGGAAAATTTCAAATTTCAATATATCAAGAATTTCAAAATTTAAATTAAAGAATGTAACAGGGCAGGCTAGAAAAGGAAGTCCTATTCCCAAACCGTTTTTGGCTTATTTTGTAAGAACTCTTATTATGTTAACCAGACATTTAAGCCTTCCATATGAACCTACCTTACCTTAGCTCGTACTTTTCAAAATTATAAACTTCAAATGACCGTCGCGGTGGAGACCTGCTGTGTCGCGAGTACTACTTAACGTACAGTATCAATTTATGGCTCGTTTGATAGATATTTTCATTTCTTTTATAGTTATTAAGAAAAATTAGAGTTACCAGCCACTTCTGGGTCAGTCAGTGCGAATTTTGGCACTAAATAGGTCAAAATTAAAATCAAAGTTTGATAACTCATTTTAATTTCAAAAACTATAAGTCTGTTTTAGCCCATTATGTCATAAAGACAGCAGGTAAAAAGATATTCGCAAAAAACACCATTTCACCCCCACCACCTGACGCATTGGTGATTTCATAACTTAGAGTCTAGATAATTTCATCCTCTGCAACACCTAGGTTGGTAAATTTTAGCTAGGATGAAAACTGAACAAGTAATTTAATAACAACAAATTTTCCCCTTTTTCAAGATGGCGGCTGTTCCTGCACCCCTCCAACAGCAACAAGTTGGATTTGTAATGAAGAGACGTACCTAACACAATTTGGTTGACTAGTTTGCTATAGTTTAGAAACAATTTCATAGAGTCTATTCTCGTTGGACGAATATCTGTATTTTAGCTAAAAAATCCGAGTGCGGTTCAATATGGATTTCTAGTGTAGAAGACTACTTCTAATACCTTATTTCTGCGAAAAGTAAGGTTAATACAACTAAGAGACTTTTTGCGTCCTGTTATCCAAGTAGAAGGTACAAAAAAACAACATAATGGCGCTGCGGGGGCGGAATCTGCCTCCACCATAAAATCGCGGTTGCAAGACGTGCTGTGCACCATCCCTTCCAGTTACCTGGAATAAAAAAATCTGGTAGATTCGTAAAGTAGAAGTTTGTTGCTTCCGCTTTGACCTGATTCAAGAAAAAATTTCAAAAACTCTACAAATAGCGTGAAATTCAAAAAAGGTTAACAAATTTTAATTTTTTTTGTCTTTCAGCGACCGTAACTTTGTCCTTAATATCGCGAAAAATCTAAATTAGGTTATGGCGAGAATCACATATCTGCCGAACATTTTAAGCCCGAGTTTGTTTTATTCTAACCATTTTAATATATCGAAGTACTGCACCAACTCGAAAAAGATGGTTTGGACATGTTTAAAGTTAAAAGGAAAAGGTTCTGCTTTTCCAGGTACGTCGACGACTACCTGTCTTCCGACAACCTTCACTTAAGGGTAACGGAGGTCCGGAGGTCCCAGGTTCGAATCGCACCGGCGGCGACCAATGGTTGTTTTCTGTTGACAAAAGAGAACACAATAAAAGGCCGTGTGGGTTGCAGAGAAACACCACTAATTCGGAATCAATTTTAAATTTTAGGTCCACTTGCAATCGTTGTCTCGAATCGGGTTATGTTCTTCTCCCGCACGATGCCCCACAAGGGGTTACGGAAACTAGAGAAAGATATAGCAGATTTATTTATGTCTAACACGAGATCTATACTACATGCCAATCCTAGACAGTTTTGGAGGTTTATTAACTTAAAACAACACACACACCTCAGGCTTGGTAATTGTGAGAGCTATGACCCTTTTTAAGTGACCAACTTGCTCCCTGACTTCCTCAACGCCGCGTTCTGTTATTCTGATTTCGCTTTTTCTAACTTCCCTCATTTGTCGAATCTTCCTGATGTGTTTTATGTGGTCCCGACGGTGTCCCCGAGTCGTTCTTGAAAAGATGCGGCTCCACGGTTATTCCTGGCCGCAGTTATTTGTTCAGTCTGTCTTTATGCAGTAATCATTTGCCGGATTTCTGAAGGATTCTGCGATAATCCCCCATCACCAAAAGCGCGACAAGACTGACATAGGTTAGGTTAGGTTAGGGTGGCGGCTATCAACCCTACAGCCGATCAGCCTCACATAGACCAATAAATGGCCCGTTGTGTTACCACATCCGTGGAACCGTGACTGACATATATAATTATAGACCAATACACTATTATCGCAAACTTCTGACACATTGAGAAGACTTTAGAGACTCATAAAAGCGACGTACTCCGCTTCCACTATAGATCGTTCATGGGCTCTGTCCAGCACGGCTTCATTAAGGGATGTCAACCAGCACCAACTTACTCGAATTCGTGGAGCACTGTTTACCCCTAATTAAATTGGGCATGCAAGTCAACTGCATTTGCCCCGACTTTCCCCAGGGTAAAATTTTCGGTTTACTCTTATTCAGAATTTATATAAACTTTGTCTCACTGTTTCTCCCAATCTCCAATGTTCTGTGTTTAACTGACGACGCTAAAATCTTCATTGTGACCTCCGGCGTGGCCAACTGCGTTCTACTGATGTCCGATATGCACATTTTCAAGACTGGTGCTCCAACAACCGTCTTCCATTGAATATCAGCAAATGCACACTGAAGCTCTTTTCGTGTGGTAACCGTCCCATTTTCTTCAACTACTCAATGGGCGGTTTCGCTTTGGGTAGGCGCAACAAGGTCAAGGACTTGGGAGTGGTTCGTAATTCACGTCTCTCCTTCGAAGACCACGTTAAATTCCTAGTTGGCGGATCCAATTCCACGCTCGTTTTTGTTGAAAAATGGTCTAGGGAGCTTGGCAATCCCTACTTAACGAGGCTTTTCTATCCTGGAGTATGCTACCCCAGATTGGGATCCTTAATTCGCCAAAATAACCGGATTAATTCAGTCTGACGCAAATTCCTCAGGTTGACTATTCACGGCCTTTCCTGGCGCGATCCTACCTACCTTCCTGCCTATCCTGATAGGCTCAGCATGATTTCCCTCGACTCTCTTGAAAAGAGGCGCAAGGTCTCCATCTCCGTTTCGGCCTGGACCTTAAGAAGTCATGACTTTCTCCATGTGTCCCATCATCGAACGTTGTCTGAAATGCAGGAGCATATCGCCTCTTTGTCCCGCATATTTAATGAAAACTCTGTCTACATCGAGTTCGATCTTTCCAGGTAGAAAACCGTACTTCAGCTAGTCATCGAACAATGATTCCTCTAATTCTAAATTTAAGTTTAAACCTTATTGTACGTACTGGTATGTATTGTAGTAGTCTTGGCGAATTTTCATGAATAAATAAATGAATAATTTTTAGAATGAGAATAAACCAACCCAAAAATAGTAATTTCACCTGACCCATTATTGCACTATTTCTCTAACAGTAAGGAGTAGATCCTTTCTTTCTAGTCCACTATCAATGTAATAGAGGTTTGCTTTATAAGGTTTGTTTGGTCTCTCTAATCCTAATGTGACAAACATAAAACACACAAAAGCACTGTTCTACTGTAGCCTTCATTTAACTTGAAATGTTATCTAATTCGTTTCACTTATTCCCATGCCAGGGGATATAAATCACAAAATGTGATATCTCAGTGTACATCACATTCATTGCGTGATGGTCTTTTTTACAAATATTTTTCTCTGTCGCCCGAAGAGCAAGAACCGCCACTGTACCACACCGAAATGGTATACTTTATGGGTTATTAATGAGGCGAATTTATCTCGCTACCACGGCACAAGAAAGGGTGAAAGTCTGAAGACAGGCGGGCAAAAAAAGTGTGAATGCACTCCAAGGGAGTTTCCAATTCCAGCTTTTTTCAGTGTGAGGTGACAACACCAATAAAAGTGCTCATACATATTTAACGATCAAACAATGCAACTTCTAAGGGTTGGTTTGGTACATGCCACCAGCATCCAATATCTTTTTCATTAACAAAATTGAAGTAATTAAGAAAGTTGTGAAATAGCACAAGAAGTAGAGATCCAACACTAACACAGCAATTGAAAGGGGAGCCGTGCGACGGTTTCTTATAGCTTCAACCTCAGCACTTCTGTTCTGTTTCCCCAAGGCTTCCATATATTCCTTCTTCCTAGACTGGGGCGTTGTTAGTTTCTGCATCCTAGTGCGTTTCTGCCACGTCGCCGGTAAGACTTTAACAGGATTACATGGTTGTGCAAAGCTTAGTTAGCATGTACCGGGAATTGCTCCGCTGCCTTAATGAAAATTAATGGCAGCTGATTTTATGAGTTTATATTTATGTAAGAATATTACGGCACAGGGTAGATTGCAACTGCAACCAGTCTCCCCGAACATTAAGTTGGCTCCTCTTTTTACTGGGGGAGTACATTTAATGCTTTCGGCTTCATGGCAGTGTCTCGGTTTGTTCACTTTTGATAAGAACTTCTTGCATCTACGGTAGCTCTGCAGACTACCAAATTTATTTCAATTTGATTACTATGAAGGATATAATGTTGAAATGGATAAAAGTAGCAAGTGAATAGTTTAGCAATGTTGGTAATATCATCAGCACAGGGTTACAATATTAAAGATATTAATATTGCATTTATTCGTCGATGTTGCTGCAAGTCCTATGAAAGTATAGGAAAGATTGTTGTTTTTCTGGCTTAGTATATACAATTACTCAAAGTAAAGCTCGGACAGTAAGATTTTTTTTAATTTTTGACGGGAGAGGTGAATATCTTCCAAAAGACACCGGACATCCCGTGCCATCCGGTAGTGTGAGATTCTTATTCACTAAATGTACTTCTCTGGGGATAAGCCGAAACAGACTACATCGGAACAATTTTCGCCCCTCCTAGTCTCTCTTAGTTGTGACAACTGAGTATTCAGTTATCCCACTTTCGCCACAAACCTTGGTTTCCTGGGTCACTGCTAGAATCCTTGACTATCTGCAGAAAGCCATATTGTGCCACCGTCCCTAGTGTTCCTCGCTTTATGCGTTAATTACAACCTTCTCCTCTTCTCTGTCCACGACATTGAAAGATTCCAGGCCATAAAGCTTTAGTCCAGAGCCAGGACCAGTAACCTCCTCCGGATAAGCCGCAGCTAACCCTTCGGAAGGCAGGTCTGCATCTTTTGCTGGTGCGTGTATCGTGGAGATAGCCAACTTGTTAGAGTCTACCATCTCTGCCACCGCCGCACCTGAGGAAGTGCTAGTTATTAATTTGCTAATGGCACCTTCTTCCAGGACTGCTACATCTCTTTCAACCGGCGCAAACTACCCTCCATAGCTGCCGCAGCTACCTTCGAAAGGTAATTTTCCCAAAGCTGCTTCTGTTGTGTTGTGGGTACCGTGGGTATAGCCAAACTGTTAGAGTCTACCCTCCACCTCCACTCCTACAGAAGTACCTGAGAAGACGCCATTCGCGACCCAATTACCCCTGGATCCTGCTGATAGGGGGACACCACTGCAGTCTCTTTTGGCATGGCCTGCTACAACCTTGGAGTTAGGGGCACTTTTCAACAGGTTGACTCCACCCACATTAGTTACTTGGTTACGTTCTAGGATGCATTTTCCGGTTGCTACCGCTTGTAACTGTAACTAACACTTGAGAATGTCCAGATGAGGATCAACGAATCGTAGGGTTTCAGCTCTTCCGTCCATCGTCCAGCAACCTGGGACAGTAAGATGCTAAGACATATTTTCCAAAACAACATCCAAAAAACATAACGGCATTTTAATCTGTCCAAATTTTTCATTGAGGTTATTTCCTCGAAAATGGTTTATGTTGAATATTTATGTATTTACTACGAAAATGAATTATGTGAAGTTTTTCTTTCTAATTTGTAAAATACAATGAGTGGAATTTCGAAAATTACCTTTCTTTGACGGATCGTCGTCCGCTATATTGGATACGCGATCCGCCATATGAAATTGCTCAATAGTCATACTAACGCAGCAAGGTAGAATGGGTAAAATGGGTAAAATTTTGGACAAAGATTTGTTTGTTCTGGAGACGGAGTTGGATCAGTTGGTCGAGCGGCACGACTACCATGCCATGGGTTTTTAAAAATTGAATTAAAAATCCTCTCCATCTCTGGTCTAGCTCGCAGCAATGCAAAAACAAGACATTTAGGTTTCCTCACTCCCCTAACCCTAATTCTCTTCCGGAGAAAGCCATGCTTACCCATCACATATTAAAAAATAATAATAAACGGAGAATCAGCAACAACCCTGGTTCGGTGGTTCGGTTGATGGAGTATCATTCGCATGGTCCTCGATTTAAGATTCCATTTAGCCAATTGTTTATGAAAAATTAGCAACTGATCGAATCTTAAACTGAGTACCATGCCGATGGTACTCCATAAGGCTAACCAGTGCGACATTTGAAGGGAACAACAACTTAAGCAAAGACTCGAGCAATATACTTTTGAAAAAAAAATTTTAGCCACTCACATTCACAAAATGGCGGTATATCGGGTTTCGGGTGTCCGGATTTCCATGAAAATCGGGATAATAAGGTTTTCGTATCGCTGATCACGAATCCAGTGTAAGATTTTCAAAATACAAAATGGCGGATCCAATATGGCAGAATTTTTACCCTTATTTCAAGGATTCCATTGAAAATTGGCCTACGAGGGGTTTTGGGGGTCGCTAACCACAAATCCGATGTCAGAGTTGCAAAATTCTAAATTGCAGATTTATTATAGCGGACTTAATTTCTTAAATCTATGGTTTTCTATACAAATTGGTAGACGGTGAACCATAAACCTATATAAAAAGTAACACTTCTTCATTTTTGGATTATTGGAGGAACATTTAAGGCTTTGACATACTTTTTTATTGAGGAATCTGATCATCTTTTAATGCTCCTGTTTACCATAAAAAAATATTGTAAAAGTATTTGCGAAATTGTTGTGCCCATTCAAGCAGTTTTGTCGGTGTAAAAATTGCTTCGTTCTGATCAAGCTAATAAGCATATCTGAATGTCAAATCTCACGCTCTTTCAAAATTCGAATTTATATTCAACATTTTCAAGTTCAAATGACCGTCAAAATTGAGGTCAATGTCAAGTTTCAGTCCCTCATGAAGTTCGGATATCAAAATCTGAAGATAAAGACAGCCAGCAATTTGGTTTCTAAGTTTGACCCCGAAATACAAAATACAAAAACAATCTAAAAGCAGAGCTGAATGTAAAATGTCTCGCTTTGTCAGAATCGAAGGTGAAAAGTACGGAGTTCCATTTAAAATTTTTAAGTTCACCTTTAAATGACCTAAAATGTCAAGGTCGAAGTTAAGCAAGGTCGAGGTTAAAGCACAGCTTACTGTTAGACGACGTCCTCGAAGCCCTGTGAGTTTCGTTTAAAACATGTTTCACCATTTTACATCTTCCATCTCCAGATATTTAAAAATTCCAGGTTAAAAAATCAGCCGCTAAATATGTATATAGCAGGCCGTTGTCCGAACACCGGCTGTTAAAAGAATTCGATCATTTATAGTCAAGAAATCATCAGGATTCTTCTAAAGGCTTAAGCGGCGCTAGGCCGCTTTAAATACTAAAATTTTATCAGAGGATTCTTCTAAACCCCTAAGTGCTGTCTGGCGTTTAGAAGAAAATAAGATTTAGGCGGAAAATAAGATTAAGGCGGAAAATATGGTAGTTTAATGTCCTTTAAAATAAATATTTGGTGTGGAATTATTGGTGGCCGAATATTGGGACCAGTTCAGTTACCCGTTATTAATGGGAATACTTATTTGGAGTTCTTACGTGGAGCCCTTGAAGACCATTCCTCGGTTCAGATGCGACAGTACCTGAACGAAGCTTATGGAACGAAATGGATTGGCCGCGGCGGAACCTGTGTTTGGTCAGCAAGACCATCCTGATCTGTATCTGACTTTTATCTATGGGATCATTTAAATATCTTGTCTATGGTTCAGAGATAAGATCTGTACAACTTGCGACCAAATCAGAAATAAACCTAAACTTGGAGGTGTCATCAAAAGGTCTCTTATTTCGATAGCAGAAATGTGTGTTCTGCAGGATGGGGGCCACGTTGAATACTTAATTTAAAAATAGCATTTCTCGAGCAGCCTAAAAATGTCAATAACTTTTGAGTGGCTGCAGATGCCGAGTTATATAGCGTTGGGGGCAGACCCGTAGAGACATAATTCGGGCCCGGGGGTACCACATACGGGCGCTCGCGAAAGGAATTTCGGCCCTAAGCGGGACTAAGCATTTACGGGCCCATATGCAATAAAATGAGTGACTTTCAATTTAAAATCTGTCTAGTATATTACATTTTTTCGATCGTGAAACATTTTTTTTTATATATAAAATGGAAAAAATTGTCTGTTGATGACTTAGATGACGGGGCCTCTTTTGAAAGCCCGGGCCCCCTCTCTCGGCGGCCCTGGTTGGAGGCCATCATTTGGAGGAGTTAGGAAAGAGGACTGGAGAATGGTTGCCCCAACCTTCCCTTATAGGGCATTCTCATCAAACGTACGATCAAGAAGAAAAGTCGTTTACACTTTTTGGATACCTTTTTTTAAGTGAGTTATGATTAATTGAAGCCACCACTTTTTTGGTTATTGTAGATTGCAGTAAGTTACAATTGCCCGACCCCAAATTGCTACGCTACCTTACTTATACATAGATTGATAATGTTAAACACCTATTATGAGTTTTAAACTTTTTTTGCTATATGTAAAATATTAAAGTTAATTATAAAATTAATTAAATTACCTTGGCAATGATATAAATGCCACGTACGTCTATTTACAATGAGTTTAAAATAAAGGTGGCAATTTAAAGACCTTCCGTTGTCAGTCATGACGCTTACTGTTTAAGTTACTTAAGAATTAATTAGATTTCTACTCTAGTGCATGCATGTAGTCTTTTATAAGCGTGCATCCCCTGGTGTTTTCCGTATACGGAATGAAATCCCTTAAGGGTGCAGGGGCGTCGGATATGGTTAACCTAATTCCAATTGTGCAAACTGTTATTCGCAACATCTTGCCGTCTAGACACCGTTAATCAGTAGGGGTGCTTATACAGAATTAACGACTTTATAAGCTTTACCCTTGCAGGCAACATCCCTTTGATCAAGAGCGACTTAATTGAGATGTGCTTTAGGCGTTTCCGTTATCCTAATGAGACATTTCTTCTCCCACTGGAGCTACCATTAACCGCGTTCCCTTTTATTCCGCCGCACATCCGCTATCTTGAAAAATCTTCATTGAAGTATTTTATCTTTTAATGAAAATAAGAAAATAAATTAAAGGAAAGAAATAATACAGAGGATTTTATCTAAACTTAGCATCTTTAGAAAATTACAATCACCCTTTAAAGAACAAAAGCGGAAGCACTCGCATTTATTATGTGGGTTCGTTAAATTCGATTCGGTCGAGGAAAGTTCTCAATTAATGGGAAAAATAGATTTTTGTTTTAGGGGATTCTAGGGGGCTCGATATTTCTTCTCTCAACTTTTGTTTTCATCTTCCAGAAAAATTGTATAAAATTTGTCAAATCGCTCCTGAAGGATTTAGATAATTTTCAATATTATTCATGAAAATACCATAAGAAAAATTATTATACTTCATTTTGAAGCTAATTTATTAATTGAGACATATCATCTGTCTAGATCCAATGGCCACTTAACTTAACACATACAATTTGAGAAGAATTCCACACCACTTTTTAAGCGTCATCTGTTGTTGGAAGAAAACTAACTATGGTATGCCGCCCCCGGAATGTGAATCTATGATTCTTATGATGAAAAGCTAGAATGTCCTCCTTTTCTTTATGGATTTTCTTAAAACTTTCAATATGTAAGTTACTGCTAATAACGTAAGTCTAAACCTGGAATAATTTCTGAAAATTAACGTTTAGTGTTTTAAATAACGCGTTAGAAATTTTAAGAATAAATATTTTTTTGAAATATGTGGGGCATGGGGCGGGAGAAGAACTACTACCGATTCGAGACAAAGATTGAAAGTAAACCTACAATTTAAAGTGGATTCCGACCAAGTGAAATTTTGTCTGCAACCCGCATAGAGTTACGCCTGGAATTAAATATCTCCAAAATTCCTTAGGCTCAGTGCGTAGAGGGATAACCGTCAGAGTTACGTCTTGAATTAAAGAATCTTCAGAATTGCTTAGGCTCAGTGCATAGAGGGATAACCGTTAGTGCGATATAGACAGCGCAGAATAGGCTAAATAGTCAAAATTGCTCCCCGAAGTACAAATCCTCTTTCAAGCTTTATTCTTCAAGTTTTTTAAGTGCCTCGTACACTTGTTGAGCCGAGGTTGAGATGTCCAAGATGTTCCAGACCTAGTGATGGGAACACAATTAGCAAAACAGACGAACAGAATATCATATAAAGCTAAAACAGCCTCGTCAAGAACATTCGACTAACCATAGGCGAAAAGACATTTGTTAAGTAATGCAGGGATCAGCCTTTTTAAAGTTATAATAGTAGTTACTAGAGTCAGCAGAATTTAACACAATCAAAATTAAAAACCACGTGAAACACTGGCTGATGCCGAGCCTCAGGAACCAGGATGGATATCGCCTTACGTACTACAGGCGTCGTATAAGAACAGCAAGTCTAAAAGCCTACCCGAGTTGTTCACCACGTGACCTGCATCAGTCCAGAGGAAGCAATACCATCTATGAAGGCAGGTATATGTGACGAAGAAGCAACAAACGAGGGTCGTAGATAAAAGTCAACCACACAGAGTTCCCAGTTCACACTAAGCATATTGAAGTCACTCAAAAGCAGAAGGTCATCCGACAGGTACAGAAGCAGACAACTGCTCAATAATGTGAGCGGCTAGCTTGGAGGAATAAAAGTTATGGCGACAAATATATTCTTATGAGGTAGCCGCGAAACTACGCAAAGGAACCCCAAAAGATCATGCGCAGCAACGTCAACAATCGCACATGGCAGGTTGCAGCAAACAGAGAACACCCCCGCCAACAGGAGCGTCCAGGACGGACAGATGACGGTTACGGCGGAAAACCAAGAAGTCGGGCCAAAAATCTTGGCATCAGCAATCCGCCCACGCAACCAAGTGTCAGTCAGACAAACAACGTCAAAACAGGATTCAGTCCAGCCCAACAAAAAGCGAGTTGTTTTAGAGAGTAGTCCAGCTACGTTGGAGTAGTAGAGAGAAATCTCGGTAATACACAAGAGTAAGTAAAAACTCAACGAATTGCATATTATTCGATCCATCGTTTCATTTATAATTTTTTCATTTTTTCACTATTGCAAATAACTATAAAAAATTTTTCCTTAATATTCAATAAATTCATCTAATTTTTCAAAATATTGATTCATATCAGAACCACTTAGATCAGATGACACTTTTTCCAGAAATTCCAGAATCTACTTAAGAAACTTCTTTCAGATCATATTGTCGTTAATACGCTTCGATCGGCACCTTATACCTTTTATGTATTTATTCTTATTATTCATTTATTATAGTCTGTTGAATTAGTATTAAGTTATAGCTTGTATTTTATTTTTTATTTTTGTATTTTTTTACGTAATAGCTTGTATTAAGCTTAAATAAATAAATAAATAAATAGTCAAGTCGATATAATTTTTTTTTTCGCGTGATATCATGCAGGAAAAAATTACCAAACACACAGACACACACACACACACACTTTTTACTTAAGGAACAGGAAAATTAGATTAAATAGTGATGCAGGAACGGAATACTATAACGTCTCCGCAGGGGTACCACAAAGATCTGTCCTAGGTCCCCTTCTTTGGAACGTTATGTATGATGAAGTTCTTAGACTACAGATCCCCCAAGAGACGAAAATAATAGGCTTCGCAGACGAGATTGCGATCGTAACAACAACGAAATACACCCATCAAATAGAGACGGTAACAAATGAAGCTATCGCCAAGGTCTTGAACTAGCAGAACAAAAGAAGGAAGCGATCTTAATAACAAGTCGAAAAACGGTGGAATATGTCAATGTCAAGGTGGGCAATCAAACAATCACTGAAATACCTAGGATTAATGCTGGACAATAGGCTAAATTTCAAATCGCATCTGGAATATGTGAGCAAAAAAGCTTCGAACATACAAGCGGCTCTTTGCAGGATGCTGTGAGAGTAGGGAGCTCTGCTTGAGATAAGGGAGCTCTGTGCTTCTATATGCCTCCCCAATCTGGGCAAAAGCATTAGCGGTGCAAGAGTCAAGAAGATAACTTTCAACAGGCTGCGTGCCTTTAGAGCTACAAGTGCCTATAGAACGGTATCTGACGAAGCAGCTTGTGTCATCGCTAGTATGATCCCGATCGACATCCTCGCGGACGAGATGGGACTCATTTACACGAGAATCGCAACGGGGAAACCTCAGAAAAAAGGAGATTAAGAAGGAAGAGAGACAGATCTCGATGTTAATGTGGCAAAACTGATGGGACAATACTACGAAAGGAAGGTGGACGTACCAACTGATTGCATTGAAACCTGGGTCAACCGCAAGCTTGGAGAAAAAAACTACCACTTGACGCAATTCTTGACTGGTCATGGTGGATACCGGAAGTACCTGCACAGATTTGGACATGACAGCTCCCCGATGTGTACGAACTGCTTACATCAGGAAGAAGAAGCTGAACATGCAGTATTTCATTACCCATGTTTCCAGGCGTGGCGTGTAAATATACTGTGTCCATGGGTAATAATTGAATATATGCTCCAAAGTGACGAAAATTGGAGCGAAGTGACTGAGGAACTGAAAGGAATGGAATGTCTTAGACACCAGATTAACACTTCAGGTTAACAGCATGATGGCTAACCAGCCCCGTGAAGTAATACCCAACGGCAATCCCGCGGGGAGAGTGGTTGACGTGGATGGGGGCGTGTGTTTTAGCACGTAGGCACTGCATCGGCGGTGAATCTTGTTTGCCACCAGCGCGGGCTACTGGTATCTTTGGAAGATTCCTCACCTCCTGGTCGCACAAACAAAAGCACACACACACATACTCACTTCTTCTTCAAATTATGTTACAATGCTACTGTGACCTTCAAATTTCAAAATATGTTGAAAACTACGATTTTGATTTTCGGACCCATTACAATAACTTCCCTATGTACAGGAAAGTTATTAAAATAAAATATAATTCAATAGAAATTAAAATTAATAATGAAAATATAAATAAAATGTCAAATAAGGTTTTTATTTTTCTGATTTTAAGGATTTTAAGATACATATTGCCAAAAGGGGTATTGGCGCTTTGAAAACTTCGTGTATGTATGAATACATTTAGGTAAAGGGACTCTTATTTAGTTCCACCATAATTCAAAATACTCATGGGGGGATCCCCCCCTTCACCCCCCTTTCTTCGCCACTTAAATCAACTGAGTTCTGTCAACGTATCGGCAAATTGAGTAATCTACATTGGACGACTTTAACGGCCTCCAATGTGATGAACCTACCCAGTTGTTTTACTATTAATGACTATATATATCAGCAGTGCTTATTCGGTGGCCTGAAACTACTTACGTACGGAAATTACAATTCGTTGTGCAATACTTTTGTTGTTATATTTCCATAAAAACCCAATCAGCGCAAACAAATAAGTATTCGATTTTCCAAAAATGGAGAGCTAACCTCAACATTAATTAAATAATGACGTTCCACGGATATCTCTCTTCAGTCCAGATGAACATATTTTCACACTTTAAAATAAACTCCATTCTCCAATTGTTACTCTCTGACAGTTGGAAAAATATGCGGCCAATAAGTTAACCCGAAAAAACACTTGGTTCAGTTTAAACTGAAAATGGATTTGTGCTGCAAACTCTGAACTCTTTCCCCAATGGGGATGCTACCGAAAATTAATTGTTATCACCCCATAAGTTGCACGTAATACCCTAAAAATATCACATAGTGAAATAATGGCAGCGACAAAACATAAAACGGATTCAAATTAATGTTTCGGAAAAATTGTAAAGGACCATAAAAAGAGCCACAATCCCATGTTTTCATTCGGGTCAGTAGCATAAATTCTCGACATGGGAACCAGCAGTCGGGCAGCCGTTCCTTCGTTTTGCACTTGTTTTCCGGCCGTATCGACTCGTTTCGCTTCCTTTCGAATACGTACTTAGTCTTCCTTAAAGTTCCAATTCCCCATTTACTTTACACTACTTGATCATAAATTCGTTATTATGTTCTCATGCCACAGGGAGAGCTGTTGCTGCATTGAGAATTTAGTGGCACCATCTTTTCTGTGCGGCCATAATTTAAGCTTAACTTAAAAGTTTTACAGCCGACGTAAGAAAGTTTTTTTTTCCGTTGGGCTGAAATGGCGCTCACCTGGTGAAATATTTAGTGAAAAAGTTTATTTATATCGCTCTTGAACGGTTTAAAAGTTCGCAATTGTTCATGTCACATATGAGTCGTAATTTATAATAAAGAAACACAAAAGTGCTGTCTTCATACGTTCTCTGCCAACTTTTGCCTGCTCCTTCCGCACATTGCACAGGGATCAGCTCGCGAAAGTTTTCAGAAATAAACATTTTACTCTAAGGAAAATTGCTGTCAACTTTAATGGCCGAAAATGAATTACGTAATGTAAAAGGATGCGATTTGTTGTCACTGTGAAGTTGATTTCTGCAATCCAACCCTAATCCGCTTACATTTTCCAAGCTAAAAAACTAAAGCTTTTTAACTATTTGAAAACTTTAACTTTTACTTATGAACTCTTTTTTGGTGCGAGACGGAGTGGATTTTTTAATTTAATTTTAAAAACCCACGGGGAGACCTGGTCTAGAACCCGGGAACCATGGCATGGTGGTCGTGCCGCTGAACCAATTGATCCAACTCCGTTTCCTAATAACTCCAACAATTGATCCAACTCCGTCACTTAAAAAAAGCACAAGAATGCGGTCTACACGTTAATAATGTTGTTCGTTCTTCTGTTATTGATCCACTCGTTACAACAAAAAACCTTATTAATTACATATGTATGTATCGAAGGAATATTAAATATTTATGCTTATTTATCACGGTTAGGTAATGGCTATTACTCGCTTAATTACAGGACATAAATCTGTACCGGCAGATAGACGTCTAGAGAAAGAACGTCTGATAGACGTGTCGGGCTCAGGACGATGCGTAGTCTTCCGAACGAACTGGACGAACTGTATAAAGCCGCATAATCCAATTTAAATAGGAGCAGAAAGCGCAACGAGCTCTTATACCAGCTGACTTCCGATCTGCTGTTGCTGAGCAAGCAGAACCGTGACAAGAAATCCTCTTTCTTGTACTCAGATCTCCTTGGAATAGCAACTATCTTGGTCTTGGATGCCGAAAAGAGTCGAGTTGCGAACTACGCATGGGCAGGGCTTCGTGCGGGACAAATTTTGGGATGTGACCTTTTTCAGATCAATCCCAGAATCCGTGATAAAGTCGACAGAAAGAGATAGCATCTTCGATGTCTCTTTCGTCACTAACAACCTGGCTTCACATATACAAAACTGGAGAGTTCTGGAGGATTATTCGGGGAGCAACCATCATACATAGAGTTCGACATCTTCAACGGAGGAGACGAACGTAAGGACACCGGCTAAAAATTGGTTAGGTGGAACGTTGGGAAAATAGACGCCAGGAGGTTTGCGCGAGAACTGGCAAGGGGCGAGGAGACTATAGGAGCAAACCGGAAAACCGGGCTCAAAAAATCTCGTTGCCTCATCCATGTCAAGAAAACAATCTGTGTACTAATCTGTGTACTAGTGGACCCTGGGCAAGTGGGGGATTTTCCGCTCTTCGCAGCAGAGAAATTGGAGAAAGCTGTGCACAACATGAAAAGCAAAAAAGCACCAGGCGGCTTCCAAGCAAAATCATGATAATGGTGCACAAACAGGACCCGGCGCTGTTATTTCGCATGTACAACTCATGCTTGGAATCGGAGGTCTTCAGGTCACGCTGGAAAATCGCACGTTTAGTTTTGACTAGCAAAGGTAAGGGGACCCTGGACAGCCGTCTGTCTACCGCCTCTTGTGCATGGTAACAATCCGCAATGCCGTAGTTCAAGTGTCAAGACACCATTTGCGAATAGTTGGCAACTATCTGAGAGAACTATACTTAATGTGTAAGACAAGTGAGGGATAGTAAAGAACAATACTTACCCTGTAAGACAAGTGAGGGATAGTGAAGATCGATTTTAGGATCAGATTTTGTCACCATCTAAGATACTACGAATTGAATGGCCCGAAAATACGTGCCTGATTGGTTATTCGGATGACGTTATTGCACTGATCTCAACGCGTGACGTGTATTTGGAGCACTTAAGCTCAACCAGATAATGCGAGACGTAAGCAGCTGAATGACGTGACAGCTGAATGTTGTCCTGACAAATAGAGGAATACTGAACATCATCCTAGTGCGAGTCGGCGAGAACATCATACAGAGAAAACCAGTGGTGAGGTATCTCGTCGTGACGATCGACACAAATATCAGTTTTTTTTTCTAGCTAGTCTCTCTGGACAATATAGTTCAGGAAATAATCCCGAAAGAAGAGACTTGGAAGAGCACAACTAGACAAGCCGAAGGCATACTTCGCCGGAAGCGGAGATACCTTGACGAGCACACTGCCGCAGAAGGAAGGGTTATCTAAAATGGAAGATAAAAGGACTTTGTTTGAAGTAGCTTGCAAAGCTAGTGTCCGGAGAGCAAGGGAGGTGCTTTGGTCGGTAAACTCCGCGGCAACAGTCCGACACAATTTGAAAGGAACGCCCAGCGTGCATAAATCATTTCACCTTCCTTACAAATAAAAACAACAACAACTAAAAACGTTGTATGAAAAATGGTCTTTTTGGAAATAAAATTAGAATTTTTCTGGACGTGACGTAGCTTTTACTTTATTGAAATACAAAAACATAAACCAAGACGGCACTAAGCTAACACATATGTTTCAATTAAATTAAAATTAATAATAACCGTGTCTGAACCAATGAGTGTGTGGAATTTTTATCTACTTAAACTACCTTCCCTGGGTTCCTCGAAACATTCCTTACCTAAGCAAATTGCCGGCGATTCGCTGGATTCGTCCAAATTCAATATTTCCCTAGGGGTGTACATATTATACTTGCCAAGACAGGACATTGCCACATTGCCGTTTCCTCATTTTCTAGGCATGGACTACAGGTGTTAGAACATACTTGAGTTCAACATCTAAGTCCAAGATCTCATGTGCATCATCATCCTTGGATTTTACATTCTTTAGAAGTACCAAAATTGCTGGATTTTAGAACATCCTTGGATGCAACATCCTAGAGAAGTCTTTGATCGAAACATCCTTGGATTCAACATCATAGGGATGTCCATAATCTACTGGGTACGAGATTTGAAACACGAATTGGCTTATTCAAGATTTTAAATACAATCTTGGTTTTATTACTCTTGTGTCTATTTATCTTAGTTTCGCTACTCGAACCTTTGGACCTCTTGGGTCCAACAACTCAAAATTTGGGATAATATATTGATTTTACCGGTTTTGACTACTGATCTTGGTTTGGCTTTTCATGCCTTTAGATCTGTTAACAAGAAGGCAATCCTAGATTGCAGGTCCACTAATTCTGGATTTGGAATCATGGCCTTGGTTATTCATATTTTGGGAACTACTAGCATAAGAAGAACATCTCAGGCCATTGACAACTTCGCAACAACAGAAGACAACATCTAGATTCAACAGACTTCTCAATAGATTCAAGATTAATTTCTTATTCATTCAGCACATGCAAGAGTAATGATCTATAACATCCGTAAATCCATAATTTTTGTTCGTTTATTTTTTCTTATTCTCATTTTTCTATTTTACGTTCATTTCAACTTCTAGTTTTTTGCTAATATTGATTTTTTCAAGCGTTATTGACTCGACAGCTGCTGCACTTTTTAAACAAATTATTGAAATCATTAATATAATCTCTAATTTGTTGAAATTTCAGAACAAAATAGAAAAATTTGGAAAAACAACTTCTTTTATTCCTTTTTATTTTTTCCACTCCCAAAGGCCATTTTTAATTTTCGATTTATATCTTTTCTACTGAATAATTTTTTTTGCACCTTTAATAGTGAAATGCAACTGTTAGCTTCTATTTTAAGAACCAGAGGCGCTATATTTCAGATAATTTCGGGTTGTTCGTGCTTTTTTATGTCATATATTCCATGTATATTTACTATACATCCATTCAGTAGGCTTGTTTGACGTTTGTCAAAAATTGTATTAAAGAAGTTCAGCTGTACACGAGTACACATTTGTGGATTCTTACTCCAGTTTGTGTAAGAAAAAATGGGGTTTTGGTTTAACTTGTAGCCTTAAATCACAGTAGCAGAGCACAGCTTACTCTAGATACAAGCCCGGAAAACATAACAGTTTGACCATTTCACCACCAAGCATTTCGTCATTATTTAATTTTTGTTGTACCACATATAAACCAATCCTTGCATCTACAATAAAACTGCACACTCCAGCAACCAAAACCAAAGAGAAACGCTGATGTCATTAACGCATTTTGAGCTCAATTCTTCAACAAAACGAGCACAAGTGAGTTTTTCCTTTAAAACACATGAAAATTATATAATTTTATATAAATTTTTATCGCATTCACATGTTCACAACATTTGTTGGTAAATCTCAATTTAGGACTTTAAATATATTGTGAGAAATACTACGAGAAAGTACAATTCCCCGAACTATTCCTTATGGCTACTGAGGCAAGTTTTGGTTTGTTTACACCACCAATGCTCAGCTGTTAATGTCAGCTTCTGGGCTTCTATCTAGAGTAGGCTGTGAGCAGAGCTAAACTGAAATTTGACATTTGATTGTGGCATTTATCTGTGTATGTTAAATTGTCTCTTTCGTGTGTGTCGCAAAATAGTGGTTCGATTAAATTTCAAATGAGACCACGTTGCATTATTTCTTTATATACATTCTTTATTTTGGGTAATTCCAGGAGATTTGGAACAATTTTTTTTACTTGAAATAAAATGGAACCCGGAACTAATCTTGTTACAAAAATAATTTATTTGCGAGAGCAAAAATGCAAACAGTTTGTTTTTACGAAAAAGGAAAAGCAAAACAGTGTTATTCGACAAAACTAAACCGAACAATTTAACTCGCCTCTGTATTTTCTTCAGCCGTTAAGGAGATGAAATTTCTAGAGAATCGGAGTGCGGAGTTAGTAAAACTGTAGCTGCTTTTTCATACAACTATCGCTTAAGTTCTAGCACCTACTTTGGGCAGCCAGGCGTTTCTTTTGGTCGTGTGTTGGTAAAGTTCTAGACATCCTGCACACTCGCTCTGGTTGAGTGTTTTAAAGACAATCATTGTTTTTCCTTTCTACTCAATTTAAGAAAATGCTTCCACCAAATACCGTATGAGGTCTTGAACTATTTTGGATAGTTCACTACAAAGCAAGGAGCAGGTGAGATGTCATTCAGAAGTTTTTCTGCAGTTATGTACAACCATTATGGACCTTTATTGGCGCTGGCGATGTTGCAGGCGAACTTTTACCACTTTGTACTTTGGAGTACGCACAACTTACTTATGTGCATTACCATAGAGTTTGAATTATCATTTGTGTTTCTAAGAATCTATATGACATTGTGTAGCGAATTCGGAAGTATGAAGCCTTTTTCCAATCATATTAATTTTGCCAACATACCAGAAAAATGTTGTTATTTTTTTGAGACCCCACAAGTTGGCTGAACTTTGCATCTGCCCATAAAGAAATTGTCAGTACTCTGCGCTCAAATTTACAATATTGTTGCCTTAGATACGAAGGTTGATCTTCTTACCCAGTCAGTAATAAACTTGTATAACGTTCCATTAAAAACTTGCAGAGCACGTTCCCCTGCTTGCCGGTGGTTTACTGATGATGATGATCGACGAAAGAGAATATTTAAATAGTACATAAAAATCTACATGAACCGATGGAAATCGTGATCCTTTCAGGTTGTGCAATAGCGTGGTTTCGGAAATAGGTGGATTGTCAGAACGCACATATTATGAGTTGAAGCTAGTTACTCGTCTTCATCCTAGATTGATGTGGTGGCCTTTGTGAAAATTGAGAATTTGTATTACAGACTTACCTCAGTGTCCTCCTGACCGTGAACAGTTAAATATATTTTTTACCGCAGGGTAGAAAGGGCCGTGTATCCGACATCGGTCATTCTATTGATAATGATAACATGGCTGTTTTAAGTACTTTTCTGCTTGTGTTCCTGCTGACTGTGGGGTACCTCAAGGATCTATACTGGGTGCTCTTCATTTCTCCATATACATTAATGAACTACCAACAGCTTTGGTGGACTCCAAAGTTCAAATCTATACCGATCACGTCTAACTGTGCGTTGAAAAACTAGTGTGGCCAATTGTGTTAAGTTCTGCCATTTGTTCGCTCAGTTAAGAATTTGGGAATTCAGCGCAATACAAACTTACGTGTTGCCAGTGTCTTGGGAAAAGTGTACACTTGTCTACGAAAATTCAGAATAAGTGCCAAATTTTTGGTTAGTGACTTACGTCTGAGATCCGCAAAGGCCCTTGCGTTACCACTTCACTCTCGGAAGTCGAGTTTATTCTAAGCTTGACGCTGAATGCAACATAAGGCTAAACGTTGCGTTTAATGACACCATTCGTTTCATGCACTTACTTCGTAGGTTCTCACACATGTCGCCATTTATCAATTCGTTTGTTGGTTGCTGATTTGAAACCTATCTTACGCGAAAAAGATTAACGTTTTTGCATTCTCTTATAACTTTCAGAGAACCATCCTATTTACTAGATCATATCGCATGTACACAATGTACGAAATAAACACATGACCCTAGCAAATTTTCAAAATTCAATTTTTGACATCAGATCGCAATCGCAATATTTTTCTGCCACATTTCAGGTCTCAAAATGGTGAACGTTCTTACTTTGTGCAGATAATGGCTTGTCGGCCGGTAAGTCGTCAGTGGAGTAAGTGATACCGTGGCGGCTTACCAATCCGGAGGTCCCAGGTTCGAATTCAATCGTCGGCGACTCATGATTGTTTTCTGCTGACAACAGATTACGATAAAAAATTCCATGGAGGTTGCAAAGAAATGTCAGTGGTTCGGAATCCACTTTAAATTGTACGTCCACTTGCAATCGTTGTCTAGAATCGGGTGAAGTTCTTCTCCCGCCCCATGCCCCAAAAGGGCTTACGGGAACTAGAGAGAGAGAGAGTCGGTCGGTAAGATTCTGCTGACGAAACAACCAAGTGAGCGTAGACAACCCTTTGATGCGTTAGCATGGTTTTGGCCGGAATTTAATTAGGGTAAGGGAAGTGAGGAAACTTGAGTCCTATTTTTGCATTGCTGCGAGCTAGACAACAGCCCAGAGACGGAGTCTGAAGTTCTTCTCCCGCCCCATGCCCCAAAAGGGCTTACGGGAACTAGAGAGAGAGAGAGTCGGTCGGTAAGATTCTGCTGACGAAACAACCAAGTGAGCGTAGACAACCCTTTGATGCGTTAGCATGGTTTTGGCCGGAATTTAATTAGGGTAAGGGAAGTGAGGAAACTTGAGTCCTATTTTTGCATTGCTGCGGGCTAGACAACAGCCCAGAGACGGATTCTTTTATTTCAATTTCTTAATAAAAGCTGACGGGGTCATCTGGTCTCGAACCCGGTACCCATGGCATGTTGGTCATGCCACTCGACGTATTGATCCAACTCCGCCAACTCTTTGCGGCTATCAATGCAAAGACAATCTTTACCATTGGATTTTTTAACTTATACTACTAGGGAGCACCCAGTACTGGTAGATTGTTCTATTACACCCTGTTTTCGCATCCTTTCTAACTCTTTTTCAAGTCTGGCCTTCACGGCTGGTGAAATTTCGTATCCTCTCCGTATACATCACCTGTACCTATATCATATTATACTATATTAATTCGCCCAAGTTGCTCTCGACCTAGGGCTTCCAATGCTTAGGCCGGCACAGTGGCCCAAATGCATCTTCGTGTCTAGGGTTCATCAGGTTACTTCCGAGGGGGATATTGTTGTTCATATCTCCTTACGGGTTGGTGTTCCTGGTAATATGGCCGCGACAGCCTTACGTCTACTATGTTTTTTAAGGTATTTATACCGGAGAATGCCTTTACTGCAGTTGTGTCTCAGGATATATGGAATCTTGGTTCTACCGTTCGTGAGTACATCACAAAGGCCCGAGCGGTTCCGGTGTCGCAGCCAAAAAACTTGCCAGTCGGATCTCATTCCACTAAGCTAACGTGACGGGGTTGCGTTTTAAGAGCGAGTTGCTGTTTTCCTCTTCATGTGCGTCCAACATCGATGTCGTCTACCTGACTAAGACTTGACTGCCGGGATTCCTGATTCTGAATTATTCGGCTCCAAATTCGAGATTTTTCGCCGGGATTCTTACCTATGTTTCCCTGTCGGTGGTGGGGTCCTGTCTGCGATTAGGGAGGGTATCCCGAGATCGGTCGTTGATATTCCTGATTCCCAAGATCTCGAGCTCCAGTGCATTGTTTTTAGACTTCCTGCAAGAATACTGTTTGTTTTGACTGTTTATGTTCCCCCTTGTTCGCCCGTCGCATTGCACGAACTGCTTATGGCGTCTGTCGACAGTTTGGTTGACTCCCTTTTTCCCAAGACGGACATCCTTATTTTTGGTAACTTCAATTTCTCCTGCCGCCGAAGGTCTTACATCCTCTTTTATATCCGCACCCAAATACTGCAAGCTGAAGCCGGCTTAGTTCAGTGTTGCGACATTGCCAACGGTTTGGTTAGGTTTTTGGACCTTGTGTTTTCATCCGACCCAGACGGTACAAGAATGAGTAGATGCCTGAACCCCTGGTTCCCGAACTGCGTCATAACCCTGCGCTCCTGGTTGTCATATGTTTCAACGCGACCACTTTCTACTCGGCAACTTCTATTTTAACTTCAAGCGGGCTGACTTCCCTGCCATTGATGATTGATTTCTTTCTTGTGATTGGTCGGGCGTGCTGTGAGAGTGTGATGTCGACTTGGCTGTGGGCGCTTTTACGGCGTTCTCTACTCCTGTTTTACCATGTGTTTCTATTGTCTCCTCTAGGTCAGAATCCCCTAATTTTCCTCCTGGCTTGATGGTACCTCACGACATCTATTTAATGTGAAGTGTAAGCCTTAGAAGAGGTTCTGTGCTTCAGGTAGTCATAACGTTAGCATACTTCGACCTGTGTCACCAGTTTTTCGATCAGTTGCAAGCCTCCTATGCCGATCCAAACAGTTCTAGAGGCTTATTAACTCGAAGCGCAACTGTGACGCTTATCCTTCCTCTTTGACGTATCACGACTATGAGAGTGAGATTCTCTAACTTCGCTTACTTTTTTCGAACTTCGTTCTGTGATTCCTACTGTGATATTACTACTTCTGATTTTACCCACTTGACGTGGCTCCCACCCATCTACAGTCCAACGACTTGGTATTTGACGACTTAATTGTTGTTGAACACCTATCTAATGGAGGGAACGGTTTTCCGGGTAATCCCGATGGTATTTCTGCTTCCTCCTTTAAAAGATTCTCTTACTCGTGTTCTTTGTTATCTGCTCAATCTGTCCTTGGGCTCCGGTCTTTTTCCGTTTTCCGTAAGTCCGACGATTCCAACTAACGCCCAATTGCCAGCTTGTCCCATGCTGCGAAGGATTTTGAGTCCCTCATCAGCGACACACTTCGATTTAATTTCAATCCTTCTTGGCTATACTCCTAGCATGGCTTTCTCAAGGGAAAATCGACAAACTTCTTGAATTCATTAATTATTCTTTACCGACAATTGAAGCGGGCAAACAGGTGGACTGTGTATTTATGAATTTCAGTAAGTCCTTCAATAGGATTGGCCATGGAATTTATTTATTTATTTAAGCTTTAAAGAAGCTATTACATAATAATACATAAAAAATTACAAGCTATAACATAATACTAATACTACAAGCTATAATAAATGACATAATAGAAAGAATCCTGGTCTATAAGCTGTCTAATTTCTTGGAGCCCTTTCCGACCAAATCCTTATCACCTCGGGGGTGCCCGGACTGATTCTATTTGTCCTATATGTTAACGATGTTTCGCTTCCTTTGACCAGTAGTAGAATTCTCTGTTCTGCCGATGATGCTAAGAATTCTCGCACTGTCTCCCACGAATCAGACATTAACCTCTTGAAGTCTGATTTGGCTGTGTTATGCTACTTGTGTTTACGCAATCGCTTTCCTTTAAACGCGGCAAACTGCGCTGTTATGAGCTTTTCCCCTTAGAAGACGCCCATTCCTCTTCGACAATACTATCAATGGCGTTATCGTTAGGGTTGACATGATGAGAGACATGAGAGAGCTCCTCAACTCTAGTCTTTCTTTTGAGAACCATATTGACTCGATGGTTGGTAGGACTTACTCAATGTTAGGCTTCGTTAAAAGATGGTCCAAGATGATCCCTACCTAACTAAGCTTATTTAAGTGCGGAACACAATGTGCTGCTGGCGCTCGTAGCTGGCGCGGTAGCCAGACCTGCCAAAAGTTAAAAATATGGAAATAAAGAGATGGCGGTCCAATGTGTAGCGCCACATTGTGTTCCGGCCTTTACTGCACCTTCGTTAAACCCATTTTGGAATACGCTAGTCCTGTATGGTCTCCTTACTTCGCCATTCACATCAACCACATCGAGGCGGTGCAGCGCAGATTCCTTAGGTTTCCTCTCCGCGGACTTCCCTGGAACGATCCTTGGGTGCTTCACTCTTGTGTTGATCTTCTGGGACTGATTTCTCTAGACTCCCTGAAAATAAGGCGTCATATTCCAAAAATAGTATTTCTGATCGATCTTTTGCAGGGAACGCCTAATTAATCGGAATTAGTGGAGGCTGTGAACATTTCTATCCCACAGCGCTCCTTGAGGAATCATGACTTCCTGTATATCCCCGCAGGTCACCGAACCTTTTACGGCGTGTACAAGTCCATCACGCCACTGTCTCGCCTTTATAACCAACACCTCGCCAGCTCGATTTGGATCTTTTTAGGCTGTGCTTGAAGAAGCTGCTTAGAACATGTCTTGGATGATGCCGGGATCGTGATCTGCTTGACTGTTGTCCCACGATTATTTTTATTTTTTGCTTTAAATTTTTTATTTAATTTTTATGATTTATATCTATTGTAGTAATCTATGTGATAAATCTGAAGGAAATAAACGTTATAATACACGTAAAACAAGTTCAATCGGTTCTACTTTCCTAACGAACAAATTTTAGGAGGAACCCCGACTTCGTGAATTTCATGAAATGAAAGAGATACCCACTTGTAAAATAGAAACAAACGAAATTTCACAAACATCGTAGATGTATATATAGTAATATACAGTATATAGTAATATTTCACTGAAAATAATTATCGTATACCTATTATTTCTACAAAATATATTTTAAGTACATCAATTAATAAACCAAATAAACTTTTTTAAAAGTTATGTTATTGTTAATGTGCCGGCAAATTTATCAATTATTAAGGGTTTACCGTCACGAAAAAGGCTTGAAAAACACTGGAATAAGGTATGAAGTCCTGAAACATATAAACTTTGGAATTATCAAATATCAATATTTCCTTTAACTGCCATTCTCTTGATGAACCTGCGAATATGCGAGTGCAACATCACTCCGGTAAGTGTTATACAGTTATATTTAACGAAATATTTTACCATATTGTCTCTTGAATTAAACTGAAAAACAAAACAAGAAAACAACTAATTTTAGTGAAAAACATTTTTTATTTTGAACTATCACCGCTTAACATGTAACTAACATTTTTATTATAATGGGAATCAACTACAAGAACACTTTAATTGGTACACTGAGTAGAAAAGTACAAAATGGATATAAATCGATATATACCTATGTATGTAAAAATGTATAAATATTGTTGCCGTAACATGGTTAACTCGATAAAATTAACCCGAAAGCTATTCTGGGCTGCACACGGCTGGAGTAAAAATTTATAGAGTTAATGGCAAACAAGCTATTTGTCTACTTTGGGTGGGTTTTAAAAATATCATTGGAAAAAATTAAAACTATCCTGGGAAAATTATGGTGAAATAAACGCAGGATTTATGGCTCAACATATGCAACGCAAACAGCTTCCGGTTCCCCATTAATTTCCTGCATAATTGCGAATTAATTGTATCAATACTATGAACTCGTTAACAAATTTTATGCTAATTGATTTTAATTCACTAAATATCCTGTAGAGTTTAAATGTATTCGCAGGACGCCAACGGACGTTCCGAATTAATTGCTACTCGGGAGTCCTTGGGTACCCACGATACCTTGCTAGATGATTTTGTACGATGATTTCGATTGCACGGGTTTTCCGTGGTGTTTGTTCTGCGTTTCGACAATGCCAATTTTTGCACTGTACGATAATCACTGTTTATTTTCTCCCTGTTTTTTTTCATAATTTTCGTAATAAATTGTATTTACAAGCCGCTCTGCTGATTATATATCCTGGAATTATCCCGAAGTGGACATCCAAGAATCCGCCCAGGAGCACCCAATTAGCCCGGCGTGTGTGGTTTTCATCGCCGCTGTGTACATTTGCCGAAAACTTGCTGCAGGCCCAATCCGAGACGCTTTGCCAGAGCTTAACCTGAATTAAACGTGAAGACAAACTGCTATTTGCAATGCATAAAATTATGTTTATGTGCGGCTTTCCAGTGTAATTACCATATACCACTGCGAATGTGCAAACTTTGAACCAGTGCCAGTTGCGAGTAGCAGAAAGGTACGAAGTTATGAAAAAGTTTTGGCTACAGTTGTGGGTCGTTCTGCTACGGGTTTGGGGGTACTTGGGTCGGGTGGGGGTTTGGGACCGTGTTCCGAACTATTATCATTTTATTCACATTGTCATACTGTGTACAGTGCCTGTAAATCCGGGTAACATTAAATATGCCCATAAGTGCACAAGTGAGATTCACTTGCGTAGTTTTAGTCATTTAACGATAATGCAGTTACCTCTTTACGGTCGTGAGCACCCTTATCCTTTTTACGTACAGCTTTCTGGGTTTTTAGCTGAAAATCATATTAAAATGTTATAAAACTTTTGAAATAAATTCAAACTGAAGCTCTGTTATTACACGGTGTATGGTTTCTTCGAAATTCTGGTGCGGCTCTTTCTTCGCTGTCGTGCACTTTATCCTTTCGCTGCTCTGAAATTAGATTTGAAATTTGAAAAACGTTCAGTGCAAAGTTTTGTCGTGCATATGGAGGAGAAGGATTAATTGCATCTTAGGTGACGACAGATGTTTTCAAGAACAATAGAATTAATTTAATGCACGTAAATGCCTTTTGTATGCAACATAAGGCAAGAATATCAAGGCAAAGTAATTTAAATGATTTACAAATTTGAAACTGAATCTTATCGTCTTTAGTAAAAGTTTAGTCATATGTTGAAAATTGTTATTATAGGTGTGTGGAATAGGATTGATTGTTTTAAATTTTTTGTATGAATTTAAATTTGTTATTTAAAGGACAAGTGGTCAAATTGGTTTAACTACCGAACAGAAATAAGGTATATCTCATATGAAAGATTTTATTGGGTACTTCATTTTGCAATAGAGAAGTCAAGATCAACATCATTTCAGAACTGAGCTAATGTGCAAAAAGTACGTTATGGTTAGGGCTGCCATCCGTCCAGGTTTCCAAAGTTTGCAGAGCGTTCATCAAGGAAACTATTTTGAAGGCTACAAGGTAGACTGAAAAGTATTAAATGTAATAAATTGATGTTTTAAATTCCTATAATTAACTTTATATACTATAGAAGTAAAATGGTATCTTTAGAAGCAGCCCAGAGATGAAGTTGATTTTTAAAATTTTTAAAAACCCACGAGAAGAATTGGTTCGTGCTGCTCAACCAATTGCTTCAACTCCGTCTTCATATATATGAAAGAAAAATTTTAGGGTTAAGGTACTATTAGCGAGTTAAAAAAAATTCGATTTTTTTCTTTTTCATAAAAGGGTCTATAAATGTGTCGAGAATATGTATTTAAAATGTCAGGTCAAAATTCAAAATAGATAGATCCGTATGGTCATGTTTTGGCGACGTAAATTTCTTGTAACTTTAAACGCGTTTTTCTGGAAATGACATTTTACAAATTTGTCCAAATTCTAGCTCCAAAACTTTTTATCCGATTTTAATAAAACTTGGCTCAATTTGTTTATTAGTATGCCTATTGTGCATTCCCCCCCCCCCCCCCCCCCCACGGACCCTGCTGATTTTTTTTTCTTTTTTCCCCCTTAAAAGCGCGGGAAAATGTGGCTGTTTTAAAAACTTTTTTTCAAATACGCGGAATTTTTTGAAAAAACGCTTTACTTTCGGTTTTGGAGGGGAGATGCATAACTAAATATGTCTTTATTAAAATGCCATTTGATTTTTTTTACATGTACTGAAGAGGCTCATTTCCGCAGATTTGGGCTCTTTGTTTTTTACTTCAACTTCAACGCCCTCTATACTAGAGAAAAAAATTATAATTCAAAAAAATTTTCTTATATAAAATATAGATCCTAAGTTATCATATGTAAAAAAATTTTGCTCTAAAAATACATTTTTCCCTTAAAAAAAAGATTTAAAAAGGCTCTTTTTTCACAACTTCCCTCGCTAATAGTATCTTAAGGGAAACAAGATGGGAAGGGAGTGTAGAGTTTACAACATTCACATCTGAAACTGTTCTGTTATACTCTGGCCACGAAGAATTAGATACACCCCGCATTGCAGATGTAGGTTTGTTACTAACAAAGCTAGCCCGCCTACCAATATCAGACCAAATTATCATCGTCAGATTCCGAACCAATTCTCAATAATTCAATGCTGTGTGTCTATCGAGCAAGCAGATATAACAGTCAAGGACTGGTAGAAGGCCTCCTTTCTACCGACACCTTTTATAAGGTTCCCAAAAGTGATATAAAAATAGTCAACGGGGATCTCAAGGATAAAATTAACTTTAACAACATTGGCCTGGAACATGTAATGGGAAACCCGTGTACCCGATCCTGAACACCTGCCGGTTGCGGCTAACATTAACATCAGAACTCCGACAAGATTGGGGTTGCAGATGTAATTAAATCGATGGACCAGGTATTGATGGATAGCAGTGGAACTCTTTAAGATGGATCCTCTTGGAAAACGAATTGTGAAGATTCCCAAAAAAGAGAACCTGAGGAATCGTAGCAATTGGGGCGGTATCAGTCTTTTCATTGCAGTGTCTAAACTGATGGCAAAAATCATCTTATGGAGAAGAGAAGAAGCAACACATTTCCTTGAGTGCTCAGAAATTGAAGACCCTAGAGGTACTCAATCAATTAGTATGTGTTGTGGATCAATACGACGGCTGTGGAGCATCTTTGGGAAATCTTCATAGGTGGAAGAGTAAAGTGGGTCATGAACTACTTTAAAGCCTACAAATCCCCCTGACGGAATCTTTCTAGTTCTTTTTTCAGCAGCGTTCAGAGGATATGTTGCCAATACTTAGTAAAATCTTTTGGACCAGCTATATCCCTAACGGATGGAGAGTTTGGCCCTTTATAACTATGGCGATCAACCACCCAGCCCACGGCATATTGTCCAATCAGCCTCTCCTATTTCGTTCTCAAATCAATGGAGAATATCATCATTAATTATGGTGTTCTTAAAGAAACGCCACTTCATATAAACGAGCACGCATATCAAGCTGGAAAGCAACATCACTTCATAGTCTAGTTGAAAAACTAGAGGTCGCTGTTAATGGTAAAAATATTGCTCTCTTCGCGTTTATTGATATCGAGGGTACATTTGACAACACATCGTTCACATCCATTAAAGGAGCGCTATCGACAGAGGAATTGGATGATCCGATGAATCGGAGCAATGATCAGCAACCTGAACATCACGCCTAGGATGTGGGATAATTCGGAAATAGTAACGGCCACCAGATATACTCACTTCACCTCTACCGTGGACACTTGTTATTGATGATCTCCTGTTAAGACTGACTGATGCTAGCTACGAATGCTAAGGTTATGCAGTTGAACTGGTAATTACTATTATGAGCGATCTTGACAGAACTGTATCTAGAAAACTTAAAAATGCCGTCATGTACCATGCCCGGTGTTTTATAGAAGACCTCAACCCTGGGAAAATGACCATTATGTCCTTTACAAGAGTAAGGAAGCTGAAATTAGAAGCTCCTACCCTTGAAGGAACACGGATAAAATTCTCAAGTCAAGTCAAATATCTAGATGTGCATTTGGATCAAATCCTCACATGAAAAAGAAAGACATAACTTAACATTTCTCCAAGTTAAGCTGCAAGCCATTAAAGCCGCACCAGTCCTTGAAGGTATTTAAATCATCCTGAATGCAGGAAGATTTATGACTGTTTCTAACGCATGAGAAAATCTTCATATCGCCTGCACAGATCAGGACTTTGTAGTGCCTAATCAGTGGGACAATGCCGTCAATGGCAAGAATAAACTGTAGCCATACACCTGATGAAGCTCTAACGATTCTAGGTATAGTGTTACGAAAGGATTTCCGATATCTCCTTTCTTTTAAGTAAGAGCAGATCCATTCGAGCAATGAATGCGGGAAACCTATCTTTCTAAGCTTAAGCAGAGTGAGGAAGTTTACCAAATGCCTTGCTTAAGGGGGTCCTCTATCTTGATGGTTTCAAAAAATCCGAATTTTTGTTGTTGCATTTTTCTAATCTTGAACGTGTAAGGAACATATCCTGGAAATTATGTAACGGAATTCTTATTATTTCGGGATGTCAGAGATTGTCAAACAGCGGCAGCTTGGAAACTTATTTAACGAATTATACCAAGGACATCCAGACGGTCTATTGTATACTTTATATGTCTGTGTTTTTTCTGTAATCTCTGAGACATTTGTATTATCGTTCAGTTTGAAAGAAAACTTGACGTCGGAAACAGATTGGTCGTAAGTAACTTTTTCTCCAAAGTTAATGCATGAACATATTTAAATAAGATTTCCCAAAGTTGCGTTTTTTCAGCTGGTTGACATGATATGTCGAAAAATAATTGATCGATTAATTCAAGAGTTTTATCGAAAACTTTAAAAAACCTGTTGCTTTCATCTGACGAAGGCTTTTTGGAAATTTTACATTTTAATAATTTTTACAGCTTGAGTCTAAAAACATGAAAAAACACATTTTTTTTAAATGTCGATTATTTTGCGAAATTTTAAAATTTTTAAAATTCCGTTCGTCACACGATAGCCAAGGACATGATAAAACTAAATCTTTTTCGAATTTGTTTTTAAGACGACTTTCATGAGCTGAATCGTGTCAACCGTTTTGATATGAACTTGTTGTGAGGGGTGCTGTAAGGTCGAACAAATGTCAAACCAGAAACAATAAAAATTTCAAAAAATTCATTTTTAAAGTATAAGAGTTTTACCCGAAAAACCGCATTTCAATCGCATTATTGGTGTCCCTACAACTTATCCTCGAAAAACAGTATCAAAAACGTCGTCGTAAGAAAGAAGCCCTCTTAAGTCCGTGTAGACTCAATCGGATTGGAGACCTAGTTGAAAGGTAGAGATTATGTGGAAAGTAAATTCAAGCAGGTTAGTTGCGGATCTACCAGGCAGAAAGCCATACTGATTAAATGAGATTAACCCCTTACACTGTCCTACTAGTTGTGAATGTATAAGATAGAGACATCCTGTTTTATACCAAATTAAAATTCTCTTAGTCTAGTATTCCCCTCTACCTAGTGAACGCCAGTTTTTCGTTCAGTCCATTGGGCTGGGAACCCTTATTCCAATTAAACTGAAAAGTAGAAGATACGGCCCTTAATTTCAGGAAAACCTTTTTGAATATTTAAAATCTACATTGAACTGAGTACTTGAATATTTTATTTAAATTTTGAAGTTTTGAGAATACTCTATTTACATTTAGCCGCAATTTTGAAGTTGTAGATTGTTGTTAAATTACACAGGTCAACATGATTTAGTTGTTGGAAAGCTAACGGTCATTTCCGAAGTAATTTGCTGCGTAGAATCTGAATCCGGGGTCAGAATTGGCCCATCACGTCAGGATTTTGAGATATTTGAGGTTATGTACCCGAAAAACGCCGTTCTTTCCTACTTTTGAGGTTCTGTACAGGGTGAAAAAAATTTTTGTGGTCTGTCTCTTCAGTTACATAATTTAGTACTACCCTTACCCTTTAATTTAAGAGTTCAAGAGATCAATTATGATTTTTTTTTCGCAAAGTTATGGCTATTCGAAGTTACGAAATATATCCCTTCGACTTCATTAGCATTTGCATTAAGCATTTGCATTAATGACGTGATGGGCAAATTCTGATCCCGGATTCGGATTCTACGCAGCAAATTACTTTGGAAATGTTCCTCAGCTTTCCAACAACTGATATGACCCCGGTATTTGTAGACATTTTTTTTAGAACTAGTGCCTATTGCTTGCTTAGCCTTTTTCTTAACTATTTCCTACACTTAGCTTTAAGATATATGACAGGCTGAGAGTAAAAATGAATACCTATAATGTTCCGCGCAAAAACGAACCGCGTGAGATTCCAGGCAAATTCGAATTAGAGCAAAACTCTGGGCAAAACATTAACTACAAAAGTAATGCAAATTTAATGCAGTTAAGTCGTTTTTGCTGTAAACTAAAATTATAAAGAGTTTTAACATTTAATGGCAACCTATCCTTAGATTCGATTTCGAAAATGTACTAGAAGTCAAATGTTAATTTATTCACAAAATATGCCGGCAATATTCACATGACCCAAGTGAATTTTCAAAAACAAAACAAACTGCGTTAAAACTCGAACAACGTAAAAACGTTTCTAATAAATAATAATAATTTTACTGTTTTAACATTTAGTTTTCGTTTTCTCGCGAAGACGTCCAGAAGCTGAAGAAAAGTTAACCCTTGCGTGCTGCTGTTAAAGAAATTTTATATTTCTTACGTTGGTCGAGTTTTAACACAGTTTGTTTTGTTAATTTATTACTCTTATTGTTGTTATCGCTCTCTTGCATTTCATACGCCAACAACAGATCAGGTTTTCTTAGGTTTCAAAATACTTTTACTTTTTTGGACTCTTTTTAAGTCAGTGCCTCGAGGTATAACACGGACCTTGCAGATAGGTCATTTTTACTCTCAGCCTGTCACATAAGATTTGAATTAAAGGTTTTTTTAAATTAATATTTTTTCGAGACTTCAAAATCGAAATAAAGTTTTTTTTTGAAAATTCTCCATTTTGTGAAAAATATATTTTTTGTTAAAAAAAAAAACGACTAATCATAACCATAAATACAGTTGTATTAATTCAAGCAATATTTGGTTTTTTTCGCACCAATACATTTCGATGAACCGAATTCGCCGTAAATTTTTTTTTCTTCTTAATAAAAACTCATATTATATAAGTTTAAAGTATGTTTAATGATAAAACCTTTTCAAAATTCTAAATAAATAATCTAGTAAATAAAAAAAAATCGAGAACAAATACCTTTTTTGACCCCCTCACAGTGGTATCCCCCATTAATAGCGACCTAGATCAAACAAAGAAAATAGAAAGGTGACACACTTAGAATTCCCTATAATTCCCACATAAATAAAAGCTTGACAAGCGTTAAAATGAAATCCACAAGGAAGTAAGACAAGAGCAAGTTCAAAGGGCACATGAAGAAGGACGATAAATAGTGGAAAAACCTGAACAGAAATCTAGAGCCTAAAACCGGGTGATAAAATCATTTGTTACCAAGTGGACTAAGGAAGGAAACAAAATTTTATTAAAGATAAAATACGATTTAATCATTATTTAGTTAAGCCGTTTGACGGTATTTCGACTTTAAACTGCAAAGCATGAAAAACCATTTAAAATTATCAAGTCTAGCAAATTACAGAACTCGAGGCTAGAAGAATATTATATTTATTTATAATTTCAATTAATAGCATCCGTTTGTACTTTGAAGGAAAAGTAGACCTTGCCTGAAACTAAAATAAACTCTCGAGAAGTTTTATTAATTGCTGTACATTTCCTAAAGGAGCACTTCATCTTCCCGGAGCAGACGTCGTGCTTAAAGTGCGGGGAGTTCGAACAGAAGCAATTAACCCGATTGTCAGGAAACAGCTGAGGAACAAACGAGAGGTTTTCGCCCAAAGGCAGGTTCATTCACACACCAACTATGTCCCACAATAGGATACCGCAATACCCTTTAACTTCCTTGAAAGAGTAACCGTAAAATGACAAAAGCTCCACCACTATTACAAGCGCTCCCTTAATTTCAAGAGGAGAAGAAAAGGAACAAGGGTAGACATGATTTTAGCTTCGAGGAATAAGGATGATTGCAGGCAGTGATAGTGTTACTTACTTTTAATTGCATTCCTTCCGTCTGATTGAGTTCATCACCGCTGTGTCGAAGTCCGTTCAGAAAGCGAGTGAACATTGTCCTTCGTTTATTTTTCCGTCCTTCTGCAATTAAAAAAAATCATTAGTCGGCATTTCTTTGCAATTTAAGTTAAGTTTTTATGTGGGAATACTGGGAACGGAGTCCCAACTTGGAGCTCATGAGTAATTCCCTTTTAATTTTTTTATTCCAAGAGGAGATTGTAAGACTTAGTGCTTCAGCGCAGACACACAGGGAAAGGAAGGGAAGTAAGCAACCGAAAGGATTCCCTTCATCCTAACTTGGGATTTTTTTGTTCAGGATGTTGCGTTTAAGGAATTCTGGAATTTTCTGATGTGTACAAACCTGTGGCGGAAAAATCGTAAAAGAAATTCGACCTCGTATTAGGGTAGCTGTTCTGCATGCCGTTGATATTCACGGCTGATTTCGTATCAATAGCGCTCCGGGCCATACGTGCTGCTAAATCGTTCTGGGCGAAACTGTAGATTTCATTTTCCTCTCGGTTCGATAGACAACTTGATGGCTGACCATTGGATTCCCGAAGAGTGTCCAGGAGCGGATATATACCCGTGTTTGACGTTCACATATATCCAGGCCATATCGAGAGCAAAAAGAAACGGGAACCAAATCAATACACCCTTGTCAATACTACGCTCCCGGATAACCAGGCGGGGGCAAACAGTGAAAAAGGTTAAGGGAACTGGAAAAGGTCCGACGCCTTACCAAATATTTTCCTGGTACATAAATTGGTTGACT
Organism: Leptarthrus brevirostris; assembly: GCA_964036015.1. Classification (NCBI taxonomy): domain Eukaryota; kingdom Metazoa; phylum Arthropoda; class Insecta; order Diptera; family Asilidae; genus Leptarthrus; species Leptarthrus brevirostris. Next base: position 194,901,340 of record OZ038371.1, read on the forward strand.
TTGACTATTCGGTAGGCTTGATTGATTAGTGGCTCCTCGGTGTGGTCGGATCGTTGTTAAACCAGCTGCTATCCGTACATGTCGCTCCGTCCACTTTGACTGACGTACTTTTTCGATCGCATCCAGAACATCTTCGTATGGCAGTGATAAATGTTTGCTATAGTGGGCGGCTAATCCTTCGAGGTATCCACGTTTTCCCTCCTGAAAAATTCAATTAAAACCAATATTTCAACAAATCGTTAACACGTTGAGATTATCGAAAAAATACTTTCAAGGCATTAAAGTCTATTAAAGTTTTTAAAGTGTAAGTGTCAAGAAATATTTATCTATGTGTATTTTTGAAATGAATACACTGTTTGTTAAATTTATTGAATGAGAAAATTTATTTAAATTAGAAAACAACATTGTCATCATCGTTCTTTCAATAGCTGGCCATATCAATCTATAACTAGTCTTACCCGTCGCAATGACAAAATTAGGGGCGGCCTCCTCCCGATTTTGCCATTCCAACTTTTCCAAACATTTCTACAAAACAAAAACCGGGAAGCAACCTGTTGAGCACGCACATGATGGGGTTCCGTAGTCATTTTCTACTTATTTTTAAATTTTTCAGACGTTCTTTTGCTACAGCGTCCTTTATAAATTACTTTAGCAGTATTAACTAAATTCATTCGTCAGACAATTTGAGATTTTTTTTTTAAACGAATTTCTCGTGACCGGAAGTTTAACATTATAAGGTCTCAACATTGTTATTGTTGCATTTTAGGAGACTTATCCAACGATACCCCCCTGTTCGAAACTCTTTTACGAGTTCACCTTTCATTGTATAGGTTGAGTAGTTATTTATTTTCAAAAATCTAATTATTTCGGTTTTTGAGTTAACCATTTACTTATCTGTAATAAATATGACTTTTGTAGATATAATTATAATACAAAAAAACAAAAACAAATTGTGCCCTTCAGAGGACTTGAGACCAGAGCGTTAGACGGAAGGTGTTTTCTACTCATAAGAGTAGTAAGCGCTTCTGGTCTCTAGTAAAAACCGTAAAAAAAACAATTTCACCTGTTTGTCAACACTACCACTCATTTATAATGGGAATGTTTTTACTGACTCATTGGAAAAGGCTAACCTGTTTGCTGCTAGTTTTGCTGCAAATTCGTACTTGCCACCTTCATCGTAGCCACTTCCATCTTCATCACAGTGTACAAGTAGGCAAAAGACGCTACACTCTCGTACTTGGGAAGTTCTTTGTGTACTTTCGAAACTCGACGTGTCCAAAGCCTGATGGTTTCTCGCCCCTGGTTTTAAAATGCTGCGCCTCTGCTTTGGATAAACCTCTGCGCAAACTTTTTCACCTATCATATTCAACAGGAAAGTTTCCACGTGCATGGAAAGTTGCTCATGTCCAGCCGAAACTTTAAAACGGAGAAGAATGCGACCCCTTTAACTACAGACCAATTGCACTAACTTCGATCATATCTAAAGGTTTTGAATCGCTCATCAACTCTCACTTGTTGAAATATCTAGAAACGATTACCAGTACGGTTTCCGTGCTGGTCGCTCAACCGGAGACTTACAAACGGCTCTAACGGAGCGTTGGAATCATTGTCTACATAATTTTGGTGAGTCCGAAATCGTCGCTCTTGATATTTCAAAGGCTAGTTGATAGAGTCTGGCATGCTGCACTTTTAGCCAAACTTCAAACATTTCGTGTGCACCGTAGCCTCGTTAAATTGATAGAGAGTTTACGAAATAAATGCCGGTGTACCTCAGGGTTCATTTCTTTCACCAACCTTATTTCTTCTTTTAATTAATGATCTTTTATCTCTTACTCTCAATCCTATTTATAGTTTCGCCGACGACAGCATCCTTAATTTCGCGTACTCATTTGATTTTGTAATGAATTCACTTGAAAATGCTACAGAAGTCGATCGAGAACGCATGTCTAGATCATTATATAACGACATTTCTATGAGTCAGAGCAAATCGTGTTTCGTTTAATGCATCCAAAACTCACTACTCTTTAATATCCCAGTTCACCCCCAACCCATTTCAGTCCACGGAGCGGATATACCCAATTCGCCCTCCCGTACCACCAGATATCCAGCAATATTAGCTGGAGTGATCATATATTTGTAATCGCCAAAAAAAGCGGTGAAATGCTTGGGTTTTCTACAGAGATGTAAGAAATATTTCACCCCACCTGACTAATCGCTGATCTACAATCCTCACGTTAGGCCTGGACTTAAATATAATTCCCATTTTTGAGCAGGGGCCGGACACACCGCAGTGTCCGCGTTAGACAAAGTCCAGCGTAAGGCTATTAAAATTATTGGCGATTCCTCTATCTCTGAGGGCCTTGGCTCTCGGGGGCATCGACGGAATGTCGGTTGTCTCACACTCTTATATCGCTATTTCCATGGCTATTGTTCTAACGAATTTGGACGCACCATCAAATTTCGGGAATCTTTTCTAAGCAGAACAACACGAATGTGCAACAGTATACCTATTTCTATTCTATTTTTTCCTCGTCATATGAGCCCAAAACTTTCAAACGGAGCGTACATCGACACCTCCCTCACTCAACATCCTAACCCATTTACCTCATGCTAAATTCGTTTCCTGCCAAGGCTGTGCTTTAGCATCATAGGGCATCCCCTGAGCCTTGGCAACATCATTTATATAAAAAAAAATTTCCACAGTTTTTTATTCACTTCACTGACTAGTTCGTTATAAATTTTCTTTACAATTTTTCTTATTCAAATTTCAGTGGTTAAATCAAAACTCACTCACTAGGGTGCTATTCAGCCCTTAATAAGGCATCTGACGTTTTTCAGAATGCGCATTGCACAACATAATTTTGTTTTCATCACCTATCCTATGCTATCCTTCAGTGCATGATACACTGTCTCCCTCTTTGTCCCGAACAGTTGAATCTCTCTGACTTCAATCTATCAAGGTGAATGAACTTATTTTTTATGTCTCTCTCTGTTGACCACATCGTTGATGATTGTAAAGATCTTGTAAGGTCCTTCCCAATGCTGTTGAAACATTGGTAATTTCCCGTTTCGCTGGGTCGAACAGCCAAACAAGGACGTCTTCCTTGAATCCGCTAGAATTAGCTCTGAAGGTTTATCGAGTTTTCATTCTATGACTAGATGTCGATGGATTTCCGCAGAAACCCATTAGCTTGCCAGTTCTCTTTCCTTTCAGGTGTTTCGTGTTTGGCAGTCGAATTTGTCTTCCAAACACAACTTTAATTGGAACTAATAGAAATACCGGGATTTACCTATCCCAATCCCGTCGATGCCCATCCCCTACTTTTCTGAGACGTTCTATTACCATTATGTCAGATTGTGGGTGAAGGGGTGTTGTCTACTTTTGTCTTACTCCAAGAATATTGCAAACCTTTTGAAATATTTGAGATTTAAAATGTTGGTCCTTCATCGGAATAAATGCTAAGTTTGTAGATCCAATTCGACACTTACTCCTTTGTCACTGTATGTGTATCTTTATTTAGGATAGAATGTACTTTACGTCATTTACTAAATTATTCTGTTAATATTAAAATATAGCGGTTGTCCCGATCTGACTCAAAGAATGTTCCCGTAACATCAATCGAAATTCTCTCAATAGGTGCTCCATCGTTGTATTGCTGCATATCTTCCCATTGCAACCTTTCGTCACCCTCTTTCCACTTCAAAATTGGCGATATATTCTCGTCTTCTATTCAATTCTAGAAATTTTTATTGTTTATTCATTTTTACCACACTAAGTCACCACAGGTTCGAGTCGGCCTTCTTAGGGCATCTGACGTTTTTCTGATTTCCAAAATCAGGGACATGTGCATTGACAACTTGATTTCGTTTTCATCATGTAGCCTATGCCACCCTACGCCTACGGTGCAAATTACACTCCAACCCGAGTTTCGTACTTATAGGCGGTCAGAGAAAAACCCGGTTACACCCCATTAACGACTTTTGATCTATCCATGAAGGTCGGAAAACGTGGCATTGGCAACCACTTTCAAGCTTCCCACTACTCTCTACTAGGTATTCTTGCAGAAAAAACTTTCTTCAAGGTTATTGTAGGAACGGCATATTCAGCGCTCGGCTAGAGATCTCCCGGGTAGGCCGTTACTATACCACTGGAGTTATAGCCTGAAGTTTTTCAAATTCTGAATTCCTTCAGTGCAACCGCAGTACGAGCAACTATACTTTTACTGATTGGGTTCGCTTCTTAAGTTTACAGCTCCTTTCCAGATCGACCCATTAAACTCCGATTTTGTACGTAGGGATTGGTCTTACTATCGATGTATGTATAAATACAGGGAATAATTCCCCACTTCTTCCATGGGGTTTTTTTGCAGAAGTAAACGCTATAGAAGCCTTCTTTCACGACCTCAATATTAATGTTTAGATTGAAGCAAGAATGATACCAAAATATTTCATTTAGATATTTACCGTTAAGGTGTTAGTTCCTGAAGAACTCCATGATATCAAAAAGACCAAGTCATCCGCACAAACCATTACTTTTGTTGTGGTATCCTCTAGCAAACTTAGAGCTTTATTAACAACTAATAATGCGGATGGAATGCCCCCTCTTGGGGTACCCCTACAGGCCTCTGAGTCCTGCTCTCTCTCTAGTTCCCGCAACCCTTTGTAGGACATGGGACGGAGGAACAAATTGACCCGGTTCGAGAAAACGATTACAAGTGGACCTACAATTTAAAGTCGATTCCGAACCACTAACAGTTTCTCTGCAAACCACCTGACATTTTTATCGTAATCTGTTGTAAGCAGAAAACAACCATGGGTTGATGGGATTCTAACCTGGGATCTACGGATTGGTAGGCCGAGTCATTATAATTTATTCCATCAACTATCGAAAAAAAGAATGGAAAAGCGTCGCTCTGGCGTAAACTTCAAATCTTTCTATGGATGAAAATTTATACGTCCAGTATTTTGAGTCAAATACTTTCATGAATGAAATCTTTTCCAAACATTTATCAAATAAAAGCAAAATCATGATTGATCAATTATGGGAAACCCCCCTTCTTTACAGATCCGCCTATGGTGTCGAATCCATAGAAGTTGCTAAGATTCAGCTGCTAACGAAGCTTAATTCCCAGTTGAGAATTATGAAGCTTAAACGTTCAAATAAAATCCGCCATCCACACAGACACCTATTGGGTAAATTTGGGTTGAAAATTTATAGGAACGGCTCCAAATAAGAAAATAAAATGAGCTGAGTAAACTAGAGTTCGAACACGGGACCACAGTACAAAAGACATAATTCACACTAGAAATTCAAACTGGGGAAATAAAGTGGAAGATAAAATTTCACTTGGAATATAATTCGCACGTGAATTGAAAAATAAGTAGTATAAGAAAGACCTCATAGAGACAAAATAACCTCTCCAATCGATTTTTTCCCTCACTTCCCGAAAACCAGGACGTTTGGGCAAGACATATTCCCACCACTTGTGCCTAGCACCTTCCAGTAAGAGACCAGAAGAAGTATTAGTTGCAAGCTTTTCAGTTGTAGTATAACCACTACGAGGAAATAAAGTAAGCCTAAGTCGTTGGCGACCGAGTTACTGCATCGGAGAAGTACGTCACAGTGTAATTACACTCGCGATGCCGTTAGTTTCTGTGTAGATAAGACCGTTTAAGGGTGGGGGTGGGAAAGGAAGTGACATATAAAAATAATTAAAATGATCGACATAAGTGCCGAATCCATAGTTTCCAGGGCCGCTGGGACACTCACGATGCCGTTAGATACTGTGGGGGTACAATAACTTTAAAATCTCTAGGTTAGGGTTATAAAGAGACTAACTTGAAACATAATCAAAAGAGACTAATACAACTCTCGAATCCATAGTTCTCGGGGTCGCTGAGATAAATGATGATTCTTGCGATGCCGTTAGATATAGTGGACGAAGACACCACCAGGAGTAGGGATGAGAGTAATATGTTGAATAATCGAATACGAAAATTGCTTACCAAAAGTCCAAGTAACGACGGGCTCACCCAGCTAGTTTGCAGTAAATAAAAAATCCACTTCGTCTATGTACTGTTATCTAGCTCGTAGTAATGCAAAAACCATTACATTAGACATTAAATGTCTCTTCCCGTTACCCTAATTCCCTTCCGGCCATAGCCATCATAGGGTTATCCCCCGGACTTTGGCTACATAAAATAGTTTTTAAAAAAAAAGTTGAACCGACTTCAGAAAAAGTGCTAAAAAGCATAAAATAATTTTTAATTTTATATCTATTACGACATTTTGAAGACGGTGCAAATCAAACAAACCAAACAACTACAGCAAAAATATTTAATCGTCATTTCTTATGATCCCGTAAGCTGAAACGTTCAGGTAGAATTACGTAAATTTTCAATTGTGGTTCTGTAGTTGTTTTATTTGTTAAATTTGCACCGACTTCAAAATGTCGTAATAGATATAAAATTAAAAATTATTTTATGCTTTTTAGCGCTTTTTGTGAAGTCGGTTCAACTTTTTTTTTAAAAACTATTTTATTTTTCACTTTTTAGTGTCTTCGACTCTATACAATCCAAATCGGTCCACACGTTAGACGTTTGTTTTAACCAAATACCCCACCCCCATTCCACTAAACTTTTTTTCTCATGGTATCAACCAAGGAACATACTCTACCGAACAGAAAAGGAATCATCGAAATCAGTTCACGCGTTACGAAGTTACTACCCCTCCCCCTCCCCCAACACCACCATAGGACCAAATTATTCTCCTATTAGCAATGCGGGATCACACTCTATACAACAGCAAAAGAAGCATCCAAATCGATTCAGGCGTTACAAAGTTAGGTTCCACCCCCCTTCTCCCACCCCCACCCCAAGCAACATTTTTTTTCTCGTAGTATCAACCAAGGATCATACTCTACCCAATAGAAAAAGAATTATCCAAATCGGTCCACGCGTTACGAAGTTAAACTACCCCTCCCCCCCACCCACACCTTTCTCCATAGGACCAAATTATTCTCCTATTAGCAATGGGGGATCATACTCTTTACAACAGAAATGGAACCATCGAAATCGGACCACGTGTTACAAAGTTAGGTTCCACCCCCACCCCCACCCCCATCACCCCAAAATTTTTTTCACCTGATATCTCCCACTGAACATACTCTACCCAACAGAAAAAGAATTATCCAAATCGGTCCACGAGTTACAAAGTTAGACTACGCCTCCCCCTCTCCCTCCACCCAAGGCCAAATTTGTTTTCTTCTGTTAGCAATGGGGGATCATACTCTGTACAACAACAAAAAACCATCCAAATCGGACCACGCGTTAAAAGTAATATTCATAGATATCAAACAAAACATCCATAAGTCCAGCCAATCGTTACTGTCGAGGTATTGCTCCGTTGATATTGTATTTTTAGAACTATTATTGTAACCCCAAAAATTTTATATACTTCAAGTTTTATAATAACTATTTTCCTCCAAAAATTTATAATTTTCGAGATAATTGCAAATATTTGGTATTCACCCAAAAACCTATGGCTGGAATTAAAGGGACCTTTTTGGATATGCTTAAGGCATTAAAATAAAGGTCATCACAGCTTGGCTATTTCTTGAAGTCAAAGTCTAATTTTACTGTAAAGCTGTATAAAAGACAAAGACTTTGATTCCAAACAGAATCAACGTTCGTTTCAAATAATTCATTGCTGCTGCTTCTGTGAAAGCAGTTCTTATACGTCTGCTTCTTAATGACATACAATGTTAAAAAGTAATAATGTGTCCTGGATATAGGATGCTTCCAGTGCACTCTGAGGGTTACAGTTTGCAGTATAACTCATAATCCTCATAGTTAAATAAATTACGGTTTCTTATAAGTATTCCACCAATTATAAAAGTTGTTGTTTTCTACTTAACTCTCATCTACACCAAATTATTTTAGGTCATGCTCTAAGGGTTCGCTTTTACTTGAAAAACAAAGATTTTCCAGAAACTAAAAGGATAATAACGAGATAACCGAATATATGTACTTAAAACACAAAGGATAAATTGGCAGCTTCCTTAGCAACTGCCAAAGTACATCAGTCTTTTGTTATCTTGGCAGAGAGCTTGCCATCACAAATCCTTTGAAGCTCACCCAACATTGATTAAAACGGCGGCAGCGGCGAGAGCCTGCATAACAAATTCAGTTAAAAATGCTGCTGAGATTTGCTTAAGCTTTTAATGAAGGAGTTATTCCCAAATATTGACATTTCTAGAACTTGAAACAATGTTCCAAAATTACTCTGGATCTGCCTGCATCAAGAATAAACAAAACTTCTCCTGAATTCCATAAGACAAAAGAACTTTTTGTTTTTCATCTTGTCTTGTGTAAATTAGGTATGCAGTCTTATGGTGCTTAATTTACAGACAGGATCCCCTCGAATTCGTCAAAGAGAACTTTATTTAATAGGTTTCTTCTCGGGGGTTGGAGGCGAAACAGTTTAAGCTCAGCTGAAGCAAACTTTTCCAAAACTTCTTCTGACTGAATGGCTCAATATTGTCATACACAATGGCATTGATCTGCATGCAGACAAGGGGACAGACAACGTCAGTGGTAAAAGAGCTTAAAGCGCATTCAAGTCTTACAAGTGTTAACCTCTTCCGGTAATTAGACAGTTCTTGACTGTCACTGGCATACATGCGTGGAGGTGGAAAATCCTATAAACACATGGGGTTTTGTGCATTTGCAAATGCTCCATCAATACCCTAAGGCCTGGGGTGCAGACATTTCCTTCCAGACGGAGCAGCAGTCGACTGACACGTTTCTTTTGAGTTTCGGTATAGATACTTACCTGTACCCTCGTTTCAAGTCTGCTCGAATGGGGGAAGGACCTGCAGTAAAATGCTGGAATTCTTAAAAGAAATACATGCTCTTCCATTTATTCATTAGCACGCACATATTTCATATAAATACATTTAGAGACACAACAGGAGCTGAAAACGACCGGATGGGGCTCGTATAATGAAACAGGTACTTAAGGATTCATAACACATCGCACTTTTACTCAGCCGGATCACATATCTTCCCGCAAAAGTATACGTCTGCGAGGGTTGTACATTAGGGGCAAAATGTATAGTTTTGTACCATTGTAACTCATCTCGGAGATGTAATGTTTATAACTCCTTCTCTGGACCTGGTAGCTTTTCTGTCTGAAGGTAAAATTATTTCGAAGATAGATTACTACCAAGCTGTCATAATTTTCTTTACGACCCCACGTAAATCGGTGGATTAATGGCATGAAGCGTGGCACTTAACATCTCAATAAGAATAAACATGCCCTTCAAAATTACCCTATGTGTGGTTTATAGGCTTTTTAGCCAACGCAAAATGAGAACAACCTTTCATGTATTCATGCATTAAACATAATTAAAAATAATGAAAGTTGGCACTGTTATCACATAACCGATGGTTAGAACCAAGAAGCAGACCATAATTTCAGGTGAAAACCTAATAAAAATATATAGATGTACACCCTGTGCTAAAATTATTTATACCCTACAAAATATTTTATCTCTGTAAATCCAAATTTAGATTGGTTATATTTTGAACACGAGATATTACATCAGTATCATCATTGGCTGGAAGGAAATTGAAGGTTTTTTTCATGATGTAGCCAAAGCTCAGGGGACAACCCTTTGATGCGTTGGCGCGACTTTGATCGAAAGCGAATTAAGGGTAAGGGGAATGAGGGTACAAGAATGTCTTATTTTTCCATTGCTGAGAACTAGACGACAGCCTAGTGGCGGAGTGGATTTTTTAATTTTATTTTTTAAAACCACTCGATTCAACTCACTCTCCAGGTTGACGAAAATTTGCAAAATATTTGAAGAAGATTTTGTGTACAAGGAAATATAATTTGTACATTAAAATTTGGAGTCCTACTACGAGACAATTACCTAAATAAATAAAAAAAATATACACAAAATATGCACGCAAAGTACGCTTGACCCGAGTGAATTTGCAAAAAAAACCGCTGATCGTGTTGAGAAATTTCTTTACATTTCTTAAGTCGCTCAAGTTTTTAAAAGTTTACTTTGAATGTTTTTTAAGTAAAAAAAAAACGGGTTGTCTGTTATTGAGTTAAAAATTACAGAGTGGTTCCAAATAAGTGGGATGATAGATCTCCCCCAGCAAGCAATAAATTGTATGGCAGGGACGAGGGCAATCTAAACCGTCTGGGAGTTGCAGGGTTATTCAGAAATTTGTAATTTTCGTGGTATGCACATTACTATTTAATTTTTATCTTTTGATCTACTCTACGCAGAGACACCAAATAAATGCCAAAAAACTGCTATCCCAATGACCTTTCCCAAATATTCATCTAATGTCTACCATTCCCAAAGTGAAAAAATGTTTTGCAATTACTTGAAATACAGCACTTTCCCAAATTTTCTCCGAAATGCATGTAATTAACACACCTGTGTTATATTATTATTAAATTGAAAATCTCGATAACCGGATGTATTCTAGTGGAGTCTCCTTGATACTTGTCCACCACAAAAGCAATCTGGACTTTCTATGGCATGAAGTACTACCATGGATGACCTTCCTCTCGGATAAAACCAAGGCTCCTCGCTCTCCCAGAAAGGAAAGAAAGCAGCTGTCAAGACTAACACATCCCACGGAGTAAATTGGAATCGTTCTGCGGGCGTTAACCCTTCAAAAGCTCCTCTGGCCAGCACTGGGATTCCTGCTACGAAACTTAGTGCAGCCCCTGCTTCGAGCAAGAAGCATGCTTCGCCTGAGGCCACCAAACCCAGGTGAAGTGTATCTTAAGCCATGAAACGTGAACTTATCTCCATCAGTGATCCTCTCAGGACATCACAGTCTACCACATCGTTCTTTAAGCAAAGCGTGAGCACCTCAACGAATACCTAAAGGGAGAGACGGATTGCTCATAAGATACTCTGTAGACTTGTCACTTTACCTCAGGAGAACCTTACGGATAAGAACAGGTCCCCTCTGGACAGGGCAACAAGGTTTTTAGCGCAAAGCAAGACTTCGGCCTTAATAGCTATCTCTCCAACGACGAGCTGATGAGTGTAGTAATCCTTCCGCTCCAACCACGTGTATATTGAATTTGGACAAGTATTATAGAAGCCGGACTGTTCGCCTTAGAAAAGCAATAAGCTGGGACATGTATAAAACTGCCTAACTGAGCTAATGAAGGCCTTGCTAGCACCCACCCTAGGCAGTTCCTCAATAATCTGGTGGATACTCTACCGCTTGCTTGTAAATTCGATTTCATGCCCGGACCGGAATCCTAGAGGTGGTCGGCGAAATTCATCACCCTTACAAAGGAATGTTGCAAACATTTTTAAACAAGCAAAAACAACTAACGTATAAACTTCCTATAAGGAATTCCTAAGAAAATTTAACAAATTTATAAGTAAGGCCAAACGATCATTGTGGGAGAGGGTTTGTTACAAAATCAAAAGCACCTCCGAAGCGGGTCGTTTGCCTAAAATCCTCTCAATCCTCTCACATGATAAAGACTTCAAACCAACTACTCTCTCCACCTTCCTTTTTAAAACCTAGAGACTTATTTAGTCGTCGGTGAAGTAAGTGTCGGCCTGCTAATCCCGAGGTCACAGGTTCGAATCTCACCTTCGGCGACCAATGGTTGTTTTCCGCTGACAACAGATTACAATACAAAGCCATGGAGTTACAGAGAAAATGCCAGTGGTTCGGAGTCCACTTTAAATTGTAGGTCCAATTGCAATTGTTGTATCGATTCGGGTAAAAATCTTCTTCCGCCCCAGATTACGGGAACTATACAGACATCAAAGATACAGTCGAGGCATTTAAGCTGTCTCTTTCCCAACATACATATAATATTGGTAAATCCATCGAGACAGTCTCGAGTGAACTAATAGAATATAGAACGATCAATCGTGTCCAAGGAATTTACCCTTGCCGATTTCCCTGCTACTGAGGGTGCTTTTAATAACATCAAACCGTCTGGATCTGGAAAATCCAAATATTATGCTCAAAAGCAGGATTGGGCAAACACCCTAATATCATAGCTTAAATGATGCAACATGCCATCTCGAAACTAACGTCTTGGAGCATCAAGTGTGGTCTGGATATAAATCCGAACAAAACAGAGTTGATAGGTACTCATCTCACGGAAACAGGGTTGCACCTATTAACTGCCCGACACTTAATGTGTTCAGAATGAAACTCATGTTGTGAGGCGGAAAAAATTTATGCTAAAGCTCCTTGCCGATCCGATTATGCTCCAAACAAAATACAAGTTGATACTCCAAAGTAGATAATTTCAAATCTGTAATATAAAAACCAAAAACTACTACAAAAAAGAGGAGCAAACTGTGCTATTAAAGTACTGCGTTCCACCGGCAAACAGCTCACGAAAACTATTGACCCCAATTGCCTTTTTTTATACTTTTTCCAAAACAAAAAACCATTACTTCTATGAGGAGTCAAAATATGGCATCGCTAATATAGATGGCTCCTGTAACGAGTTAAGGTATGGTCGCTCTGCATTAAAACGATAGCTTACGCAGATGACAAAATTAAAGTTCCTACAAACGTAATGCTGTTAACAGTGCTGTTAACAGTGAAAGACGTCGCTCCAAGCGTCAGTATCATACTTCTAAATTCAACGCCAGTCTCCCCAGCAAACAACTATGCAGAAACCTTTCGGCTATCGTTGTAGGGATATAAAGGTGTTGCTTTGAATGAAAATCCTAATGAGCTTAATCGAATAATTACATCCGAGGAACATCCTAATTTGAACGAATATTTTCACAATTTGAATCAATATGAGGATCTGATGGATTTGAGACTATGGTTTCTGACATACTTTACTTCCATTGCCAACCTTTGTTGTGCTCTTTCCAGCATGGTTTTATGAAGTCCACCACTACCAGTCTTTTGGGAGTTCTCCAGCTTCTGTATACCTGTTATTAAAGCTGAAAAGCAGGTTGATTGCATTTTTACTGATTTCAGTAAGGCCTTTGATAGAATTAATCACAAGATTTTTATTTACAAGCTTTAAGTTCTGGGCTTTCCTCCAGTCTTCATCCAATGGTTATGTTCTTATTTGTCTGATCGCACAAAACGGCTTATATTCGTGGTGCACTCTCTGACGAGATCAGTAACCCTTCTGGGGGTGCCTCAGGGAAGACATTTAGAACCTTTGCTTTTCATTATTTCCATCAACAATGTATCTTTGATTCTCTCTGATTTTGGTATTCACATTACTCTTTTATTTTTATCTTTTGAGCTACCCAACACACCGACATCAAACAAACGCTAAACTAGAACTATCCCAATGACCTTTCCAAAATTGTCAACAATGTTGATCTTACTCCTACCATTGCAGGTACAGTCACTTCAAAAAATATATATTTTGGAAAGGTATTTCGGATAGTATTTTTTAAGCGGTTGTTTGATGTCGCTGTGTTTGGTAGATCAAAAGATAAAAATAAAACAGTAACGTGCATACTATGAAAAACTGAAATTTATGAATCACCCTGTAACTTTCAAACGGTTGATACTCCCCCACTCCCTGCCATACAATTTTTTGTTTGCCTAGTTGAGATCTATCACCCCGCTCATTTTGGCACGTCAGATCTGAAACACCCTGTATATTGATAAAAGAAAACTAATGTTTTTTAATGTAGAAAATTCTTAATTTTTGGTGTTCTTGCTTTTATTAGCGATCCCCAGTCAAGAAGAGATCCTAACGATAATTGGAGTGGAAGGACCTAGGACCTCCACTATAATAAAGAAAGGGTCATCATGATGACGCCGCACTAGTCGAAATGATGGTGGTGAAAGATGTAACGAATGCCCTTATTTAGGAACCATCTACTTTTGGACTGAACGCAAACTGTCTACTTGTTTATATACCCAAAACAAAGGTAGGCCAAGGGCTGACATAATTGTTAAAAAACAGATACACACTATTTGTATTCCACAGATTAGCTGACCAATGGGAAGTCGACAAAAGACGAGACCAAAGGAAGCTCCTATTAGCATCAGCATACCTTCATTATGAAGAAAATCCATCTTCTATGAAAATTCTAAAAAATATGGTTAGGTATGCAAAGAACACAAATTAAAGATGATTATAAGCTGTGACGCGAACGCACATAACTAGTGTGGGGCAGAATGGACAATAATGACACGGGGGTACGTCCAAACTTGTGTAGAACTTTTGATTATAAATAATGGTAATAAGCCAACTTTCATTGATAAAAACGACAAGCTGGTTATCGTAATGTCGAACTGGAAGCCTATCGTTGATATTGAGAATTGGTATTTCTTAGATGAAGTATCATTCTGAGGACCATCCTTGGTGTAATCGTTGAGCTAGATGTCAATAATAATCTTCTTAACTTTAAAAACCGCAGGACAACTAGTCCATTTGGACTCGGCACAGGAAATCGATGACGAAACGCATCACAAGAAGCGTGTCCAGAGAAACAATTGAAAACAGCATGGAAGCAGAGATGGATGAACTATCGAGTTATGTAAATGAGGAAGAAAACCAAAAAACTATTCAATAAAGGTAATAAACACCAAAGGGAGGAACTCTAGTAAGAGTACAAAGTAGCACTTAGAGAATTCAAGTCTGAGTGCCGAAAAGCCCAGAGGGGATCGTGAAATAGAAAAATTGAAAGCACGGAGGAGGCAACTAGAATTAAGAAAATATTATCTAAGTCGAAAACCGAAACAGACTCATCCAACATCACGTATTCTTCAGAGAAGTTGATTATGAGCAGCTTCCCTAGTGGATGGGGAATCGAAGAGGTAAGGCGCTACCTCTCGGAGATCCCAAGTGGGGATGGAAGACGAGGAGATGAAGAAACTGTGTACTGCGAACACGGTAAGATGGACAGTAAAATCTCTCCCATATACATAAATTACTAGGCAAAGATGGGATTTATCCCATCTTGTTACAGCAAGGAGGTAACAGACTTTAGAAGAGACTCGCCCAACTTTTTAGAGCGTATTTACAGTTCAAACCACCGTGAAGACCGTCATTTTTCAGTTTCTTAATGAATGTACGGAAAATGTATCATTGGTGAAAGTATTTTATTCAAAATATTGAAAGTATAAATTTTTTATCAATAGCAAAATTTGAACTTCACCCCGGTGCAGTCTAAATTTTCCAAAAATTTCATAAAATAACGTCTGTATATCAAATTTCATATTAATAGGTATACAAATGTGAGGATGGATGGGTTGTGACTTACTGACAGACGGACGTTCAGACAAAAACTATACAGATTTTTTGTTGCTACACCCTCCCCCTCCCCCCTGACACACACAATGGCTTAATAATAAGTTTCGATCTAAACACCCAAAATCATCTCCATGATAAAATCATCACATCTAATGCAAACCGAAAGAAACGAAGAGGAACCCAGATAATTGGCAACACCAGATTAACTATAAGGGATGAGGCCAAATTTCTAGGTGTTCGGATTGACGTGAAACTAAATTGGGCTAGACACCTACTCGAAAAGAAAAACAAAGCAGTAAGGGCTTTCTGGACGTGTGGGATAGGAAGGGTATGGAGACTACTATCCTGTATTATAAAATGGATATATACATGTGTACATTGCTGTTTAAGCATAATATGAGCTACTAGGTTAACACCGACAAAGGCCGTGGTGGAACTTAACTCGGCCGCACGTTTACCGCATGAACAACTGTAGAAGGAAAGGGGAATACAAACCCAACATGAAAAGATCATGCAAATCAGGGGAACAAAACCTGGCGAAGAACAAAACCTGGGTAAAGAAATCCCCCTCGGTTCTTGAAAGTGAAAGAGATAGGGGCTAAGAAACTAATGGAACGAAGAGTAAGATAAATTCAAATCATTAGGCAACGCCGCATTAAAATCTAAAACGATAGAGGGATGTAGTAAACAGGCCCTCATGGAGTAAGGGCGACAAAATGATGTCACGTGTCCGTTCCAAATTGGCAGGGACCCGACATAGCTAGACATACAAAAGTGTTTTGGGAAACTCTTAATGCGCATGAATCTGAAAAGATTTTCAAGCTGAACAAGACCGAATTAAAACTTCTTGTATGCCAAAGAAATAGAAGTAACGATCTGTAGCCTGTGCAGGGAATGCGGGGAAGAACACAAAATCGTTTTGCCCGTTCTCGGCCAATAACCAGCCTTAACGCAAGGAAGATTTAAAACGTACTTCTGCGAAGATCTAGTAGAAGTAAAGAGATCGGGATATAAACCAATTATACAATTCGGTATGGGGATCAGTTGGCTCGACAGTGGGCCTTAGGTACACTGCCGAGCAAAGGCCGTACAATGGGCTTCCAAATGTATCAATGCACTGACGACTTATATCCCCTCCCCCTGAAAACCAACCAATCAAGTAAAAAATATTGTCAAAGGCTTGCTATGTTATATCGTGCCAATTCTTATTGAAAGTCAAATAGATGTGAACGCATTTGAAAACAATTTATTATTTTAGTTGGGTTAAACAAGGTACGTTCAATGCTTAAATTCACATCCGAGTCAATGAATTGAAGACGTTTACGTTTTATTAGTGGATGAACCATTTTACATAGATATCAGTTAATTAAATTTGAGTTCTTCTTCATAAAAAACTTTTTGACTTTATTTTAATATTCTACCCCAAGTTAAGGTAGAATGAGAATCAAATGTTGGATGGACATAGTAAAACAACTCGAAGCTGCACTTTTCTATAACGAACCGTAAAGGAGTATATACGTCGCTGTACTTAACGAACAGAACTGCATTTCATTTCGAAAACTTTCTTTCATCTTTGAATCTTTTCAAAGGACATTCAGGAGGTAACTAAAATTCAATGTATATTCATTAAATAGCATAAAGTAAGTCCACAGGCAGTACATCGTACTCTATCTCCTAATTACCAACGTTTCCAGACCAACGGCGTTTAGTAAATGCAATTAATAGCAAAATTGTTTCATCTCGACTGCTCCTTCGAATTCCCTCCAGTAAAATAATAAAAATCAATATGTCCTGTAGTTGGTAATTCCATTTAGTCCAACGAAAATGTAAGTCTGCAAGTGTAAATACCGTGAAAAGTTGTTTGTGTTAAGAATTGGGTAAACAGACAGCGAATTGTGACCAAGCATCTCTTACAATATTCCATTTCAAAACTGGTATTTGCCTTTCGTGTCGATTTTGTGTCTACTGACGTCAGTTCGAATAGCATTCATGTAAATGAATTCGAAGAGGCAGCAAAATGGGGCGGTTTTTCTACCAGTTGTCCTACTAAACTAACGACGTTCTGTCCCTCGTGTCAATAAAATGCAACCCATGTCCACGTTCCGGTATAGACACAGACAGTCCAGGATCGTGAAAACCTTATGCCCGACATAGGCCGGCACGTCTCTATACTCTGGGCTAGTAGGCTTTATTCTCTGCGGTCCTATGACATGGTACTTGATGGCTTTTAGAGCACATGCAACCATAAATTTTATAAATCAATAAATATTTTAGTCGTCCCGTGCTATAAGCATCAGCGCTATTATCCCCATCCGAATTTGATACATACTGTATTAGCATAATTGGTTCAGTATTTTAAGCTCTCATTGGAAGTATTACATCTCTTCGTCGGGAATTATCCTGCCGTTCAAAAGAAAACCTACGCTATTTAATCCTCGCGGACCTGTTCATTACGGACTGATATGATCGCAGTTTATTACCTATAAAATACTATAACGGTCTTGCAATGATGAGATAGCGTAATTACATTGGAAAATCCCCAAACTCATAATTTGTTATTGCACGAGAGGTGCAACTAATTTGCTTCCCCACCGAAAATGTGTTTGAAAGCCCCAAATACTTGTTTTCAAATAAGGATATTATACTTTCGCCAACAGGAAACGTTTTAATTTATTCATTCGAAAAAATCGATGAACAAATAAACGGAAATGTTCTTAAGCTGTTAACAGTTGACGGCTCCCCAGTCTGGCATTAGGCAAATTGGGCTCATTGTTTTGACTTGAAGAAATAGCAAAGCAGTCAGTTTGCGCGTTCAGAAAACAAAGAGAGATTGGCAAGAGTTCGGAAAGTCTTTACATATGACTTCAATGCCCCTACTAAATACCGTAATTATTCCCTTGCTGATGCTTGAAAAAGGCTTCTTGTTTAGTAGTTCTAGAATTAGCATCCTTGTGTATGTGGGGCACTTGTCCGAAACTCGGAATTCTGCAAAATACTTAAGTGTAGTCTAGTACAAGAAGTGCCAGTAGCTCAGTGTACATCTATTTATTTCCTGTGCATAAGCTGAACTTCAGCTATTTATTTTAATTTAGGACGTTGAAAGAAATGTCCCGGCTCCACATGCTAAGGCAAATAGAAAGCCAGCACCTTTTGAAATAGACAACAGGTAGCCTAGGATCCCTTCAAAATCATTTGCATCGCCGTTTGACGCTCTTACAAAAATGAGCACACTCTAAGCATTAGCTTCAGCAAATAAAAGATAAACACAAACTTGCATGCAAAAATGTAAATAGAGAAGGAGAAGGACCTAAAACTGTGTCACTGGATCGCACTTATAATGGGAACGGAGTGAACAGGCCAAGTCTGGCTCTGGCATGAGCCTTAGCAAACTGGAACATGCCCACGTTAATTGAAATTGGTTCGTTGGCTTTTAAAAAGTCGTTCTTACGATAGTGCAGTTCTCTACGCCGGCAGTAATCACAAAGTCTTGGAGTTTATGGAGTGGATTTTTGGTGTATTCTTTGTGACTTCATGAAAGGAGTTTGCTGATTGCCCAGTAACTTCGGACTTTTTGTGAGCATTATGTGGGCTTTCTGAGTTCAGGACAAAAACAGAAAATGTAGCCTTTAATAAAATGGAACAGGAAGGAATAGCAGTCACAAGCCATAATTTACAATACAGTTGTTTATTGTTTTTTGCATTTGCATTAAATTTCCTTTGTGCTTGATGAGATTTTTTATAATGGGAAGCTTTACTCTGTATATAATTTGCTGATTAAAGTGAAATAAGAGTGGATTGTACTTTAAAGGACTGCAATACTATAGTTAAAATGTTTTCTCTTTATCTTGTTCGGATTACACGATTTCATTGTTCGAAAATAACACTTGATACGACATTACAATCGGAGAGGAAAACAGAAACCTTATATTGCACAATCCATATGCTTGTATAACGCCCGCAGTTACGAAACAAGAGGTAAAATTGAAAAGGATCCCAAAGGAAACAAGGTTAATAAAGCGTACCTAAAGGATTGAAGTAAAAAACTACAGATAGCAAATTGTTTCATAACGAATCAAAGTAAAAATTTTATTATTTAATATCACCAGGCTGGTTGATGGCCTCAGTAGCTTAATCGATTTGACGATCCTATTGCTATTAGGAACTTCAGTTTTTGGTAGAGTACCTCTTGTCAAAAAATTGGGCCACTATCCCCTTCTAAACTGAAACATGTAAGCTTATCGCCAGCATTTTCGAAATAATTGACGAGTGAAATGAAGGATATCTCGAACCAATTCTACGATCACCGCCTTTACCTATACTTAGAGCAAGAGATGGTGTAGTGAAAAAACTTCTAAATATTAACCGGAGTCAAAATAAAAACGTAAGGGGTTAGGCCACTCTAGAGGCCGAAAAAATGGGCGTTTTTGGGGATTTTTTTTCAGAAAAACTACAAAATTATTCCAGATTACAAAAAAGGGAGTTTATCATACATACTATTACTGACTGTATACAATAATTTTTTTGAAGCGATTAATTTCAAAATGGCGGCTGTGCAGCGTTGTTGCGATGACGGCTCCGTTTTTCAATGGTCCACGGCCGGACAAACAACTCCTGTAATTTTTCAGTTATAATGAGCCAATGATTTTTTTTCGATTGTTTATACCAACAACTATAAAAGTACTTAGGATTTTTTTTTCGATATATTGATTTTTGGCCAATTGGCGCACTTCTAAAGCGAAAAGTTGACAATTTGCCTAAAAAACCGTCAGAAATTTGTTAATAACAAATGAACTATGCAATGTAAAAAAATAATCCTACGTAATTTTATAGACAATATATTTCTAAATATACATTCAAAATTTAAAGTGAATCGGTTGAAAACTGTCTGTGTTATGTTTCCGGCCAACTTGAAAAATCTAATATTAACACAAACCGAAAATTTTTAAAAAGTCTATTCCACTTATATTCAGACCGACTGCGGGAGTGTGGCCTACGGGAGTGAAGCGAAACCGCGGTAACCTAATAAGGTAAATATTAGTGGAATAGACTTTTTAAAAATTTTTGGTTTGTTTTAAGATTGAAAATGGAATTCCACCAAGATATATTGGTTACGTCAATTAACATGTTGAAAAATCTAGTTTTGAGATAAACGCGTTTGAAGTTTTGAGTAGTATAAAATCATGAATAATTTTGCAATACCTTTAATCTTAAAATTCGAATATCGAGTACTTAGAGGTTTTTCCCGGCCATAATGTTTTGGGACATCAGGAGGAAACTTGAGTCTTGTTTGCATTGCTGCGAGCTAGACAACAGCCCAGAGACGGAGTGGATTATTTTAATTTCTTAATAAAAGCTCACGGTCATCTGGGCTCGAACCCGGGACCCACGGCATGTTGGTCTTGCCGCTCAACGCATTGATCCAACTCCGTCTCCATAGCACTTAGCTATGAAATATAAAGAAACCGTCAGTGAAACTTTTTAGGTTATGGTTTCCGTAAAAAGTTGAAAGTTGGCTAATCTTAAATGTCTCGTTCCGTTCCATCCACTTGATAGCTACATATTTTCCGTTCTGCCATTATAATTTTTTGTACCTATCAAATAATTTACTTTAAAATATTGACGGAACAAAACGTGCCAATTTTATTGTGACCTCGGCTTTAATAGGAGATTACACAATCTTCATCTGAAAATATGCTTCATTATTCTAACCAGGGCGAAATGAGAAAACCACATAGTGAACAGGAAACTTTTTCGCGGCTAAAATGTTGACATTAAGGTTATGTGGCTGCTTTTGCCAATCAGCTGTCGTGGATTTTTAATTTAATTTTATATCCTTTGAGATTTGGGGGAGAAAGGAATCAGGCTAGCAATTTCGTTAGAAAAATCGCCATGTAAATAGGGATAAAGACAGAAGAGTGAGAGACAACCGACGTTCCGACGATGCTCTACAGAGTCAATAACCTTAGAGATTAAGGAATCGCCAATAAGTTTAATAGCCTTATTCTGGACTTTGTCTAACGCGAACAATGCGGTGTGTCCGTCCTCTGCCCAAATATTGGAATTATATTCAAGTCTAGGCCTAATGTGGGACTTGTAGCGCAGCGCTAAGTCAGGTGGGGTGAAATATTTCTTACATATCTGTAGAAAACCCAAGCATTTGCGATTGCAAATATATGATCAGACCAGCTAAGATTTTTGGATATCTGAATACTCAAGATGTTTAGGGAGGGCGAATTGGGTGTATTCACTCCATCGACAGAAACTGGTTGGGGTGAACTGGGCGTTTGTTTAGGGGCATTAAACAGCATTGAGTTGTTGATGAATTAAACGAAACACGATTTGCTCTGCCCCAAGCGAGTACCATAGAAATGCCGTTGTTTAATGATCTAAACATACGTTCTGGATTGCCTTCTGTAGAATTTCTACGTCAATTCATTACATTAGTAATGAGAGATCATTAATAAAAAGTAGAAATAAGGTCGGTGAAAGAACTGAATCCTGAGGTACACCGGCATTTATTTCGTAGGAATCAGATGTAACTCCGTCAATTACTACACGGATTGAACGATCTGGCAAAAACTGTCTATCCATTTAACGAGGGTAGGATGCAGATCAAATGTTTGAAGATTGGCTAAAAGGGCAGCATGCCAGACTCCATAAAAAGCCTTTGAAATATCAAGAGCGACGATTTCGGACTCACCAAATTTATGGAGACAATGATTCCAACGCTCCGTTAGTAAGTCTCCGGTTGTGCGGCCATCGCGGAAACCATACTGGCAATCGTTGATGAGATGATTATTTTCTAAATATTTCATCAACTGAGAGTTGATGAGCGATTCAAAAACTTTAGATATGATCGAAGTTAGTGCAATTGGTCTGTAGTTAGAGAGGTCGCATGCCTCTCCTTTTTTAAGTATCGGCTGGACATGAGCAAGTTGCCATGCACTTGGAAACATTCCTGTTGAATATTACAGGTGAAAAAGTTTGCGCAAAGGTTTATCTAAAGGAGAGGCGCAGGATTCTTAAACCAGGGGTGAGAAACCATCCGGCCCTGTAGCTTCGGACACGTCGAGATTCGAAAGTACCCTAAAAACTTCCCGAGTGCGAAAGTGTAGCGGCTTTTGCCTACTAGTGCACTGTAATGGAGACGGAAGTGGCTGCGATGAAGGTGGCAAGTACAAATTAGCAGCAAACATTGTACAATGAGTCAGTAAAAACATTCCCATTATAAATGAGTGGTGGTGTTGAAGCCCTTACTACCCTTTTCAGTAGAAAATACTTTTCGTCAAACGCTCTGGTCGAAATTGAACTTTGCCCGACTAATTACTGAATTGCAAATATTCCGCGCATCTCTATAGATACGTCTCAATTCCTCTGAAGGGAACAATTTATATGCCTAGAAAGCTTCTTCCTTGTTTTTAATGGCTGAGAAACAGTCATTATTAAACCAATTGGAGTTAGTTGGAGCATAGTTGAAGCTATGAGGAATAAAGCGATGCATTACAAACCATAGGATGTTGAAGATATAATCGGTGCTTCTTGTAACGTCTCTCATAGAAAAGCAGACCAGTCCAGCTCTCTGAGATATTTATAAAGTCCCGCGCAATCAGCATTATTAGGTTAATGGTTGTCAAAGAGAAGGTGAAGAATTGGGCGGAGATAAGACAATGATCCGAAGTGCCCAAGGGAGCAGTTACCGAAAACGAGTACTTGTCTGGATGCGATGTTAAAAATAGATCCAAAAGATGCGCGTTGTGCCCCAAAGTATCAGGAACACGGGTCGGACACTCAACCAGTTGTTGTAAATTAAAGGACTCACTAAATAACTCGACGGGTTGCTGGAGAATGGACGGACGAGTTGAAGCCTTCTAGGATACGGTGATCCTCATCTGGATACTCTCAAGTGTTAGTTACACCTCCAAATGGTAGCAACCGGGCCATGCAGGATATACCTATAAGAAATCTTACCTGCGAGAGCACGACACGAGAATCTTTATTCACGTTCAAATGCTGTTGTATAAAGGCCAAGTTAGCTCTTTTACATCGTTCTTCCAATGAGTGGATATTAAGCAATCGGAGACGGTCCACCAGGAGGAAGCCTGAGTGGATCATTCCACGGGAGGTATCTTAATGCGAACCTAACACAGCTCCGCTGTACTAACTCAATGCGTCTAAAATGATCAGCATAGCAAGGTGTCCAAACCTGAGATTCATACTCGAAAATTCGTCTAACACAAGTAAAGATGAAGTTCTGATCAGAAAACGCCCTCGACGACTGCTTAAAATAGCCCAGAACTGAATTACTCCTAGAAACAATATATTTTATGTGCAGAGTGAAATCGAGTTTTTTGTCAAGCTTCAGACCAAGGTCAGTAACGGAATACACGTGACGGATATTAGTTTCCGCAAAGGTGTAATCAAAAACCAACTGATTGAGGTTCCTAGAGAATGACATAACTTCACATTGGCAGGACTAAATACCAGCGGACCCAGATGGCTACCCTCCGGTACACTTTATAAAGCGCTAACGACTCTAGATATAGTGTTAAGGAGAGATATTTGGTATGCCCTATCATTTAAGCAAGGTCAGATTCAATCGAGCAATAAAGGCAGTAAACCCAACTTTCTAAGCTTGAGCATAATTACAGAGTGAGGAAGGTTATCAAATGCCTTGCTGAAGTCGTTTTAGACGCAGTCGATCTGAAGTGTCTGGAGTTGGAACGTATGTGGAAGGTAAATTCGAGGTTATGTACTCGAAAAATGGTTTTTTTTGCTACTTTTGAGGTTATGTACAAGATGCAATAAATTTGTTGGTCTTTTTTACTAGTTTCATAATTTAGTATTATTCTTACCCTTCAAAATAAGCTACGATTTTTTCTTGCTCGGTTACAACCATTTTAAGTTATGAAGTTCATATTGCATATAAACATAATGTATCTATTTGTATGACATATGAACTTCATAACTTAAAATGGTTGTAACTTTGCAAGCAAAAAATCGTAGGTGACCGCTCCATTGCTTATTTTAAAGGGTAAAAATTGTACTAAACTATGAAACTAGAGAAACAGACTAAAATATTTGTTGCATCCGGAACATAACCTCAAAAGTAGCCAAAAAAACCATTTTTGGAGGACATATCAAATATCTAAAAATCCTGACGTGATGGCCAAATTCTGACCTCGGATTCGGATTCTACGTCTCATTTAACTTCGGAAATGAAACCCAGGGAAAATCATGGCCCCATATTTTATTGAACAGTGTAATTTGTTGTCAAGTTTTTATGACCCTTTTTATAGACAGGAATTGTAAAGCTCTTCCATAACATAGGAAAGCTAACGGTCTGAAGAGACTTGCTGAAGATGAGTGCCAATGGAGTGAGTAGGGCGTCAGAGCAGGATTTCGCGAATGAGAAAGGAACGCCACCAGGACCATTGGAAAGTCCAGTTTAAGTTCCCTGTTATTATCGATGATAACATTTTGAAATATAATAGACATGGGAGTGGAGCCAGCTGAATGTTCTTGGATGTGAAGGTACAAATTTGCAAGAAAAAAGGCGCTCTTAAAAAGCAAGGAAAAGTTGTCCGCTATATCAAGGGCGCTGCTATTACTGCACTGATAATGCATATATGTTTTCCAGGAAGTAGCCTCCCGAGATTTTCCACCTTGGACCCACTAGTGCTGGCAGAAGGAAGGTTTCCTTTTCGTTAACATTGTTTTAGCTGTGACAGTGTGTATTATAGGGAGGATGCAGCGGAGCCAGAGGGGTCACATATAAGACAGTGGGCTGTGCAGGATGCAAATCTTTTCACAACAATAGCCCGAGTCTTGTTAAGGAGCTCCATTGTGTTTGGTATGTTAAATCTTGGCCAGGACGCTCTAGACATGGTACAGTTCAAGGAAGCACTCTAACTGTGCTTATCTTTCGCTAAGAAATGCAGAAAAATTTTCCTTTTAATGGTATATGAACAAATTCAGTTCTGAAGCAGTGCAGAGTAGAGCCATTTCTCCCTTAGGAGATCTAGGAATTCAGTCGAAGCCTACAGTGACTCCTCCTCTTTGGTTTTTTACCTTTTTTAATTGTCTCTTTGTTTTAGATATTAATTTAATTTTATCGTCCGAGCTTTCTTTCTATAGAACAACTACTACCCGTAGTCAATACGAGCCTAGATATAAAATAGATGTTCTGTACCTGTTAGGGTTTAAGAAGTTGATCTACGAAAGTTTTAAATGAATATAAAAAAATGAACTTATCAAAGTTTCTGTACATGATTTGAAAGGCCTCTTACTGCTCCTCAGACCTTGTAGCAGTACAAAGCATCCTTTTTGAGAATAACCTAGTATTTACCTGTGATTGAACAAATTGAGAGAACACACAATTTAATCTGTCAATAAATTATGAAGCTCAGGGGAAATAAAGTAAAGAGAATTTAAAATGAGGACTTACCGGAGTTGAGTACGGATGAGCAGTCAAACGAATTCCATCGGCCTCCAAATGTTTTTTCATCACAGTTTCAAGCTTCTTTGGCGAAGTATCACAAGCTGTCAAAAGTTCGCTACTGTTGCTCAAGGCTTTCGGGTCATTGATCATGACGTAGACGGTAGCAGCGCCCTTCTCCCGTAGCTGCCGAACACTTTTTAATAGTTTATGACGGTGCTGTGGATTTTCTACGCCAATAGCATCCAAGTCAATTTCTCCGATTTGTTTGCAGATTTCCAGCTCGTCGTATCCATTTTCCATGAAACTTTCCGAGTACTGTGAGAGGCCCAAAGCGCGCAACCACTCACACACGATGTTACTGACAGCCATTTTTCAGTCATTCCTTTCAACCTTGGATTTTTTCTTTTTTATTTTCTTTTGATTGTGTTTCAGTTAGTTCAACTTTCTCTCAATTACGGCGATTCGAACAAAAGAAACCTAGAGACAGAGGAATGAGCGAAACGTGAACCCAGGAGTGCGCTACTTGTCTGTCTCGTCCTTTGTTCAGCCCGAACGAACATACTTTTTGCACTTCATCTGAAAATTGCAGTGCAGTCCTTGCTGCACACTAGTTCTACAGCACAATACACACGCACAATTATTGTATGCGTACAAACAGTATACTGCCAACGGGCGAATAGAATTTTCATAATGCACAAGCGATTACGAAACCATACAAGATACACTGATCCGACCCCGCAAAGGATGAAGGTCCTCCAGCGGTTAGGAAAGGATGTGTTGTCCCCCCACTCCCACCCCAGCTAATGCCATATTTGCGAATCAAGCAGTCAGTTCAGTTCTTAAAATATCGATCTGCCTTAAATGCATATTATGCTCCAGACATACATTATGATTATCGAGTTTCAGTACTATGCAGCCCGCACTTAGGGCAATGGTTTATCGGCGTAGGGAAAGGGGAATACCCAAGTTACAGTTGATGAGTGCATTCCTGCACTTTGAGCAATCCGGTGCATGTGAAAGGAAGGACGGCAACCTGCAACCCGAGTACCCGCCGCAGTAACTTCCTTCTTCGAGCCTGATGTGGCTACGACGGAAGTGCGAGTATGAACATATCAAGCAGCCGCACAATGTTGCCTGCGGCGGAGGTGGAGAGCATAGATACAGAAACAAGTCAAGTATACAATCAGCTATTGAGTGGTTGTGAACAAATGCGAGTGATTTTCGTTTCAAAAATAATTTCTCTACATTTCTGCGAATAATTTTTATCGCTCGAGATTTTCGCAAACAGAACTTGAACGAGTCGATGGATGTGCTCCCCGATTGTCCTTTTTCCATCAAAGGCTGTTAGATTATTGCCTTGTGTATCATTTGCTTGAATATAGAGAACCCACTATGGACCCGGAAAAGGAATGAGAAAAGTTGTGCACTTTACTGGTTTTAAATTTCATTTCCTGCCTTTTGGGCGACGGCCTATTGTGTGAATTCCACATGAGGTACTTTTACATTTTTAAATGATGCCACTTTATTCGAGGATATTCATTTCTTTTTCGATTCTTTTTTGCAGAGATATTGAGTCTGTTATGCCTACAATGGACGATAATGAAAATAGCTTTCAACTTTATATGCATTTCCAGGAATTGCCGTGAATGATGGTTTTATGGAGTAATATCAGAATGGATGTGCAGCAAAAAATGTATCTTTCAACATAGTGCACATTGTTTTTATAGTTTTTCTAGTTCAAACGTGTTTCAAATTTAGTCTAATGTTTATAATTTCTAGACAACTGAAAGTTGGAGTATATTTTCAGGAAGAAAAGAAATGTTTTGAAAAATTTTAGGAAAGAAATTTAGGTGTACAAAACTGGGTTGCTTCACTATTAAGTTCTATGAAAATCATAGTTTGAGTTTGTAACTTCTTAAGAGATATAAATCCTAAATTAATCTACATCAATGATGTCTTAAACTATGCCCGCGTGCAAGTGAGCTTTTGAGCTTTTAAATTCGTATATGCACTTGTTTGACTGTATTCGGTTTCCTGTTTTTGCGTTTTTTAACCGTTAAAGGATATAAAATGCCCTGACATTCTAGCCGTTACAAGTTTTGAGTTCGTCGTGAAAGATCAACTTAAAAAGATCGTAATTAAAAATTTTAGAAATTTAGAGTGTTACTTGTCTAGAATATAGTTTAGTAAAACGTGGAAGAATTTTACCCATAGGCTAGATCGGGCTAAGTGGTAAGTCCAAGGAATAGATTGAGAATTTTCTAAAAGGCAAGTATGTGAGTAAGAAATTATTCAGTGGTTACGTGAAGGATTTATCCTTATCGTTCAATAACGGTAAGATCCATCCCGGAAGTAAGGGCATTGGATCGTCTCCCATTTCTCAAAAACCTTTAATGTGCAAGGTTACGCCTAGTTATTGGAAAAAGAAAGAAAAAAAATTCAATTAAATTACAAATCAGATTTCTAGTATTATAAAGAATTCCACTTCAAGATAAATTTTAAATTGAAGTTCTGAGAGAGAAAAATTTAATTTTTATGAGAGAGAACGGAATCTACAAAAAATCTACAGAAGCTTTTCTTGGTTCTTGTTGGCGAAGAAAAAAAATAGTTAGTGTTGAACGGAAATTTTGTGAAACTTTTTTTTCTTGCAGGAATTTGAGAAATATATTAACGACCTAGGAAAGGTAATAATATAATTCTATAATTTCCCGTGTTCCTCTGAGCTTGCTGTCGCAAGTAATAACCATGGTCCCAGTTAATGCTCATAGATGACTCTCGCTAGCAAAACAACTCGGAATACCAAGCTCCGGACATTAGAAATTATGGCTGCAAATTTTTTTGGAATTTGTGTGATATTCTGGGTAGAGGGCCTAATGATTCAGAATCAGACCATTGCACGTAGACGGCACAGGCAGAGTTATTTATTTTCGAATTTGTTTAACCAAAACAAATTTCGGAGCTCTTTGGACCAGCTCTCGTGCCGTGACGATAAACACCTTGTATTACCTTAAAATTTACCCTTCTTCCTACCCACACCCAATCGACCAGACAACCTTTTAAGGAGGATTTCGTGAAAGAATGGGCTTGATGAAGGAGAGCAATAACTAACTTCGACTCTGAAGGTTTTTCCCAACTGTGGGATGTGACTCCTCAAGAAGCCTGGGGCCCAGAGGCGTTGTGTTAGCGTTCCGCTTATCCTCAAATCCTCCGACCTGTATACACAGTGAGTGGAGGTCACTCTGTTGTAATTCCTTACATTAAGTAGCGTGAGTTTGCCCATCACGAATCTAAATGTTAGCAAGACTGTGGGAGAGACTGTTACTTTGAGGCCAACTGTGCTTCCTCGTGGCGTATTTGTCTCCAAAATCACAGCCTACTAAATACAAGCCCAGAAAACATAAAAGTTCGGTAATTTCACCACCAAGTGTTTCGTCATTATTTTATTTTTGCTGTAGGTACCACAGATTAACCAATCCTTGCACACACAAATAAAACTGCACACACAAATAAAACTGCACACACTCGTAACCAAAACCAAAGCGAAACGCTGATGTCATTGACGCATTTTAAGCTCAATACTTCAACAAAACGAGCACACGTGTTCATATGTTCAGAACATTTGTAGGTTAACCTCAAGTAAAATCCAGTTTAAGACTTTAAATATATTGTCAGAAATACTACGAGAAAGTACACTTCCCCAAACTTTTCCCTATGTCTACTGTGGCAAGTTTTGATTTGTTTACACCACCAATGCTCAGCTGATAGTAGAGTAGGCTGTGCCAAAATTCAACCTAATACCACTGTTGATGACATCGACGTTATATTTCTGCACATCTTAGAGTTTCATAAAATATTGTTAATTGCAGACGAATTGGAAAATCACGTAGTGGTGCTTATTATTTCTTCGCATTTTTCAAGATTGTTATTCCTTATGCTCTGTTTAACGCTATCGTCTCTCCGTAGATTTAGCCTACTGGGACCCTTGTCCGTAAATTTATTCCGAGAAATCGTTCAAACTCCGGAGGTTCTTAAAAAAAATTCCTCGGCGAGAATACGTTCTACTACGCTAAAATAATTGGCCTACGATCTAAGTCGACCAGCCTCTATATCGCCTCAACTTTTTCATGATTTGACGTGGTCTGCATGACTGAAACCTGGTTTTGTGGAATGATCGCCGACGTTGAGCTTTTCGGTCCGGAATACATCATCTTTCGTCGTGATCAACATCTGACCACATTGAACGTCTCTGTCGGGGGAGGAGTTCTGTGCGCTGTCCGCCATGACATCTCATGCTCTGTTACCTAGCTTTCGGATTCATATTATTTGAAATTGATGTGCGTTGTTCAGAAGTTGCTGAATAGGAGCGTGTTTATTACTTTTGCTAACATTCCGACAGCGACTGCTAACACTTACGATCTGCTTGCATCTTGCATTGACGCTCTCTCTTCTGAGGTTTCCTGGGTTTCTTCGGATGATGAAGGGTTGATTCCCTGTCACTTGTTGGCAGCGTGGAGTTCTTTATGTTTCATAGACAGCCTTTTTTCTTCTGGTCTCACACAGTGTTTCAACATTGCTAGCACTGTGTGAGCGCAGAACATCTTAATTTGGGGTTCAGGAGTGGTACTTCGGTCAAACGCTACTTGGTTTCTTTGCTTCCCGAGACGTCTCGTCATCCTGCTCTTCAGATTGCTCTTGTATTCGATCCAATGGCTTTTCTGTATTAAATAATTTTTTATTGAACTATAAAATTGGTTTAATGTTTTTGATGAATCGATATCGAAGTGGCAATAAGTGCATTTTGTGACACTCTATCGATTTGGTTTTTGCAATGTGTTACCATCTCTAGAACAATTTTTTTTCCAGTCTGCCTTGCTGAATGGTTATACAAAACATCTTAAGAAAATAACAAATAAAGCTTGGAAGCGGTTCTGCTCGTCAAGGAATTATGCGGGTTTTGTACCTCTATTCTGATTTGCGGGATCGATATATTCCACAGATTCAAGACTCACATAATAATTATATTGACAGAACGAGGTCTAGGGTACGCGACGAGCCCAAACAGTTTTGGAGGTTTGTTAACTCTAATCGCTGTACAACTTTCTACTTTAGTTTACTGGGTTCACTCATACTAATTACGTCGAACCCAGCGTGTGTCGTTCTGGGGTACTCTATCCAGTTATATTCACAATACATCTGGTGTGCCTCAAGTAAGCCATCTCGGCCCGACTTTATTTATTATCTACATCAATGATGTATCTGTCTTCTTAAGACATTTGAAAATTCTCTGTTATGCTGACGATGCCAAAATTTTCCGTGTTGTTTCGTCTGTTCGTGATTGTAAAATTTTTATTTCTAACTTAGACGCCCCTTACAGTTTAGAACACCAACTATCTTCCACTTAATATTAGTAAGTGTACATCTATGCCATTTACTCGTAGAAACTATCCTCTTCACTTCCGTTACACCATACATGGTTGTGTCCTGGCTGACTTAATTAAAGACTTAGAAATCTACCTCAACAGCCGTTTTACCTTGGACGACCACATTGATACGCTTGCTATTAAAAGTAATTCGACTTTGGGATTTACTAAAGATGGGCTAAAGAATTCGATGCCCC
Source organism: Leptarthrus brevirostris (assembly GCA_964036015.1). Lineage (NCBI taxonomy): Eukaryota > Metazoa > Arthropoda > Insecta > Diptera > Asilidae > Leptarthrus > Leptarthrus brevirostris. Next base: position 194,932,654 of record OZ038371.1, read on the forward strand.
TTATATCACGCGACTTGTAACTTCTTCATGCCAATTTTGGAATACGCTAGTTAGGTCTGGTCGCCATATTATCACGAACATATTAACCTCGTCGAAGCATTTTAGCGCCGCTTTGTTCGTGTCGGACTTCGCGGGCTTCCTTGGGATATCTATATTATTTTACCACCTTACTCAGATAGGCTAAAAATCATCAAGCTTAACTCTCTTGAATCTAGACGGAATAACTCTTATACTGTGTTTACTTTTGATTGTATTCAAAGCAACATTGACCTCAGGACTATCGTTTAATTAATTTGTCATGCACTCGAGAAACTAATGTTCAGTCAAATGCAAACCTACTAAGATGATAATGGATTGTTGGGGAAATGGCAATCGAGATTTCGGAGAGACGGATATTCGTACTTCCGCCCCTGATCGGGATGAAATATGTTCCTTAGTGCTTACTAACTTCTTATGCCGGCGTAAACAAAGAGCAGAAGGTTTGGTCACGTGTATTCTTCCGAGCTGTCAGCGTCATCTCGCGTTCTACAGGGATCAATCTTGGGGCCATTTCTCTTTAGTTTATAGTCGGGATATTGTGCAGGTTGTAGGTAAACGCAAATTTGCGGCATATATATTCGAAGTGCTCTACAAATAGTTTAAAATTAAATGAATCTAAATAAAATGTGTTACTGATTTCCCGAGGGGCTTATCTCCTATTATGCACCACTGAATGTAGTTGAAACAGCTAGAAACCTGAGGTGATGATTAATGCCAGGATGACTTCTTGGCACCACGTTGATGTGGTATTGGGTAGAGTGTATTGTGGATAGCCAAAACTAATGCTTTTTTGAAGGTTTCTGCCAGTGAATTTCCACTACTGTAAACAAGTTCGATTTAAAATGTCTATTTGGAATAGCATAATATTTGGAATATAAGCATATACCGTATAAACATTTCTTTGTCTCCTATTATGGATAATGGTTTTATTTTTTCTTAAGCGGTTATGCCACTCTAGCGGCTTAAAAAATTACTGATTTTTAGAATTTATTTACAAAAAACTACAAAAAATACACTTCTATCAAGAAAGGGCTACATAAATTATATCCGCGTTCTTTAAGTCGGTGGAGTAAGTGATAACGTGTCGGCCTACCAATCCGGAGGTTCCAGGTTCGAATCCCACCGGTGGCTACCCATGGATGTTTTCTGCTGTCTACAGGTTACGAAAGAAAGGCCATGGTGGTTGCAGAGCATATGCTAGTTGTTCGGAATTAAGTTTAAATTGTAGGGCAACTTGGAATCATTCTTTTGAAAGTTCTTCTCCCGCAAGGGGTTACGGTAGAGAGAGAGACTCTATGGGCTACCGTAAATAGTAAAATTGAAATGCAGAGAGACAGTGCAGTTGTCAATATTCATAGGAAGGAAATTAATAAAGCACCAATTACAGAAAGCATCGAAATGACAGGGAAAATTCTTGAGTTAGTCAACGATACATCACTGATATGTATGTGATGAAAAGCAGAAGTCCTAGATGGCTAACCTGAGGCACGCCCTGAAGAATTATTAACTTCATCAGAGGGTGCACCACGGAATAAAACACGTTGCGTACAGCTGGACCTATTGCATTATAGCTATACTGTTCATTGTTTCACAGAAATGTTAAACACTTACTCCTCTCCAAAATAACCTCGTGCAGTAATGCGTGCAGTCTGGATATAAGCCCGGATAAGACGGAGTCTCTTAGAAACATAATGTTCCTCCTATTAATTGCCCTATACTAAATAGGGTTATATTGAAATTATGGGGCGGTCGTAATGTGACCGGCACTGAATATAACAACCCATCAAAAACCACTGGAAAAGGTTCAAAGAATGATATCACTACTAATAACAGGTGCCCTTAGAAACATACCTTAGAAAGCCCTAAATACTATTCTCAACCTTCTACCGGTGGATCCCTTCGCCAAGCAATTCGCATTCTCGGCAGCCATTAGGCTTAACTGAGTCCAGACCTGGAAATACACTGACAACGGTCACTCCAAAATTCTGTGGGGGGAAGGTACCCCTCAATGGGGTGAGTCAGTGCATCTTAACATTGACGATTCCAAACTGGAAGGCAGATTAGGTGGTGAAACTTTTCCGAACACCTGGACCTCGATTTTTCATTTTATTTTCACACTACAGCCTGCTTCAGGCGAAAATCATGGTTATAAATGTAGCTGGAGACTGTCTGAAACGTTAAACGCTGCCTACAGATAGCATCTGTATCTTTTTAGATAGTCAGGCTAGTATTAAATCCCTCACGGGAGTGCATGCAACCTCCAAAACGGTCATAGCATACTGCTCAGCTTTAAATGTCATGACTGAGCATCTGAAAGTACAGTTCATCTGGGTACCTGGACACAGTGAAATTTCGAGTAATTGTAGAGCCGACGAACTAGCGAGGATTGATACAACTCGTCCCGACTGTAACATTAACCACCGGCTTGGAAAACCGCTGGCCACTTGAAAACTTCAGATTTCACAGGCGTCCCTCAGGATTACAAATGTTAGATGGCAGGAGAGACACAACTGCCTGATCACCCAACAGATATGGCCAAAGCTTGACCCTAACCTTTCTCGGACGTAATATAATAAACATTGTCGTGGCGATTATTTCGTGCCACTGTCTCATAAGCGGACACGCCAATAAACTCGGACCGCCTTAAAACGGCTTCTGTAGGAGTTGTTAAAACGAAGAGGAAGAGGAAACCATACTTCACCTACTCTACAACTGCCGGGCTTATCAACCGTAGGAACCGGTTTTTGGACTACCTTTTTTTGAGAGTTAACTGGATTAGGCTCCACTGATGTTAGGGATATAGTTCGGTTTATCAGGAGCTCTAAATCGTTCCCGGCTACGTGATAGAGTTAAACCCTTTCTGCTCTAGCCAATATTGTATAATGACTCCGCGGGAACTAGATTCCATTGGCGACAGGGAGCTAGTTCGGTTTCACGAAGAGCAATAGGTAGGCTCTCCCCTTTCCTAGCGGTTTATGCAGTCTGAAAATACAGTCTCAACTGTAGCACCACAATGGGCCATTTCAACCTCAGTGTGCATTTTTAGGCAGCCAGACTAACCAAACCTTAACACTAACAGTTGGTCTGTATATAACAACTCTCCAAAATAGTTCATTTGAAGTTCTGCTACAATTCTGCTACAAGTAGCAAATCCAATAGCTACTTGTAACCAATCGTGAACATTGTGTCAAACAGTTTCAAAAGGGGCCTTTCTCATGTCGATTTCCCCTTGATTGTCCTTTTTGATTCTGCAGTATTATGGAGAAGGCAGCCTTTTGAAAGATATCTCAGTTTTTGCTTCCCAAAAGCAGAAGCTGCTTGAAAAATCAGACTATTATAGGCCTATAGTAAATTTGATTTTCTATGTAATACCGTACCAAACAATTTTTTTGAAAACTGTAAATAATCCGTTTGGCATCTGATAGACATATATACTGTTTTTAATCAAATTTCTTTGCCTCGTAATTCCAACCATGATCTAATTTTAGCGGTCTATGATTTCCCTTTACAGTGTGATAGTGAACAAATGTTTACTTCTCGTGATTATCATAAATTAATTTTTGAATTTGATTTAATCATTAACAGCTCCCAACGAGCAACTGATGTATCTGAAAAGCCTAATATCGAACCTTTATGATAAATATGTACCACTGAGAAGGCGTCCTCAATGTTCGTGATTTACCTATAGAATTAGAGAGCTTATTTTGCGGCGTTATATCGCGTACCCAATCCTACAATGTAGGAGCACTTTCGCATCTCACGTAATGCAGCGAATAAAAAACGTTTGACATCAGTCAATCATCTTGCGATAAGCACTATGCGATATTTTCTCCGTTTGTTTATAAAAATTAATATAAAAACTTTAATTCACAGGCAAAAATTCCCTCAGAATAGGTTCATTCGATTCGCATTAGAATTCTTCTAATAAAAGGCAAAGTGAGACTAGGCGGAGTTCTTCAACCAACAGAACATGATAGATTTGTTTAACGCAAAGCCACCAAAAGTGCTGACTTTAAAATCTGCATAACAAATTCGTAGTAATAAAGATCCAATATTTTGACCTTAGAATCTTATAATTGGCATGTTGGTTAATTAGAGATGCAAAGTCCCTAAGCTTCGGGGCTACTTACGCCAACTGTGTTTACCCTCTGAAATTATTAAATAAAGTTAGCCCCTCTGAAGAGGTTTAAAAGTTCCTGTAGCCGGCAGCCGTTGAACTTATCTTGTGCCAGAGATGGATTTCCATTTTCATAAATATTAACTTTGATGTTGGCTACCGACACTCACATTTATAGAAACTGTCCCTCAACTACGAGTAATTTGGGCAATATTACAATTAATAGCTCATACAGGACACCAATTTAAACTATAGTCATATTGAAAAAAGCGATTGTTTTATTTACTGTCTCACTTTGCGTTTCTATTATAAGACCTTCTCAGACTTTAAATTTGCAAAGGCAGTACACTGAATACACAGAAAGTACACGGAAAAAACACGGAAAATCAAAAATAGTTAGTACAAATATTTTTATTAGTCTTTCTGGGAGGAAGAGGTTCACAAAACGTTCCGTCAAATTTTTATTACACTTTCTGGGAGGAAGAGGTGTATTAATCAGGCTTTTAATTGCTTTATTAACCCCCCGCCAGGTTTATATCTAGAACAGGCTGTGATAAACTATTATCAGTAATATGAATATGGAAGTGACTATTTGCACTAATCGTGTACTTACGTGTAGTTCTGTGTAGTCCGTGAAATTTGGACTTGTACTTTCCGTGTACTTCCGTGTACTTTTCGTGAACTTTCTGTGTACTTTCTGTGTACTTACCGTGTAATTTCCGTATACTTCCGTGTTATTTCCGTATAATTTCCGTGTACTTTCCGTGTAGTTACCGTGTACTTTCCGTGTACTTCCGTTTTATTTCCGTGTACTTTCCGTGTAATTTGCATGTACTTCTGTGTACTTTCCGTGGATTTCCGCGTACTTTCCGTGTATTTCCGCGTACATCCGTGCACTTTCCGTATACACGGAAATCACACGGCAATTGAAGAGTGGTAAATAGACACTGCCGCTTGCAAAACCCCGTCAAAGCTTGTGACAAACTATATTTGCAAGGTTCACTCTAAGGTTCTAAAAGTTGATTCAGTCGTTTGTCAAAACGTTCACATCAGTGTTTCGAAAGTGAAATAATTTAGGCCAATATAAAATGTTAAGGCCAATAGTATTATTTTGGTAAGAACAACAAAACTTAAAGACCGAACGAACCCATTTGACTAATGTTTATTCTTATTAATATACATTTGATAAATTTGTTGACAAAAAATAAATTATATAGAATGTTTTAACATTGACTAATATTCACGCAATATTTTGCGCTTTTATAATTTAATTTCGGAGAAGATTTGCTTTTTTATTTCATAAAATATTTAAAATGGAGTGACATCCATTGAAAATTCTAAAGAAAAATTAGGTAATTTTTCTAGTTGTCTCTTTTTGGGTATTATTCGCTGAACTTAAACTACTTTCCACCAAATGATTGGTTAGTCCAGCGTTTTCGAAGCCACCAACGGAAGAGTTTTGTCAACTTAAATACTCGCACCACGATATTTGGCATTTCAAATTGGTAGCATTTTAGCGGCTTTATAATTAACTTTCTTAGTTAGTCCAAATATCCGCTTTATTACAGAATTTTGTAGATGGACTAAGTGTGCACGTGTCAGTCTACCAATCTAGAGGTCTGAGGTTCGAATCCCAGCGGCGGCGACCCATGGTTGTTTTCTGCTGACAACAGATGGAGGTTGTCGTTCACCGACAACATTCAAGAAATGCACCTTATTAGCCTGTAGTATGATGATGAATTTATAAGTCGAAACGCAAAGCGAATTTGAAATGAATAATAAACTTTTAGTTTTTTTTTTTTTATATATGATGATGCCAAAGCTCAGGGGATGCCCTATGATGCTTAAGCACAGCCTTGGCAGGAAAGGAATTAAGGATGAGGGAAATGGGTTAGGAGTTTGGGTGAAGGAGGTGTCGATGTACGCCCCGTTTGAAAGTTTCAGGCTGATAAGACGAGGGAAAAACAGAAGATGGTAAACTGTTCCACATTCGTGTTGTTCTGCTTAGAAAAGATTCCCGAAATTTTACGGTACGTCCAAATTTGACCTGGAGAGTATAGGGGTGGGAGCGACTTGTTGATCTTGTATCGCGCGTTGTCATGAGTCTACAAGGAATCAGGCTAGCAATTTCGTTAGAACAACGGCCATGGAAATAACGATAGAAGAGTGAGAGACAACCGACATTCCGTCGATGCTCCAGAGAGTCAAGACCCTCAGAGATTGAGGGATCGCCAATAAGCTTAACAGCTTTACGCTGAACTTTGTCTACCGCGGACAGTGCGGTGTGTCCGGCCCCTGCCCAAATATGGGAATTATATTCAAGTCTAGGCCTAATGTGGGACTTGTAGATCAGCGCTAAGTCAGGTGGGGTGAAATATTTCTTACATCTCTGTAGAAAACCCAAACATTTCATCGCATTTTTAGCGATTGCAAATATATGATCAGTCCAGCTAAGATTGCTGGATATCTCGATACCCAAGATGTTAAGGGAGGGTGAATTGGGTATATTCACTCCGTCGACTGAAATGGGTTGGGGGTGAACTGGGCGTTTTTTAAGGGACATTAAACAGCATTGGGTTTTGGATGCATTAAACGTAACACGATTTGCTCTGCCCCAAGCAAGGACCTTGGAAATGTCGTTGTTTAATGATCTAAACATGCGTTCCCGATTGGCTTCTGTAGCATTTCCACGTGAGTTCATAACAGAATCAAATGAGTACGCGAAATCAAGGGTGCTGTCGTCGGCGAAACTATGAATAGGATTGAGAGTAAGGGATAAGAGATCATTAATAAAAAGAAGAAATAAGGTTGGTGAAAGAACTGAACCCTGAGGTACACCGGCATTTATTTCGTAGGAATCAGATGTAACTCCGTCAATTACTACACGAATTGAACGGCCTGACAAAAAACTCTCTATCCATTTAACGAGGGTAGGGTGCAGACCAAATGTTTGAAGTTTGGCTAAAAGGGCAGCATGCCAGACTCTATCAAAAGCCTTTGAAATATCAAGAGCGACGATTTCAAACTCACCAAAATTATGAAGACAATAATTCCAACGTTCCGTTAGAGCCGTTAGTAAGTCTCCGGTTGAGCGGCCAGTGCGGAAACCGTACTGGCAATCGTTGATAAGATGGTTGTTTTCTAGATAGTTCTGTAGTTAGAGGGGTCGCATGCCTCTCCTTTTTTAAGTATCGGCTGGACATGAGCAAGTTTCCATACACTTGGAAACATTCCTGTTGAATATGACAGGTGAAAAGTTTGCGCAGAGGTTTAGCCAAAGCAGAGGCGCAGCATTTTAAAACAAGGGGCGAGATAGAGAATTATTAAAAAATTAATTGATTTTTTGTGAAGTCTGTTCAACTTTTTTTTAGAACAATTTTTTACACTTGTTGGTGTCTTCAGATATGCGACTTGAATAAAATAGGTTTTAAAAAAAATTTTGAACCGAATTCAGAAAGAATATAAAATAATTTGTAATTTTATATCTATTACGACATTTTGAAGTCGGTGCAAATCAAACAAACCAAACAACTACAACCAAAATATTTAATCGTCTTTTCTTATGATCCCGTGAGCTGAAACGTTCAGGTAGTATTTTGTATAATTTTCAATTGTGGTTCTGTAGTTGTTTTATTTGTTTAATTTGCACCGAATTCAAAATGTTATAATAAATATAAAATTAAAAATTACTTAATGCTTTTTGGCGCTTTTTATGAAGTCGGTTCAACTTTTTTTTAAAAAACTATTTTATTTTTCACTTTTTAGTGTCTTCTACTCTATACAACGAAGAAAGAACCATCCAAATCGGTCCACGCCTTAAAAAGTTAGTTTAACCCTCTACCCCACCTCCATTGCACTAAAAATGTTTTTCATGTTATCAATCAAGGAACATACTCTACCGAACAGAAAAGGAATCATCAAAATCGGTCCACGCGTTACGAAGAACCTACCCCTCCCCCTCCCCCACCACCACCATAGGACGAAATTATTCTCCTATTAGGAATGGGGGATCACACGGTATACAACAAGAAAAGAACCATCGAAATCGAACCACGCGTTACAAAGTTAAAAATTAAAAAAAATTAAAAAAATACACGTCGAACTTAGAACCTCTTTGTTTTTGGGTTTTTGGGAAGTCAGTTAAAAATGCTGCTGATACGAGCAAAGCAATTTCGAGTGTTGCAAAGGTTGCTCTCTACAGAAAAGAAACAGAATTATCCAAATGCGGCACTAAGATAAAAAAATTCTTACCATCTCTAATGCACTAAAAACAGAAGAAGATTACCCCCCCCCCCAGGTTCATCCTTTAAACATATAAAGGGGTTTTTGACCCCTTTTAATTTCAGGTTGATCATGTAATTTCTGTATAGATTTATTAAATAAAGTATTTACTTTACGTTTTCACCAATATTTTTTTCGCTGCTTCAATGATTGTTTTTCGTTAAGTGGTCAGAAATTCATAGTTTTGGCATTTTTGCCAAAAAGTTAGGCCATTTTTGAATATTTAAGAGACGAGTAATAGCTTTACGTATGTTTTATGTCATTGTGTCCTTGAAAATATATCTCAACTAGAAAGTGTTGCTCTCTTGCGCTCATATTAGAATAATAGTTTGAATAACTAGAAATGGGTGACTTGATAATTCCTAAGTGACAGACAATCATTGAAGAAGTGAAAAAAATATTGGTGAAAGCGTAAAATACATACTTTATTAAATTAATTTTCTTAATTTTCGTTGAGAAGAAGCAGCCTTTAGGCTTTAATTCCGGTGGAGGAACTTAATAAAAAGCTTTTACTCCTAATGGGAGATTGGGGCAGCCAGAGAGCTTTTACCGCTAAGTTTATATTGGCTAATATTGTTTCTTAAGGGGGAAGTCTGGGTTTACTGCACATATTTTCAAGATTTTTTTTTTATAATGAAATTAATTAAAATATTTCAAAAATTTTGTAAAATAAACTATAAATATTAAGCTACATGTAAAAGAATTTTTTTTTTAATTTATGGCAACACGAGAGGATGAGGCTCCCACACCACATGCATAAAATCATTAGTAAACAAAAGCCAAAATACACCCAAACAAAACAATCAGTGATGCAAAGGCAGCTTAAGCCAAGTCAATACAAAACATGCCAGGAAGGAAACTTTACGCCTTACAAAAAAAAAGAAGAAAAAAAAGAAGACAAGCGAGTACAACAGGATGGTTACAAGTTTTAAAGGCTCCTCTTTAATGTTAACTTGTCCACGTTAGTGCTGAAAACATCACCAACACCATTAGCAAACCTACACATGCGATTAACAGGCTCGAACATACCGTAACTAGTGCGCGAGAAAGCTATCTGAAAGCTCGAACGGTTTCGAAGGGAATAGGACAGTTCTATAGATGATATTTTGGAAGAAAGTTCCGCACTGTCAATCTTTCCCTGCAGAAGCTGGTGTAGAAAAATTATATCGGCAACCCAGCGACGCTTCTCGAGAGTAGCAAGTTGTAGCAGTCCCAACCGATCACCATATGGAGGTAGAATAAAAGAGTCATTCTCCGACAAAGCACGAAGGGCCGATCTCACAAATCTACGCTGTACAGATTCAATACGTTTAGTTTGAGATCCATAAAACAGAGACCAAACCGGACTAGCATACTCCAGCAGTGGTCTAACAAGGGATGTATAAAGATGGAGTCTTATGTGAGGGCGGGGAAATTCCCTGGACCAACGGAGGATAAAACCCAGCATACAGCTGGCCCTGGCAACGATATTATTAATGTGGGGGATGAAGTTAAGTTGTATATCAAGATACACACCCAAATCCTTCACTTCTTCCACCCGTTGAATACAAGTATCTTTAAACTTGTACTGAAAAGTACAGTAGTTGCGAGACCTCGAGAAGGTCATAACCTGACATTTACCGATGTTTAATTTAAGATTATTATTGACACACCAGCTATAAAATATGTGCAGGTCCGACTGCAAGATCTCGCAATCCGCAAAAGATTTGATTGGGAGAAAAATCTTGATATCGGCCGCATAAATAAGAATTTTACTTCTTTGAAGCAAATAAGTAATGTCATCAATAGATAAGATGAACAACAGAGACCCTGAGGAACGCCGGAATGAGCCACAAAACGGACTGGATCATCAGTTCGAATAGTTTTGGAATGCAAGATAGTTTAGCAATAGGTCTATAGTTAACAATCCTCCTATTGCCACTCTTAAAAATGGGGATTAAAAATGAAGCCTTCCAGAATGTAGTGAAGCGACCAACCAAGAAAGATCGCCGGAAGAGTAAAAGTAAAGGACATAATAACACCGAAGAACACTTCTTCAACAGCAGGAACCCCGTCAGGGCCATAAGAAAAGTCTTCCGGAATATCCAAAATATGCTTGTATAAGCTCTCCTCCGTGATAGATGGAATGGGTACGGGGGATATATTACTATTATTAATGTGCGAAAAGTTGCTACTTTCTGGATAAAAATCGGATGATTAACATGCGCCCCTGAAGTATTCAGCACATAAATTACAAATTCCTGGAACTTAACCCGAATTCCATAGTCGATGGACAGTTATCAACCCTTCTCTTCATATTGACGTAATCAAAAAATGCACGGGGGTCAAAAAATAAGTTGCCACTAAGGTTCAGTATTTTCATATAGAGAATGAGAAAGACCTATGAAATGTTCGTGACAAAGAATAAATTCACGCTTAGAGTCTACACTTCCCACTCGTAGGTACCTTTTCCAGAGTCTATTTTTTCCTATTTCTGAGAGTTTTTAATTCTCTGTTAAGAAAGGGGGGAGCGGATTCTCTACTTCTAACCCGGACATAGGGGACAAACCTAGCAAAAACTTCGTATAAAATTTCATAGAAACCAGATACGTTCCTGTCAATATCGTCACTAGACAGACAGGTATGGAAGTCTAAATCAAAAAGATATTCATTCATAGCCTCAAAATCGGCCATTCTAAAGTTAAAACTAAATTCACATTCGAGATTGAAAAGTGACAAGCAATGCAGGGTGAAACATTTCCAGAGTCGTCAAGGGAAAGAGGTTCCACAAAAGTGAACGTGGAGTTCGTAGAGAACACTAAATCAAGCTGTGTATCCATATTGTTACTCACATTGCTCATTTGGCAAAATCCTATGCTAGCCAAGGTGTCAAGGAACAGTGATTGTCCCTCAGTCAAGTTATGGGGAAGATAGATATCGTCATCATCATTCACTACCCATCTCACGTTGGGTAAGTTGAAATCCCTACAAGGACAATTTCGTCCTTAAAACCCATCTGGTCATGAATAAAGTCGATATGCTGAATAAGAATGTCATACCGACTCAACCCATTATTATCGACGACATTGCAGAGTTTTTACACTAATTCTACATATATAAAGTTGACGATAATGACGTTTTTAGAAAATCTAATTTAAAAAAAAAAAAAAAACCCAGACTGCCTCCTTAATAGGTTTATCAATATCTTGTTCTGGGCCTTTAACGTCTTGTGGGAGAAACACCGAATCTCCTCCTGCTCTCGCTCCGCGCCTTTAACTGTTGCCACGATTTATTTACCACGGTGCCTTATTTTTTACTGGGATATACTATACAATTCTTAGCAAATACCCAAATGGAGTTGAATCAATCAATGAGCGGCACGACCACCATGCCTTGATTCTCGGGTTCAAGATCAGATCTCCCCGTGGGTTTTTAAAAAAATGGAAAAATCCACTCCGTCTCTGGGCTGTTGTCTAGCTCGCACAAATGCAAAAGTAAGTCAACCAAGTTTCATAACATCCTCCCTTACCCTTCTTCCCTTACGGACAAAATTATACTAACTAGGGATGGGCGATTTTCGATTCGATCTTTAAGCCTGCGATCTGCCGATTTTTTAATCGATTTTACGTGGGACCGATTCAGCTCGAATCGATTTTTTTGTTACCGATTTCGATCTATTTAAGACGTACCAAATAAAAAATAAGCTAAGTCGTAATATTTTTGCATTTTATCTTTCATTTGTTTAATAAATCGACAAATGTAAAAAAATGTTAAAAGAATCGTAATTGTTAGGTGAATGCGCTTGTGATCGCTATAATATTTTAGTGTTAACTGTGTAGTTTAGTGACTACTGCATGATTTTGTCATCGATGGCTTGTTATGTTTTATTTCTGGTTTGGTGATTCCACAATGAGAAAGAAATAAGTTATTTAAAGAAAAATCTAAAATAAGTGATATTCGAATATGCGATTTTAAGTTTTTATACAAATTGGTTTTGGAATACACGATGCAACTTGTAATTGCTTCGAAAGTTAGTTAGCTAAAGCCGGAAGGGAATTAGGGTAAGGGAAGTAAGGAAACTTTAAAGTCTTGTTTTTGCATTCTTGCGAGCTAGAGAACAGCCCAGAGAGGGAGTGGATTATTTTAATTTCTTAATAAAAGCTCACTGGGAGACCTGGTCCCGAACCTGCGACCCATGGGATGGTAGTCGTGCCGCTCAACGAATTGATCCAACTCCGTTTGCGCGGATTTGCCAAATCAACAAGTAGAATATAACTAGTGGAATAGACAAGTATATATGTATACTGCCACGTATAATCCTAGTAAGAAGCTCATGTGGAATACACGTAGATGCGACGTAGATCTTCCTGAAAGAAGCATATATATCTTTTTGAGTACTGCCCATTTTTACTCTATCAAAGATTTGACACCTATTAATAGTTTTTTTAATCTAAAGTATCAAATTTGCCAGATTTTACACTTTTAAAATAATATGGATTTAGACATTTAAGCAATGGCGAATTGTGTAAAAAACCTTTCCACAATAAATTAAAAAGACGAAGAATTTATTTTGCGTGCTTTAAAATCTTACATTGACTTTTATTAAAACATTTTTATATGAAAAGTGTGTAAGTGTTTTCGATCACAATTATCACTTGAATAGTAAACCGGAACTGCGTCCATTTTGAAATTTTTAACTGAGAGGTAGTCATGTTTCTCTCAAGGTGAAGACAGGGAGGAAGATAAAGGTGAACTGTCAACTTTAACTTGCGGTGATTTCCGTTTAAAACGAAAGAATAAAACATTCCGAGAATATTTTCAAAAAACGTCCCCAAGATATAAATTTTTAGGGCTAAGACCAGAAACCTTCCCAGAAAACTTACGAGAATGTTCTTCGTACATACTTATAAAATGTCCTAAAATCGCTTCTGAAATCAGACATAGAAATGCCTTGGGGACGTATTTTCATGGGGACATGTGATATTAGTAAAAAAATGTTTGCGCTTGCAAATACGCGGCACAAGAGTTGTGCTTCTTTTGTACTTTTCGGGTGTACATTTTTAGTTGTGTTACTTTAATGAAGACGAGTACTTGTTCCTTTAATGAAGACTGAGTACTTTCAAAAAATATTCTGCTCCATAATCGCAAATTTTTTTCCGATTAAATAAGCAACATTTCGGAAATACCCAAGATTTGTAAGCTACAAAAGCTGTTTTCTATTATTTAATAAATTGGTTTAATAATGACCCTATATTTTTATATGTAGAAACAGGTTTAATTACTTGCAATTTAAAAAGCTGAAATAAATTTAAATATTAAAATAAACTGAATCGATCTATTCGATCTATGGATATCGAACCTTTTAAGGCGATTAATCGATCTATGAAATCGAAAAAAAATTACAGATCGATCCGTACTGAATCGATTATCTCAGTTCGATCCCCCATCCCTCATTCTAACGCATCAAAGAATTGTCTCCTAGGCTTTGGCCGCCCCGTAAAAAAATTGCTCGCGTGCCACTTTTTGTTGCGCAAAGCATTTTTACGTGGTCAGTGTTTTGCTTCATTGTTTATTTCCAATGTTTAGGCGTAACACGTAAGTACATTAGCACAATTTGCCATTTGTGGTCATCGGGAACTTACGTGGTTCATGCTTATATGCCCTTGGTTCTTTACCGATTTGTGTACTTAATTAGATTACTAGATTATTAACCTAAAATTTCTAGTACCAAAATCCCTTTTTATGGACTCTAATGTTCTTTTCTCATAGTAGCAGTGGAGGATCATGCTCTATATAACAACAAAAAAAACATCGAAATCGGTCTACTCTTTACCAAATTAAGTGACACCCTCCCCCACCCCAACCGCACAATATTAAATTTTTTCATGAAACCAATGGAGAACATTAAAAATATTTGGCATGGTACCAATTGGGGAGCATACTCTATACAACAAAAAAAGAATTTTGTAAATCTCTCCACGCGTTACGAAGTTAGGTTCCGCCTCACCCGCACTCACCCCCACTAGACCAACAAAAGCATAGGGGGATCATAATCCACACAACAAAAACAGAACCATCCAATTGGTCCAAGCGTTACGAAATTAGGTTTCAACCCCATTTCCACCCCAACCAACAAAATTTTTACATAGTACCTATGGGGGAATATACTCTATACAACAAAAAGAGAATCATCCAAATCGCTCCACGCATTACGAAGTTAGATTCGGCTCTCTCCTTGTACCCGCGCAAGGACCAAATTTTATCTCATATTAGCAATGGGAAACCATACCCTACACAACAGAAAAAGAATCAATCAAATCGGTTCACGCGTTATGAAGTTAGATTCTGTTACGAAATTATGCCCGGCCATCCATAAAAAAAATATGTGTCCAACTTAGAACTTCTTCGCTTTAAGGAAGTCGGTTAAAAATAGTTTTAAATAAAACGCATTTGATGTCAAAGTATTCAAAGCACAGCAGATCCTTAGAGGGGGTCTATTATTGCTTCTCTCCCTCCAGTTTCCGTAACCCCTTGTGGGGCAAAGGGCAGAAGAAGAACTTCATCCGATTCGAAACAATGACCCAAAATTTACAGTGGATTCCGCACTTCTACTATTTTGTCTGCAATCCCCATGGCCTTTTTATCGTAATCTGTTGTCAGCAGAAAACAATCATGGATCGCTGTGCCGCCGGTGGGATTCGAACCTGGACCTCCAGATTGATACCGATACGTTACCATTTACTCCCCGACGACTTCTTATTGTTTAGTGCTCTGAAAATGGTGTTTGAAACAAACATGACAAAATGCATGGAATATGACTGGAGCGTGGATTAAATGTGGTTGATGATATCTGACCGAAAAATGTGCTTAAGTAATACATACCAATATTCAGACGAAGAAAATTATCAAAACACCAAGAGTGAAAGATATTCAAAGCATAGTCGTCATAATCAGAGTTAGTGTAACGATTCTCGCATCGTTATCATAAGTTTGTGTGGAGCATAAGATGATCCAATGGTAGTCAGAGAAACCCAACTGCGGCTTATTAAAACAACAACGCGAAATCAGTACCCCTAAACACCCGTACATACATTTGCAAATAGTTTCTATTCTTAGGAGAGCTGAGTTGTCTAGTACAAGTATTCAAACTATTTTTTTTTAAAAAACTCAAACAATTGAAGTTAATTACAAACTTGAATTTTAATTGAGTTCGACTGAAAATTATACGTTTACATATTTGTATGATTTTCTATGCAATATACTATTGTTTTAACTGGCAGAAGCACTGCCCCCACCCCACCCGCCCCCTACATAATCAAATTAAAATCTTCATTGTAAACTCAAAGGTGCAACCGTAACTTGATGCCACAAATTTCCACGCAATGTATTCTCCTAAACTAAGATTAAGCTCAAATCGCGGTGCCAATAGATGACTTGTCTTACGAACTAAACATTTTCAGTTTCCAACAAATCGGGAACGTCAAATATGAAATCTCCTCTAAATGTCCTCTAGAGCAAGTGGGAATCCTAGACAAATCTGAGACAGCTAGTTTGTATGAAATATGTCAGTTAGGTGTCGGTTTATAGAGATGCAGCGTTATCTCACCTCTCCAAGTGCACCAAAGAGACGCTGAGAAATGATATCCAAGCATCATCCTGGCGTAAGTAGCTTATATGACGTTAAATCAAATTGATAGCTTCAATGAATAACACATGAGAGAAAGACACTGCCATCTTATTTGCCATATTTCAGCTTCTTCCCAGCCCAGACTACGTAAAGAGCGTAGTTTGTTGAGAATTTTTTATGTATTCCTTTCCAGAAGCCTCTAGGAGTTTTCCAGGGCACAAATGCCCCCTAGTTGCTAGATTTATTGGTTTATTTGAAGTTACATATTTATAGCTCGATAACATAACCAGGACTTAGGCTCCAGCAGAGGCAAAGTAGACACAATGACAGTCACTTTTTACCTTCTCAAGTGGGTATTACATAAATCTTACGGCAACATTATGCGACAATTGAGACTTATGCATCACCCCGTACTTTCTTGAACGGTAAGATAAAGGTGGATGAAGTCAAAGCAAGCTACATATGTATAAGAACTCTTGTTCAGTATTTATACCTTACTTACTTAAGGTTAATATCGAAAATTTTAACAAAACCCTTAAATAATTAATGAAGCAGTCCTTTTGATAGAAGGAACCTTCCATTAGCAAGTTGTAAAGTGCCACCTCGGAAGCCAGAAAATCGAGGTAAAAACTATGTCCAACGTTACTAACTGTCACATACATTTACAGGTTCAATAATGCTCCTGACCACTTGAAACCATGTAGCTTTTATGTATTTACATGACCATGCAGGATGAAAACGAACGTGAAGGCGTCGAGCCAACAATTTGCCTAATGACATAGCAATATTGTGGTTCTGTTCAGGTCCTGTTTCTCTACGATCAACATGTAGGACATTTTCCTAAGTTAACAGTTTCATCGTCTGTTTCAGCGCTTCTATTGTCGAGAAATTTGCTTTCCTCGTAACATACCGGCAACTCCAAAAATAAATGGCTTTTGCGGGTAGTTGTTAATGTCAGAGCGCAACAGGTCTAAATGTATGAAAGTTTTGAAATAACTCTACATGGGAAAAGCTAAACATCAAAGCAAACTATAACATTTTCCCGGAATTTTTTCAAATAAATTCTACGATAACATAAGGACGGATTTTATGAATCTACTGCAACTACAAGGTGGTCGTTAAAAGATTGAAAAACGAATTGGGATATAGCTTGTAGAGCACGCAAATGATAGGGTTCCTTAGAGTATTTCTAAATTTGTCATAAATTATTTTCGCTACAATATCCGTTATAGCTTTCATTAAAAGTACCTATTAACTAAAGGCTACATTGAAGATATTTCGCATAGATAGTTTAGAAATTAGAGAGGGGGAAGCTTCAATAACGGCTTAGAAAAGAAATATCTCGTGACTGAAAGGTTAAAATCAAAAGGTCCCAAAAAATGTTTTCTTTTTTTTGACGGAATCCTACAAGCGTGTACGTAAATAAACGTAAAATAGTAAATGTTTGTCTATACCAAAAATTACGGAATTGAAACGAAGTTAAATTGAACTAAGGTTTTCATATAGTTGAATTAACTGAAACCAGTTAGAAATTGTTATTAATAGTAACGTTTGTGAAAATAACATATTGTTGTTTAACTCGCATATGATGTTATTGTTTCTGTGGAGACTTTGTAGTTAAAGTGCAATTTTACAAGTTTTTTCCGGGCGTTAAATTAAAATGGATATATGCAGAGAAGTCAAGAGCTTATGGTAGAGCAAGCGGATTCATTATGATAGGTATTAAAAAAGATAATACGTATGTTGAATTTAAAGAAAATGCTAACATAGTGACAATAGAAATTAAAGCAGACAGGAATCGAATTACATAGGTCTGTCTGTTGAGTTCTGTATAAAAAAGCGTTGGTAAAAAGTAAGTAAAAACTTTATTGTGGTAGAGGGGATAAAAAGGAAAAAGTCACTCGACACTTTTTGGGTAAAGTGATGATAACTGAGAACTGTAAAAAAATAAATTAGTAGGTTATCTTTGTGATTATAAAATCGCTTGTTGAAGTTCTAAAAAGACGTAGAGAAAAACTCCAGTAGTAGTGATGAACTTTCAAGAAAATCTTCTTCTTCAATTTAGTCCACACTCTAGATCGTGGGTAAAATATTTACATTTGGGTAACAGGGGAAATACGATCAGCTGTTCAATTTCTTCAAGTCCAGAAGTCAACAGACACAGTGTGGACTAAAGTTTTAGTTCTGTGTAAAAACTTTCGAATCAACAGACATACCTAATTCTGCCTATTTATTTAAATTGTATCAGGTGGGGATGATGAGTTTTTGAAATTATAAGAATTGTTGGTTAACTCTCGCACTATCGCTCGCATAGCTGACCTGCATTCACTGGACGTTAGCTTAGAAAAATTTAACTCAGGTATATTAGTAAATAGAAATTCGAAAAACGCCCCAGTAAACCGTAATAATAATAAGTTCTTAGAGTGGTTGGATGAGGTTGGGGGTATAATCTTGAATGAGCGGATGGCTGGTGATTATCACGGTGAATACACGTTTATAGTAGCTATGAGATCATCTGTTAATGACTATTAAGAAGTGTATTAAACTTTGCAGTACTGACTGAACAATATTCAGATCATCAACCAATCGCAGTTAGTATACAGGTTGGGCCGCAAACTTCTAATTGTTATTCGAGAATGGTACCTAGAATGCAATGGAATACTAGTAAGGATGAGGAATACAGAATCTCCATCGAGATATTACTAAATGAGAGATACACGAACAACTATATCCATCCAAAAGAGCGATTTATAAAGTTTGATCCGAAGGAAAACATTAAGAAGAGGATATATAAACAGAAGTGGTTTGATTCTGGTTGTATGAAGGCAAGAGAAACCTTTTTTAAATATCTGAAAAATTTGGAAGTTTTATTTTAGAATACAAAGATCTATGCAATAACACACGAAAAGCTTAATACATGTCGGTTGGTGATAGGCTCGCCGGAGTGAGAGATCTTAAAGAATGGTGGTCAATTTTCCGTGAGTTGAGGCAGGAAGAAGTTATAGTGGGTAGCTGTATCTCAGCAGGCGATTACTTCACACATTTTCGGACGCTGTTTAACCCTCGGTTGGAGGTCGGTCCTATCCAATTTGCGGAGCCTTTCTTAATGGACGATATTTTGGATGCGCGCATAACACTAGACGAAATCAAATTTGTTTTAAATAATGCTAATAATGGGAAAGCACCAGGATTAGATAGAATACCAGTGATATTCTACAAATATGCACCAGACTTCTTGTTAGGAATACTTGTAGGCGAATTTAATAACTTCTTGGAAAACGCCTTTATTCCAGATTCATTGAAGAACTCGATAATATATCCGCTACATAAGAAAGGCGCTGTTGACGACCCTGCTAATTTACCGTGCTCTATGTTTCATATACAGTGTCTGTAAGATTTTCACAGGAATCCTTCTTCAGAGGCTATCTCTGTTATACACATAGTGTTTTAAGTTAATGCCAGACTGGTTTTTAACAAAAATAACTCACTATACCAAATGAAGAAAAAGAAAAAAGTTTATGCCTTCTTTGTCGACCTGAGAGCTGCTTTTGATTCCGTAGATCGGTCTGCGCTATTTTTCAAACTGATAAACGTTGGAGTGTCGCATAAATGTACTAAAAAGTTTATTTACTGGAACGAAGGCAGCAGTGTGGATTGGAAGCGAACTATCTGACTACTTTGATGTTTCCATGGGAGTGGGGTTGGGGGATTTACCGAGCCCTCTACTATTACGTCTGTTTCTGAATGACTTAAAGGAAGAGCTTGTCGAGAATGGGGTCGATGTGTTCGGTGTTAAGCTCACGCTGCTCATGTATGCTGACGACGTGGTCATTTTGGCTGATGACACAAGGAGGCTACAAGAATCGAAGGATACTGTAGCAGATTGAACTTAAGGGTCAACCTGACAAAGTCAAAAATTTTTATTTTTAATGTTAAAGGAATACCGGCAGCTAACGAAATATTTCGGTAGTTTTACCTGGAAAGTTTTCCGGGAGTTTTGAAAATGGGTAATTTTATAGATGTCGATGTGTTCTTTCCGAATTTCAACTTTGCCCCCTCGTATCTTTGCCGCTCGCGCCACCATATTGGAAAAATGGCGCCTAAAAGCAATTTTTTGACCATATTTCTTTTCCAAAAGTGACTAGAAAAATTTCCTAGAATTTATGTAATAACCTTTTTTTCGTAAAATCAATAGTTTTGGCGTACGAATGCCACGCGTTTTGGCCAAAAAACTGGAAATTAGTTTTTTGGACAAAACCACCTTTAAATAGAGTAAACTGCTCGTTTTTTTAATGTGGTATCCCCAGTAGGCTTAATCCAAATGCAATTCACTATTCCAAAATTTAGCGCATTCTAATTCGCTTCGTTATTCTTGATGGACCATGTTTTGCGAGTTCAATGTCTTTAGTACCGGTCGAAACGTCACTGGTAACACTACAATTCGTGCATATAACGGAGCAATTTAACCCAGACTTTCTGCATCCACAGGCTTTCGGACATCTCCTTTTGCATTTGCAAAAAATAAGTTTTAACAAGCTTTCCGGAGCTTGGGGCTCCAGTGTGGTTACAGGAATTAGCCATTTCTTGTTTCCTTTCCATCCCCATAGCTCTGCAATTTGTTCATTCCCATACCACTGCTGAACCTGGTGATAGGTTCGGAACGAATGCTGTTTATTTTTATATGCTGATGTTGTGAAGCATGCATATCTATTGTTGTTCTTTAAAGACATATGTACTTTTCTTAATTTTCACATTATATAGAAGTCTTAGTTCAATTGAAATTCAGTAACACAAAAAACTAAGTCCCACACAACGAAGAAAATGATCTCAAGTTTGTTGAAGTTGTGGAGAACCGTAAAATTTGCCGATTATTCCGGGAAAAATAGTATATTAGGTGGTAAGTTTTTCCTAAATTACACAGTCAATATTACGAAATAAAAAATTTAAAAAATTGTACGTACCGTAAAAATTGCCTATAAATAATGAGGATGATTAATGTTTTAGTGCGAATGCTTAAATTTTGACAGAATGTGTTACTTGCAAAACGGTTACGGTACGAAGAACCGTAATTTTTCCTGGAATTGTCTCTCCGTGTATAACAAATAATATTGACTACACTGTACTCAAGCCTTCTTTTAACATTAAATTTCACTCAGCTACTCCCACCCAGCAGGAATGGAAGGAAGGCCAACACAACGGTTCAGTGCATCTTTACACTGATGGTTCTAAATTAAAGGTAAAGTGCGTGGTGGTGTCTATTCGGAACATCTGTATCGCAACAGCTGTTTTTGTTTGCCAGACTACTGTAGTCTTTTCCAAGCGAAAATCATGGCTGTACAGGTAGCATTAGAATGCTTAGAGGCCAGAGTAATGTGATTAAGCGTTATAAGTATATTCAGAAGCAAGGCAAGACTGCTATTAAATCTTTTGCGGGAGTGTTCACGATCTCTAAAACTACAAAATATGTCGCTCAACTTCGAATGATGTGGCTGAGTACAACTCACATGGGTACCGGGCATAGTGATTTTCTGAGTAGTTGTAGTTTGAAAACGTTAACATATAGCAATTTTTTTGTCTATTTACAGTTAAGAAGGCTTAAATATATACTGAATACAAAATATTGCACATTTTATGTTCTTTAACATGGTTTTTGTTTGAAGTGGATATCTTTAAAATTAAAGAACTTACAACGTTTAACAGAAACCGCTGTAAAATACAAATTAGGCTGACGCACCAATACAAACTGAACATCTAAAAAATTGGTAAATACATGTTTTCAACAACCTGAGTATAGTACAAACTTAGGTAAAAAAAATTAAAAATAAATAAATTTAGACAGCAGTCGTTACAAATTAAATTGGTTGATGTGATATGGATTGACCCGCAGTCGTCTATTAAAATAATTATGAGAGAATTATCTATTAAGGGCAAGGGACAATATAAAGAAAGGATCGTGGAACGAACGACTTAAAACACGCTGTTAACTAAGTCATGTGTAAAAAATTTCCATACGAGAAACTTCTTTAAATTATGTTATTCCGAAAAGTACTTTAAAAGGCAAACAGGTCCTTGTACACTCTGAAAAAGAAGTTCAATTCCAGTTCAAAATTGACAAATATGTACATCAAAACGTTCACTACAGAGCATAAGGAGCAATTGCTTAACCGTACCAAAGATTTCTCCGGTTTTATCGGGATTATTTTTTATGTGTCCGATACTTAAATAAAATAATAAACAGGATAGGCCATCACCTGTATGATCCATGTACGTGAGACAAGCCATTTTGCTCGTTGAACAGGTAAAGACAGGGAAGGAGGCAAAGTTCACTAAGTTGAGCTGTCAACTTTTGATTTCGGTGATTCCTGTCTAAAGCGTTTATCAAAAAAGTTTTTTTGAGTTAATAAACAAGTTATAAGTGAATTATTTGATTTGTGTGACTTAATAGACAAAGAACAATATAAATTGTGTTTTGAAAAATTGATGATTTTACGAAGTTTTTATTACAATTTCCAGTTTGTTTACGTTCGAAAATTTTCATTTTTCAGATGTTCAATGGCGTCGCTTTTTTCTTTTTGCTTCAAAACCAAAACTTGATTGTCATCTTGTGAATATTAATTATTTTGTTGATTTATTTTAAATCCTTTGTTAGTTGACTAAACATTAATAGAAAAATAAATTTTATTTTCTAATTAGTTTTCTATTGATCTTTTAAATTTCTAAGGACTGCCACTATTCTCTATTTCGATCTTTTCGAGCATAATGAATTCCTCTAATTGTTATATGTAACAAATTTCAAAACATGGATTGTATAAAAATTTGTATATTTCAGTTACTTTTAAATTTTTCATAAGCTACTTTGGCACCACTGTTTGTTATAATGTTCATTGAATGTACTAAATGCTACATTCAGGAATTTTTTAATATATTTTGCATCGATAATTTAGTTATTAGAGGGGAGACCTATCTAAAGACACTCAACTGAATGGAGTAAGTAAAAGAAAATTTTTTCAGTACACTTTTCACCTGTTGGTTGTCTAAAAAATGATTTTTCCAAAAATCTCATCATTTTTATTTATTTATTTATTTAAGTTTAATGCAAGCTATAACATAATAATAAAAAATAAATAATACAAGCGATAACATAATACTATTACTTCAAGCTATAATAAATAAATAATAAGTCATAACAGTGTAAGCTACAATATGATCAAGATGGGCGGGATCAAGATATAAGGCTTTGTGAAGGGATGATTTACTCAGATGGAAGTCAAAGGAGGGAAGGTCGATAACTTTTCGTAGCATCCTGGTAATTGCTTCGCATTGGCCGTAGTTCGTGCGATGGCGGTCAAGTCGGAAAAGGGGAGTGGACTTAAGGTTGCGAGGATTGGTATAGATGGATGAAGATTGCAGAATTGAAGTGCAGTCTATGGCACCAGCTAATAGCTGATTAATGAAGAGAATGTTGGAAACATCACGACATTTACTTAGGGGTTGTAAGTCGATCAGTTTCAGACGGTCCTTATAAGGTGGAAGGTTGAATCTGTCTAACCACGGAAGATCACGTAGAGCGAAGCGATTGAGCCTACACTGGACAGATTCAATTCTGTTAATGTGGGTTGTTTGTGTAGGTGACTATACCGGACTGTAATATTCAAGGAGAGGTCTAACGAAGGAGATATAAAGAGATTTAGAAACATAAGGATTGGAGAACTATCTACACCAGCGCTTTACAAACACTAGTGCGGAGTTAGCTCTGTTAATTATGCTATCAATATGGGAACGAAAATTTAGTTCGCTATCACAGATTATTCCTAGGTCACACAAAGAGGTAACAATACGGACTGGTACGTTGATAAACATGTAGATTCTCGAGGTGGTAGTAAGACGCTTGCGGGAATAAGAGATGGACTGGCATTTGGAGACATTGAGCTCAAGAAGGTTTTTCCTGCACCATGTGGTGAACGAATCGAGGTCTTTTTAGAGAAGAAGAGAGTCGGTTGTGGAGGAGATATGTTTAATTATTTTCATATCATCAGCATAAATGGACAGCTCTGAGTGTTTCATGACACAATCAACATCATTAATTGTAAGGATGAAAATTAATGGACCGAGGTGGCTGCCCTAAGGGACGCCGGAGCAAAATGGATGTGCTGAAAAGAACATTGTACTGACGGTTGTTGAGGTAGGATTGAATCCAGGAGATGCATCGATGCATGATAACGTTATGAGAGATCTTTTCAAAGGTTTTACTAAAATCGGTGACGATAACATCAACATCTTAACCGTTCTCCAGGGCACATAGTGTTTTGGAGACGAAGTCGGTAAGGTTGGTGGTTGTAGATCTTCCTTTGAGGAAGCCATGCTGGGAGAGTAAAAAAGATAGACTTACAGTGGAAGAACATGGAATCATACACCAATTTTTCAAATAGTTAAGGTATGGATGATAATTTAGCAATGTAGTTGGATACATCGTTCTTGCAGCCTTTTTTGAAGATGGGAATAATATAGGAGTTTTTCCGTAATTGAGGGAAAACCCCTTGAGTGACCGAGAGGGGAAAAAGCAAAGTAAGGGGTTGAACTTGATGCATGGCACACTTTTTCAGAACGATGGCTGGAATGCCGTCAGGACGTGGGTGAAAGTCGTCCTCAAGCCCGTTAACACTGGCGGCGATTAGTTCGGGGTCAGGGTCAAAAGATGTAAATGACTTTTGCGTGCATTTGTACAAGAATGCAAAGTAGTCAAGGTCAGGTTGTAGGGAATTGTCGCTGAAAGATTTATTGAAGAAGTATGTAAAGAGGTTGGCGATAACCTGAGGATCAAACGAAGATGTATTCTTTTGCTTTAGGGTTGAGGGGTAACCATTGGATTTCTTCTTGGAATTAATAAAGTTATAAAAACGCTTGGGGTCAGATATGAGGCTTGTTTCCATCCGTTGGAGGTACTCATAGTAGAGGGTATCACAACGTTCAGAGAAAGAGGTGTAAGCAGACAAGTAGGAAGAATAGTCAGACTCAGTCTGGGTTAGAAGAAAAGTTTGCCAACGTTTATTTCTCCTGTTGCGGAGGAGCGTAATTCTTCTATTCGAGTTATCGTTCTTCGTCGTCTACCAAATTTTATCTTAAGGGTAGGTTCTAGTCGAGCAATTTCAAAAAATTTATTTTTGTTTTGCATATTTGAAATCTAAATGTAGGAGTTATACCCGATTTAGTGCGAACGTGTACCGGCCGAAAATCACGCCTACGCGGTCGGGCGAAAGGCACGGTTGCAGTCAAACCGTTCAACCGATTGACTTCTTTTAAATAAAAGTTATTGAATTGAGGGGGCCATGGACCATTTTCAACAAAAAATATTAATATATACTATTTTTTTTTAATCACTATGAACAACAAAAAAAGGTCTAAGAGATCGGCTTTTTGCTTCAAACGGTCGCCATTTTATCAAAAATGACTGAGTTTTTCTAAAAATGGTCCAAAAATGGTCCATGACCCGCAAATTTATTATAATTTTGTATTTCAGATAAAGGAGAAAGGCCGAATCCTGGACGCGCTACACGGCTCCAGAAGCGCATAGATATCTCGCAAATTTTACAATTTAAAAAATTAAAAAACATTTTTTGTGAACTTAAGGGGGTCCGCTCATGGTTTTATCGAATTTTTTTTTTCGCTCCAATCGTTAGATTCGTGTTCTGAGAATGTTGTCTTAAAGTTTCAAAGTCTGAATCCGTATAGTTACAAAGCTATCCCCAAGAGAATCGTTGCCGGACGAGCGAGTGCGAGGCATGCCGCGACTCTTAGGTGGGATGCTAGCCGCCCACGTTCGACGGCCACGTTGGCTATTTCAGTATAGCTGCGATCATTGACGAAAATAGTAATGTATACGTTCAAACGAGTTATTTGAGGAAGCCGAGGGTTTACTCTGCGGGCCGGGTATAGCTGATTAACATCTAATCCTCGTAAGTCTATTTTTCTCATATATAAAACTTTAAACCCCGTTTTCTCTTTATTTTCTTTTTTAAGACGGTGTGCAGGATTTAAAAAAAACTATTGAATATATTTGAATAATTTTTTTTTTACTTTGTAGATAATTTAAATGCCCGCAAAGTAGACCTATAACATTCATAAAAATATCGTTTAAAATATATTTTTAGGGCAATAATAACTAGAAAAAAATAGTAAAAAATTGAACTTTTTTTTAAACAATGGTTTTATTAGTAGATTTTTTACTTTTATATGATATTATAGGTCTACTTTGTGCGGTAAGGTCTTCCGATTAAGAATGTGTTTTCCTTTTTTGCTTCAGATGAAAACTTCGGGCTGCATCATGCACACCGTTTTAATTTTCTACGGCGAGGCGTTGCTAGAAATCTTATCATAAGTCCGCCATTTTGAATTTTTTTTTACCCATAAAAATTTATTTTAAATCTTGAATCTTCAGTAAATAACATGATGTAAAATTCTTACGTCTTTTTTTTCCTTACTCCTAAAAAAAATTTTCCTTAAAACCACCTTTTTTTCGAGCAATCCATGAGCGGACCCCCTTAATAGCTGAAAAAGTCGAATTATACATTATTTACTTTACAGGCCGCTCAACTAAAACCTACCCTTAATAGAGTCGTATATAATTGAGAGGAAGGGGCATCTATGACAAAACCGAAACTATAATGGTTCTTAGGTGGAAAGACCGATATTTACCTAAAACCGTTGTTTCTGAATTTGCGCATGCGAATTAAAAATGTCTGCCTTTAAACACTTTCGGGATTTTGTGTTCCGGAATTTTTATCTTTCAGATTTAATTTCACTAGTCAACAAAATTTTGAAAATTTTGTGTCACTGGACACTGAATAGTTGCTTCTGAAGTAACTTTTCCCGCTTATATTTTCTAACCTAAAAGAGCTAAAAACACTTATTTTGAGATATTTGTGGGATCTTATAGTACAAGTCTTCTTCTTTCAAATTCCGTTGAGTTTGCTCAAATATCTTTTCTTTTCGCAGAGATATCGCAGCGGGAAAAGTAACTTCGGAAACAACTATTAATTGTCCAGGGGCAAAATCTTGTAGAGTAGTGAGAGAATTTGATTTATTGTTTTCGGGTATTAGTTATTCGAGGTGCATCATTGTGATCACACGATTGTTCATCTATTTTTAGCCACTATGTGGTAAAGGATCAAATATGTATTTCGTAAGATAAGTCTTATTGTTTTGTCTTTGTAGGAAATAGTAATGTTTATGAAAAATATTATAATTTCTTTATAAAAAGATGCAATAATTTTTTTCGGTTGTTGTACCTAACACAGATTTTCACAGATTCTAACGCTAAAATATGAATTAGTTGTGTTGGAATGCTCTAAACCAGCTAATTGAGGGTATTAGCTCCCTGGCGTTATTGAGTACACCCAATATTAGTTCGACATTAACCCCTAGTGGTCCGGAAATATTTTAAGTTTACTTTCCACCAGGTCCAAGCTACTTTTCATACGAAGAGAAAGTGTATACTGAACATTTTTATATCAAGCAAGAAAATATTTATAATTTAGAGAAATTTTATTAATATATATATATTCAGGGTAATAGGATAATAAGATGATTTAAATTTTATATTCTTTTAGGATATGTTACTTTTCGAAGCACTTTACAATACGAATCCCTGGTTTTCGGTTGTAAATATCGCAATAAAGTCTGGTTTCTCCTCATTATAGGCGGTATAACTCTTCTATTTGTTAATAATATACCAGTTAGGTAGAATTCTATTTTCGATTATTCATTTACCAAAGGTATACAGATATAACATCAGTCTAAACACATATGCTATCCTTTTGCACAGCCAACGTAATCAAGAAGTTTCTTAAATATATGCAAAGGAATTCAAGAAGTTATGGGGAGATTTAATCCAGGAAGATTGTCTTATGTTATGATGCCATAGTACGGGAGAATTGTACAAGTGTATCCTGTGTTTGAGACAGCAAGTACGTTTATTCTAATACCCACTTTGTGGGATGTTTGGTATTGTAGATAATCAAACCTACTCACCCTTAAGATTAGATTAGCAATTGTTTTTGCCGCCATATACGCGGCATTGGACCCAGTAAGCACAATATCATGCCGCTTATATGGCGGCATTGGTCCATTAAGGGTTAGTTATAATCGATTACAGTAAGCATATTCGTATGATGAAAAGTCCAAGTGTAATTTGATTAATTTGAAAGAGTAATTAAGATACCATATTTATTATAAAAACTTTTTGACGGTTTCTGGTACGTGGGGGAGACTAAGTGAAAAGAGTTTTAAGTTTTTTTTAAATATTATAAAATTAAGAAGAAATATTTAATCACTCGCAAAGTAGCAGAAAAATTGTATAATCTTCATAAATTTAGAAAATAAATCACTCTCATTATCAGACTAATCCCTAAAAAAACCAATCAATTTTAGACAATTGTGAACAATTTACTAAAATTATTTTGGTTTTTATAATTGTACAATGTACTAAGCCGTTAAATATTGTGTTTTAATGTGCAAAGGTTTAACTTGAATTTAAAGAAGTACATCTGCAATATTCTTAATTGTGCTGAACAAAGGACGTAGAGGAACGCAGGGGGTATGTTTATAACCTTTTTAAAAATAAATGAAAATTAAAGTCACAATTCATGATTCTGGTCTATCACTGCGTTAAAAATAATTGTATAATTCAATTAATTCCGTTCGTTGTAATTCCTGCACTTAAACGGACCACACAGCACATTCAAGCAGCGAGACCAGGTGTAATACACTTTCTCGAGATATTGAAAAGCTTACTTTTCCACTAAATACATATTCCAATTAATTCACACTTTAGCATCGTCAAAGAGCCGGCTCTTTCAAGTGGTACACTTTATTACGGAACTACATCATTCGCCAGAACCGGAAGTTGCACACCACCGTGAACAAATGCGGAAATTGCGCCATAGATAAACCGCCAAATGCACTAGATTAACCGTTCGCGATAACTCTCCTTTCGTCGATATCCTTTCGCCAGGACTGACATAAATCAAACTTGGGGACAAGTTGATTGCAGAGTGCAGTTAAAAGCCTGAAAGCAGTGTATCTCACTAAAAAACAAAAACGAGACACCCCACACACTCGCATATTTCCCTGTCATTACAACAACAAATAAGCAAGCAAATAACCACACCACCAGATTGCCGTGAAGACGTACGTGAAGCAACGAGCGAAGGTATGTAAACCACGGAAAGGGTTGCATTTCCACCCCCAAGTCGCCGGAGCTTTTTGTTTTAATGCTGTCGCCTTTTTTTGTTTTAGTGACAGACACACATCATTTGACGGTGGCCATGTGGTCGTGTCGTGGCATATTAGAAATGCCATTATACTTACCCAACTTTTGCCCAGAACTCCCGCTTCAATGTATGAAGCGTGCATCCTGCCTGCATGGGGCTGCAAGAGTTGCCAGCCTGAGATGGTATCATTTAACTGCGAAACCTTTTTTTCTCATGGGACTGGGAATATGCTTCTTTCATTAAGGTAGGAATCGGGACAGGCATAGGTGGGATTTTAAGGGAATGCAAGGGCGTCAATGAGGAAAAGTAGATCATTTGATTGCGTAGATTGCGGGAGCGACTAAGGGATTTAGCTTGTCCCACTTGCTACGCAAAGGAAAACTTTTCCGACAACTTAATAGCAATATGCGTTTTTCCTGTAGACATACTTCCCTTCGCTAAGAAACCTGCCCTCGAACTCTAAACACAGGACTCACTTTTAGATGTGAAGTCAACTAGCTCTAGAATTTTAATTGGACGTGACTTTAAACAGCAGGGATGGCGTTCATGTGGCTTTATAATAAATAACTTAACGAGGAAGTAGTGCGATGCAATATGATTACTTTCAAAGGAAATAAAGTGAACGAGAATACTTTTTCTAATATTGGTCATTTAAGTGAGTCCCTAGAATCAATTTATTTCAAATTAACATTATACAAATGTAAAATACCACTATTTAAGGATGTTTATAGACGAACGAATAAGAGTAGTTTTATTAATTATTCATTTAAAAAAACATGCAGGTCAGTGAACCATATTTTTCTATATCCTTATCTTTATGTGGTTATTGCTTTCAATTGCTAGCTCCGATTTGAATCCAGGCTGGGTTTGTTATTAACTCTGTTCTGACATGGCCACCTTAAAGTTGTTATCGGCAGATATAATTAATAATAATTCCAGCCGTAATGGAGAGTGAAATTCTTTCCTGCAAAGTTGAATTTTCTAATACCAATGCTATAAAAGACGAGAAGGTCACTAAATTAATTCGCGGGATTGAAGATACATAGTAACTACAGGTAGAGCAGCTGAAGCTGAAGTGCAGACTTGCATGAAGACGGCTTGCGTTATTCAAACTCTTGCTGAGATATAAACGCTGGTATTTTCTCTGCAACCCCCATGTCATTTTAATCGTAATTTGTTGTCAGCAGAAAACAAACATGGATCGCCGTCGGTGGGATTCGAATCTGGGACCACCGTATTGGTCAGCCATCACTTTATCATTTACTCCACCGACGAATTTTACTCTATGGCTTTTTTATTAAGAGTAACGTGCAAAAGAACATCCTTTGGCAACCGGGGCCTCTGGCACGTGGCACATTTGTTGGAGACTCACAGAAGAAGATTGGAAAGGCAATGGTATTTAAATACGTAATAACCAGCACGTGAACCATGTGGAGAGATAAATACGGTAGAAAACAGTTCCGCAGATTTATGAAAGCTTGTTACAGTTGCCTTAGTTTTATCAGCATAAAAGATGTTCTCTGCAGCAGCGATTCATTAAGCGGCTCTAATAGAATCTAAGCCTTTCCGTTTTTAAAATTAGTAAATGGAAATTTATAAAGTTAAATAAATAATTCTTGATGCAGAAAGGCATTCTTTATTACGTTCTTGATTTGAAGATTTCCAAAAAAAATTTCCTTATCCTCTCTCTTTCCTGGTATAACAAAATTCTATAGGAAATTCAATCTTTATAACACTACATGGAACTTGGAATTAAACTTAAATGGGTCTGGTACCAAATGTTGAAATTTTAAATGTCAAAAAGAAAAATACCGAAGATAAAAATGAAAGGAAAAAAAATACTGGAAATCAGAAAATGCCGAAAATAAAAATGTTAAAAAATATATAAATGTAATAAATATAAAAATATAAATATCGCATGCGAAAATGTTAAAAAAATTTAATGAATGATGTATTCATTAATTTTTTTCAAAATCATTGTACAGTTTAATGTTTAAAAAACGACACTCACTCATTCAAACGCAAACTTGTAGGCTAAAGGAGGATGAGCGATTAACAAATCTCCTTGTCCTGATTCGACCAAGTCCAGGTAATTTTTGAAGTGAAACCTTTTATGGTAAACTACAGGGTGTTTCAGATCTTACGTGCCAAAATCAGTGGGGTGATAGATCTCACCTAGGCAAAAAAAATATTGTATGGCAGGGGAGGGGGGAAATCTCAAGCGTTTTAAGTTACAGGGTGATTCATAAATTTCAGTTTTTCATGGTATGCACATTACTCTTTTATTTTTATCTTTTGATCTACCCAACATAGCGACATCAAACAAACGCTAAAAAACTCCAAAATTGTCAGTAATGTTGATCTAACCCCTACCATTACAGGTACAGTCACTTACAAAAGTGAAAAAAATGGGTCGCGATTACCTAAAGTTCAGCATTTTCCCAAATGTTCTCCGAAAGTTATGTAATTAGTACACCTCTTTTTTTTTGTTGGATTGCCCATCTTGCATACCACGAAAAACTTTAATTTATGAATCACCCTGTAACTCCCAAACGCTTGAGATTGTCCCCCTCCCCTGCCATACAATATTTTGTTTGTCTAGTTGAAATCTATCTGAAACACCCTATATAAGAGTTTTGGCATGAGAGTAAGCTCGTAGAGCTAACAAAATCTGTTTTCCTTTTCTAATTACCATTCACTTAACCAAAGAGTGAGAGAAGCGGAGTGAGAGAAGCGGAAAAAGTATTTTTGATTCTTTATGAAAAGGCAACCAATACCTAGTATACACAAAGCCGTAATATCACTGTGATGTGGTTGTAACTACATTTTTTGCAATAATCAACATGATAATAATAGATATGTGAGAAAAGTAGTCTTAAAAGGTTTCGGGTTTTTAGCTCATAAAAATTTTTGATTGTTATAATGTTATCCATCAATACAAATTAGCTTCAGAAGTAGCCACGAATGCACCATATCGTGTTCTTCTTTTCTATACCAACATCTCTAAAAACAACATCATTGTAGTAGCGAAAATAATTTTACTCCAGCCTACGACATTTTTCGCTCTTACAATTTTGGTGTACAAATATTTACTTCTACAAAAATTCTTCTTGAAATATTGTAAAAAAGGCAAAATATAAACAAAAATAAAAGTACCTACAGAACTATGAATTTATCACATTGCCTAAAATGCCCAAGTAATGTGTGAAATAACTGCCAATTATTCACAATGCCCAAAAAACTGGGCATTATTTGTAGATGTTTCTTAAAAGTTTTTAAAAATTTTTAGATCTTTTACATTTTTTCGGTTTTTATTATTTCACCGACAAAAAAAGTTTTAAAACTTTCGACATTTTCATGTTTAGTCATTTAATTTTTCCATATAACGAACGGATTCTAATTTTATTACTAAAATATATTCATTATTAAAAAAAATTCATTTTATTTTACAGTGTATGATGTACCTTTTCTTTAATTCTATGCTAAATAAAAGTAAAAGCCACGTAAAGAAGGTTAAATTGATAAACAAATGTCATCACTAAAATTCAAGCTTAGAAATTTCCGCAAGCAAAAGCTCGATATACATTTTAAACAAAATATATACAAAGAAACCAAAATGTTTCAAAATTAAACGATAATTTAAAAAAAACTTCAATATATATTCAAAACCTCACAGTAAAAGTGGGCAGGTAAGTTTCTACATGAAAGCTGAATGAGCTTTTTGTTGTTCAATAGCCTAAAGTCTTCTTGGAATTGAATCAACAACGTTCTTGATTACTGAAGGATCCATTTTAAAGCACTTCTCTTCAAGGGCCGATTTAAGTTCCGCTTTAGATCACTTTCCAAAATTGCATTCATCGACCCAATTCTTCTCATAAGTGTTCACTGACATTAATGTCTGGAGATCGTGGTGGTGTTTTCAGAATGTGATTATTGTCCTGGCAAAACATATAACTATTGAACTTTCCAAATTTTGTGCACATTATTTTTATGGATGTCTAAATACAACGATTAAACCCAAGACATAACATCGAGTTTTTTTTTCAAATTAAATTGTTTAAAGATTTTTATAGCAAAATTAAGGAGTAAAAATGTGTCGAAAATCGTATGTCTAAGTTTGAAGTTAACCATTTGCACAATTTTTGACATAAGAACTTTTTTTGAAGGCCACATCCTGCAAAAATTTATAAGGAATGAAATAAAAGTTCAAATTTTGAATTCAGACTACTAAGAAGAGTTGAAGATTGTACACCGTAAGGTGGTCTCTCGGCATCAGCGCCATCTTTGTGACGTCACTGCGCGGAGACATTAAATTTTTGATGTTTAAAATATAGTGTTGTAAGATTACAATAAAAAAAGAAGTGGGTTAATTGAACTTTTCATCGTGCAGCAAATATTCCCGAAAGATGACCATTTTTTGGTTGCTACACTAGTTTGCCACCTTAAATTACCAACCTTGGAAAGACACCTCAAAACTACTACAGATCCCCCGCACAGCTTAACTCCTTAACATTTTCATTTTTGAATTCTTCTTCGGATTTCTGCCATACATATCACCGTTCATCCGAGCCAACGAGGTGTACTTCAATCTCTTCTGTAATCAAAACCAGTATAACTAGAGGCGTTAAAAATATCACTCCTTAGCTTTGTAGTCGCGATTGACCTCAAGCCTAGCTTTAACACTTTATGTATTTCTTACAACTCGACCATTTAGATAAATGCGCCAGAGAACTCGCCGTATGTTTTTTCCATCATCATTCATACTAGAGATGGAAACCGAATCGAAAAGTATCGATACTTTTGATTGCAAAATATCCGCATCTTTCGGTACTTAGATACAAATATACTGTTGCAAAACAATTTGCAAAAACTTAATCGTTGAGAAATATAAAAATATCGATTTCCTTAAAAGATATATTCATTTGATTGATAATCTTTTTCAAATGAAATCTTTTTAGCAAATGAATAATTTGAAATTTCGCAAGAACAACTAAAAAAGCAGATGAAATAAAGAACAATAAATTTTTATTTGAATAAAAATCTATATTTAGCTTTTGCATCCTGTCACACGACTAGAGATTAGACCCATATACCAAATAATGAGACGGTGTGTGCTGGGCTGTCGATACTTCGAGTATTGAAAGAAAGGTATCGAGGATCGGTAGTCTCGGGGGCTGATAGTACCGATTACAAAACCTCGAAGTATTGAAAGCAAAGTATCGATACTCTAGTATATTGTACAGTATCGCCCATCTCTAATTCATACTAAGTGAGAAGCAGATAAGAAAGGATCCTTCTCAGTGATGGCTCGTCACGGAAGGCAGAGAAGGCAGGTTTTTCAAAACGGTATTTTCCAAATGTGTATGCGAAAAATAGTATCATATTTCTAATATTATCAGAAATCTTGAATAAGCTACTCACTGGCACCTAATATTGCCAGAAACGGGTCGATGCTTTCGTCATGGATAATGCATATTTTCTACGCTTTTAGTTCGGGTAATATCAACAACGCTTAAAAATTTACAGTCGACACCGTAACGAAAATGTGATGTCTGAATTATTATTAAATAATAATTGACAATACAAATCTAGAGTACTTTTTAAAATCGATATATAAAAAATCTACCCTAAAACTACGACACGAGCCGCCACCACTGATCCTTTAAAACATCTCGTAAAATACATTTTTCATCTCAGTCGGATAAAATATTTATCCCACACGTTTCCTTTGTTTATTTGCTATCTTTCTTTCTTCCTTATATCTTTATATAACTCCATGTTTTGTTGACTTATTTTATTTGTAATTTCCGATATTTTCCGCTCAATTTTCCCTTTTTCGAAATAGTGATTATTTTTCCTTTATGCAATTCGTTGAGCGGCATGGGTCCCGGCTTCGCGACCTGGTCTTACCGTGAGCTTTTATTAAGAAATTAAAATAAGCCACTCCGTCTCTGGGTTGTTGCCTAGCTCGCAGCAATGCAAAAACAAGCCATTAAAGTTTCCTCACTTCCCTTACCCTAACTTCCTTCCGGACAAAACCATGCTAAAGCATCAAAGGGTCTTTCCCTAGGCCTTGACCACATGGTATAAAAAATATCAAGTTTTATGGTGCGTGCCACTATAAACTTTTGTAAACTTTTGAAGAATTTCCTTCACTTAAAAAATCTAAACCCAACTAATGCATTTCGTTAAATTACTGCGACGTGATTTTTGTGTTTATGTTCAACTATTTTTTTTTTGTTTTTGTTGTTCAGTTTTTTAACATATATTATACGTAAGTTCCGAATAATGTAATATAATAGTTAGTTGATTCAAATCCCCATGGAATGTAAGGAAGACGCCGAATTGAACGATCATGCAACACATTGAGAAGATCCGTCGAGAGGGAAAGCACCCAGATCAGCAAATCGCGGCCACAGTTGAAGGCAGACTCGGACCAGGTGAAGAGTCGGTGCAAAGTATCGCTCGAGTGAACAAAGCGATTACAACAATTTTAGTGGTGGCGTACTCTATACAATGAAAACAGAAGCATCCAAATCGGGCTACACGTTCCCAAATAAATCGCCATCACTTTTCATACCTCACCCAGATACCTAAAACATTTTTATAATGGCGCTATCTGGCAACCGAGTCAATACAGCAAAATATTCATCCAAATGCAAACAATTCAAATAAAGACGTACACAATTTACTCTCAGTAGCCTTAGGATAATATGACGGGCTGAGAGTAAAAGTGACCTATTTATAAGGTTCGGGCAAAAGTGGCTTAGAAAATGTTCCGCGCAAAACGAATCGCGTGAGATTCCGTGCAAAAACGAATCGTAGAAAATTTCCGGGCTAAAATGATTTAACAACAAAAAGTAATGCAAAGTTAATGCAGTTAAGTAGTTAATTCCTTTTTGCCCGGATATTTTCTACGATTCGTTTTTGCCCGGAATCTCACGCGATTCGTTTTTGCGCGGAACATTTTCTAAGCCAATTTTGCCCGAACCTTATAAATAGGTCACTTTTACTCTCAGCCCGTCATATATAAACGAATCATCCAAATCGGTCCAGACGTTACAAAACTATCCGTAGCTGTAGCAGGTTACGGGTTTGTTTCATTGCAACAAAGGACAGAGTTAGGTTTTTTTGAGACAACCTATCAAACTATTAAGTCCAGCGACCCTGAAATGTTTCAGAAAACATTTAGAATGAGCGTGGATTCATTAAATGATCTGATGACGCTAGTTTCTTATAGGCTGGAAAAAGTGTCAACACGGAAACCAATTGAACCGGAATCAGATTGGTGCTTACGTAAATGTAAATTTAATAAATATATATTATAATATAGGGATGTGTTTAAGTAAATTCTTTGGTTTTTAGATACTTAGGATACGGAACTTCCAGAGACATTTTATCTTTAAAATTCCGGATTGAGGTAACAACAGTGGCAAAAATAATTCTGGAAACATGCCAAGTGTTGTGGGAAATCCTGTCCCCAATTTATTTAAAAGAAAAGCTACAAAATGATTGGAAACAAATAGCATGTGATTTCCAGAATATGTGGCAATTGCCAAACTGTGTTGGTGCTTTGATGGCAACCACATTAATAATGTTTGCCCACTGAATGCAGGCTCAGAACATTTCAATTACAACGATTGTGGTGTATTTTCTCAGTCATTTTGGAGAAAGACTTATCAAAAAAAATTTTATTTGCCCTAAGACAAACTTTTTCCCTCATTTTTTCGTGGCGGTTGCAGCGTTTCCATTGAGGTTCAACTTAATGAGACCGTATCCTGGAACGATTCTTACTGCAGAACATGAATATTTTAATAGCAGATTATCTCGTGCTAGAAGGATAATTGAAAATTCCTTTGGTATTATATCCTCCAGGTGGCGAGGTTTACTGCACGACATACATTGTCATACAAAGAATGTAACCAAAATAGTATGCGCCGCTGTGTTCTGCACGATTATTTGTGGAAAAAGTGTATTCTGTATTGCCCACCTAATTTTGGTGATCAGAGATCGGGTACCGAAATTACAGAAGGGCAATGGCGAGAGGAGCCTCGCCGGTTACTTCATTTGAAAGATCCAATAATGCTTCAGTTTCGGCATTTGCTGTAAGTGATACAACTATGTAAATATTAATAAAATTTAAAACATTAATTAAAAATAACATTAATAAAAAACAACATTTTTTACTAATTACTAGGGCTTCACGATACTCGAGATAATTCTCGCTGCCGATGCCGGTCTCGACACGATACTGGGACTGGCAGTGCGATACCGAGAGCGAGATTGAGGTGACGAGAGCGGACGAGATATTAGTTTTTATTATTTTATTGTGGACAACTTTTTTAGTTGTTTGAGCTTTTATGTCGGCCCGAAAATTGTCAATTTGTGATTTATGAGGCATATAAGTATACTATACTGCTTTCCTCAATCGCGTCTTTCTATATTATTTCCTTCTTCAGATATTTACGTTTTATCCCCAATAGCAAAGAAGAGCCTTTGCTACCTTGTTTTGGCGAGGGGGATAAGAAGAAATTGCATATATATATATATATATATATATATATATATATATATATATATATATATATATATATATATATATATATATATATAGCACTTGTCCTCGCTTCCCGTTATCCCACCGAAATTCAACTTTTTTTTTATCTTGCCGAGAGCGAGATCGGACCGAGGCTGGCCTTTATCTCGCCGAGATTGCGACGAGAGCAAGATCGTCTTCACCTTGACGAGGCCAAGACCGAGATGTGCCAAAGTCTCGGTCTTGTCTCGGTGCCGTGAAGTCCTACTAATTACTATTTTTTGCATGTACACAATGTACAAAATAAATACATCACCCGAGCAAATTTTCAAAAATTTTTAATAACTTGGAATTGCAAGGAATTCCGAACTAAACCGTTCAAACTCGAGGGAAGTAAGAAATATTAAAATATTTCTTAACGCGATTGGCGTTTCTAATAAAGAAAAGCTAAATTCCTTTGGCTCATCTTCAACACCAGCACCAAATGGTTAGCTTTTCTTTAGCAGGTGGACGCCTTCGAAAGAAACTGAAAACTAGATGTTGATCCAGACAAAATCAAAACATATTCACAAAATCATTCATACTCTTACTTCTTTATATAAAACTTACTTCTTAATAATAAAATATTGCAAGGAATCCTGCAAATCGTCCATTTCATCCTCAGTTAAATTTGCATTTTCTATCCTAAGCATCATTGAATGATAGAAGGCACGCGGTTGCGTCATAGTCTGTACTTAATGACCTCGTTGGCGCCATTAAGAAAATTTTCAAAACTTTTTTATATGGTAGACAAGACCGATGTCCTCTTCTTGATGAATCAGTAACACTAAACGCTGCAGGAATATCACCGGAAGCCGACAAACTGTTGTTGTTTAATACTTCTGGTGACAACGGCGTTGACGTGAGGTTTGCATCCAAACATGCCTCATCACTCATTCCAATGTTGTCATCAAAATTCATCGCAGCTGTTTCGTGTTTTATTTCAGATACACTAACCATACTATAATTACTAGTTGTAGTTTGACTGTAAATTTGAAATATTAGTTCTGACAAAACAGGAAAAACTTTTTTAATTACATTGTACCGACGCTTTTCTCCAAAAACTTAAGTGATTACAAAACTTCTAATGGCTTTCAAGTTTTGCTGCGCTTCCTGATGGGGTTTCTCGTATTTTTTTCAATTCTAAGCGATAACTATTCCTCCAAGTTTTCCATCTTGTTTTCAGCTTTTCCACTAAATAATAAAACCACTTACAAAATTGTATACAAAAGCTTTACACTTACATGAATATTCAATTCCTCACTGATTTTTTTCCATAAGTTTTCTTTTTTTAAATTATTTTTATAATCAGGGTCACTTTTTAAATATAAACACGTATTTTCCAGCACAAGCTCTATCAATTTTTCTTCAAAGTTCATTTTTTACTAGAGTTTTATTTTGACAAGCATCGGCATTAGTATATGTGCTGATGCCGATGCCGTCATTATGTTTCAGCCTTAATAGAGATGGAGTTTGATCAATTTACTGAGTCGCACCATTTGATCACCACGCCATGGTTCCAGGGTTCGAGACTTGGTCTCCCCGTGAGGTTGTCATAAATTAAAAAATTGACTTCATCTCTGGGCTGTTGTCTAGGTCGTAGAAATGCAAAAACAACACATTCAAGTTCCCTTATTCCCCTTACCCTAATTGCCTTCCGGCTTAAGCCGTATGGTTGTCCCCTGGGATTTTTCTACATCATAAAAATAATAAATAAAGAGGGAATATATTTAACATTAAAAAAGTTATTATTCAAACCGATCCACGAATTATGAAATTGGGGTCCCCCCCGCCACATGTACACCATACAATACGTCTTATTAAGAAGTCGGTTAAAACTAGTATTCAAAACCGACGCATAAGGTACCAAATTAGTCACCAACCCTCTTCCACCTCATCTCAGTAAAACCTCACAAACACCATAATCCAAACCCACCCTAAATACTTATTTGCTTTTCTGATACCATAGGATTATTCAAATCGAACGTAAATATCCCCCCCCCCCCCCTCCGCGCCCTAACACACTAAACCTTTAAATATAGTTCGAATAGCACAACATACTTTAAAATCATCAAAATCGTGTTTGCGTTTCCGCTTCGTTAGATTCCCCCACCTCTCGCACCCCACCTGCAAAATGTTTGACATAATATCAATGTGGTAACATATACTGTATACAACAAAAGAAGGATCATCAAAATCGGTCCACGCGTTACGAAGTTACGTTCGATCTTTTCATCTTTTTCCATACCAAAATTACAATTTCGTTATAAGCTTTCTCCATCTTCCTGAGATGAGGCTTAGTTCTGGCTTGTTGAGTGCGATGTACGTTTATGGCCTGGTTTCCTGGGATCTGATTTGTCGCGACCTGATTTTTGAGTAGCGACAAAATGATTTGGGACCAATAAATATTTTGTTACTGCCTTCATTTGTAAAGCGTTCCGCAATATTATAACCTATGATGTTTCCCTGACCTGGTGCTCAATCTTCAGTAATCCTGTTGGTTTTCGATAGTTCCTTCAGTACATTGTGACAGTTCCAGTCCTGCAGAAACCCAAAGCTATATACCTTCAGTGCTAGAGGTACTGCCTGCCTGTAAGACATTATATATAGGTACCTTGGCTCAACGAATACCATGCGCATGACTTGCATAAGAAGACTTCAATATCACGTATCTCTGCTTAAAAAATGATTGGTACGATTGCTAGCGCTTTCTGGAGGAGTTTTCACCCACATACTCCTACACCAGCTTTTTAGTCCATTTTTTATCCATCCGTGCGCCATATAACGAAAACACTTTCTAAGTCCTATGATCACGCTAAATGGTACCTCAATGTTGTACCTACTCTGAGAACTGAGAGCTGTTTCTTTCTTTCATACAAGTGTAAGAAGATGTGTTTATTTGTTTATTTGTTCAATACTGATTAATCAAAAGACTATTACAGCAGTATACCTATAAATTAAAAACTAAAAATAACTGTGGGGCAGCAATCAACAGATTTCAAATCACCCACATCAGCTTAGGCACTACCTGAGTAAGCCCTTCAGACGCAACCTAGAGAAGTCCATGTCGAAGTTGGTGAAATGTTGATTGAAGAGGCGAGACATCGACGTGATGGGCTCGTGCATCCCATATAGAGTTCGATGACCAGCGACGTACAGGAACTCTCGATTTCTTAAGGAGCGTTGCGGGATCGAGATATTAACCGCCTCCAGTAGTTCGGGTGAGTTTATCGTTCCCTGCAATATATCAAACAAAAATACTATTTTGGCAATATTGCACCTCTTTTCGAGGGTGTCGAGAGAAATCAGACACAAACGATCGGTGTAGGAGGGGAGAAGCAAAGGATTAATCCAGGGAAGTCCGCGGAGAGCAAACCTAAGGAATCTACGCTGCACTGCCTCGACGCGGTTGACGTGCACGGCAAAGTAGGGGGACCACACAGTGCTAGCGTATTCCAAAAATGGCCTAACGAAGGTGCAGTAGAGACGTTTGGTTAAGTAGGTGGTTTGGTTAAGTAGGTGGTCTATCAAAACTTCTTAGACTGAGATTGGACTGCTGCGTATGGCACCAGTTACTCATAGCGACGCAAGTCCTTGCAAACGTTGTAGGTTCCACTGCGCCGTACTAATCCTGCGTAAATTAATAGGGGTGGTAGGGCCAATTTAGGATTGAGTCTCGTGGGCACCCACATAAGGCCACAGAACCTTTCTTTTGACAATTCACCTTTTGAGCGATATCAGAAAGACATTTTTTTAAATTTAAGATTTACTTTAATCTAGATATTGTAAAAATTTTATTGCGGAACGAAAGTTCCTTAATTTTACGAAAATTTAATTGTGGAACAACGTATAGCGGGGTGACGTAAATCAGAATTGACCTGAACTTAGTTTCATTCCAGCTATTAAATGGGTTTTGTAACATCTCATTACTCATAGAGTTATAATTCCTCTGATGTTTAATGTGCTGCTGCAGCCAGCTGTTTAATCAAGATAGACAATTGCAATGTTAAATCGAAAGCGATGGAAATTCTATGAACTTAAAACTGAGATAAATATCAAATTCTCATGAGTGCGAAAAGGAAAGAGGAAATCTGCGAAATGAAGTTATATGCAACTTTTGCCAACCAATTCTACTTTGGAAAACTTTTCCTTTTCTAAAGTGAAACGGCGCGGCAAGTGTGAGAATTAATTTAGGATTACCCAAGAAAGAGCACTTCACGACTTAAGAATAAAAGCAGTCTGCATACATTGACACCTGCAGCATATCTCACTTTATATCACCTCGTCGTCCTTTTGTTAACAAAGATTGAAGTATGTCGCCATGTGCACTTCAGGCTGGATAGAAAGCGAGGAATTAGAGGGATCCCTGGGGGTACGTGTCTGGCTTTTGCGCCAGCTTCACCTCGGAATCAGCCAGTGTGTACGGATGATGTTTTGTGCTTCTTGACGTACTTTCAATTGCTTTTAATTAGACGTCAAACTTGCATCACTGCAAATAGGAGAAAAGTTTCAATACAAATGAATACGCCAGCCATGTGACAAACTAACGCGGACCGTTGACGTTTACTTACACACCGCTTAGAGCTGTTCTTCATTAGCAACTTACAAAATGGAAAAGTGCAAACGACTAAAGAGATTATTATTCAAATAATCTCGGGAGTGTTTAAGGCATTGTATTATGTTTTGCGTAGCATTGAAGGGCCTTCCACACGCCCCGAACAAAACGCAGGTGTGAACAAGTGCAGAAAAGGTGTGTAAATCATTTAGAGAGTACTTGCTTTTTTTTATATTAATGAGTGAATGCGTACCACTCTAGTGTAAAAGGATTCTGCACAAGAATAGATCCTTAATGCAAATCTAGTAAAGCAAGCATGCAACGAAGGTATTTTGAAGATTTCATGCACCCCATACACCCTGCAATAATTCTTTCGAATTTTGGTTTTTATGCTTGACCTGGAAAACGAAAAGTTTTTAATGCAAGCATGTCTCATTAAAACAGACAAGTCTGTAGTTCATTCTTTGGATAAACCTACTTAACCCTAACGACCCACTCCACCTGGGACTCGTTTTCAACCATGGTTACGAGGTTTGCAACTTTTGAAGGGATGCATGCATAAATTACACTGTATTCCAGGCTCCAGGAAAGGTTTGTCCTATCAACATGACACTTTTCTCTTGTTGTGGAAAACTTGCCAAATTGGAATATAAAAAGCAGCGCATGTCATGTGGGACCTTCTGAGAACATGTGCTTCAATTTCCGACCATCTTAATTACTGCAAAACAGCCGCCAATGCACGGATATAGCAAAAGCTACACTGCCGTGGCGGTTGCATTTTGTGATATTAATGAGAGCTCCCCGTACGTAGTGACGATGTTGTTTCCGCCCCACCTCAACTAGATCAGACGTGCAATGATACCTTTAAGGATGCTTGCGAACGTACCACAGAAGAGGTGACAATTTTCCCGCCACAGAATTATCTTCTTCTGTCATAAAAAAGTTATGAAAGGTACTTTTAGGAGTTCACACAGATAAAATCTTTGGTAATTGACTGTATCTAAGTAGTGTTGCCAGATTAGGTGAAATTTTTAATTTTGAGCAAGAAATTGCAGTCGTTATTCGTTCTAGCTCCGGTTTAACTTATAACTTCTACATCCCTAAATTAACTTGTCGACAGTGTGTAATTTTTTTAAGTGCAATTCAAATTTTTGGCATCTTAATATATTTGGGTGCCGTTGCGAATTCCTTAAATTTTATCTACTCATTTTGCTGTCAGAGTTGGGACCTGTTTACGTGACATTTCACGACACAGCTTGGTAAAC
Organism: Leptarthrus brevirostris; assembly: GCA_964036015.1. Taxonomy (NCBI): domain Eukaryota; kingdom Metazoa; phylum Arthropoda; class Insecta; order Diptera; family Asilidae; genus Leptarthrus; species Leptarthrus brevirostris. Next base: position 194,976,360 of record OZ038371.1, read on the forward strand.
TAACGAGCACTATTGGAAAACATCATGTGCATAGAAATTTATTTAGATGCGCTAACGCTTAAATTGATTTGTACCCAGTGCTTCCTCAGTTGCGCGGTGCAGAGATGGTATACCCTAAGGAGTTGGCTATCTCCGCGGTACAGGCACCAGTAGAAGATTCAGACCTTCCTTCCCAAGGGCTAGCTGCTGTTAATCCCGGCTCTGGACTAAAGCTTTATGGCCTGAAACCCTCCAATGCCGTGGATAAAGAGGGGGTAAAGGTTGTAATTAAGGCATGGACCAAGAAGGAACACTGGAGACGTTGGGGCAGCATGGATTCATGCAAATAGGCTATGATTCTAGCAGTGACTAAGGAAAACGAGGTTAGTGGCAACAGTGGGATAACTGGATACTCAGTTGCCCCCAGTAAGGAACCCTGTTTTTAGTGAGTAAGAATCTCACACTACCGGAGGGCACGTGCTGTCCACTGTCTTTTGGAAGATTTTCAGCTCTCCCGCTAAAACACAAAAAATATGGCACTCTCCAGGTGATGTGTAACCTACCCACAAGGAATATATGTATCATATATAAGGAAAGAGGCAACTTAATTTCAGGTTTTTAACGGTTGCACGAAAAATGCTTCTGATATTGATAGGAATAGTTCGAAATTAAATTGAACCACTCTTTTACCACAAGCTAGTTATTGTGAATATTTTAAAAACTATTTCTTCAAGGGTACTGAGTGTATCTCATAACAAAACAATGGAGCAAAAGCAGCCTTAAGTAAAAACAGTGTACGTGTGAAATTGATCTCTCTCTCTGATTGGGATGGGCGATGTTCGATTCGATTTTTGAATCGATTTTTCTCTGGACCGATTTAGCTCGAATCGATTTATTTACTTCCGATTTCCATCCATTTAAGACAAGACAAAACGCGCTACAATAAAGCCGAGCAAGCTCACGTGGATTTTTTTTCGCATTATCATTAATTCGTGTAATAATCCTGCAAATTTAATATCTAAGAACTTTTTAATGTTAGATAAATGCGTTTCGGATCTCTATAATATGTTAGTATTATCTTTATCAATGAGTACGGTGATTTTGTGATCATCAGTGGGTGTTTGTCCCAAATATTACTTACAACTAGATAACCAGCTCCCTAAATCACCGAGCTAGTCCTGAAAAAGTAACACTGTCAACACAGTAAAACGAAATATATCTAGCTTTTAAAGTCATAAGAATATACGTACAAATAAAGAGTACAGGTAAGACGACAGTGGTGAGATAAATTCTCAAAATTGAGATGTCAAATGTTATCGATCTATGAACATCGATCTTTTTAGGGCGATTAATCGATCTTCGCAATCGGAAAAAAATTATAGATCGATCTGTACTGAATCGATTTTCTCAGTTCGATCCCCCATCCCTAGGGCGTCTACTATAGTGACTCTCCATTTGATCCAGTTCTGCACAAACGCCTTCAACTGTGGCCACGATTTGTTGGTCTGGGTACCTTTCTTCTCTACGGATCTTCTCCATATGTAACGTGGTCCTCCAATTCGGCATCATTCTTAAGTCTTTTTTTATTGTCTGACCTAGCCATTGCCACTTTCGCCTCCAAATGCTGGTGTCTATCCCGTCTTGTCCTGTAAGGCTGGGTAGATCTTCGTTGGTAATGAACTCCGGCCAATGGATGTTAAGGATGCGCCAATGGCACCGGACTACAACGGCTTGTAGATTGGATGGTATTTGGCAGGTCACTTTCCATGTTTAACAGCGGTACAACAGAACAGATTTTACATTCGATTCGAAGATCCGCAGTTCCGTGCGTATGCAGAAGTTGTTATTCCGCCATATTTCAGGAAGAGTATTAAATGCAACACGAGTATTATTAATGCGAGCCTGATCATCAGCTTCAGCTCCGCCATCTGCTGTAACTATGCTTTCGAGATTTATCCACTTGCTCTATTTGCTACTCTTCAGAAGTTTGGTTTTAGAACCAATAATCTTAAGTTCTGCTCTGTGAACTTCTCTGCTCAGAGATTCGGACATTACGGCTACATGTCTCTGTTTGTTGGGTAGGAGAAATACGTCGTCAGCATAGTCCAGCTGCGCAAGGTGGTTAAAGTATTTCTACTTAATCTGTTGCGGTGGGTGGTCGTCTAGGGCGCCGCACAATACGTCATTAATGACAATCAGGAAAAGCACAGCCTACTCTAGATAAAAGTCCGGAAGCTGACATTCACAGCTGAGCATTGGTGGTGTAAGACCCACAATTGTACTTTCTCGTACTATTTCTCGCAATATATTTTAAGTCTTAGATTGGATTTTACTTGAGGTTAACCTACACTGTGAACACGAAAAAAGAGTTTCTCTTATACAATTTTCATGTATTTTAAAGGGAAAACTTTCTTGAGCTCCTTTTGTTGTAGTATTGAGCTTAAAATACGTCAATGACATCAGCGTTTCTCTTTGGTTTTGGTAACGAGAGTGTACAGTTTTATTTATGTGTGCAAGAATTGGTTAATCGGTGGTACAACAAAAATGAAATAATGTCGAAACGCTTTTGGGTGAAATGACGAACTGTCATGTTTTCCGGGCTTGTATCTAGAGTAGGCTGTGGGAAAAGCAAATGTGACAGTATGCATCCTTGTCTCACTACACTGAGCTTTTGGAATGGCATCGACAGTTTTCCTTTGTGTAACGCGTGACAGTGACCCTCGCAAAAGCCTGCCTGTTCATCTTTAAGAGAGCGCTCGACAGTTAACTTGTTCGCATTAATATGCTTTTTGCCATTAACTTGGAGGCTGCAATTAAAAGACAGATATCGAGCCAATTACTACAAGTCCTCAAGTTCGGTTTTGCAACATTCCTGGATTACGGGAAGAAGAATGTCACGGCAATGGGTTCCGCCTTAAGTAATTCCACTGGTATTACATCAATCCCTGGAGTTCCATCAACTTAATTGCGTCTGCCAACTCCAATCTTATCGAGTTCTGATGTTAATGTTGGCCGCAGCCGGCGGGTATTTAGGATCGCATAAAGAGTTATTCAACGGTTTAAAGGTGTTGTTTAGGACTTCAACAAAATATTCTCTCCACTTCCGTAGTTGATGTTCCCCCGTGACAAGTAGGGATCCATTAGTATTTCTTACAGGATGTTCAGTTGTAAAAGTCTTTTCTGCCAGTTTTTTTTCCAATCTTGTATAAATCTCCACTGTCACCGAGGTAGGCCGCTTCCTCTGCTAGCGCGTTGTTATAATTGCGCTTGTAAGGTTTTACACTTCTTTGGTCGACTTTCTGCAGAGATCGATATAGAGTTCCCAGATGTAGTTTAACTGCAACGGAAATCCTAAACCCTTTGCTGTATTTTGGATCACGTGGCGTCACTGATTCATGGTCGTCTTCCATCTCTAATCGTCCCACGTCTTTTCTACCACAGCTTACAAAACATTCCTTCGTCCTTTACCATTTTTGGTCGATGAAGCCGTCGGTGTTGTGACGCAATGCCGTCTCCAGGCCAGACATGAAGTGTCGTAGAGTACAATAAGGTTAATAATTCGTATCCTTTCTTGTTAAACAGAAACATTTCCATGCCTCATTCCTTCTATTGTAAGTTGTTTTAAAGAATAGTCGCTTTAATATAGTTAAACAATAAAAGAAGATTCAGCAGAAACAGGATCAAAGAGGTAATTGCAGTAAAGTGCACAATGATGCGACGACTGAGCGACCAACGAAGCCTAAAATTACCTAATTTACAAAATAAATCGGAATACTTAACAGAGTAAGTTTCTGTAAAAGCATGCTATGACTAATCCTATTAAATGACTTACTAAAATCGATATATATACAATCGAATTGTTTAAGAGCAGATATGCATTGTTTAGAAAGATAAAGTGTACATGGCGGCCACGAGAGGTTGAAGCAAAACTTCTAAATATCTGCGTCTATAGTTCCCGATCTTATAGTCAATATTGTTCGATCATTGTTCAGTTTTAATTTGTTGTTTTCTGGCTTGACGAAGTTTATATTGAAATCACCGCTCAATATAATTAATATTTTATCTCAACTTTTTTTCAATAAAGCTGCACCCTCTGAAGTATATACAAGCAACATCTCGTGCATAAAATCCATGACATGACTAATATTTGAGGATATATACACAGCCACGACAAGAGTTGTTTGACGACCCTCCCTAGTGCCGTACGCTATTGTCGTATTCGATGAATAAGGGTTCATTTGATTGCATGTAAAATCCATGTAGGTTATCACTGCCTAATGACAACAGATATTCTATGGATAGAATCTCCACCAGTTCTCCCGTCTGGGCGTTTGAATTAAACATCGCAATCAAAATTAGGAACATCCCTTATTTCCTCATTTTGTACCAAAGTCAAAGAAAGTCTAAATATCTGCTTCTGCATTTAAAGAAGAACCAATATTATTATGATCGTTTCACATTTAGTGACGGTCCTATTTTCAAACATGCAACAACAACCGGGACTAAAGAATTGTCACTTAAAAAACTCTAATAAATTGGCAGTTGTGGACTTACCATTAGAAAAGCCATAAATTGTTTACAAAGGAAATGCAGCGAATCAGAAATAATCACCTAAAAGAACAGCTCCAGATAAATTGGCAACAGATGGATAGTTAGGTACATCGTTCCTACTGCCCCTCCTATAGTGCGAAAAAATAACATAGATTTTCTATAACATTCAACTATCTTGTTTTCTTACGCCATTGGTTGCCATTCTACAAATTCATTCTATATAATATCTATATTTAAAAAATCGATGTTCTTAGCTCTATTATTATCTATTATCGATTTTCGATAATGTTTCACAAGACCACCACCCCTAACTGCGTTACGTAATACTTGAAAGGCCCATAACGACTACAAGCATCTTCATAGTAGTATCAAATAAAAGGCAACCAAATACTCTTTTCAACCGAATCATGAACTTCTCAACCTGCTTTCACTATTCAAAACTTTGAACCTAAATTTTACAAAGATTTATTTATCAATGAACTATTTTTAAATGTAACGCGATTATTATTATTTTCCATTAATCAAACAGTCCACCTAATAAATAAAATGCATGTACTCTACAAGAATAGAGGTGGTCATTTTATTAAATTTATGTTTATGTTGAGAAAACGTTCTTAGAAATAGTTTTGATATATTTCAGTTTCATCTGTACTTCCTAGATTTAACACTTGAATTTCTCTTTTACATGGATTTCGTATTTTAAATTCTAAAAATTTAATTAATTAGCATATCCTTCAAGTAATTTAAATATGAAAGGTTTAACATTAATTTAATGCATGCCACACCTGCATTAATAAATACTGCTAGAAAACTTATGCAGCTTTTTCCATAACGTATATTTCATACATCACAGAAACATATGCGCACACACGAATGATTTTGTTCACTAATTTTCGCCCGTAAAAGTAAGTCATGCAAAAGTTCATATAATTTGCATCCTGTTGACACCTAGATGAAAGAACTAAAACTAGTCTAAAACCAGGAAATTTCCTTGATCAGACAAAGAAGCCACCCGACACCACTTCTGTATAAATTGAGGCGCGAGGTGAGAGAGCGTAATAAAAAAACATACATATTTAGCAGGAGCAGTAGAAGTAGTTTCGTCTTACGAAAAAAGAACGGAACGACCTCGTTTTAAGAAGTTTGTTACAGGTAGCATCAGGATAAGTTTCTTTTGAATCTCACGTTATAAATTTGATACTACCACTACCTGCGGTACTGTACTCCGTCGTCCTCATCTAAGCATCCTTCCCATGTCAACGTCCTTACTGACACATTTCATTGTGTCACCGAGCTATGCAGAATTTCTTATCGCAATTTGTTGATCTTCTCAACAACGCTTCATGTAATTTGGTGATGTAATAAAATCAAATCCGTGATGTGGAAATTTCAATTTGTAGATTCTGGCCTTGGCTCCAGCCAGCATCGCGAGGAAGATAAAGACTGTATTAAAGAAAATGTCTGCTTTTCAGTGGATTAGGAAGGTGCTCAGAGGAATTTTATATAATTCTTAATGAATAGGTTGAATTACGTTACCTCTGCCACGGCAGAGTTTGATTATATGAGACCTTCGATGCATAGTAACTTTGGCGTTATTACTTATAATAAATACAAGAACTGCATTAAATAAGTAAACTCATTAATATTCATTAGAGTAATAATGTAGTATTTGATGTCGACTGCAACTCTGAAAAATTTTATCTGTAAATATTTTATGAGCCACGAGGAATAGAGGAAACATTCTAGCAAGTATGCACTTAGACACTTGTTAGATATAAATATTGAACATATTCGCCCTTTCGCATCCTTGTGGAGCTTCCTGCACTTCATATTGCAGCCATCGGCTGCACAGCATATGATGTCCAGAAAATTACTTCCAGCGCCTCTGTAATTGGTAATTAGAGGGTTAAGGGGGTCCTCTACTCTCGCGGTTTCAAAAAATCGATTTTTTTTTTAATTTCAATCTATATGTATCTAAGAATACGCCACAGAAATAATTTCGTGAAAATCACATTCCTTTGCATGTTTCTGGGAACAAAAAGGTACCCGCTTCCAGTCGTTTCCGAGAAACTAAGCGCGGCGCGCCACGACGGCGCTTGTCCAGTTAAAAATCATTGTCTAAAGAATTTACCGGTCCGTTCTTGAGAAGAATGTGGACAACCAATAACATCAACGTGATGAGGAAGGAGAGTTTTACGGCCCCGGTATAGCAGATTAACTCGTAAGTTACTACAATCAAGTTATACACCGTAATTTATCATTAAATGCGTTTTCCCGAAAGTAGTGTTTTTTAGCTGCCGAGTAAGACTTCTCATAAAAGTATTGGTCCGATTTCAATAATTTTTTTTTCAATTGTTCAGAAAACATACCGCTATATTTTCCCGTGTAGGATTTTCAAAATTTTATTTTGTTCCATTTTTACAGCCTCTAATAGGTCAAAAATGACGTAAAAATTGGAAATTTTTACAAATTGTTGCATAACTTTTACAAATTGCAAAATAAAAAAAATCTGTCACGGGAAAACATAGCCAACGTAACTATGATTATAAATAATATAAATTTTCAGATTACAGATTACCCAATTGGCCACAACTTTGCTTAAGCGGGACCCATGCAGTTTCAACATCAATGTCATCAATGACGTTTCAAGGTCGCGAGAGTTGTTTTTTTCGGCTTTAAAAAAAAATTGAAAAGTCAAAACATGTATCTTCGAAATAAAAAAAAAATTTTTAAATGTAATCAGTAGATCCTTCGCAATTTATTCCCAAAAAAACCGCTCCATTTCAGGCCTCGAGAGTAGAGGACCCCCTTAATCTACAAAAAGTAAAAATTCCTATTGTAAAAAATATACTGTTAAATAATTAATCGGAATTATTTATGGAATGAAATTTAATATTAATTCTAAGCTGAACTGCATGGGCTTTCTACTGAGATTAAGATAATTTACTCCCGAAACTTTTAAATGAGACGTACATCTCCTTCACTCAAAACCTATTAACTCATTTTCCTTATCCTTATTTACTTTCCAGCCAGATGGACAGACAGCTGTTTGTCCGGGCTAATCTCAGAAACAGCTAATCCGATTGGGCTTTTACGGGAAGGTTCAGTTGGGAGGGGCGGGAGGTTTTGATGTACAAATAATCGAAACTACCGAGATATTAGTGTCGAATCCATACTTTTCGAGGTCAGTGTTGCATCGCAACATAACTTAGCCTAAAATAAAAGGAAAATTAATTCAATCCTTTCAAACAGATCGTGCTGATAAATCCCACGGTAACGCCCTGGCGATGTGATTCCCACGATGATTCTAAAACCAAACAAAAACTTCAAACAAAATAAAATTACTTATCTAAATATCCCGAATCCCACGACGGTTACATAAACCAAAGACTCCAAATCCATTGTTTCTTTAAATAATAAAATTGCAATTTCTTACCTCCAAAATAATGTCTCCTACACAGCTACTTCCTGATTTGAATTAATTACAAAATTTAAACTTTCAAATTTTAAATTCAAAAAAATAACGAACAAAAATAAATTTTCAAAAAACATTTTAATTTCAAAATAATTATAACGAATAATTTAAAAGTTCAAAACTTAAAATTTAAGGGCATATATTAACGAATAGAATATAAAACAAAACAGAAATGGTGATGGCTGAAATTAAGCGACCACCCTCCAAGTTGTGTTGGAAAGCATTTGCGATTGTGTGAGAAGTTCAGTACAGGTGTAATTATTAAGAAGGCAAGGAGCGGGGTATTCAAATTAAATTTGAAAGTAGTTCGAAGTCACTAATTCACTTTATATTTTTTCATTAAACTAATTATCGACTTCATTTACGACGGTATTATATCATCTGTAATGCAAATATCATAATTTTTTAAATTAAATTAAGAATAAGCCCCCATAGGAAATGTTTTCTCGAACCGTCTGTGAATATAAGGTTTGAAATTTGCAAACTAGTTTTGGGAAAGATGGTAACAAATGGTCCTTAAGTTCATTCCATCTCACTTTCTCTTGGATATTCGTTCTCATCTGGAGAAAACACGCTCATGTACACGATTCATATACGCTATCGCCGTTCCTGTTTTGTTTTATATTCTAAGCGATAAACCAACATCGCAATCACAAATATCGTGATATTTAAATATGGCACTACTAACAATCGATTAATAACTTTAAATCGACAGTTTTCAATTTTCTATTCGAGTAATTCCTTCTTCTGGAATAAGAATACAAGCTGTATGTACATACCTAGAATTAAGAGTTATCAAATCTTGGGCTTGATACCAGATTTGAATAATTTCGGGCTTGTACCAAATAACTAACATTTCAAGTTACCATTGGTTGGTTGGTTGGTTAGTCGAGCAGTTTGTTGCTAAGAAGCACCAAGTTCACTTGGAGGCCATGAAGGCCCATTGTGAATGCCCTTAAAAAGAAGAACTTAACACCACCCAGATCTTTGTATGAATCTATTTAGGTCCACCAGTGCTATGTCAGCTAGGTCGTCCAAATTGTCAAAGAACCTTGCTCCCAAACAGGCGAACAGAGCAGGTGCACTATGGACTCAATTTCTTCTTCATCTCTGCAGCTTCTACAGAACTCATTCGATGGTACGTCGAGTCTTATGGCCATAGCTCCTCTTCGGCAGTGTCCGGTGCTGACGCCGACGAGTGTTCGAATGCGCTTTCTATAGAAGGATAAGAGATTTGAAGTTCTGCTATGATTCAGCTCCGGCCAGATACTTCGTGTTGTGAAGCAGTAACTGATATTTTTCCACCGTTCCGAAGTCATGTTGGAGTAATATTCATCAATTTGACTTTTTGCTGTGTTAAGGGGAGGGTGTATCCTTTCCACCGGCATGTCTATATCTGTACTTGAACCAATTTTGGCCAGTTCGCCGGTTCGTCGGTCTTTCACACATTCTGACTTTATCAAAGGGTTTTCTAAAGTCATATTGTGGCTTCATATAATCCGTTGAGGGGTGCAACCCATTTTTATTAAAGAAGTTCAGCATAACTGCATGTCCAAAATTCTGTGGTGTCCATTGGCTGTTTTCTCTGAGTCTGAGAGCTGCCAAGGTTGCCATTCTTTTCGTGTGGAGTTTTATGTGTTGAAGGTGTAAAATGGCTTCCAAAAAAGCTTGTGGTGTAGATTTTATTTCACCTGTTGTTCCCATGCAGGCGAGCCTTTGCACCTTTGTTAAATAGTTAAGTTGAGATTGCTTATTAACTGCATCCCCCAAACAATTGCCCCATGGGTAAGAATAGGCCTGACGATCGCTGTGTACATCCAGTGTACAATATTCGATTTTACGCCCCATTTCTTACCAAAGGTTTTCTTGCAAGCATTGAATGCATTGAGTCCTTTTTTCATCCTCTCTTCCATATTCCGTCTCCAATTCAATTTGAAATCAAATATGACGCCCAGAAACTTGGCTTTCGAGGAGAGTTTGAGGTCACTGCCTTTAAGTTTTTGTGGTTTCCAAATAGGTTGTTTGTATTCCCTTGTGAACAGGACCAATTCTGTCTTTTACGGGGGTTTATCGTAAGACCGTTGTCCTCTGCCCATATTGATATGTCTGTCAAGGCAGAGCTCATGACGTCACTGACCGTTTGAAAAGTTACCATTACTTCTTGGACTTGTGCCAGAATTAGGGTAATTTAAATACTAACAAACCTTAATTTCGGGTTTTATACCAGATTAACGAATTTTCGAGCACATATCTCCTGATAAAACGGTTAAAATGGAAACGTCCTAAAATAAATTAGAAGTCCTACTTAACAACACCACACTCATTGAGGTAATAATAACAAATATTTCATAAGACTTTTCACTCCATGAGAGGAAGAAGAATCAAATTTGTTTTTGGGTCATCAATTACTACATTGCATATTATGTGTTTGTGTCCTGCCTTAACTTGTTTTAGAAGGAGGATTTTCAGTCTGGAATTTCTGAGCCCGGCTGATGTTTGATCCTCTACTGTTAAAGAACCTCCTGTCTTTGCACAAAAGTCCTCATTGGTCGCGGTAATCCCCCAAGAAATAATAGTAATATAAATTTATTAATTAATAAAATCCCTTAATGCCTTTTAAAGATTTATTTAGATGTAAGGGTTACGGTCGTCGATTAAGTAAGATATAACGTATCGGCCTACCAATTCGGGGGTCCCAGATACAAATCCCACCGGCGGCGGCGACCCGTGGTTGTTTTCTCCTGATAACAGATCAAAATAAACAGGCCACGGGGTTGCAGAGTAAATGCCAGTGGTTCGGAATCCACTTTAAATCGTAGGTCATCTTGCAGGCGTTGACCCGAATCAGTTGAAGTTTTTCTGTTGCTTCATGCCCCACAAGAGGTTACGGAAACTAAAACAGGAAGTTGGAAACACAATTTAACAACCGGAGTCTCCTGCGCATTCTTAACTTACGGAGGATATTACAGCGAAGATCTACACAGTCTTAAAGGCCAAAGCGGGATAGACATAAAAAGTGGCAGTGGATAGGCCGACAAAAAAGCTAAAATACATCGCTCAACAGGAACTAAACTGGAATTCGTAAGAGGACCCAAGATAGACGCTGAATTTGACGACTCTATAATACTTGGGGAAGTCCGTTGAGAAGGTGTTTTTACACAATTTGATACCATCAAAATCTCTTCTTAACACATTAAAGTCCCATAAGAAGCCGGACAATTTTTCAGGTTGTTTTAAAATAGACTTACTAACTGAGCAGCGAAGTGTACCGGTGGGCAGCAAATATGTATGTACGAACATGACAGAATGTTCGAAAAACTTCTCAAATTTTCTAAATAGTTCCAGATGTTCCAAATTTTTTTCGAAAATTCTTGAATGTTTCAAAATGTTCTCGAAATTTACAGTAATTTCTATAATGTTTCGAAATTCTCCTGAAATTTATATAATTTTCGAAATCGAGTGTGTTCGAATGTTGGAAAATAGAACCGGAAATTGTTGATGCTACATTCCAATAATTTCGATCCACGAAGATACATAAAACGAAGCTTTAACGATCCCAATTCCAAGTAAAGTTGGCTTATATGTAGTATAAACATCAGTAAAGCGCAAGGCTAAACATTCCGGTATTGTAGCGTCAACGTGAAGGAATCACGCTTTTCACACGGCTAATTATATGTCGCGTGCTCACGAGTTGGATCACCTGAAAATTTTGTCATTTATAGACCGAACTATAAGACTGCGAATATAATGTTTAAGCAAGTGTTGTAACGAAAAATGTAAAAAGGTAACTGTAACAAGAATAAATAAATAAATAAAAAATATAAAAGTTATAAAAAATAAATTTTTTACTTAATAGTAACCAGAACTTTACAAACTTTCAGCCTCAAAAATTAAGTAACTTTTGATATTGACTTGTATTTTATTTAAATAATATTTTAATTGTTAATTTATTTATTTTTAATACATTTTATTCTGTGTTTAATGGAACATTGACTCAACTGTGTATGTCTAAGGTAGGGATATGGGATATTGTATTCATTTGTATTCTCGAGAAAAATCGATTTAAAGTCTTTTTTACTTATTTTCTTTTCTTTGAACGCTCAGTTTTTTATACACTTCTTTTAAAATTTTCCACAGTTTATTTTAATAAAATACGTCAATTATACAAAATTTCTTGAGCTGACGCTTTTCGCCTTATGAGGGCATTATCAAGGCTAACCTGAATCCTCACTGCTAACTGAAATATTTCAAAATAAAATTGAAAACTAACGTTTTAATTGAACTGGGCCAAGAATTGGGCTAATATATTTAAAATCAAGTTGGTCTTTACAAGGTGTTTCCCCTTGCTCTTCGATTTTCGGATTTCTAATATTTCAAATTTGTCCAAGACTCCTCATTGTAGATTTTTAATTAATTTTTTATTGCATAAGTTTCAACTATGAACAGTTTCTTTTAGCTGTTTAGAGATTCCTGAGGAGGGTTATTTCTTTGACTCAAAAAAACATGATCTAAACCTAATTTTTATAGAGAAAAAATAACCAATGGCGTTTTGTCGTCAATTTTAGTCGTTTCATGAACAAGATCTTTGGAACTTCTCGATCGGGTTTCGATTTGTTTCGGCCCTGGCTTGACGGCACCTCACGACATCTGAGGAACTTAAAAAGCAAAGCTTGGAAGAATTTTTTTTTATTTACGTTTATTCTGAGCTCTGCCAGCGTTTCTCCGATCGGATACAGAACTCTTACGCCGAATACTTGTCTAACATGAGAGCCACGCTGCGTAATGATCCTAAACAGTACTGGAGGTTCATCAACTTGAAGCGTTATTGTGACGCTTATCCTTCTTACTTGAGGTATCATGACTGTGAGAGTGATGACTCGTTTACTATTGCTTATTTCCTTGCGGAATTTTTCCGAACTTCTTTTTGTGATTCCACCTGTGATATTTCCACCCCTGACTTTGCCCACTTGACACGGCTCCCGCCTACTTCCCTTGAGTCTAAGGATTTAGTATTTGACGACGCACGTGTTGCTGAACATCTATCTAATTTGGCAGACGGCTTCTCGAGCGGTCCCGATGGTATTCCCGCTTGCTTTCTGAAGAGATGCCAACTGCCTCTTGCGGGTGCTCTCTGTTATCTGTTCAATTTATCCTGGCGTTCCGGCCGCTTTCCCGTACTTTGGAAGACTTCTGTTTTGATCCCGCTCCATAATAATTGCACTAAGTCTGACGTTTCCAACTATCGGCTGATTGCCAGCCTGTGTCATCCTGCGAAGGTTTTTGAGTCCCTCGTCAACGACGTACTTCGGTTTCACTTTCCTTTTTTGCGGTCTTTCCAGCACGGCTTCCTTAAGGGAAAATCGACGACTACAAATCTCCTTGAATTCGTTAACTATTTTCTGCCGACCATCGAAGTCGGTAAGCAGGTGGACTATGTATTTACAGATTTTAGTAAGGCCTTCGATAGGATTGACCATGGAATCCTAATCTATAAACTGTCTATTCCTGGGTTTCCTCATTGCTTCGTCGACTGGCTGTCTTCTTGCCTGTCTGATCGTACACAGCGAGTCCTATTTCGAGGTGCTCTTTCCAACCAAATCTTTGCCACCTCGGGGGTGCCTCAAGGTAGTATCCTTGGCCCGTTCCTGTTTATCATATATATTAATGATGTTTCGCTTCTGCTATCCAATAGTGAAATTCTGTGTTAAGCAGACGATGCTAAGATTTTTCGTACTGTTACCTGTGAATCAGACTGCGGTCTCCTGAACTCAGACTTGGCTTCGTTCTGTGACTAATGTTCACGCAACCGCCTTCCTTTAAATACCGGAAAGAGCACCGTTATGACCTTTTCCCGTAAAAGATCTCCTCTCCTCTTCGACTGCACTGTCGATGGTGTTGTCCTGGGCAGGGTCGACAGGATCAAGGACTTAGGCGTGGTCCTTAACTCTCGTCTTGCTTTCGACGACCATGTGGACTCGATCGTTGCTAGGGCTAGTTCGATGTTGGGCTTTGTTAAAAGATGGTCTAAGGAGCTTGACGATCCCTACTTAACAAAACTTCTCTACTGCACTTTCCTCAGGCCATTTCTGGAATACGCCAGCCCTGTGTGGTCCCCCTACTTTGCCGTTCACGTCAACCGCGTCGAGACAGTGCAGCGAAGATTCCTTATGTTTGCTATCCGCGGACTTCCCTGGATTAATCCTTTGCTTCTTCCCTCTTACCCCGATCGTCTGTGTCTGATTTCTCTCGACTCCCTCGAAAAGAGGCGCAATATTGCCAAAATTGTATTCTTGTTCGATTTATTGCAGAGTACGATAAACTCGCCCGAATTGTTGGAGGCCGTCAACATCTCGATGCCGCAGCGCTCCTTAAGAAATCGAGACTTTCTGTACGTCCCAGGTCTTCGAACTCTATATGGGATGCACGAGCCCTTCACGTCGATGTCTCGTCTCTTTAATCTACATTTCGCCGACTTCGACATAGACTTCTCCAGGCTGCGGTTGAAGGGCTTACTCAGGCAGCGCCTAGGTTGATGCGGGCAATATGAATTGACTGCTTCCCTGCAGTTCTCTAGGACTCGTTCATTTGCAATTCTTATTTTTAGTTTTAGTTTAATAATTTTATATACTTCTGTATTAGACATTTGTGATGAACCTGTTTTGAACAAATAAACAATTAAACTTGTACTCGCAGATTCTTTAGAATGGAAAAACTAAAGATATTCACAAATTACTCCTACGTGTAACGCTCACGGAATAGAAACAGAGTGAAAAAAACAAAACAAAAAACAATTTAAATCGATTTTTCTCGAGAATAACAACGAATGGCAATTTCCCGCTTTAGCTTAACATTGAGGAGACCCGGCCCTATAATATATTTAAAACTGGAAGAAATCCATGATTCACATGTTTGATACTCCCCTTGTTAGTCATTTATTTAAGTGCATTGGTACGAGCTCCAAAGAGTTTTGAAGTGTTAAATTTATGTAAAATTTTAGAATGAAACTGTGTTAAGTGTTACTTATTAGCTATATTACTTGCGGTACTGAATCACGAAATTACCTGTAGCAGTGAATTGTGGAGTTACCTGGTATATTGTAGTGTGATCTCTACCTTTTCTAGTTGGTGGTCTAGTTCAGTGAAAGTTGTTAAACATGCGATTCCCTTAGATTATTTTCCTGTTTGCATTTCTTCTAGTTCGGGACCTCATCTTGGGGGCTTGCTATTGAACTAAGTCACCGGTAAAAATCTGAGTTTAGGAAGCAGTTACACCTGAGGAACTAATCTACGCACTCAGAAAGCAATAAACACATTAATGACTTCAGTAGCTTTCACTTTATTTCTAGGACACAATCGAATGATTCCAACTATCGATAGTTAGTAACTGGATGATTTTAATTATCGAAATATTTTATTCATTTATTGATTGTTTATAATCACAATATAACAGTTTTTTTTAAAGAAAAGTTGAACTGACTTCGCAAAAAGCGCTAAAAAGCATTAAACAGGTTTTAATTTTATATCTATTACGACATTTTTAAGTCGGTGCAAATTAAACAAACAAATCAACTACAACAAAAGTATTTAATCGTTCTTCCTTATGATGTCGTGAGCTGAAACGTTTAGGTAGTTGTAGGTATATATTATCTTCAATTGGTGTTGATTACTTGTTTTGTTTTTTTCATTTGCACCGACTTCAAAATATTGTAATAGATACAAAATTAAAAATTATTTTATGCTTTTTACTGCTTTTTGTGAAGTCGGTTTAACTTTTTTTTAAAAAACTATTTTATTTTTCACATTTAAGTGTGTTCATATATGAGTCGTTCCTTTTCAAAAGTTTTCTTATCCCTCAAATTAAATTTTAAGTGTACCATTGGCAACGATTTCCCATTATCAACTCAGTTCATGTCATAGTGTCGATAAGACGAGTTTTAAAACGGCACGACTCATATGCGACTCGAAGAGAGTGCACTGTAAAGAAAGAAAACAGAATTATCCAAATCCAGCAAGATATTACGAAATCTGTCACGGTCACCCTTTCATACCCTCACCTTACATACAAAATTCTTACCATGGCGTCACCGTACTCTATACAGCAAGAAAGAATCATTGAGTCAGAGAATAATCGTAGTCAGTCTAGGTACAACATTTTTTCATTTATCAATTAGGAAAATTATTCTGTACAACAAAAACAAAATCATCAAAATCGGTCTATGCCTTACGAAGATAGCCACCGCCCCTCCTACAACAAGCAGAATACAAATATATTCTCTGTGCATTTAGAATCATTTAAATCAGTCCAAGTGTTACAGAGTTAGATTACTCCTCCCCAACCTCAACCCTAGGTCAACATATTTCCAATTTATCAATGGGGGATCATACTGAATACAACAATCCAAATCATCCAAATAGGTTTATGCAAATAAAAAAATACATGTTTGCCCTAATACCAGTGGGCCACATATTCTACACATCAAATGAAGAATCATCTGAATCAGTCTATGCGTTACAAATTTGGCCTACCCCTGCGCTACTACCGCCCTAAAGCAAGACTTACCCTCATGTTAGCAATGGGGGACTATACTCTATATAACATAAAAAGAATCGTCCAAATCGGTCTACGGGTTAAGAAGATGACATTCACCCCCTCCCCCACTACAACCGTATCATTTAAAATTGTGTTTCGGTGCCAATGGGGTAACATACTCTATACATCAGAAAAAGAATCATCCAACTCTGTGCACTAAGAATGGGCGATACTGATACCGATATCTCGATTATCGATACCTTAGAGCATAATATCGATAATTTTTATACGATATCCTAAGGACCGATATATCAAATATCGAGGTATTGACATATCAATACAAAATATATTATCGATATTTTTGTAAAAATATCGATACCTTTTATATATATAAAAAAAAACAATTTTAAAAGAAAATTATTATCTATTGAATCGTGCATACCCCTTTGCAGAACATAACCAACAACTGCCTTTGCACAAAACTGGAAATCACAAACAAAAACTTTTATTTATTGTCATTTCTTCTTCAGAATTCATACTTCATTCGGTATATTAGGACAATAAACAATCATAGGAAGTTATTCGATAATTAAAACCTTTCTAAAAGTGATATTCTTGGCGAATTGCACCGATTATTGACACCGCACAAAACTGAGCACTTTATTGTGAAATTATCTTATTAACAACACGTTAAGTTCCTAAAGAGTTTTTTAAAACACTTTTTATTATGTTCCTTCTCTATTTAGTTACACAAAATTAATACTTCACTTCTAATTTTTACATAAACTTAAAAAGTCTTTTACACGAACGCTTTAGACGGAAATCACACCAAGTACAAGTTTACAGTTCAACCTCAGCTTCCTCGCTGTCTTCAACTTGCCTATGACCAATTTTGCTGGTCTTACATATACGGCTCATACACGTAATGGCCTATCCTGTTTTTTCTATAATCTAAGATTCGATCCAGAGATGGGTTACTCAGATCTGAACCGGCTCTCAAAAGTGAGTCAGGTGAACCGGATCTTAGTTTTGTCCCGTGACGGATCCCGAAGAATCATTTCTCAGCATTTGCATCAGAATTTTTTAGAAAATCCTACTAAATTGATTTATGTCACATTCATAAAACTTTAGAAATTATTTTTTACGTATTTTTATTTGAGGTGGAATATTTGATTGATAATTTTGTAAGATAAATAATCTGTCAAGTTTTCTTTCAAGAAAAATCGCCATAAAAACGCCCAAAAACGATGAAAAATCGCCATCGCCATTTTCATTATTTTTTTTTTGCCAGGATTGCTGAAAAATCGCCACATCTGGAGACCCTGTCTCAGGGTCACGATGGTGATCATATGCTGCTCGACGTCGGCAAATTTTCAAATTTTCGGGTCGTGTCTCCCTGTCGTGTGAAGGTCTACTTCCTGTTTCTCTTAACCTTCGGAAAGTTTTTGTAAGTACCCCTCTTTGGGGTGCTCGACGATTAGGGAATCTCCTTTGATATTCCAGTACAGCCGCTCTCTCGTTTCCTTCTACTACACCATAAATTTAAATAATTTCGGTGTATTCCTCAAAAGTAAATTCTACCACTTTTTACTTATTTATTGATTTGTTTTTCAACTATGATAGGTATTCTTGCTGACTGACCCTTTTTTATAGCAAAACTCATCAAGTACGAGTAACATTTTAGACCTTTTATCTTAAAAACTTGGTTTATTTAAAGAATTTCCTACCTAAAGTGCAATAAGATAATTAGGTAGTCAGCGATTTCTAAGGATCTGTTTATATAATCCTTTGCCTACCTTGCCATGTTGCACCTTTTTGGAAAGGTAATAAGAAGGGCAATCCAAAATAAAAAACAGGTGTACTAGTTACATGAATTTTGAAGAAAATTTGGGAAGATTCTGAATTGTAGGTAATCGCAAACCATTTTTTTCAATTAGGAAGTAACTGTACCTGCAATGGTAGGAGTTAGATCAACATTGTTGACAATTTTGGAAAGGTCATTGGAATAATAGTTTTTTAGTGATTGTTTGATATCGCTGTGATTGGTAGATCAAAAAATAAAAATAAAAGAGTAATGTGCATACCATGGAAAACTGAACTTTGTGAATTGAGATTGCCCCTCCCCCTGCCATACAATTTTTTGTTTGCCTAGGTGAGATCTATCACCCCCCTCAGTTTGGCACGTAAGATCTAAAACACGCTGTATGTAAACTATACAATACACCATTCAGCGAGTAGCTTCCTCCATGCTTTTTTATAAAAATTCTTTATTAATTGCATTGGCAATTTTATTATTCACGAGCAGCAATGATTTCAAGAAAAATGTCATTACCAAATGCTGCCCGTTGTTCATGTCCAGCACAAGGTTGCAACCCTCGTCTATGTCCCCTTAGAGAGTCCTTTCTCACTTCCAAGATATTAATTAAAGTTCCTTTTACCTTGATATTCCCTTTTCCTTTAAATTCATCAAATTTCAAGCATAAAAAATCTTTAAAATAATCGAATTTTCCACCTATATCCTGTAAAAGTATCCTTTCCCAAGGATAAGGTATATTGTGACATAATTTGTAATGCGCCATTTCTATGATTTCACTCCGTTAATAATATGATGGAAAATTCAACGAAGCCGTCAAGTTGATGACATGTTGCACATTGCAATTCATTGCTGAAAAACGTGCGAACATGTACACAATTCGCGATGACACGATGTTTTCAAACAAATCAGCCGACATGTGAGGCTGCCAGTGTTTACACAGGAGATATATGGACTTTTTTCTATTTTCAGTTTGCTAAGCAAAAACGATCCTGTTGAAAGGATGTTTCCGAAACACACCTGTTTCAGGCTGTTCCGGGAGACTATAAAACAAAAAATTCATTTCGTTCGCTTCATACGAACTATATCGCCGTGAAGAGTGTACTATTCAGGTCAAATATAGTTGACAATTTCTAGTCATATGCGAACAAAGCCGTGCAATCAAATGTGAGCTGCGAGCAGGTGGTCCTGAATAGCTACCTGATTGTAATGCAAATAGTATATTGGACTGGAGCTCACAATGTGTCAATATTGAGATTTTGCCTATGTGGATGGAAAATTACAAAACATGTACGGGTAAGCATCGGGGAAAAACTCCGTTCTCCGTTGATTTCAAGTGCAAATGAATGAAAATTTCTAGTGCACTCTGGAAAGGTAATTAAAGAAAAATGGAAGTTTGCAGGTATTTGATATATTTTATTGATTAAAAATGTTTTTTATGAATGCAATAGTGGATGGATTTTTAGGTAGAACTATGTCTATGCCAGGTTCGGTTCTGCAAGCATAGTGGATTTTCAACTGAAACTATTTCTATGCGAAGCTCGTTTCTATGCAGAAACATGAAAATTCTCAATGCCATGAAGTACTAATTAAATCATAGCTTCGGTAAATTCAGACAGATGTTATCGTTAGAAGCCCGGATTGTATTTGAAGGAAAGAAGACTCTCATCAAATTTCTTTTTATAACTTAATAAAATATCTAAGGAATGTTGAAGGAATATTTAATTATATCCAACTGGGGATATATTTACATAAAATTTATATTTTATGTAGTACTATTTGTTACCAGGCCCGTAGCGACAAAATTCGGGCCCGGGGGGTACCACATACGGGCCCCTCGCGAAACGAACTTCTGGCCCAGCACTTAGCGTTTACGGGCCCATATACAATCGAATGATTGACTTTCAGCTTAAAATCTGTCTAGTATAGTACACTTTTTCGATCGTGAAGTATTTTTTTTATATAAATAATTAAAATGGAAAAAATTTTCTGTTGATGACTTAGATGACGGGGCCCCTTTCAAAGCCCGGGCCCGGGGGGTTTACCCCCTTCGCCCCCCCTGTCGGCGGCCCTGTTTGTTACTATTTGTTAAGATTATAACCTCACCTGTTGGCGGTATTGGTTCGTTGGAGTGATGCGGGGCGTCCCCCTTTCACTATTCAACACAAGTATCGCATCGGTCGACCCCCATAAAATTGATACTTCCCCACAAAGCACTTTTTGATTAAAATAAGGAAGTTCCAAGAATTTTTGTGCAGGAACATTTTTTGAACAGAATTTGTCAATTAGCAAGAATTTTTTTGCAGGGAAATATTTGTACACCAAAACTATAATTATCGATATGTTACAACTGCTTTATGCGGGTTTATGTTTTATGCGGGTCGACCACCGAAAACTATAATTTTAGTGTAGAAATATTTCCTTGTGCATAAGTCCTTGGTTAATACAGAATATTTATAAAATGTGAACAGAAAACTGCGCATTTCAAGACTGACTAATATGGTTGATACGCAAAATGCAAAATGACGACAAAGGTTTGTAGGTTTCTTTAAGAGAAGTGAGACAGTCCCAGACGATCTTAGACTCAAAGGTGTCGGACCCCACACCCTTGAGTGCCACCTGACTGTCGAACATAATACATACTTTAGCACCGCGTATACCTCTAATAGTAATTTCACATGCGCAGAGTTCGATGGCATATATCTGTGCTTGAAAGATGGTTGGTGCAGAACCTAGCGATTTGTGCAGCCTTATTCTTGGTCCGTAGACCCCGATGCCCGTTCTGCCTTCCATCTTGGATCCATCCGTGTACCAAACCAGAGATCCCTTCTCAAAGATATGTCTATTGTTGAGCCAATAATCTCTGCTCTCAAGGATCAGCTTGAATGGTATGTTAAAGTTGTGCCTTTTCGGCATGGCATCTGAGGTTGAGTTGATCCCCGGATCATCCATGAATTCTGCAAGGATTTTCCTGTGACCAGTCCAATAACCTGCTGAGAGGAGATTGGTGCCAAACAGACTTATCGCGCTTGAGGCAGCCTTCTTCCTTAGATGTAGGTGTGAAGGGGAGAGGTCTAATAGAGCCTCCATAGCTGGAGCATGTGTGCATGGCACCCGTAACTCCTAGACATGCTGACCTCTGCAGTTTTTGCATTGTGGACTGCGCTGTCTTTTGTTCAGTTTTTGGGCACCACACGATGCTGCGTAGGTGACCACGGGTCTTAAAGTTGTTTCATATACCCAAAGGGCCATTTTAGGCCTTAGACCCCAAGTTTTGCCAAAGAGTCTTCGACAGGACCATAGGGCAGTCATAGTATTACCTGTGATCACATTGAGATGAGAATTACATGTGAGTCCTTGATCTAGAATCACTCCTAGATATTTGACCTTACTCGTGAATTCTATCCGTGTTCCTTCAAGAGTAGGTGCCTCTAACCTTATCTTCCCTTTTTTTGTGAGTGGTACAATGGTTGTTTTACTAGGGTTGACTTTGAGCCGTTCCCTAGTACACCAAGATTTTACCATATTGAGATCATTTTGCAGTCTTACTGATAAAGTTTTGTCCTGCTTGCTCATGATAGTAATTACCAGGTCATCTGCTTAGCCCTGGTATTTATAGCCAGCATCAGTCAGTTTAACCAGGAGATCATCGATAACAAGTGACCACAGCAGTGGCTTAAGAACTCCCCCCTATACCTGATGTGTTGGTCAATAATTTTCTTCATTGAATTAAGAAGGAATGAAAATAGGCTTATCGGACGATATGCCTTAAGTTGAGCCGCTGGTCGGCCCCCACCTTTGAGTATAAAGGCTACCCTTACCTCTCTCCACAGATCGGGCATATAGCTTAGTTGATAGCTGGCCCTAAAAATTTATATAAGTGTTGTCAACAGATCATCTAGGCCCAGCTGCAGGAGAGCTGGGAAGATGCCGTCACCACCGGGAGATTTGTAGGCATTAAAGGAGTTAATAACCCACCTTACTATACCAGCTGTGAAGATTTTACCCGAGGTACTCCTCAGTCGGCGTGTTGATCCACAGCGCACGTTGAGTGATTGAGTTTCTCTGTGTTCTTCTGGTACTGAACACTCAGGGAAGTATGTCTCCAAGAGTAATTTCAATGTTTCCTCCAAGTCAGTGGTGTAGGATCCATCAGTCCTCTGGAGGAATCTTATGACATTGGTGTGATCTTTTAAGAGTAGTTTTTGGAGGCGTGCTGTTAAAGGTAGATCGTCAATCTCCTCACAGAACTTCCTCCAGGTTTTCCTATTGGACCTCCTTAATTCTTTGTTATACTCAGCCAGGGCCTGCTTGTATTCGTTCCAGGCTCCTGAGTGCTTGGCTTTATTAAAGAGTTTTCTTGATTTAGCTCTTAGTTTACTAAGTGTCCTTTTCCACCAAGGCACATCTCTGGCTGCCTCTCTGTGTCTAACAGGATTAATATTTTCGTAGTTTTGGACGATGAGGTCTTGTAGCTGGTTTGAGGCTCTTTCCAGGAATCTAGCGGGGCGTCATTGAGTTCTTGTTCGTTCTGATGTGCTCCTGATAAATTTCCCGGTTAGTTAGTTAGCACGCTAGGGGCCTCAATAGCAAATCTTATGTGTTTGTGATCTGATAGGGAGGGCTCATCCGACACGTACCAGTTAGTAATGTTGTTCTCCGAGTTTGGACTGGCTATCGTAAGATCCAGAACTTCTTGACGAACAATGTTAGTGAATGTAGCTTTGTTGTCTTTGTTTAATATTGCTCGATGATAAATCAAAGGGTGTTGATGTGATATCTGCAGGAGAAAACCTTACGAAAGCCAGTCTGCTCAGCATTTATAGTGTGCTCGATTGTTTGCTTTTTCGCAGTAAGATGATTTTTGCCATAAATTGCAGTTAAAAGACAAATGTCACGCTAATTTTCCAATCAGTGGGATTGAGAGGATTAGGTACGCGAAAGAAAAATATCAGCCATATAGATGGGATTCGCCTTAAGTAACTCATAGTACATAACAGAGTTATGTACGTCGAATTTAATGCGTCCCTCACCTCCAATCTTGGCGGCGGCAGTCTTATGTTAATGTTGGCCACAGCCGACAGTTGACTTCAATAAAATATTCTAGTAGTTGATATTCCTCCATAACAAGTAGGGATCCATTTATTAATATTCTCGGATTAGCCGCTTTAGTAATTATTAACTTATATGA
Organism: Leptarthrus brevirostris; assembly: GCA_964036015.1. Lineage (NCBI taxonomy): Eukaryota > Metazoa > Arthropoda > Insecta > Diptera > Asilidae > Leptarthrus > Leptarthrus brevirostris. Next base: position 194,999,898 of record OZ038371.1, read on the forward strand.
CTGCTGGTACTAGTACTAGCTCACCCCGAGCGTTTAACTTCAAGTTACATTAGGTGTGATCACCGGGAAACGGCCTGAAGCTGTTATTGGTGATTTAAGCTACATATCAGTGCGTAAGTTGTTATCTCTATTGCGGTTGTTGTTGCTGCAGTGCTGTAAAGTGTTGTTGAAGGCAAACAAAATTCAATGTCTCACTTTGTGAGGATCCTATGTAAGTGAAAGCGCGATGGAATTTATCGGATAATTTTAATCAATAACGATATTCGCGAGCCAATGAATCCAATGATGTTCCTTTGGAAGGTTCAGTATATGTTCGTTAATTGCAGATCTTTCCCGCTAATTTTTGCTAATCGCATTTATATGTTCTCTCACACTTTGCAATACTTCTTTATGTTTGCCCAATGTACGATAACCCGCAGCTAAAGGGGACGGGGTATACACATGTTTGGAGTAGAAACCGATCTTTAGATATATGTAAATAGATTGACTTAACACCATACCTTTTTAAAATTGTTCCCACTCTGTATGTAATGAGAGTCGTAGGGCGGAAAAGCGTATAGTAGGGATCCGTTGCTATATCTTACTGGATCTTTAGTTGTAAGACACTTTCCTATCAGTTTCTTAGCAATCTTTTGTAGATATCTACTGTCACCGCAGTAAGCTATTTCTTCTGCCTTTTCTGCTATCGCGTTGATGCAACGGTAGCAGAATTTATGTGGTCTTCAATCGGATTCCTTTTTGGATTTTGGACCACGTGCCATCACTGATCCATGATCATCTTCTGCTCTCTAATCGTCCCATATTGTCTGTCTCACAGAGCACAAAGCATTTCTTCCCCCTTTCACTCCCTTGGTCGATGGATGTTTTATTACGTGAGCATTATGAGTGTTATGACGTTTTGCATAAACGAAACTTAGCTGAAGCTAAATGGTGATTCTTTCCAATATCAGCGTCGCGTTTTGACCTTACATCGAAAAAACACTTTCTCCGGTGTTTCGAAATAGTAATATGGTCAATCTGCTTCTTAGTGCTGCCGTCATGGGGAAACCCAGGATGTTCGATTGCATTTTTTTATTTGAAAAGGATCAACCAATGACAGGTTACCGTGAGCTACAAAATTGAAGAAGAAACTCCCAACTTACGCTCCTTTTTCCAAGCCCAAATTTTCCAGGCCGATGTTGGCAGAGCCAATCAAAGCATTGAGATCCCTATGGCTATCTTTATATCACCTTAAAGAGCCTTAACAAAGTTGTTACAAGGAGTTGATAAAAGGTAGTTATATCGGGTCGGCACATAGCATTGAGTTATGGAGACGTTACGTACATAGTCCAGAACCTTGCGATGATTATTCGGTTGGATTTTGGTGACCAGTAAATTAGTAATCGGCGGACAATCTTGGTTTGCAACAAGCCTGCACCTACAATGCGTGGTGTCTCTAATTCTTCCTGGCCAAAGTACAACAGCACCGTTTTACATGTAGATGATGTAGTTTCTCTTAACCCAAAAATATTTTTTTTATACTGGACCACTTCCCGTTCCACCCCCATAATCATCGCGTATTCACACATGCTCCCGACGTTTGTACACGCCGAGATGGTATTTGTATGGCGCATAAATGCTCTCTAAGCAGAGATATTGGCGCGAAGGTTTTCCTCCTCCTTTCTCAACCGGGCTTTGGGCCGGCTTTGGCCCATCTCCTACTTACAAAGGTATAACTATTTTTCGCTGATTTGTTCTTTCAAAGTTATAGCGAAAATATCTAAACTGTACCTCATGAAATTTACTTGAGCGTCATCCAAGTATTTAAAGTATATCACAAGGTACCAACCAAGCCACCAAACTTCAATACTTATTTTCAACTTTGACAAAAAGTGTTCATTGTTAATTTGATTGTTCAAAATTTCACAAGATATTTCGCTCAAACACAAAACATTGGAGGCGCCAAAAAATGAAACAAATCCAAGCAGACATTTTTGACGTACTTCATCTTTTTACTCTTACCACTCGATGAATTTCACCTTTTCGTTTTTGCCATCCACAAAACATTGCCCTTGACAATCCATTTGCCACCTTAGCTCCGTTTATTTTTTCGTGGAATTTTAAACATATTAACAGAGCTGAAATCCGTAAAGTGTGGATTCCGTATGCATTCCAGAAGCAGATCTCTCAACTGGAAATTTCAATTCATGCTTGGCATAAAGGTCTTGTGTCGAAAAATTTTCATTTTCAGTGCACAAATTACGGTGCAGCTTACAAAAATCTCGGCTCAAATTAAAGTCAAGAGGACGAAAACAAGTGGTGGAGCCAGAGGCACTTCTTTGTCCCTCCGCCTTACATAATGCATGCACAGCGAATTTAGTTTGAACCCCCTTTCGACCATCATAATCTGCACTCTTCGTAGTTCTCTTTTTTCGTGTATTAATTTCACTAAGTGGAGAAAGCCTTTCGCTGTTTATCCTTTCTTTTTTCGTATTAAGGCTTTTTGCTACTAAAGAGTCGTGCACATGATGCAATAATTAAATGAAAAAAAAAGAAACAGAAAACATCTGCGGGCGGCTGCAAAGATACTTTACCGGTGGCAAGAATACGTGAAGTAAAACTGCTGAAAACAAGAGCGCATAGCCAAATAGAAGCCTCTAGTGGGCGCAGGTGAATGACATTAAATCGTTGCATTTCGCCCATGTCATTACTTTTGGGAAGCCTTTCAAGAACAATATCGCGTCTCCCATTTGGGACGTCTCTTTCTTTGCAGGCAGACTTTCATTGGAACAAAAGAAGATCCTTAAATGTCTCCGGTGACGGTGAACGTCCTCTAACAAGATTCAAACGAGTAAAATTAAAAAAAGTATGTTGAAAAGAGATACCTTTATGACAGTTCTGCTTTTTGACACAGTGACAGTATGTGTATGGACTTTTTAGAATAATCGGAGCAGAAAATTTTTTTCTTGTTCCATTTCTACATTTTCGAAATAATTAAAAGCAACGTGATGAAGTGCCTTAAATATTTTTTTTAATATTGTTTGTTTTATGACAACTGAAGTTCGAAAACTATTATACAGCATCAAACTATAAAAAACAAACAAATATATGTGATAAAAAGCCATTTATGATTTTATAGTCATCGACATTTTACATCCTTTGAAGTTGCTTCTTGCACATGTTAGCTTACATTTTACTAGAGTCTTTTTGAAGTTTTAAGCCCCCACCCCTTGTTACGCGCTCGTGAGTCACGAGTTAAGAGTTAAGACTTTTAATTTTAACAAAAACTTAATTTTACGTTACGCGATGTTTGACCCCCTCCCCCCTCCCATATAATGCATCGTTACGTTTCACAAGACCCCCTCCCCCTAACTGCGTTACGTAATACTTGAACGGCCCCCTTAAGACATGGCTAGAAAATGTAGGAGTTTGATGTTTCTTACAAGACGGAAACATTTTCAATTAAATTTTTGTAAGTCGCGGCCTTAATTCCGGTTTTAACGTTTGCAAAAAAAATTCAAAATAAACTTGTTAAAAACTCGAGTGACGTAAAAAATATAAAATAATTTCTCAGCACCATCAGCGTTTCTGATAAAGAAAACTGTCTAGATCGGTGATTAAAAATTTAGATTAACATCTAGTTTTTGGTTTCATGCGAAAGCGTCCAGCAGCTAAAGAAAAGCTACTCCTATGGTGCTGTTGAGGAAGAGCCGTTTTTCTTTATCAGAAAAGCAGGTCGTGTTGAGAAATTATTTTATATTTCTTACGTCACTCGAGTTTTTAAAGAATTTATTTTGAATTTTTTTTTGCAAATTCAATCGGGTCAAGTGTACATTTCGTGCATATTCTGTGTTTTAAGATTTCTTGCAAGACACATTCGTTTCTCATTATTTAACAGTTGCCTTACTTTTTTTAAATAGTGGAAAACATAACCAAAATATTTTAGAAATCTATATTAACTATGTAATACAATCTGCTTTAATCGCTTCCAAAGCAAAAACACAGAAACAAGTAGTAAAATTTGATAGTAAACTTAAAAATTTGGAAACGCAAATAATCAACCAGTATTAAATATATTTTGGAAGGGTGAAAAAAGTAGCTAAGAAAATCACACTTGGCTAAATAGAATAAAATTTATTCGGAAAAATGCAACAATATACAAAATCTTACAGGATACATTAAAATTAGAAGTTAATAAAACTAGGAAAAAAATGTAATTAAAACTAATGCAAGGAAAGAGTATTACAATATAAAAATAGGCAAAACAAAAAACTAAGTACTATCATTTAAAATAAGTTGGTTAAGTTAAATGAAAATGAAAAATAGAGAGCAAGAATTACCGAATATATCAATACTAATAACAATGGAGGATCAGAGAAATATCAATCAAAACAAAAAAGCAGAAAAAGTCGGAATTAAAGGAAAAGGCGAGCAAAAGTACAAAAGTACACATCGAGCAGAAATACTAATGCCACACATTAGCTGACGAGTCAATAAGTTTCTTAATAAGCCGGCTGAAATCAAGCAACCACGACTAGCGCTGTGAACAAGTAAGAGTAATTCATAATTTTGTTTTTTTTTATATATGATGATGCCAAAGCTCAGGGGATGCCCTATGATGCTTAAGCACAGCCTTGGCAGGAAAGGAATTAAGGATGAGGGAAATGGGTTCATTGAGTAACATAAACGAGGAATAATTAATTTTAAACAAATATTAAAGTTTTCAAGAAATCTGTTACGACCAGGTATAACTTAGGTTTGAGGTGGGTTATGCTCTACGTTCATCATTTAGTTTCACAAAAAACAAAACCACAATTTGGCCGCGACGCAGTTATTATGAGTCCAAACTGAATACAACAAAACTAGGAATAAAAAAGTAGGTCTCTATATGAGCCGTTTATTTTGAAAGTGGTTTAAGTCCATTCTTAGAACCCCATGACAAATCGATGGCAAACGACTTAAATTTCACAAACATTTCGATTTTAACTAAAATTGGAAAATGTGACTTAAACCACTTTCAAAATCACCAATACACAATACGTTACAAAATTGAATAATAAAAAGAAAGAGAAGGAATCATGTATTCGTTTTTTTATAAATATCGGCTTATAAAAAAATTTTAAATCACGAACCAAAACAAAACCGATTACTCTCTATACCGGAATTAAAAATTAAAAGCAAAACTAATTACTAATGTGAAATTTTAAACAAAGAAAACCCAAACAAAACTAAGACTTTTGCCGAAGATCGAAAAAGTGTCGCACACATCTTTGTTTCTGATGACAGACACCCCAAGATAGCAGGTTACCAACGGCGAAGGGTATCGACTAGAAATTTTGTATAGACAATAAGTTTTGATAGCTAAACATAATTTTAACCAATACTTTGGCGACGCTGCCTACCCTAGCACACTGCAAGTATACATACACCCCGTGCAACAAAAAGAGCCGCAAGTTTAAAGTTAAATAACAACAATTTATTATGTAATTTTTCTGTATTTTACATTATTCACATATAACCCAATTAAAAAAGTATGTTTTATGCAATATGTAATTTGTTTTCAAAAAAAAAAATTTAGTTTTTCGTTCGAAATCAAAAAATGTTTCATTTTGTTCAAATTTTTAATGCAATGTTATTTCATAAAAAATTAAAAATACAGTAAGCCAACAATATCTCTTTATTTTTATTAAACTTAAAAATGTATTTTCAAAACTTAAGTTTTAAAATTGAGTTTAAAAAAAAATTAGTACTTTGTAGTACCGCCCTTTGCCTTAATAACGTCTCGAACCCTATGCATGTATGCAACTGTACATAGTGAATATTTTTAGCAGAAGAGTGCTATTGCACATCAACAACCGTTAAAAGCAATTTGGACATCTTAAAGACTATTTAGCACGAATTGAGCCGGGAAGATATGAAAAAGCAAACGACGTGTTTAGTTAAATTTTCCGAGATAAACACAATAACAACTAGAGATCTTCGGCTCAGGATAATCCTATGTTACGATAAACAGAGTTCGCTTATTAAATTGTCTTACAATTGATTGACGAGATTGCTCTAAGCTACCAGCGAAAACAGCAATATCAAGAACGCTCTATCATAAAGAAATGGAATCAGAAACATCACGGATCATATGAATAGTCAAAGTAGATAACATCAAATATGTATTAATAAACACAATAAATACGTACACGCTAAGGTAGTATGACAAATAAATAAATAAATTGTGAAAATTATTAACAAAATATATATTAAAACACCATTCAACTTAATAGTAAATAATAATGTTAAGTGAAGTGTTTGGAATCTCCGTATTGCTAGGCCGACACGTTATCACTTACTCCACCGACGACTGTTTTATACTTCTAATGTCCAATATATGGTACTCGAAGAATGCCGCTGAAGTAAACAAAACAATCCGAATCCCGCCACAGGCCGCTACCGAACCCTTACCAGGGACACAAAAGTTTCATCATGTTTCTACTCGGGCAACTATCCACGCATCAAAAAACAATCATCCAAGTTCGGCCACGGTTTTAATTGATGATGCACAGTCTTGGCAGGAAAGGAATTAAGGATGAGGGAAATGCGTTAGGAGGTTAAGTGAAGGAGGTGTTGATGTACGCCCCGTTTGAAAGTCGGGATCATAGGACGAGGGAAAAATAGAAGATGGTAAACTGTTCCACAATCGTGTGGTTCTGCTTAGAAAAGATTCCCGATATTTGACGGTACGGCCAAATTTGACCTGGAGACGACTTGTAGATCTTGTATCGCGCGTTGTCATGCGTCTACAAGGAATCAGGCTAACAATTTCGTTAGAACAATGGCAATTGAAATAGTGATAGAAGCGTGAGAGACAACCGACATTCCGTCGATGCTCCAGCGAGTCAAGGCCCTCGGAGATTGAGGAATCGCCAATAAGTTTAATAGCCTTACGCTGGACTTTGTCTAACGCGAACAATGCGGTGTGTCCGGACCCTGCCCAAATATCGGAATTATATTCAAGTCTAGGCCTAACGTGGGATTTGTAGATCAGCGCTAAGTCAGGTGGGGTGAAATATTTCTTACATCTCTGTAGAAAATCCAAGCATTTCATCGCACTTTTGGCAATTGCAAATATATGATCAGACCAGCTAAGATTGCTGGATATCTGAATACCCAAGATGTTTAGGGAGTGCGAATTGGGTATATTCACTACATCGACTGAAATTTGTTGGGGGTGAACTGGAAAACGGTTAAAAATGAATATATCTCCAGAACGATCCATATGACAGCGACTCTCCGATATCTCTTGGAGGTTGTTATAGTTCTATAACGAAACATGTATTTTTTTGAACCGCTTATAATTATTCTTTATTTATTGAAGGTTACAATGGAACTGATAAGTACTTTCTAAACTAGAGAGCTGGACATATGCAGAGACTACTAATTCAACGCGTACGCGTAAGTGCAGAGTTATAATGGTATGCAACCGTAATATAATAAAGACTTGGGAAAAATCTAGATTATAACAGTCATGCAAAAACGATCCAACCCACAGAACAATCATATCGAGTGATTGGTGTTTGAAATTGATCTTATGAAAACAAATTAAGTGTTGCGCAAGAAAGAATAAAATTGATTATAATCCAATAGCTATAACAACTGCTATTAGAAAACATAATAAATAAATCAATATAATATGAATTCGATATCTAATACTGATAAAAAACTAATTGGATAATTTTTGAAAATTTTTCCATACTTTTATTACCGAGTTGGATGAATTGGTTGATTGACACGATCACCACACCATGGTTTCAGGGTTCGAGCCTCCGTATCCCCGTGAATTTTTAATTTAAATTAACAAAAAAAATTCACTCCATCTCTGGTAACCGAAATTAATATAATTGCGACCGAGGTTTGTAGTTATGATATGATAAAGTAAAAAACAGGAGGGCACAACCTAAATACCTACCTTTACTCGAAGCAAGCTTTTATACTTTATATTTTATTAATACCTAAAATACGTCGATTTCGTCACTGATCATCAAAACCTCTAGGGCACTTTCTGAAGTCTTAGCAAGCTTAAATTTGGTACACAGGCTAGGATCAGCAAACAGACAACGAAAAAGTTAAGAAATAACCCTTCGACCAGGGTGTTCGGTTCTGTATTACATAATAATTTATCAGCTATACTTCCAAACTTCCAAAAATCCTAGAAAGGCTAGGATTTGCACACAAACAACGCAAAAATAAAAATCTGTTACTTTCACCCTCCAACCCTCACAAAGGAGGGTGCAGATCTGTATATAAAATTTCTTATGGGTGGTACTTCCAAAAGTTCTAGAAAGCTGAAATTTTATATGAAAGCTAGATGGTAATAATACAGAAACAACGAAAAAGAGAGGGAACTGCTGGCGTGCAAGAAATACCTTTTTTACCTGACTATGCCAGAAGGAAGGGTTATGATTTTAATATGTATGTAATGTAAGATAAGTACAATCACCTCTAAGAGAAACAAAAGCAATAAAAACTCACGGCATATAATCTTATATTTCACCACTTCAGTTGAACAAAAATTATTTTGATCCGAAGGGAGGGGAGAGGACGGAGGAGCATCAAAGTCGCGCGAACTCGTCGTCACCCCCTTCGCCTGCACCACAATGCCACGCCCGCCACCGGTAAAATTACAAATCTTACAAAAAGAAATGAAATCCCACCAAAAACATTTCATGTAAAGTAGGTTGCCAAGACCTACGAGGAAGAAACTAATGGAGATGCCCTAAACTCGAAAAAACTTTAATAGTGTGCGGTAATCTTTCCCACACTAAGTAAAATGGAATTGTAGGCGGCGCAAAATTATTTTGTTTGAGAGGGTTCATGGCGCGTTTTTTAAACAACCTAGACACTAGTTAAACAATATATAAATTCAACTTTTACCATATAAAATTGGGAGTTCCTCTTCTTAATCTCAAAATGATTTAAAAGAATAATCAGGATAACGATTATGGAATGAAATATCAAGTTACTAAATAATACGACTTCAGTTAAATTTGATGAATTTAATTCGCCCAATGGCTCAATGATTGCAATGTTTTCTCACACATTTAATTTGTGTGGATTTCTTCAGAAAAGATTTGAATAGCTGCAAAAAGCATTCCCAGTTATTGGAAATATTCAACTTAATTTGTATCACTGCCTGGTCTCATTCAATGAGTTGAAATAGGTCATGATTTAAAAAATGCTCTGAACAAATCACTTTACCCTTTCGAGTATGAAAATCTAAGTTCCAAGAACTTTTGCCATTGAAAAAAGAATTTCCAGTTATTGAAAATATTCAGCGCTAATTTAATTTGTAGGATTGTATCACTGCCTAGTCGCGTTTCTCTGCTCTCGTTGAAATACTACAAGAATACTAATCAATGTCAATATTTCTATTTTTAACCGACTTCCCAAAAACAAAGAGGTTATAAGTTCGGCGCGTATGTTTTTTTTTTATTATTTATTTTTTTTTTTTGTCTGACCGGGCATAACTTCGTAACGCGTCGACCGATTTTGATTATTCTTTTTTTGTTGGGTAGAGTATGTTCACCGATTGGTACCATGTCAAAAAAATTTTTGGTAATGTGGGGGAGGGGGTGAAACCTAACTTAGTAACGCGTGGTCCGATTTGGATGGTTATTTTTTTGTTGTACAAAGTATGATCCCCCATTGCTAATACGAGAAAAAAAATTTGGCCTATGGTGGGGGGATGGGTAGTCTAACTTTGTAACGCGTGCACCGATTTGGATAATTCTTTTTCTGTTGGGTAGAGTATGTTCCGTGGTTGATAACAGAAGAAAAAAATTTCGGCGGGATGGGGGTGGGGGTGGAACCTAACTTTGTAACGCGTGGTCCGATTTCGATAGTTCTTTTTCTGTTGTATAGAGTATGATCCCCCATTGCTTATAGGAGAATAATTTGGTCCTATGGTGAAAGGTGTGGGTGGGGGGGGGGGGGGGGGGGGGGGGGGAAGTCTAACTTCTTAACGCGTAGACCGATTTCGATAGTTCTTTTTCTATTGGGTAGAATATGATCCTTGGTTGATACTACGAGAAAACAAATGTTGCTGAGGTGGGGAGGGGGGGGGGGAGTCGAACCTATCCTTGTAACACGTAGACCGATTTGGATGGTTCTTTTGCTGTTGTATAGAGTGTGATCACCCATTGCTAAAAGAAGAATAATTTGGCCCATGGTGGGGGGCTGGGCGAGGGGAGGAGTAGTCTAACTTCGTAACGCGTGGACCGATTTGGATATTTCTTTTTCTTTTGGGTAGAGTATGCTCCCTGGTTGATACCACGAGAAAAAAACTTTTTGGTGTGGCTGGGGTGGGAGAAGGGGGGTGGAACTTAACTTTGTAACGCGTGGACCGATTTTGATGGTTCTTTTGCTGTTGTATAGAGTGTGATCCCCCATTGCTAATAGGAGAATAATTTGTTTCTATGGTGGTGGTTGGGGAGGGGGGGGGTAGTAACTTCGTAACGCGTGGACCGATTTCGATGATTCCTTTTCTGTTCGGTAGAGTATGTTCCTTGATTGATACCATGAGAAAAAAAGTTTAGTGGAATGGTGGTGGGGTAGGGGGTTAAATCTAACTTATAACGCGTGGACAGATTTGGATGGTTCTTTCTTCATTGTATAGAGTCGGAGACACTAACAAGCGAAAAATAAAATAGTTTTTAAAAAAAAAGTTGAACCGACTTCACAAAAGGCCCTATAAAGCATAAAATAATTTTTAATTTTATATCTATTACGAAATTTTGAAGTCGGTGCAAATTAAACAAATAAAACAACTACAGAACCACAATTGAAAATAAAACATGATACTACCTGAACGTTTCAGCTTACGGGATCATAAGAAATGACGATTAAATATTTTTGTTGTAGTTGTTTTGTTTGTTTGATTTGCACCGACTCAAAATTTTGTAATAGATATAAAATTAAAAATTATTTTATGCTTTTTAACGCCTTTTGTGAAGTCGGTTCAACTTTTTTTTTAAAAACTATTTTATTAACCGCATAATTCATAGTAAGATAAATATAAAATTAAACGATCAAAAAATCTATAAATATTGATATAATAAAAATTTTCACAAACCCCTCTCAGGCAAACTTTTTTCCATCCGTCAGTGCCGAATATTCGCAGAACAGCTGGTGATTTCACACTGAAATGTAAACAAAGTTTAATTTTTACGTAAAATATGAATATTTCGTAATTAATCTTAAAACTTTCCCCATTTCTTAATAACTGCTTAATGGTCGCATGTCTAAAGTTTGATAGGATATTCCACATTATCGTCAAAGGGTGTTATTTGCACAAAATTGCACTATGCACTTCATAATAAGTTTTCACTAAAACCTTGTTTATTTAACTAACAATTCAGTCAAAGTATATATAAATCTACTTTCACTTCACCAATATATAATTTTAATGATTTACATATATTACACCAATTTCATTAAACAAACAAAAAATTTTATGGCAGGGGGGGGGGACTCGCAACCGTTCGGGAGTTACAGGGTGATTCATAAATTTCAGTTTTTCATGGTATGCACATTACTCTTTTATTTTTATCTTTTGATCTACCCAACATACCGACATCAAACAAACGCTAACAAATAACTATCCAAATGAACTTTCCAAAAATGTCAACAATTTTGATCTCACTACTACCACTACAATGTTTTGAAATTACCAAAATTTCAGCATTTTCCCAAATTTTCTCCGAAATTTATGCGATTAGTATACCTCTTTTTTATTTTTATTGGATTACCCTACCCGTCTTATTACCTTTCCAAAAAGGTGCAATATGCCAAGGTAGACAAAGAATTAGAAAAACGGCATTTTTAGAAATCTCTGACTACCTAATAATTTTATTGCACTTTAGGTAGCAAATTCTTTAAGTAAACAAAATTTTTATGATACAGGGTCGAAAATGTTTCTTTTGGGTTAACAGGTAATTAATTTTAATTATTGCTGCAAAAAAGTTTTAAAAATGTTAGTGTAATTTTGTTTTATTGCCGATATTAGCATGTGTTAGCCAGAATTCACATCATTGTATCCTGGCGTTTTTTAATTTTGGCCGTGACTGTACCTGCAGTGGTAGTAGTGAGATCAACATTGTTGACATTTTTGGAAAGTTCATTGGGATAGTTATGTTTTAGCGTTTGTTTGATGTCGCTATGTTAGGTAGATCAAAAGATAAAGATCTATCACCCTATTTGGCACGTGAGATCTGAAACACCCTGTATACGTAAGGGCATCTCCATTGGTTTCTTACTCGTAGGCACAAACTTGGCCGTTTTGCGTGTCTGGTCTTTAATGGTTTATCATGAAACCACCAAGCCATACTAGGGTTTCTAGAGTTAAGGCTTGTAGAGTTAGGGGCTTGGCTCTACATGAGATCTGATACATTTTTAACAGTGAAAGCGTTATCAGCTTGTCAGCCTTGGTAACCTACTTTACATGATATATTTTTGGTGGGATCTATTTTTCTTTATGAGATTTATGGATATCAGTGGAAACTATTTTAAGGTTTGAATAGTTCGCGCAATAGGATTCATAAAACACGGCACATCAGAGTGGTAAACAATTGAAGATTTAGAGCCATGTGGATGAAGCAACGATAGTTCTTCTTTTACTTCTTCTTCGTCTGACCCTAAAACGCAATCAATCCACCAGTGCATTTTATATGCTAATATGACGTATTCTCTCATCTCGTTCATCTAAAAATCTGCCTTACGTGGAAAAATTTGTTCTTAAATATTTTTTGGAAAAATAAAATGTTTTAACAAATATTTTGTTTTCTGAATTTTCATGTACTATAAAAGAATGTAGCTTTCTAGTCCCAGGTATAAAGAAAGCATTTCAAAACATTTCTTCAAGATGTCTACTCTTCATGAGTGACAAAAATAAAATTAATACCTGTAATATTTTCATTAGCCCATAAAATCAGTTGATGATTTGGTGATTGTCAAATTATTTCTCAATTATTATCTTTTCGGCCTCCTATATATTAAATCTATTTCACTTATTTGAGACGTCTCTCTACTATCTACTATGTTAAAGTAAGCAAATTGCAAGATCTTTTGCGGGAAAAGACCAATAAACTTAAATCGCGTTTTCGATTAACTTTAGCTGAAGTAATAGAATCATGAAAATAAGTTAATTCGAGTCCAGTATTTAATCCAAAAGGCTTAATTTTACGAGCTATTAGTTGTTAAAAAATGCTATGCCTCGTCTTCACTAAGTTTGAAGGCTTCGGTTTTTTTATCCTGATTAAGTATGTACATCCGTCAATTATTACGTTTTAATATGACATGAACATTTTCCTTTGATAGTTCTAAATAAAGGTGGAATTTATAACCGTGTAACAATAAAAGATTTCTCTCTTAAGCTCATTTATTTTGAAATATTTATGGATAAACAGGAGGGTGCCGGTGATCTTCTCATTACCTATGGAAATACTGTTAACCGCACCCTTTACCAAAGTTATCCCCACCCAGAGAAATTCAATTAGGATCGAAACTAGTTTGCGCTTCAGATTGATTTAATATTTAATCAGCTGAAAAGCAAATTCAAAGCCTTTGCTTACATAGTTTAAGTTATTAATTAGGATTCGTTAAATTTCATTAAATTTTCGTTAGTGGGGAATGAGATGTAAGCAAAATATTTATGAGCTTAGTTCTTACATCAAATCTTCGAATTGATTTGAGTTCACTAGGAGCATATCCCAGACCAAATCGTTAATGTTTGACCAAGGTAAATGCGCCATTAATAATGAACGAACGTAATTATGCTCCTGATTATGCTATTTGCTTGGCACATATCTCCGCCTGTTACCTGGTGTTTACTTTGTGAGCAGGTTTAAAAGAACCCTTTCTATGTGGAGTAAGGAATTTGTTTGACTTGAAGCTTCTGTAAACACACAGAATTAACTCATTCGTACTGTCAAATAGCCCGATGTTTGCGCTTAACGTGAGCGCAAAACGTTTTGAATATTTTAATTACGATAATTGCTTTTTGTGACGGGTATATATTTTCTAATTACTTTTTTATTTACGTTTTCGTTTACAAAGATTCGGGACCTAGTATAAAATACAATTTTAGAGAAAATCACTTTCAAAAGGCAAATGATATCAAAAGTTGTAGAATAGACATCAGCACCTTATCAGAAAACGTTTGCCACCTGTACAACCATCTGCAACAGCAGCAAATCACCCAGCTATAATGACCAAAAGTCAAAAACCAAATAGACTTTTAGACTTTCGTTGTTATTCTCAGTGTTGGTAGTAATTAATCTATCGTATACTGGTTAAATTATTTTTGGATAACTGCAGGAATAAAATTTTTATGCTTGTAAGAATCCAAAGTTCCAGTGACCTTCTCTTTTTGATACGAACACCAGGTATCTTCACAGGATGGGTACTTGTCATGCTGTGGCATTTCATCAGTGGATATTTCATGATAATAAGGTGCCAAAATCGTATTTTTTTATCGGTTCAACTGATGTATTTATACTCCTTCTAATTACAAGACCGTAGAGGTCCTATGCCCAACAAGCGGTTTAAGGAACAAGAGAGAATTGGGACCACAACCGAAATTATAACTCGGTTACGGTCAACCAAAATTAGGTTTTTTAAACCGCAATTGCAACAACCTTAACCGTAATTAATTTTCTTCAATTCGGTTTCGGTTAAAACCGAAACGTAAAATTTCATTTTCGGTTTCGGTTAAAACCGAAATGTGAAATATAATTTTCGGTTTCGGTTAAAACCGAAATGTGAAATATAATTTTCGGTTGCGGTTAAGAACCACATAGATATAACATTTTCGGTTTTGGTTACAACTGAAACTTTAGAGATAGAGTTAAATTGCTGTCGTTGGGATTTCTATATAATGTAATGAAGTCACCCGACTCCTTTCTACTCCCTACCACCCTCCCTTCATCTAGACATTTACACCCTTCCCTCCGCCTTTCAGTGCCCTTCCCAACCCTTTCCCTCCCCATCCCCTTCCCATCCACTCCTCTCCCCTTTCACTCCCCTCCCCATCTCCTTCCACTCCCCTTCCCATCTCCCCTCTCTACCCCCCCCCCCCCCCCACCCCTACCACTCTCTTCCCCACCCCACCTACTCTTATTTTAAGGTCTATTTATTTCGGGACCATTTAATTTCGGTCGCTCTATTTCGATACACTTTAAATTTCGGTTTTAATTTCGGGACCGAAATCAAGACCGGTTAAAACAACCTGAATATGACAGGTTTCGGTCCCGTTTCGACTCCCTGTTATATTGTGAAGAAAAAGTGTTAAGGAAATTGTGAAATGAACTAATTAAGTGAAGTGAATAACACTGTGAACATTTATGATTGACAATAAGTAACTTAATTAATCCGTCGAGTCCAAAGAGCCCCATTTACGTTACACTATCCACTACCATTTCTTCAGCTGACTCTTCGTGATTGGTAGACCATTTACCTGAGTTTTTATAGCTCGATTCATCATACTCCTCAATACCTTCAAAATTTTCAAAATTCACCTAAAAGGGATGAGAAACCACGTTTTATCCAAATTAAATTTCATCCCCTGAAACGGTGAGTTCTACTGCGTTCACTTCTTTTGCCTCTTGAACAGCAGTTTGTATGGACAATTCACAAATAGTTTTTGTACCAAAGTTAATCTCATTCCCAAATTTATCGTAGAACAATTGGAAAATTGGTTTAGGTAAGTCCATGATTCCACAGAATTTCTCTATTCCTGCTAAACCAATATCAAGTCTGAAAGCAAAAACTAATTTTCTATTCATATAACATGCTCTACCACTGATAAAAGGGCATGAATTTAACCATTAGAACTGTTTCACACAGCACAATTCAATTTTAATTTAAAACCAAGCCCACGAAGATAAGTTTCGGTAAATATTATATCACCGCCCCACTCTTTACAATTTACCAGTACTTCACTTATAGCAGAAAACAGACGCAAAATTTATTAATTGGTACCCAAAAGATGGATCCACATCAAAACCTGATAATCCACATCAAGCTGATGCAGTGGTGCTAGCTTCCTCATTTTCTATTGAAGAACAATTTATCGGGTGATGTCGTCTGTTCCTGCTCCGACAAGGACGTCCAACTACTTATCTACCTTAATTTTCTATAAAAAATAATAAAACATATATAATTTTTGTAATACACGCGATATGTACACTACTACGCCACAAAGCTAACTGATTCTGTGGTCCGAGTCCCAGCTGCGCTTACTTCTTATTGCTACAACTTACAACAAGAAATAATTTGAATTTTGAAATGGTTAAGTGTTTAAAATATTCTTAAAGGTATAAACAATTTATCTAACCAAAAAAATTATTCGTAACCCCTTAGCTAGTAAACCATATCCATATGTTTATTTTTGTCAAAACTCTTCCTGAGGTCAATCATACAGTGTGCTTTTTGGGTTCAGCAGTATTTTTAGTGTATTTTTAAATCACTTATGTTAACTCCACGCCCAAAACAACCAAAATCCTTTTGAGATAACAATGTACTTTAGATGTCTCCTTATGGCACATCTTTACATCTTCAGGGATTAAATAGCAGAGCTTAGTCTATAATAACAAATTTGACAAACATTAAAAAATTAAATAGCATAAGCAAAAAGTAAGCAACTTCAGCCCCGAAAGCAAAAACACTTCCTACTCTGTCACAGTTACTTATAACATTACTACCATATTTGATAATCGTTTACTTTAAATATTAATATCTGGTTTTATCTGGGTTCACAAACTGTTGCCTGAGCGAAAGCATAATGAATATTTTACAAAACCTAATTAGAAACTTAAGTAATTTTAGGCTTGTTAAAATTTCTGAACATACTTGCTCGGTTCATGTATTATGTAGAAGTACGTGATTAACCGAGAAAATTATTAAATCGAACGCGCTAAATAATCCCATACTTTTAAAAGGGAAATAAGATGAAATCCTGCACCAGGCTTTAAAATAGCTCAAACTTTAAAGACTTGAAGGTTGAAATAATCCGTTCAAGATTTTATTTAACAGATAAAAAAGTTCCCTTTTGCGATACGAATATTTCAATCCACCGTAAATTCGATTTAATTAGACAAAGACGGAGTTGGATCAATTGGTTGAATGGCACGATCACCACGACATGGTTCCAGCGTTCGAGCCTCAGTCTACCCGTAAGTTTTTAAATAAAATTAAAAGATCTACTCCGTGCCTTACCTTCTTCCGGCGGAAACCATACTAACGCAACACAAGGTTGTCCAAAGCCTAGGAGCCATATCCTAAAAAAATCCTTTCATTCAATCTTTAAATTTTTCATTTCCAGTAATGGCAGGCAAGCAGTATTTAAAACTATTTCAAATTTCAAGTCGATAGCATTAGTAATTGCTGAAAAAAGTAGCTGTAACGGACTCACAGACCAAGTCGCACCATATTTTATAATACCATTTTGATACATCACCCTCACAATTATAAAAGATCATTTTTATGATCCAAATTATTTAAAAAATAATAAGAAAATACCAAAAGTTACTTAAATGGTTCAAAAATTTGAAGGTAAAAAGTATTTGAAAAATCGATCACAAAAAATACTTAAATGCCTTCAGACGGGTGACACATCTAAGAAAACTTCCCAAAATAAAAATGATTCTCAAACTACCTCAAATGGAACAACCTACGGGGTTTGAAACTACGCACGTTCATCATTTTTGTAGTCTTCTGGGAGCTTTCATCCAAAAATGTGCTAAGCAGACGCACACAAATTTCGTTGAGAGTACCGCGGGACCAGTCTGCAACATTATCGGCAACTGCAAACTGCTCCCAGTTCTACGATTTCAGCATAAGAGTTGCCTTACACGAGCAGCAGTTGCTGTAATTTCAAAGTAAAGAGAAGCTCCATGGGCAGACTGCTGCAACTCTGCGGTCTGTCATTGACAGTGTGTCGGACTTCGTTGCCAAGAACTCTAAACATAATTACTTCTTCAAGCGGTCATGAAGGAGGGGGGGGGGATCGTTCTTAAGTGCAGGTGTGTAACCCATTCTCAATCCGCGTGCAATGCAGAAAAATTCTTCACTTAGCAAGTACAAGGACAAAGCTAATTAAACAATTCCACTGGTTGCATGTTCTTGGCCCCAGCAAACACGACGTTCTTATGCAGATAGCAGATAAGCTGGTAGCATCGGTCAATATGTGGCAGCGTCGATCAGTATGTGGCAGCTGATTGAGATGCGCATCGTATAAAAACAAAAACAAAAAGGTTCAAAGGTAACGAAATTTCACGTGTAAGATCCAAATATACGCTTCGCTACTGGTCCGCAGGCCGCGCATTCGACGACTCATATTTCCGTCCAAAAGATTTCCATACCGTTCGCTGTCAGAAGTTAGACGTCCTTTCAGCGAAAAGTGATAGAATCTTTCTATCATGAGTTCACTGTTCTGTAAAGTTTCTCCAGGACCTTACGATCATTACGTGTTTTATGTGGGAGGAGGGGCTGGGGGTCTTTGCGATTTCGACACCTCCACACCATAGTCCTCGGTTTTTGCTAGAGTTGATTCTTCGGCCCTCGGTCGGTCGTATTGTTATACAACTCTACAAAAAATTGGACATGGAACCTTTTTAGTAACTGAAAACTCCCTTTATGTCTGACGAAATCAGTATTTACAGAAGGAGGCTGTAAATAAGGCTGCACGGCACCAATTTCCTTAAAGCAGGCATTCTGAAAAATCCTGAAAGACAACACAACTTTGAGATACCATTCAAGCTGATCCTGAAAAGAAGTGAATACTAGCGTAATATAGCCCCAGCTTTGAAAAGGGATTTCTGATACAGTAAAATGACAACAAGATTGATAACAGAAGGGGCGCTGGAGTCTATGGCTCCGGAGACTCCGGTTGCTGAAGGCAATCGGATCTGCACCAGCAATATTTCAAGCAGATATAAATTTCGCAACGAACTTAAGGAACTGACCGAAAAGAACAAAATCAGAGAATGAGAGGATATTAACGGCAACGAGATAGCGGTTCTGGGTGCCAGAATGAGAGGATATTAACGGCAATGAGATAGCGGTTCGCGGAATTTTTAACCTTAAAAAAGGAGCTATACACAAAAGAAAACTATCAACAAATGGATGTACTTAAAATATGATATATTATGCAATTAAAAAATATGGTCATATACATTTTATGTTATTTTTTTTAGTATTTCAGTGAAATTTGTCCTAATCAAGGAGTTCAGAAAATTTAAAGAAAGGGAGGTTGATCCGACATATGACGAATCTCCGCGAACTTGAGGGAAATTCGTTATGTTTATCTGCCGCAGAATTAAAGATGTCAAAGAGGTCAGCAAACAAAATATTTCTAAAACATATAACAAATTCTGTATTTAGACCATCTTAACCAGGAAAAGTATAAGGAATCGGGTCTACTTCAGATGAAGTAGTATGTCGTCGTGTTGGAAAAATACTTGACTCGCTCTATCGCAACCAGCGTGATTGGTTTCGTAGAAAAAACTCCAAGCTATCTATACTCTGGAGCGCACGGACAAATTAAGAAATTAACTCGCTATCGGACCAAAGTGCTAGTCGCAAAAGCAAAGAAGTGCTCACTAATAAACTCGCTATCGGACCAAAGTGCTAGTCGCAAAAGCAAAGAAGTGCTCACTAATAAACACGCTTCATGCGTAACATTAACGAAGAAGCTAAGAAAGCTAGACGAGCCGAAAATTATCTTTATCCTCGAACCCGAAAAGCTTCCGTGGACATTTCGCGAAGCCCTAGTCGTTAGGTGGAGCCAATATTAGACATATACAAGGTTTCGATGTCAAATTCGACTCCAGAATGAATGAGTATCCAGGTAATGTCACCCTCAAGAAAACCCTCACTACCGAAGTTGGGAATATGCGACAGGATTGAGACCAACACCTGTTTTGATGTATCATGGTCATGCGGTAAATATACGTTTACTGTCTTTAGTGATTGAGTCTGAGGAAGACACGAAACCTTCGCAGGTGACTCTATGTACAGGAGACCTTAAAGTTAACATGTGTGATACAGCAATTGTAATATCGAAACTTGCAAGGAGTTTTTGTAGCAAAAATTGTGTAACCTCTGTGTAAATTGGAATTTTGTTCGAGACGTGTACAAGTTAATTTAATACTTTTTTCGTTAAGCTGAGATTTGTTTACCTAAGGCTCGGCAGCCATATAATATATTATGCTTATTAGCACGAAAGGCGTAGGTATAATACTTTACAAGGGGTATTTGAGTAAAAACTTTTTTTTATAGAAATTTCCGATTCTTAAATTTTATTAGTTTAAATTACTTACTTTAAAAGATGGTAATAGGCTTAATGGAGAACCGCCTTGCTAAAATAAATAGAAACCAGCCTGGATGCATCACCTCGATGTGTTTGACTGGAATACCAGCATTGGCACATTCTGGAACTTCTGATTTTACTTGGTATAACATGTTATTTGGTATGTATCTTTACTCTGAATAGAAAATTTGAATTCATCTAATTAAGTTATTGTACTAATAACCTTACCTTAAAATAATGATTATTGATTTCAAAAATCGTACCAAAGCGCTCCCCTCCTAAGTAAAGATTTTTTCTACAGCCGATATTCCACTGCTTTCTTTGTGGCGTTAACCTACACGTCTTTGCCAATTTTATGTAAATCGTTGGTTTTGGTCCCCTACTTGATCTTCTCACGACTCCACTTGGCAACATCTCGTGATGAAATATTCAGTAAAAGTTACTTGTCTCCGAGCTTGTTTAGTCCAAACAAGCCTATTTCTGTACCGGAAAAATGTAAATCAAATTGAAATGAGCACTGCAGTGACCAAAAATCGAGGTGGATTAAGCAATCTAAAAATATACTAAACATACCGTAGCCAGGTAGCAAGTATTAAAAAATCCAAATCTAATTTGATGAAAATGATTAAACCCCAAAACTAATTAAACGTTAATTACTTTTGACACTGTTTTGCCGTTGTCTGCATGGCTCTGGTAAAGTAAGGGATCTGGGGGTTGATTTATGCTCTGTGTACTCAATATTCTGTGCTGTGGTTTCGGCGGGAACATTAAGCCAACATAGGCCGTAGCCCTGAAAATGGTACTTTATAAATTGTAGTAAGTTTACCTACTCATAGAAACATTTAAACGATTTTTGGAAATGTGCTGAACTTTCGTGTATGATGAAAATTAAATTGAAATTTCATTACACGAATAATCATAAATCAGCATTTCGTAGAAGACGGGCTTCTGTCTAGAAATTAATTAAACGATTTTCCCACCATGATCGCATGTTAAGCAGTACCAAGGTATTAGACGACGATGTTATTTAGATTAAACAATTAAATATTTAGCAGAACGCAATCGCCAAATTCAACGTCACAGTTTCCATTAAATTTTCTTCTGACTAATGGAAAACCAATCCATGTTTACTATTGAATGTCGTGGACTAAGAGATTGTAATTGTATTGGCTACCCGAGAAACAAATACACCCAGAAGTTCTTAGGGACTT
This sequence comes from Leptarthrus brevirostris, assembly GCA_964036015.1. Classification (NCBI taxonomy): domain Eukaryota; kingdom Metazoa; phylum Arthropoda; class Insecta; order Diptera; family Asilidae; genus Leptarthrus; species Leptarthrus brevirostris. Next base: position 195,021,441 of record OZ038371.1, read on the forward strand.
ATAATTGTAATAAAAACAAGAAAACTTAATTCTTAAACCGTTGTTCTATTTCATATGAGAAACATGTTAGGGTTCCGTACCAAAATGGTAAAAAAGGGATCCTTATGGTACGACTTCGTTTGTCTCTATGTCTATCACAGATGCTTACTTCAACAAATACTAATGCTGTCGACTTGAAATGTGGAATAGTTTAAATAATGCTTACCCACCTTTATTGCAAATGAGAAAATTTAAAAGATTTTTTTATTTTCATTGAAGAAGAATCCAGGGGGGGGCGCTAAAATTTTAAAGTGGGGTTACTAGGCCATATCAAAGGAATTCATTTGCACATTGTAAAATATATTTTCATTTCCTTTTATGCCGCATAGTTTTCGACTTATGACGAAAAATGTCTTTAAAAATACGATTCCCCCCCCCTCGTAACCCAAAAGCTTGCAACATCTGAAGTAGAGTTGATAGAGGTTTATATAAAGATTGCAGGAAAAATAAAACGATTGCAGGAAAAATAACTAGCACAGTGTTTTAGAAATCGGCAAAAATCCAAGGCTCGGAACCCCAATTTTAGTTTATGGTATTACCTACTTTTTTAATTTTTTTAATTAAGTATTTTAGTGTGAGGGGTAAAAACACTTGCTAATTAGGTGATTAGCCATTCGCGAAGAAAACCCCAATTTTAGTTTATGGTAGTACCTACTTTTTTAATTTTTTTAATTAAGTATTTTAGTGTGAGGGGTAAAAATCGGTTTTTTTTTGCGTCGTCTTGAGGTTTCTTCATAGTACCCTTTACGTTTTAACACCTACATTCCCCCTGGTTTACCTATGGAGTTTTCGACCAGCTTTCAATATCAGTTGGATCCGATCTTCTAAGGCTGAAGGGCTACTGAACTCATATTCTGGTGCCTCTGCTGGCCTCACACAGTGCATTTGCGTCGCTAATGATTCGGACAGGCTTCTCGACCTAGTTTTTTCGACCAACCCAGGTGGCTCGTTCGTGAGTGGGTGCCGCAATCCCCCTGGTCACCGACTACTGCCACCATCCTGCACTGAAGGTTTTGTGCTTCGATGATGCTGAGACTGTCTCCTTCCCTCATATGGTTGCTCCTTCAATGATTGGCTATAGGGCAATAACTAGGCAGATGTATTTGCTGAACGGTATATTGACCTGACTGTCTACTCTTTTTACAACGTCTTTTATACCTGTTTCATGTAGTGTGAGCCGATCTCCTTTTCTTTCTTCTCATATTCGTCTGAACCCTGGATGAATGGCCATTAAGGCATCTTAAAAATCTAAAGAGCATTGCTTGGGAAAGGTTCTGCTCCTTCAGGTGCGATGAGGACTGCCTGACTTACTACGACCTTCAGCTTCGCTTCTACTCTGATTTACAAACTTCACAGAGTAGATTTCTTTCTTACTCGAAATCCGCTCTGCATACCAATCGTAGTCAACTTTGGAGGATCATTAACACCAAGAGAATAGGATACCCTTTCTCCCTGCGGCCAATTCGTTCACTGACTTCTGCAGTGCCGCTTTCTGTAATATTTCTTCTACAGGCTTCGCCCACTTGACAATGCTTCCACTTACATCCTTGAATTCAAATTTCTCGATGGTGCTTGTCCGACCACTACCAACACGGCTTGTTCCGTGGCGCGCTATCCCACAATATATCGGTCAAGTCTGAGATGTCTCATGGTAACATCCTTGTCCTGCTCCTCTTTATATTACAATTTCAATTGACAACGTCTTGTTACTTGTGCCCGGGTCCAGAATCTTGCTTTATGCTGATGATGCTAAAATCTGCCATGCGGTTTCCAGTAACGACAACTGCGCTCTGTAGAGCTCTGATTTGCGCAGTTACGTCCTTTTTAAGTAGAAATCGTCCCATTTTCGTCACCTGCTTCTTGGGCGGTTACGAGTTGGACAGGCTTGACAGGATCAAGGACTTAGGAGTAGTTTCCAACTTCCGTCCCTCCTTCTATGTCTGGTTGACTGGTTGGTGACTTCTTGGTTGGAGAGCCAATTACACGCTCGGCTTTATAAAAAGGTGGTCTAAGGAGCTTGACTATTCCTACATAACGGGGATTCTTTTCTGCACCTTCGGGAGATCTATCTTGGAGTACGCCATTCCTGTTTAGCTGTTTAGGATCCTTAATCCGCCATTTAGATTAACCGAATTGAATCAGTCCAGCGTCTAAATTCCTTAAGTTAACTCTTTGCGGAACCTACCTTGCTTCTTATACTGCTAGGTTCAGTCTGATATCCCTCAACTATTTTGGAAAAATACGCAAGGGTTGTGTTTTTCTACGATTTGTTGCAGAGGTCAATCACCTCCGCCGAACTACTCAAAGAAAGAGACATCTTCGTCCCGGCCTGAATTTTCCATGAATAAATAAACGTGGGTTTACCGTAAGGCCGTTGGTTTCTGCCGATGTTAATATGTATTTAACGCAAAGTTCATAACATCACTGCCCTTTTTTTAGTAGAGCTACGTACGCTACGTAGCTTGTCATGGAGAGATTTCTCGATCATTCTCGTAACCTCATGCAATATTGTGTCCACGGATTTACCTTTACTGTAAGCATGTTGTATACTACATAGACCAGTGGTGAGCAACCTTCTGCATACCATGTGCTAATTTTTTGACAGACTGTGCAGATGCATCATATAACTCAAGCACTTTTTATTCCGTCTTACGTTTATGGTTGGGGGTTGGTAAATGAACATTACCACTAATGAAAGTTTTGAGGTTTGTAACCATTCAATGCTCCACGTTTTGGCCACCCCTGACATAGATAGTCAGTTGACTCACGATATTGCCTGAGTTATAGATCCAGTAGTTTTTTAATAAAAATAACGAGAGATCGATCGGTAGTTATATGGCTTGGTTATCTTGCTTCGGGGATAAAAGCCACAAGCACCTCTCTCCATCTTTCAAAGACTGCATCAAGCCAGAAGGTAACATTTTCGAAGGTTATTTGTAGCATAGCGGGGAGCATTCCGTCCGGTTCTGCAGATTCGTATGAAGGATTTTATCGCCCACTACACCTTGTCCTTGCTTGTGCAATCCCTGATGGTCCTCTGAAGAGAGTGGGATTGCCGAATCACCTTGTTGTTGACTTGCATAATACCTTCCGTGCACCCAGGGAAATGATTTGATAAAGAGTTTCTTGATTGTCTTATATCCAAGAGCCATCGTCATTACAGAGGTGCCTCATCAGTGTTGGGAAGTTGCCTAGAATCTTATGGAGCCTAGCTGTTTCTGTTGTTGACTTTATATTTGAACAGTAGTAGTTTGTCTAAGATGTCCTTCTGGCAGTTCCGGTTTTCTTTTTGAAGTCATTGAAGCTGGATAGGTATAAGTTCCAGCCTCTTTCTATTCTTGCTTGCTCTTCTGGTTCTAGTTTTAAGAAGTCGAAGTTCCTCTGTCCAACATGGTGCATGGCTACGTTGTATCTATGGACTGATGTGACACAATTTCTTCTACGCGATCGTTAGCCTAACAGTGATAAGGTTGACAGATTTTATTTTATTAGTGTCGGGTTCGAAATGTCGCCCTCTAGAGGGTGTCTTAAGCGAACTGAGACAAAGACAGAAAATTTAGTACAGTCAGTTTTGATAGGTTTTAGAAATGGCATATTAAAATAGAGGCTGAAGGAGTTAGATATTGATTATTAAGATTATTAACTTCCTGCTTAAACTCAAGCATATTTTCTTTAAAAATTCATAATAATTATTAACAAATATAAAGTTTAAAAAAAATTAAATAAGGCCTACCAGGAAAACCAAGTAAAACACGCACTTACCTTGAAGGTGATGTGAAAAGAAGCGGACGTTTCGTGACAAAGGCTAAAACCTTATAGATCACATTTTCTTTATGAATAAAAATCCTTATTTCCTTTTTGCAGGAAATTTTCTAATGTAGGTACATATTTGATACGAGATATTTCCAAAAAGCACTTTTTATAACATTTATGAAATTTTAGCGGCACTCGGATAGATGGGGACTTTTGCATTTTATTTCCGTAGGTAGAACTGTTTTTTTTTTCTAGGATATGGTCACAGCCTAGGGGATAACCGTTGTTAGCATGGCTTCTGTTGGAAAGGATTGGGGTAAAGGGAGTGTGGAAACTTGAATGTCTTGTTTTTGCATTACTGCGAGCTAGACAACTGTCCAAAAATGGAGCGGATTTTTTAATTCTATTTGAACATAACACGAGGAGACCCAGTCTCCAACGTTGTGATCGTGCCGCCGCTCAATAAATTGATTTAACTCCATCTCGTCCCATTCGATAGTAATATCGGTCGTTTTAGATTATATTAACATGTTACTCAATTACCTTTAACTTCGCGTGAAATTTTAGCGGCACTCGGGTAGATGGGGACTTTTGACATTTTATTTCCATAGGTAGAGCTCTTTTTGTCTAATTTCCGTTTTACCTTTATGATAGCACAAGTTTGCGAGAAATGTACAATTTTCGCCAAAAACGCACCTTCGTACCATTTGAACGATAGTGTGCCAAAATGGTACATTTGTACGACAAAGCAACGTTATTCGTCTCATGCTAAAGCCTTTGTACATTATATGGTATTACCTTTTTTTTTTTTAGCATGGTTTTGGCTGGAAAGGAATTAGGGTAAGGGAAGTGAGGAAACTTGAGTCTTGTTTTTGCATTGCTGCGAGCTAGACAACAGCCCAGAGACGGAGTGGATTATTTTTTTAATTTCTTAATAAAAGCTCACGGGGTCATCTGGTCTCGAACTCGGGACCCATGGCATGTTGGACTTGCCGCTCAACGTATTGATCCAACTCCGTCTCCAATCTGAGCGTAAAATTCGGATATTGATCATTGAAAGAAAACTTTCTTCTTTCAAAACAGCAAATAAATCATTAACAACTATTCGAATCAAAAGTAGGAAGTAGTACAACTTCACAAAGATATTTATTTTTATAGCACCTACACTAATAGCTTCTCTTAAAAAAATTATATATATCAATACAAGTAGTTTTTTGTGTAATACAATGGATGATGGTTTCCTATTTGACGAGATAAAACAAAGCTTTTAAGAACCACTAGGTACTATGCCAGATATGTAGCAAAATTGGATTCTATTCATGCACACTACCTGACACAGTTTTCCATCTCGCTATTTCTTCTTACAAGTTAGAAGTAAGGAAGTAAAGGAGGTATCTTGTAAACTTTTCTAAGAGCCTCCATATTTGGCAAGTAGGTACGTGAAAAATTTATACTACACAGTGTTTAGAAAAGACCTATCGTTCTGCATGTGGTGCTTCAACAACTAAACATGTCCAATCAACCCTAAGAGCAACTTCAAGTTGGAGGTACACTTATGCCCCTTGTAACTGATGTAATCATATTTTCAAGTTGATAATCCAATAAACACGAAATCTAAAATGCCTCCGTAATCGTTATTTTATGATAGATGCACCTTTCGTATTTCCATGTTATCATCATAAAGCATAGTATAAAATTAACTTACATTTGAAAGAAATTCAGAAAATCATCATTTTAAGCAACGAAATTTGTATTATATAGTACTTCACTCACATGTAGGCCGCTAAGGATTAAGAAAATGTTTTATTCCCTCGTCATTTACAGCATTTTGCAGGATTTGCTTTCAAAAATCCATTAAAACTCAGACGCCTTCAGTTTCAAAACAGATGAAGTGCCGACATCACCACTTATGATACTTTTCTGTAAGATTTTACATTTCATACGAAAATCTTTCTTCGGAAAATTATTAAAACCTGGGAGTTACACGATGGTCGACGTCCTTTTAAGTACTTTTGCTCCTGGTTGCTTTTAGGACAGGAACTGTGTAAGTAAATATTATGGTGTGAGGCACATTGAGTACTTTTTGTGAATATTTCATGCATTTTAAATACAGTATCTGTAATTTAAAAGTGTGCAGTAGAGTGAATACAGGTAGGTATATACACGTGAAGCGAATCAAGTGTTGCCAGCTATTAAAAACTGAAACAATTTACATTCTGTCGCAATATAAAATGAATAAGGCGAGATACTGAAAATATTATTTATACATATTTATATTTTAAAATATAATCTAAGTTTCGATTTCACACTGCTATTTCAAATAAATACAAAAACCTTCTCCTCTGATAAAATAATAAAACAATAAAAATTCCTCAATAAAATAATATCATTAGTTTTAATAGTTTAATCAAAACATTGATCTTGTAAGTCAAAAATCAGACTAATTAATTCTTTTAAAACTTCAAGAAAAAAAAATTCTTTATCATTAATCCGATGGATTTTCTTGTGGTCCTGATGGTGTCTTTCTACGTTTTTAAAAAAGGGTTTCCCGTCGGTTGGCCCTGTTCTTTGTTTTCTGTTCAACTTCTGTTATAATTCCCCTTCACAAGAAAGGTAACAAAACAGACATCTCTAATTATGGACCCATTGCCAACCTTTGCCACGCTGCGAAAGTGTTTGAGGCCCTAATCAATGACGCGCTCCGTTTTCATTGCCGACCTTTCATTGGCACTTTTCAGCATGGCTTTATTAAGAGTAAATCCACTACCACGAACCTAATCGAGTTTGTGAATCATTGCCTACCTCCGATTGAGGCTCGCCTACAAGTTGACTGAATATTCACTGACTTTATCAAAGCCTTTTATAGAATAGACCACAGGATTCTCATTCACATGCTTGATATGCTTGGATTTCCGCTTCTTCTTATTGACTGGCTGTCCTCCTACCTGTCCAGGGGCACTCAACGTGTCTTATTTCGCAGTGTCTTATCCAACTTAATATCTATTACTTCTAGCGTGCCTCAGGGCAGTATCCTCGACCCTATCCTTTTTATTATGTTTATTAATAATGTTTCATTGCTGCTGACTAACTCCAGCATCCTGTGTTATACCGATGATGCCAAAATCTTCTGCGTCGTCTCTTGTGAAGACGACTGTGCTTTATTTAACTCCGACATTCACATTTTCCATGATTGGTGTTCTAGTAGTACGTATAAGTGCACTGTAACGACGTTTACCAGCAAAAGGAGTCCCATGCTCTCTGACTACTCTTTGAATGGAGGTACGCTGGGGAGACTTGATCGGGTCAGGGACCTGGTGGTAGTTCTTAACTCCCCTCTATCTTTCGAGGACCGCTTGGACTTTTTTGTGGGTTGGGCCAATTCCATGCTTGCCTTTGTGGAAAGATGGTCCAAGGAGCTTGAAGATGCCTACTTAACCAGGCTCCTCTTCTGCACATTCGTAAAGCCTCCTCTGGTATATGCTTGTCCGGTGTGGGATCCCTAATTTTCCGTCCACATCAACGGGATTGAGGCTATTCAGCGCAGATTTCGTAGGTTCGCTCTCCACGGCCTTCCCTGGAGCGACCCTTTCTTCCTTCCATCCTATCCTACTAGACTTGCTCTAATCTCTCTCTACACCCTTGAAAAGAGTCGCAAGATTTATAAGATTTTTTATATATAGAGCTTTTAGTTTTGTTAAACCAATCCGGAGGACCCACGTTCGAATCCCGCCGGCGGCGACCTATAGTTATTTTCTGCTGACAACAGATTACGACCAAAAGGCCATGGGGGTTGCAGAGAAAATTCCAGTGGTTCGGTATCCACTTTAAATTGAAGGTTCATTTGCATCGTTTTTTTTCGAATCGAATGAAGTTCTTCTCCCTCCCCATCCCCCAAGAGGGGTTACGGGAACTAGAGAGATATCTACGTAACTTTTGGCATTTGCAGATATTTCTGAGTCAACTTAAGTTCTTCTAAAAGGCCGTTTCAAAAGTGTAAATAACTTAAAAAAGTGAAGTCGCATATTGCGGGTATGAGTAAACTTTCAGCTAATCGATTGTGAAGACTTTCTTCTAAACTGTTCACTATTTTTCAAAATATATCTTACTTCTTTGAAGAAAACTTGATGAGTACTCGCGGGTATTCGACAACCTTTTCAAGCTTCAAAGCTTTCGAGTTGATCTAATGTATTTTCCGCTGAACTTCAGCATGTATATCCGACATCGAAGACATTATCATGTATAGCCTTGAGGTCTAAAAAACTCAATATCCAGTCCATTATCTTTTAAATGTCTCCTTCAATGTGTACATAATTAACTATTTGACTTATTTGGTCAGTTCGGGTTTCATTTGGAGTGCTATCAGAATTGATCCCAAAGTCATTTGATTTCTGGATGTCTGCGAAAATTTTATATTTAACGTTTTCCTAGGAGAGAAATAAAGTCATACTTAATACCAGCGGATTCTGCAAGTTTCAAACAGTGTTCCTTCAATATTGGATCGTATTTTTCTATAACCCCTTCAACTGTGGCTACGATTCGTTTATCTAAGTACCTTCACCCCTCAACGGAGCATCAACAATTGTTGCGCGGTCGTCCAATTCAGGTTGGATTCCGCGGGGATTCAAATCTAGAGCCTGCTGTGATGTTGTTTGGCTTTTTTCTTAATGTGCGCCATATCAATTGTTACTTTTGCCTGCGAATACTGGTGTCTACCCCGTCTTGGTCTGCGCTCGAATATAAATATCCGACCGAATTATCATCGCCAGGTTCCTGACCAGAGTGCGTACCATCTCAATATGCGCCGACCGATGAGTTGCACGTATCAATTACAGAGGCCGTTCACCAACTCCTTGGCGACACCTTTGATTAGGCTCCCAAAAGTTATAAGAAAAATAATTATGGAGAATTTTTAAGCCAAAATTGACTAAAAAACATCGGCGTGAAACATTTAATTGTTTGAACAAGAACACAAGTGATCTCATTAATTCTGCCTACCGATCTCTACAGAAAAACCTACCGCGGTGACACTGGAGATCTATACAAGATTTCCCAAAAAACTGGCAGGAAACACTCTTGCAACTGAATATCCTCTAGAAGACACTGACGGATTCGACTATTTTGTTGAAGTCCTAAACAACACCTTTGAGCCGTCGAATACCTCTTCGTTTAAGCCTGTAAAACAGCCGGTTGTGGCCAACATAAACATTATACTTCTGTAGTGGTTGAAGGTGGTGGACGCAGTAAAGTCGTTGTACGCCCGAGTAAAAATAATTGAGTTGGTATATTACGCCCAAAGCAAGTACAGACGTTAATATTCTTAAAAGTATATAAGCGCCCGTTGCGAGCACGCATAGCTACCAAATACGCCCACTACATGGCTATCTCACCATAAATGGATGCTTTTGTTACTGCGTTTTGGTTTTAACACATTTGAGAGTACTGACTTACCATCGGGCTGCATAAAATCTCACCCAATAGCCGATGACTCACAAGCTGTATCATGACATTAATAATGATAGCAATTATGCTGCATGCACGTTACAATTTTTTTCCATGCAGCGGGCTGGCATTTGGAAAAATATAATTTTTACTCAAGCGTACCGTGCCTCATTTGAGTGCCATTCAGGTGTTTTGACGCTGTGCGTGCCTGTTTCAAGGTAGGAATGGGCGCGACCTAGTTTTACTCGGGACCTTGGTAAGGTCCTAGAGGTCCATGGAATACCAACGGAATTACGTAGATGGGGTCCATTACTGTGGCTGATATTTTACTAAGTAATACAGGTATGTTGGGAAACCGGGATCTCTCCCATTGCAATAAGAAATAAAAATAGAAAAAGGCAAAATTGTGAAGATTTCCAAAACAAGCGTCCTGAATAAATGTAAAAATTGGCGTGGTATATGTCTTTTAACTGCAATATCCAAAATGATGACAATAATCATCCTTATTCAAATCAAGCAAACAATGTAACTCACTCTTAATTCTTTTTCTAAGGGTGTTTTCTGTAGTGATCACTGTCCAAATTATTATCGAACAATTCGTCAATTGGATGTTAACTTTTCATCTAGTGTTCGTCGATTTAGGGAAAAAAAGTAACCATCATAGAGTAGTTCTACTGCCCTTCACAAAAGAAAACTGTTGGAGACCGTCCAAGTGCTGAACAGAGGAAGACAAAGATGCAGATTGCTTTTCTTAGTCCCTAATGACATATTGAAAAGCACCCTAGATAACGATTCATCGCGAGGTTGGAAACTTTTTAAAAACCTTACGAACCTGAACTATGCCGAAGATGTATGTCTTTTATCCAACAACAGCCGTGCAGACCAAATGTCGGTGAACTTTGAATAGGGTACAGAATGTATCACCAACGCGTTCCCCGCCCTCGAAAACTTTTAAAAAACAATTTGCAGCCCATTTACGATATCGAACTACGATCGAAAAATCGAAAAAATGGGGAGTTCGATTTTGGAGTAGTTCGAAAAGGGGAACTAAAGTGTTACTGTCACCATCGTGTACTCCGCCCTCAAAATCGGAGGAGGAGATCTCATGCGGTGCATGAGTCACTTTTTTAACCTTTTTCTAAAACTTTTGCATATCCTTCGGTGTGTCTACCGCATCTTTAATCTCCAATGACAGGAAATCATTATCAACGAACCCAGACTCACAGGACAAGACGGGATAGATATCGGTGTTCAAAGATAAAAGTGGAAGTGGATAGGTCATACACTGAGAAAAGCGCTAAACAACCGACGCACGCGAGGAAGACACCGAATTAATAGATCACGTAACACATGGAGAAGATCCATAGAGAAGGAAGGTGTTCAGATCAAAAAATCGTAGCGACAGTTTTAGGTCGATGTATTAGAAGCCCTTAACTCCACATGTAGGTAACAAGAGAGAGAGATAGACAATGAACGCAACAGCGTATTTTTGCCTTATTACAACTGTTAGCAATTTAACATGGTGCCATTTTATTTGGGCAGCCTTCATATTCAGTTTTGCAATATAGTGATGGTTTCTTAAAGGTTGTAAATGTCTCCTTTTCAACTGAGGCAATACTCGTAAATGTAATTGTCTGCTAATGCTTAAAAGGTTAACTTGTTTCTTCCTTTTGTCCAACTACATTATTCGAGCCAACAAGACGTTTTTATATTACCTAACATTAATCCTGTACGATGCTTAATTGTATCTGTCTCACAATTTTCGGAACGCATTTACGCAATTATTCTTACCGTTCTACCAATCTTTTCAATGCTTTGTAAGAAATAGAAATTGTCTCAATGTTTTAACAACTTATGCATAGAAATGCTGAGAGTAAAGTTCATAAGCCTATTGTTCACCTTTGCCTTTAATTATTCTATATGTATGCCTACATAATTTTCCACGCACGTATTCCTACTTTATAAAAAATACTTATACATATAACCTTGAAACATTATGCTTTCATCTGCATTCTTTAAGATACGAGTAACATTGTAGTCTTTAATCAGACGTCCTTATGAGCGTCTGAAGAACTACTTAAACCGAAGTGGTAAACAAGCTGCTACTCGTGCATTTCGAGGGAAGCATTTAAAGTAAGGGACACGAGCTTGACGAATGCTAGATTTAAATTATCTTTTAAATTTTTTTTATGGTGTATTGTACTTTAAGTTTATGAGTATACTTTCTAAAGAACATTGGTAGTTTGTAATAAAGATACTCATACTATAGATATTTAACACATGGAGCTAAAGTTTACTTTTTAGCATACATTTGGAAGAGAAGTTGTGTAAAAATTTCCTTACTTAAAGCCTTATTAAGAAGATTACACAAGGTGAAAGGAGAAGCAGGAAGTATACTACAACATCTATACGTAAGCTTGCTGGGTCAAAAGGGTGGGTCTAAATTATACTCGTGCTTTACGTCCATGTTTAATTGTTTTTATTGTGAGGAACATGGTTTTACGCAAATCGACGAGCTTTGTATCGAAAACTATCAAACTGTTAACGTTATAAATATGTTGAATTAAAATTTGGAAGACATTTGAAATAAAAAGCAAAACCAGTCAAGGACTAGCGTTGTTCTTGTTTTCCAATGTGCTGTATGGGTCAAATTTAGTGATTGAAATTTGACCCACTTCCCGTTATCCACCTGAGCTGAAATTTGCACATAGCTTTGATTCTAATGACAATATAATATATTGCATCCAATATCCCATATGATGGATGCCCTAAGATGGCGGTTTCTCTTCCGAACCTCCTTGATATGAGTATCAAATAAATAAGATTGATGGGTAGAATACAATACGCTAAGTAACGTCATTGAGTTTGAAGTACTGATGGGGACGTACGTGCCACCGTAACTGAAACTGTTATTAAAAGTGCTAGTGCCATCTCCACCAAAGGTAAGGGCTTTTATGCTCTATTAGTAAGCATATGTGAGTCCGTTCCTCTTTTATTTATTTCTTCCCTGCAGCATTCAAGGTAGTACACTCGTGCTTCATTTTACGGATCTCTGCTGCTGAACATTTGGCTGCCTTTGTTGAGATCAAAGTTAAGCACAGCAGATATAACACTGCTGCCGTTGTTCTAACGAAAGTGCTAGCCTGATTCCTTATAGACACATGACAACGCAAGATACAAGAGCTTCAAATCCCTCTCACCTCTATACTTCTTTTTTAAGCAGAACAACACGAATGTGTAACAGTTTAGCATCTTCTGTTTTTCCCTCATCTTAGGAGCCTGAAACTTTTAAAAAAGGCGTACATCGACACCTCCTTCACTCCACCTCTTAACCCATGTCCCTTATCCTTAATTCCTTTCCTGCCAAGGCCATGCTTTAGCATCATAGGGCATCCCCTAAGCTTTGGCAATATCATATAAAAAAAAAATATTTTCAGATTTTATAATTTTGCAAATTGACAAAGATAATGTACTTTTCTAATTAAAACGGAACTAACTTACCAGGACGCTACTTAGCCCTATTTACACTATTTAGCTTAATTCTAGAAACTTTAGCAATTTAGTCCTAGATATTTCCGTTATTCATTTTCATCACACCACGTCACTACAGGTTCGAGTCGACATTGACTTTATATGGCAACTGACGATTTTCTAATTTTCGAATTTTGGGACATGCGCTCTGCTCACCTTGGATTCGTTTTCATCATGTAGCCTATGCTCCGAAAACTGCACGTTACACTGCCCCTCTCCTTGGTATGGCTTCAATCTGTCAACGTGAAATATCTTATCGTGAGGATGGCAATTTTTTAAAACCTTACGAACCTAAACTGTGCCGAAGATGTATGTCGTTTATATAGGAAAGGGAGCCATGCAACCCAAATACCGGTGAACTTAAAATATTCCTATTGGCAGAAACAATTTAGAGCCCCCATTTTCTATGTCGACCTACGACTGAAAAATCGCAAAAATGGGGGGTTCGATTTTGTAGTAGTTCCAGAAGAGTACGGTTTCGGTGTTATATACTTTTCAATAAATTCGCTATCCTTTTCAGGTGTTTCGAACTTTAAATCACTTAGCAGTCGAATTTGTCTTCCAAACACAACTTTAGAGGATGTTTGTCCTATTGAGTTATGAACCAGTCCTCAACGTCTTCTCTCATATGCAACCACCGAAATGTTCTCCCGATAAACTATTATGCCACTCTTACAGAACATACTTTGTCTTGCTTCTGAGAGCCAATATTTGCATCCGGCATACTAACTCATCGGGTGCTTCCCATTTGCTGTTCAATATTTGGACCGATTTGGATTGTTTTTTTTCTGTTGTACAAAGTAGAAGACACTAAAAAGTGAAAAATAAAATAGTATTTAAAAAAAAAGTTGAACCGACTTCACAGAAAGCTCGGTGCAAATTAATCAAACCAACAACTATAACAAAAGCATTTAACCGTCCTTCCTTATGATCCCGTGAGCTAAAACGTTCAGGTAGTTTTAAATAGTATCTTCAATTGTGGTTGTGTAGTTGTTTTGTTTGTGTAAACTGAACCGACTTCAAAATGTGGTAATAGATATAAAATAAAAATTATTAAGTACCTACTTTTTAGAGCTTTTTGTGAATATGGTTCAACAGATATAAAATGACAAATTATGTTATGCTCTCTAGCGCTTTTTGTGAAGTCGGTTAAAAATTTTTTTTAAAAGCTATTTTATTTTTCACTTTTTAGTGTCTTTCTATAAACGACTCGAAAAATCGTCCTCTTACGCACAAACCAATTTCAACAGTTGCAGAGGTAGTACATTCTATAAAAAGGAAATTCGGCATCTAAAATCGAAATCCGGCAACATATTACGAAAAAGTCACGGTCAGCGTTTCACACCATTTCCTAAAATCAAAATTTTTACCACCGCCCTCGTACTCTATGCAGCAAAAAAGAATCATCGTAGTCACTCTAGGTAGAACATTTTTATCACTTACCAATCTTCTATTGGAAGCTATTGTACAGAGAATCAAAATCATCGAAATTGGTCTACGCTTTACGAAGCTAGGCGCCGCCCCTCAAATTCTCACAATAACCCAAATTTTTTGTCACGATACAAATAGATAATCTATGCATTCAGAATCATCGCGTTACAAAGTTAGAATACCCCCACCACAACCCTTGGTCAACAATTTTCGTTGTAGTAGCAGTATATCCAACAAAAAATAATCATTAAAATAGGTATATGTGTAAGATTTTAAATGACCTCTTCTCACCCCACCCAACCCCACCCCACCCCACCCCACCCCATACATTTTTGTCGTGGCACCAATGGGGCAACATATTCCACACATCAAAAGAAGAATCATCCAAACATTTTACGCGTTAAGAAGTTGACATCCACCCCATCCCCACCCCATCCCCATCCCCACCCCGACCCAACCTTTTAAAATGTTGTCACGGTACTAATGGGGTATCATACTCTATACATCAAAAAAATAATCAGCAAGATCAGTCCCCGTATTACGAAGTTAGAATACCCCCACCACAACCCTTGGTCAACAATTTTCGTTGTAGTAGCAGTATATCCAACAAAAAATAATCATTAAAATAGGTCTATGTGTAAAATTTTAAACGACCTCTTCCCACCCCACCCAACCCCAGCCCATACATTTTTGTACCAATGGGGCAACATATTTTACACATCAAAAGAAAAATCATTCAAATCGGTCTACACGTTAAGAAGTTAACATGCACCCCATCCCCACCCCAACCCAACCTATTAAAATTTTGTCACGGTACCAATGGGGTAACATACTCTATACATCAGAAAAAGAGTCAACAAAATCGGTCTCCGTGTTACGCCTCATCCCAGGAGATTTTTTTCCACTATTAACAATAGGTGATCACACATTCAGACCACAAGTCTTCCTCAGGCCTTATCATAATTTGCATCACATTGTTGTTAGAAAGAGACACTTATTAAGTTCCAAACTCTTTTTTATATTATTAGACACGTACAGATATCAAAATGCGTACAAAAATGACGCGTTTCGCCTTCTCATCATATGATTGAGAACTAACTAACTCTTTTTATAATTGTAAAAAAGGTTTGGCGCCAAAAGAGGATTGTCGTTTCATATCTATCCAAAACTCTTACTCCTTCCAGCCCGTGAATTAATTTATTGTTGGTCATGTTTATCTCATGGCCTATGTATTTTAAATGTTTAGATATGGCTGAGTGTGGCTCAGTGTTTTTTTCCCTATCGAGTGTTTATCTCTTTTCTAACGTCCTTTTGGTTTTGCCTATATAAATTCCCGAGCAATACTCACAACTAATCTCATAGATTCCACTTCTTTCCAAGTTATTTGATCTCCGTTTTAATTTATTCTTCGTCAATATTTTCTTTATGGATGGATGCAGGTTCTATATCATCCTTTTTAATATTGTTTTATATTTTGTGTAGGTTTGTTCAATATAAGGAATTTTTCTCCAGATCTTTATACATAGGTCTCTCCATGGGGAATATTGAATTATGTACATTGTGTTGAACTCCTTTCTCAATAAATTAAAAACAATTTTATGGTAACTATTATTTTTTGCAATATTTATTATGTTTTATAAGTTTTTGTCAAAATTACTTCGTTTTATTGGCATCCTGAGCAGTCGGTCAACCATCGAATTAAAAGTTGCTAGCTTGATATTCAATAAAATGTTGTTCTTTGGTTGTCTTAAAGTGCCCGTCCAAACACCGAAAATCTCATCAACATATTTGTGCCATAAGAAAGTATTTTTTTTAAATCATTCTTTAATTTAAACAGGTTTTTTTCACCAATTTCATAACAAACTCAGCAAAACTAGGGAAGCAGCACTACCAATAGCATACCCTTCCTTTTAAATGAAAATCCAATTATTGCACATAAAATAATTTTGTTCCAAACAAACTTTTATTAGGTTTTTTAATTGCAAGGATTTCTCCAAATTTACAATATTTTCATACATGTCTTTCCACAAGAAGTCTTCGAGCACACAGGTCTTGTGAAGTTTAACTAAGCCATACAAAACTGGAATGGAAGGGCAGGGCATTTTGTGCTACCATTGCTTTTTAGTGTTACCATCTAAAGCTACATCAATATGAACCGCTTAATCAATATTTTTATCTCATCTTATTTCGGTGCAAAGTTCAAGCCATTGTTTAGCAAGTGTTCTCCTTCCTGGTCACTCAAGTTTGCAACTCTAGGATGGAATTTCTCTTTTCAAGGTAAATTTCTGATTTCCATGTTACAACTTTATTTTGCTCCCCCTGCTTCAATAACCGATGCTGTTTACTAGGGCTGGGGGATCGAACTGAGAAAATCGATTCAGTACGGATCGATCTGTAATTTTTTTCCAATTTCGAAGATCGAGTAATCGCCCTAAAAAATCGATGTTCGTAGATCGATTCCATTTATTTTGACATTTCAAATTGGAGGAGCAAAAACCGATGGACATCACATGACAATAAATTATATTTTCTTCACCAAGTGATTCATTTTGCAATTCGTAAGAACTAAAAATGAGTAATGATAGTTCAGAAGAAGACCTTGCTCCAGACTGGATACCATATAGCGGAAGGAGGACGTGGGCGGACGTAACACCTTTCCTAGTTAGCAGCGAGAAATTTTCAAGGGCCTTAGATTTAATCAGGTATGCACTAAAATTAAATGCTGCCAACTACACTGTTTGGTAGTATCCATATGTACTCATGGTACTCACTTATACAGACAATATTATCATATTTTAGAGATCCGAAACGTATTTATCTAACAACAACAATATTTTAGGTACGAAATTTTCAATTTGCAGGATTATTACACAGATCAATGTTGATGCGTTCGATTCAAAAATCGGCAGATCGAAGGATAAAAGATCGATTCGCCCAGATCGAATCGAAGATCGCCCATCCCTACTATTTACTTTTTAACTGACATTCCAAAAGTAAAGAGGTTCTAAGTTTGACACGCACGATTTTTTTATATACGACAGGCATAATTTCGCAACGCATTGACCGATTTAGATATTCTGTTTTATTAGGTGGAGTACGTTCCCTGATGGGTACCGTGTGAAATTTTTTTCGAGGGGTGGGGGTAGAGCCTAAGTTGGTACCGAGGACAGATTTGACTGGTCCTTTTTTGTTGTGTATAGTAAGATCCCCCCCCCCCCATTGCTAATAAAATTGAACCTGGGGTGGGGAGGGTCGAAACGCGCCAATCTATTTGGATGATTCTTTTTATGTTGGATAGAGTATGTTCACAAATAGGTACCACGAGAAAAAACGTATTGGTTGGGGTAGGGGGAGAACATAACTTTATAACGTGAGGAACAGTTTGTATAATTCTTTTTCTGTTGCAAAACGTATGATCGCCGAGTGGTAATATGAGAAAAAATTTGGAATTAGGGTATGGGAAGATGAGGGGGAAGGTAGTTTCACTTCGTAACGCGTGTACTTATTTAGATGATTCTTTTTTGTAGGGTAGGCTATGTTCGCCGATCGGTACCAAATCAACCATTTTTTTGTTTGATTGGGGATGGGAGGTGCACCTAACTTTGTGACGCGTGGCCCGATTTGGATGGTTCTGAAACATAGGTATTCAAATTAGGCAGATCGAGAATGACTGAGTTCAATTCACGATCTATTAATAAATTTTCAACGACAAAATCTCTTGAATAAAAATTTTATATTATGATAATAAGCTGCTGAACTTAGAACGTTCATGCTTTTGGGAAGTCGGTTAAAAATTTACTTGACTTCACTTACAATGGCCATATTGTGTATCTCTCTATACTAACTCCGTAATACAAAGCCAGAGTCATAAGCTCTTATACAGAGAGTCCCAGAACTTGTTCATAATAATTTCCTTGATGTTATAATGTTTTTTATTGTAAAATTCGAATTTTTAAAATAGACAATTAAGGGGGTCATCGTCACCTGGAGTGCGAATTTTAGACATTTCTTTCTAAAGGGATTGTGAAAAAAATACAAATGTTATTCTTAATTTTTTTTCATTTTATTATATAAGTATTTGCAATCACAAAAAAATGTATAGATGGCGCTGAAAGTTGAGCGTAAAAACATTTTGAAATCGGTGGAGATTGTAGCTCAATTTTGGAGCGTCTGAAAACAGAAAAAAATGCAAATGATAGGCCCATATGACTACGTCAATTCTCAATTACAAGTGTTTTTTATCATTTGCATTTTTTTTTCTTTTTTAAGACGCTCCAAAATTGAGCTACAACCTCCACCGATTTCCTCCCAAAAATTTTTACGCTTAACTTTCAGCGGCATCTTTACAGAACCAGGAGGTAAAGAAAAAGAATTAAATTTTTTTTTGTGATTGCAAATGCTCCCTGAACTGCCTAGCTTCACTAAGAACAGTTGTACCAGTTAATATTAATATTTTCAATATTTTAATCAAATTTTTAAATAAACAAACAAATATGGTAAATATAAATTTATTTTTAAGTTAAGAACATAATAGTACAACATTTTAAGAATCTTCTGTTAAATTTTTGGGCAAATATATTGTGAATTGAGCGACTGACAGCAAATCTTCGTATACTTACACAAAAAAAATGTTTGCTTTGCTGTGATCAACATAACTTATTACTGGATCATATGTTGATAAAAAACCAAAAAGATTTCGTTAGTTTATGAGTTTCTCGAGGTAGCAACGTCGAGATTTTGTTTATTTTATTGATTTTTCAATTTTTAGAAGTAAAAAAAACGAATTTTTTGAATTTATGAAAATTTATTGATAAATATCGGCGAATTTGTTGTTGTAAAATTAATTATACTAATAAAAAATACAAAATCTCGACATTTTTACCTCGCTATTTATGTATAAAAGAAGTATGCAAAATTTGACAAGGATCGGATGAGTAGTTTTTGAGTTACAGTGAACATCGACTTTGAAAAACTTTATCTGAGAAAAACGCGTTTAAAGTTTTAACACTGTTCTTTTGTATATGGAATAGATTGAATGGGGGGAGACCCGAGGCACTGTATCTCCGGCAGTTTTGCTACAATCGTCCTCAAATTTTAACAAGATACTCTTGAAGAGTTGTACTATCAAAAATAAATTTTAATACCCTTAACAGATTTTACGTTCTATCTTCAGCTCCGCCGTCTGCTGTACCTATGCTTCCGAGATAGCAAAATGTATCCACTGGCTCTATTTGTTGCTCTTCAAGATAAATTTCATTTTGTCGCCTGGAGTCCAACCTCATGAGTTTGGTTAAGCAGCATTAAGCAGATCTGAAGCCCTGCTCTGCAACCTTCTTTGCTCAGGGCTTTGGATATTGTAGCTGCAGGACTCCCTTTGTTAGATAGGGGGCATATATTGTCGGCATAGTCCAGATGCGTAAGTTAATCAAAAAGTTTCCATCTAATATCTCGTGATGACGATCAAGAAAAGCAAAGGTGAAAGTATTCATCCTTGTCTCACTCCGTTCAGCACTTCGAAGGACTCTGGTAGTTTCACTTGTGTAGGACGTGACATTGGGCTTATGAGTAGAACTCCTATATGATGGTGATAATTTTTGCTGGAATGCCTCTCTTACGTAAAGCTGACCATATATATTCGCGATCAACGCTGTCAAACGCCTTCTCAAAAAAGACGATTAGATGTAAAGGGGACCTCCATTCGGCAGATTGTTCGATGATAATTCGGAGGGTGTTGATGTGATCGTTGCAGTAGAAAACCTCACGAAATCATGCCTGTTCATCGCTAAGAGTGAACTTGATTTTTTGCTTGATTTGTATTAAGATGATTTTAGCCATCAATTTGGGGACTGCAGTTAAAAGGCAGATACCGCGCCAATTGCTACAACTCCTCAGGTCGCCTTTTTTGGGAAGCTTCACAATCACATCTGTTTTTCATTCAGTGAGATAGGTACCAATTTCCCAATATTCCTGGAATACGCGGAGAAGTATATCAACCGCATTAATGGGATCCGTCTTAAGTAGTTCCACTGGACCTTATCGAGGTCCACCTTAAAGAATTTGCAATCAAGAAAATATTTGTTAACTAATATCTCGAAAATAGTAAATTATGGACGATGAAATGGAAACATGAAGCCGAAGGAGGAGGAAACACTAAATAATATTGTAAAGGTTCTAGATAAATGTGATATTGATATATGTTTTTAAATATTTTGGTGATGTTTCCGGTCAGTGTTTCCACTGCAGAAAAATCGTTTTCATCCTTGCGTCGATTAAAAACGAACATTACGTTAGGTTACGTGGTTGCGAACTCGATTAAGTAATAAGCACTCAAGACATCATAGAGAGTTTTGCAAAAAATCCAAGAGGAAAATCGAATATATAATATATCTATAAATATGTATATTGGTCTTTCTCCACTAATGGGAAACAGGCGGTCCCAAGCATATTTTACGAACGAAACATTATATGGATCCGTTATAACTATTTTAAATTATAATACATTTATTTCTGATTGTAAATTAATATTCACGTGGGGTTAAGGGTCCCGGGAAAAGTCAGGAAATTTAAGTAATCAGGGCATCTCTTAATAAGGAATTTATTAAATTTCATATTCGCGCCTGATAAGAAACCCGAGAATCCTATTCTGATGGTTGGAGAGGTTTTCTTACACAAAGTAATTTTAATTTTTTTTTCTTACAATGTGGCCAGAGCCTAGGGGACAACCCTTTGATTCTGTAGCATGTCTTTGTCGGGAAGGGAATTAGGGCAAGGGGGAGTGAGGAAACTTTAATGTCTTGTTTTGCTTTGCTGCGAGCTAGACAACAGCCCAGAGGGGAAATGGATTTGTTTGTCTTTTTTTTTAAACAACAAAATATTACACATGGGGCATTCCACGTCAAGCGGACAGGTAAACAATTTTGATGTTTCCGATTTAGTAATATTTGATTGTTATACTTATATATGTCAACAACAGCTGATGTAGATTTTATACAAAAACGTTTATACATATATTATACATTATTGTTTTGCTGCCCTTCTTAATCTGCCTAAGAAGCAAATTAGTTTTGTTCATTCCAGACAGAAAGCAAACTTTTCTCAAAAACTCTCTGTAGTGCTTACTAATTTACTAACGAAATTTATCTGAATGATTAAAATCTATGTAATTTTTATATATTACGATCCCTTGCGTTTCAAAGGATAATTTATGCAAATTTATTCCAGATTACATCAACTCTATTCGTCGGTTTTACTTTAGTCAAAAAGATTGATGTTTCGTCTGGAATATTTTATAAGGTGTGCCGAATTTACTTGATGCTTGGAAACTGGTTAAATTATTTTTCCTAGCCCATTACTGGAATTGGTTAAGTAAAAGACTTTTAGTAAAACTTTAAATTATATTTTCCCTTCATAAGCATTTTATAGGCTGCGTTATACAGTTTTCAAAAAGGCTTATACAGATTAAAATGTTTCGGTCAATTTTATTCTAAACTAAATTATAAAAGCATTTTATCAGGTGTGTTGCCAGGCAGTAGTTTGATTATTTTATGGAAATTAAATAAGTTTTAGTAGTAAATAGAAAGTACACCTTAAATAAAAATTAGACTGACTGACCGATTTTGACAAATTCTGCATAATTCATGTCAAAAAAACGTACCGATCTCTGCCAGTAAATTATTAACATTACGACGTAAATAATCTTCCAGGAAAGTGATTATCTTTTATAATCTATGGTTGAATTAATCATACTCAACATATATTTGCTCATCTTGTACCCCAAGGTACTCCTAGTATTTTAATACCTTTTAAAGTATTTCTTTAATCTATTAGTAATATTATTCGACCCGGAACATTAGCTGTTCGATTAGCAGCAAATATAATTGCCGGTCACCTATTATTAACTTTGTTGGGGAATACTGGCCCTTCTATAAATATTTTAATAGTAAATTTATTAATTATTGTTCAAATTCCTCTTTTAATGTTTTTGCTGTACTAAGTACACTATATTCTAGTGAAGTAAATTAATTGAAAATATAAATGCCAACAAATTCAAATCAATTCAAATTCAAAGGTTTAGTAAAATGACTTTATCGATATAATATTTCATTATTTATAATAGATATAATTATTACTATATTAACAATATATTAATGATGACAAGATATCTGCCGAGAAGGAACATTTGAAGGACTACACAGTTTACCAGTAACCATCGGACTACGATGATGAATAATCCTATTTATTGTATCAGAAGTATCCTTTTTAATTTCATTTTTTTTTGGGAATTTTTCCATAGAAAACTTTCTCCTAATATTGAATTAGGATCAACCTGACCTCCAATAGGAATCATTCCATTCAACCCATTCCAAATTCCTCTTTTAAATACAGCAATTATATTAGCTTCAGTGGTAACTGTAACTTGAGCACATCATAGATTAATGGAAGGAAACCATTCACAAACTACTCAAGGATTATTTTTTACTATTTTATTAGGAGTATATTTTACTGCCATACAAGCATATGAATATATTGAAGCTCCCTTCACTATTGCTGATGCAGTATATGGATCAAATTTTTTGTAGCCACAAAAGACCTGTTAATTGGTACAACTTTCTTAATAATTTCTCTCATTCGACATTTAAACTTTCATTTGTCAAAAACTCATCATTTTGGATTTGAAGCAATAGCCTGATAATGACACTTTGTAGATTATGTATGGCTATTCCTATATGTATCAATTTATTGATGAGGAGGATAGAAATATAATTTATGTAGTATAATAAGTATATATGACTTCCAATCATAGGGTTTATAAAATCATAATATAAATAATTTTATAAATTTTTATTATGACATCAATTATTATAATAATTTCATTAATTGTAATAACCCTAGCCTATATTTTATCAAAAAATCTATAATTGATAGAGAAAAAAGATCTCTTTTTGAGTGCGGGTTTGACCCTTAATCATCCTCCCGTTTACCATTTTCTTTATGATTTTTCTTAATTGCACTTATTTTTTTAATTCTTGATGTAGAAATTGCTCTTATTTTACCAATAATTATAATTATTAAATATTCAAACCTAATTCTAGGACTATCAACAAGAATATATTTTATTACAATTTTAATTTTAGGTTTATATCATGAATTAAACCAAGGAGAATTAAATTGAACCACGTTATAATATTTTAAAATAAATTTAAAATAATGGGTTATACCTTAAAATATGAACCGAATCAATTACAGATAGTTTTGACCTAATTTTAGATGTTAAATAATACATCCATATTATATTTAATTGAAGCCAAAATAGAGGCCTATCATTGTTAATGGTATAATTGAGTATTAAAAGCTGCTATTAAATGGGGGGAGGGTTAGGGATAATTTTCAATATTTTAAACAAATTTTTAAATAAATAAACAAGAAATATGGTAAATATAAATTTATTTTTAAGGGGTTACATGGCTTCAAAAAATCGATTTTTTTGTTAACTTATTAAATTCTACAACATCTCTAGTCCTAAATTTTCAAGTCGATCGGAGTAATTGTTTCAGAGATAGAGCCTTGAGAAGTTGCGCGCTCAAAACCAGTTGGGCTCAGCGCGCCACAGGTATATTGGAACAGCTGCTCCGAAAAAATCTGGGATTCGATCTTGATGGAATTTTACACACGTCTTCGAGATATTATTGACAAGGACTTGGACGAATGATTTTTTTTTTAATTGCAACTATTTAAAAAAAAATTTAGAGCAAATTTTACCGAAATTTTTAATTTTTTGTAAAAAGGTCTGCCAAGAATCCAATTTTCACTTACTTAATTTTTTTTTCCTTCGTCCAAATTCTAGATTAAAGTATTAACTAAAACACGTATTTTTTTTTACTTCAGTTGATCCTGTCATGAGTTCTGCTGTCAACGCGCAAGCACCTTGTTTCCGAGGGGTCACCGGAAATGACGTAGCAATGGCAGAGTTTTAAATATTTTTCTACAAAAATTTCAGAAATTCTTTTTCATATGTGTATATTTAAGGCAATAAAAAGTTTAACTGAAATATTTCATTTTTTATATAAAAAAAATGTTAAAATAAGCCGTTTTTTACCCGAGGAAACCCATGTAATCCCTTAAGTTAAGAACATAATAGTAAAATATTTCAAGAATCTTCTGTTAAATTTTTGGGTGAAAATATTGTGAATTGAGCGACTGACAGGAAATAAAAAGATACTTTGCGGTGATCATCATAACTCATTACTGGATCATATGTTGACAAAAACCCAAAACGATTTCGTTAGTTTATAAGTTTCTTGAGGTAACAAAGTCGAGATTTTGTTTATTTTATTCATTTTTCAATTTTTTATCAGAAGTTAAAAAAGAAGAATTTTTTGAATTTATGAAAATTTATTGATAAAAATCGGCGAATTTGTGGTTGTTAAATTAATTATAATAATAAAAAAAATGCTAAATCTTGACGTTGTTACCTCGTAATTTATGTATAAAAGAAGTGTGCAAAATTTGAAAAGGATCGGATGAGTAGTTTTTGAGTTACAGTGATCAGTGACTTTGAAAAACTAAATCTGAGAAAAACGCGTTTAAAGTTTTAACACTGCTCTTTTGTATATGGGATGTATCGAATGGAGGGAGACCTGAGGCACTGTATCTCCGGCAGTTTTGCTTCAATCGACCTCAAATTTTAACTAGATACTCTTGAAGAGTTGTACTATCAAATAAAAAATTAAATTAAATCTATCACGTCAGTTTTTTGAGATATTCTAACCTAAAAGTGCAAAAACACTGTTTTTTGTCATATTTGAGTTGAAGTAGTTTTTTTCTTCAAAATACTGTGTGTGGGATCTTTTAGTATAATTCGCCACTGTCAGAAGCTTTGATATAAGTTTCAGGTGGGACTCTCATATTAAAATACCCATTCTCCTTTCAAAATGTAAGGAAAATAAAAAGATATACAGTTCATTTTATTTGATTATTTATATTTAGATCATTTGTAAATAAGAAATCAAGTAGCATCAAAACCGGTGTAATGAAATAAGGTTCAGGAAAATAATATTCATCGACTTTATTTCCGCTCAAATAGGCAATAATGTTCATAGGTAGGTACTATTTCCCATTCGAATAGGAAAAAATGTGTATATCAAATAACGTCCAAAGCAATTGTGTTTAATCTATTTATCGAACTACATTTTCAGTTTTTAATTATATTTGCATGTAATGTCAAATAGGTAGGGCTAAAGGCTTTGGTCTTTTGATCCTTCGAATCTAGAATTGTTTGGAAATGTGTCAATACAAGAGCTTATTCAGATTAGGATGGGTGGACAAATCAGAATCAATATAATAAAAATGTAGTACACCTGAAAAAGGAAGGCTAATGTCAATTTGTTTGACTGGAGTCAGCTATTATGCATTTGTTATGTAAATAGAAAATTTGCTCGTATAGCAAAATTCATTCTTAGCTGGTACGATATTTAGAAAACAGTTTTATTGGGCAAGTATTCCATCGTTAAAACAACAACACAGGATTACAAGATTCTTATATTAGATACTTAAAATATTAGCTACAAGTGATGGGAAAACTTACGAGTAGCTAAGTGTGCAGGCTTAAATAGAATAAGACAGCAAAACTCACTTTTGTCAATATGAAGTCTTTATTTACTTTGTCGGAAAGCCGTTCCCGTCGTCAACATGTGATATAGCTAAGTCATACTTTTACGAGGGGAGGTCCAAAAGTCCGCGGAATGAAGGGGAAGGGGCGGGGTTAAAAATGCTCAACTTACACATCGCTAATTAGGCACTCAAGATTAGTATATAAGCGAAATTTCAAGTTTATGATGTCATTCGTTTAAGAGTTATCGCCCTTCAAACAAGTTCCTGGCAAACCAAGGAAATTCTGCGCAGACTATAATGAGTGAGATAGAAATGAGTGAATGGTAAAATCATGATTTACAAGTGGCATAGTCTTTTTCAACATGGTCAAGAGTCGATTTAAGATGATCCACGTCCTGGTCGGCCGACCTCGTCAAACATCATCGATAAAGTCGAAAAATTTATATTAGAAGATGCTCCTCTGAAAAAGAAACAGTTATCTGCAATAGTTGTTGTATCAGATACCACCATTTTAAGAATTCAATTCATCATCTTGGAATGACTAAAGTCAGTGCAAGATGGGTGCCCAGAATGCTCACGCCGCTGCAGAAGTAACAGCGAGTCGACGCGTCTAATCATTTTTTGGAACTGTGTGGCGACGAACCTACCCCGATTTTAGATAAGATTGTTACCAAGGGTGAAACCTGGGTGCATCACTTCGAACCTGAGTCCAAACAAGAGTCGATGCAATGGCATAAAAAGGGTACACTACCCCCTAAAAAGTTTAAGGTGTCAGAATCGGCTGGAAAATGGCTCAAAAATTCAGAGTCAGAGAGCCCCATAGATAACCAAGTCTTAGTCAGGCATACATATAACTTCAATATGGAACGCGTAACAAGAGGAGAAAAACAGCGCGATTGCGAACTGGCATAATAGAAGGAGCCTTGACTGGCAAGTTTTCTGGCTGCGAAGCCAAGCGGTTATTTACATGAAAACTATTTAATTATTTTTTAAATTTTTGTCTGTCTGTCGATCTGCTTGTTCGGGCTAATCTCGAAAATGGCTAATCAGTAAGATGAATAATAACACTCCCGATGCCGTTAAATAATTTCGTGATAAGACACCCCTGGGGTGGGGGTGCGAAAAGAGTGGCGTGTGCAAACAATCGAAAACGGCCGATGCTAGTGTCAAATCCATAGCTTCGCCGATGGGCCGAAATCATAGTTTTTGGGATCACTGAGATGAACAATCACACTCTAAATGTCGTTGTGTACTATGGGGTTAAGACACATATAGCACCCCTAGGGTGGGTGTGGAAGGGCAGGTGACATGTAAAAATAATCGGAAACGACACTCACTAAAAGTTCGAGCAACTCCAGGAAAACGCAGTTAATATTAAATGAAATTTAATTTAATTTTAATTTTCAAGAAGAGCTCTCAAACGATACTACCTAGTATATGCTACTGTCTACTTAAACTTGTTTTAGCTTTATTTGTCAGAGATATATGAATAAAACCGTAAGTATAATAATCCTTCATGCATGAGAATAACGCATGAAAAGTAGTTGATAAAATGAACCCTTGCAAATCAGAGCTTAACATTAGCGTCACTATTTTTCTAGAAGATAATCTTACCCTTGATTAAGTCCATATAATCCTTGGCAGCCTATCGTACAACTGAATTGAGATTCAAAATCCTTTCCAACAACTTTGTAGACTGTATTCAACAAACTTTCGCTCGCTCACGTATCGCTAAATCCACAGAAATACAACATACCTGAACTTCGTTATGAGCTCATTTCATACAAAATAAATCTTTTCTGCGAAAAATTGAAACTACACTTGGTAGTCGTTTGGAGATTTCAGCTTCACTAATTTCCAGATATTCCATAAATTTTCATTCCAGAAGAGTTCAACAAAAATAATTCGCGGCGATAATTAATCATGAAAATGGAAACAGCTTTTATATTAATTCACATCCACAATGATGCAGAGAGTTAAAATTCCACGCCTTTAAGCTCCAGCAAAGTGCACTCAACAGTTCCAGATTCGCAGGATATGTTGGCATCTGTCATTTGCATCTTTCCATACATTGCGCCGCAATAAATAATTTTCAGTCGGAAGTTGAAAAACTTCAAGGATGGAAGGATGTAGGTGTTTTGAACTCCCCGAAAAAAAAAACTTTTATTGTTTTAAAAAATCTCAAACATTACTCCTTTGTGCCTGTTATCCCGCACATCCGTGGGAGTAGAAAAGTTCACTTCAATTTGAAAGCCACATGAATGGCTTTCTATGCATCGTCTGTGTCCCGGTTGTCCCCTATCCATTCCTCCGTCGTTAAATTGATCCTTTCAAACTTTTTCCAGCTTCGCCATTCAATTCTTTTTTTTTAAACCCTAATCCCTGATAGGGCTGAGAACTGTATACCATAAGGCTCCTGGAGTACATTTGTTGATGCCTGCCATGGGATTCATAAACCAAAAGATATAAAAGTTACATTTACTAAAACTTGGATGAATCCGCTCCCATATACAGCAAAAGTTTTATTTTTTCAACGATCCAACAGAATAGAAGGAAGATTTCTGGCTGACGGAGCAACTCCAGGGAATTCTAGCTTTGTCTGAAGATTTATTAACGAAAACGATTTGAAAATTTTGATTTCAATTGATTTCTTTTATTCTGAAAAGATGTTTTATTCACGTTTCAAAGGTTTTGTTCAAAATGTAAGTATTAAAATTCTTAGTACCTATAACAGGGTGTTTGTTTTAACTTGAAAAATCATCATATTTCGAGAAATACGTATCGTATAAAAAAATGCTGCAAAATAACGCTCAATATTTTCAAAGGGGGGATACCTCCCTTTCGTAAAATTACGGGCCACCTTTAAAATTTTAAATACGAATCCCCAAGCATTATTGCTGATTTGCATACTACATTAAAAATTAAGTAGGCATTGTTCGAAACACTTTCTCGATACGTGATAGATAATAAGCTCAATAAATCGGTTTACCTGCAATTCTCGTGAAATAGACTTCAGATCAAAAAATAAAAAAAGACGTGTTTGACATTTTTTTGAAGTCCTTTCAATGTGGCTAAATTTAAGCCACCTTTAAGGCAACATTTATCACAAAATTGGTATCTTTGAAAAAAAAACTTTACGTATACAAACTGTTACCTTTACGTAAACGATCTCCAGACTGTAGCCTGAAAATAGAGGGTTCAGGAAAGAAATAAAAATAAATAAATAAATAAAAACAAAATAAGAAATAAAATGCTGCGTCTGTCCTCCGAATATATAACAATAAAACAGCAAAGATTTTTTTTTGTAACTATATTATTAAATGAACTTTTATTGTGCTAGTATAGGTTAGGTTATAGGTGTGCTGCAAAAGTTTCATCCGCGAACGTCATTTAGACAGGAGTCGTTGAGAGGACGTCCCAGTCTTCTTGTGTGATTGTCTCAGTGTTGCGAAGCTGGTGGTTTTTCGACTAGAACTAGTGGTTTTTATATCTCCCTGCACTGAAAAACATTTTTGGTTAACATTACCAAAATGTTACCAATTTTTCGGCAAAATACGGCATCAACTAAATTTATTAAGTTATTTTCGACTAAAAAGAAAAATTTATAATAACCAGAAAAAATTGTTGGTGTAAAAAATACTTCCACTATTGTCATATAGTAATAAGAACTAGATATTTATGTTAACTATTTTTTTGTCACAAATACTAAATAATTACGTGCTGATAACTACACTTATATATTATATTAGACAATTAATTGCTTTATTATTTCAATAAATATTAATAATGAAAACTAGAAGGATATTTAGAATTATAACAAAAATATTTTTTAAATTTTTTTTATTTCACTGCAAAAAAATTTTAAATTTTTGTAAGAATTCTTATTCTTAATTAAAAATATAGTTACATAAGATATAATGAAATATTATTTGAAACAAACTCAAATTACAGATAATATTCTTAAAATTACATTTATTTCGTTTTTTACATTGACATAAGGAACATGAGGTATATCGCAATGAATGATTGACTCAAGGTTCAATAGCTCCATTCGGGTTTGACCAAGTCGAGGTATAACATACGTATGTAAATGTCCATTCTTTCGTAAAGTTTCATAGACTTCAACAATAACTTCAAAATCATTGATTCTTACTGGCCTTGCATTATTCATTAATAAAATATTTTTTATTCACCAAAAAATTGGGGTCTCATCTATTCTAACAACGATAAATGTATTAACTTTATATATAACATCGCCATATGCAATATGTGCTACCAAAGAAAACTCTCCTGAAATTAATATATTTCAAATATTTATAATCGAAAGTTTCTTTAAAAGCTGAATAGTTTTCAAATGCATAATTCAAGTGTTGCTGATGTCTTGAAGCTAATGTTAAACATAAATTTTGACGATTGCATGTTGTTCTCGCAGCTTGCTTAAAAATACGATGTTTTCCTTCGAATCGCACTGTCCAAAAATTTCGAGGAGGTCCTACTAATCTCATAATACGAGGATAGTGTAAACAAAAATGATCTTTAGGTGTATGATCACCAAATAACTTCAAATGAAGACTATGATGCTCCTCAATTAGGGTAGTTAAAAGATAACTAAAACTATCAGATACTACTGACTTTAAACAAATAAATAAAATTCGTCGCAATAGTTTATAGAGATCACAGTACTCATCATTATTATCAGGTATCAAGTCACCAAAAATTAAACCCGCGTGAAGAGTAAATACCATCATTTCAGCTGCACTCATTCGCAATTTTTTATATTTTGAATTTTTACGTGTTATTATTGAAGTTTTATTGCAATTTCTAGGATATTCGTAATATTGTATTTTGTAATTTAAATTTTTTAACGTGAAAATTTTGTTTTTAATAAAATGATTTAAGATATTTACCAAATTATTTTTACAAAGACCTTCTAGAAGGTCATGCATGACATCTACGAAATAGTTCTCACAAACATGAAATCTATCAACCGAGTTAAAAAATTAATTTTCAGCGATACCTGTGGATTTAGGTTCTTGTTTTGAAAGATCATTTTCGTAGTTCAATTTATTCCTTAATAATTCAATGTCTTCTTCGAAAGATTTTTGGCAAATATTTTTCATCAGTTTACAAAATCTACAATATGATTTTGCAGAGAAACTTTTACTGAATCCTAAAATATTGTTCAAACCTAAATTGTCTCCTAAGATCTTTGCTAACTGGAATTTTACAACTACTTCTTTACCTTCGTTATCAACTAATATACCGTTATTTGAAAGGTAATTTAATTCTTTTATCAAATATTTAAAAACGCATCTATTACCTAAGTAAGCAACATCACAAGAATAATGTAATTGTACCAAGACAATATTATCCAATTTTGAAAAGTATTTTGGAGGAAACATGCTATATTTGCGTATATACCTGACAATTTGTGAATAGTTGCCCGAGAACCAAGAGGATTTCCGGTTTCAAAGTCATTTTGATAAATAAAAAGTGAAAGAACAATACCGTCAATAACATTTATTTGCTTTTTCCAATAACGTGACTGAACAATGTTCGAAATCGAACTATTGTTTAAAGAATTAATATAATTTTTGACGATGTTGAATACATTTGGAATCTCCAGTTTCACGCTGAGGTATAAATTGACAAGTAGCTTTAACATTTTCTAAAACTCCAAATTTATTATTTACCTCACGATAACCTAATAATTTTTTTTCTGCTATTATCAAACGTTTTTGAGATACGAGCTGATTGATACGCTTATGTTCTGTACAAAATGGTTCAAATATTAATTTCAAATCCTGGAATTCTCCTTCAATCTCATTTTTACCTATTTCATTGTTAACATGCTTTAAACAAATGTCGTTTAAAACTTTTTCATAACTGCCTTGAAGAAAGTCCTGTATACAGGGTGTTTTAGATCTGACGTGTCAAAATGAATAGGGGGATAGATCTCAACTAGACAAACAAAAAATTGTATGGCAAGGGTGGGGGGGGGCAATCTCAACAGCTTGAGAGTTACAGGGTGATTCATAAATTTCAGTTTATCCTTTTATTTTTATCTTTTGATCGACCTAACATGGCGACATCAAATAAACGATAAAAATAACTATTCTTATTACCTTTCTTAAAATGCCAACACTACTGATCTAGCTCCTACCATTGCACGTACAGTCACTTCCAAAAGTGAAAAAAATATTTTGCGATTACCTAAACTACAGAATTTTTCCAAATTCTCTCCGAAATTTATGTAATTAGTACACCTATCTTTTATTTTTATTAAATTGCCCATCTTATTATCTTTCCAAAAAGGTGCAAAATATCCACGTAGAGAGAAAACTCTCCTATCGGAGAATATTATAAAAATCAATAAATTAAAGGAATTAAATTCAAATTAATTCTTAAATGCTTTTTATTGAATTTAAAAATAATTACAATTAATCTTGATAAGTAAAAAAAGCCGTCCAAAATGTCTACCGTCACTTTGGATGCATTTCAACAATCTCCCTAAGTCCTTATTTAAGGCGTATTACAACCAGCCTCTCCCGTATTTTCGTCGCTGCATTCCCAATTAGGCTAACTAAATCCTCCCTATTTTTAACTGGGCTTGAATAAACTTCATCCTTCATTGTTCCCCATTAGGAAACGTCCAATGGGGTAAGGTTTGGAGATCTAGCAGGCCAAGGAATCGTTGCACCTCGTCCAATCCAGGAATTTTTTAAATTTTCCACCTAGTATTGCCTTCGCAATGTTAGCCATATGCGCTGGTACTCCATCATGTTGATGAAACATTCACCTAAGATTATCCATAGGGTTCTCCTCTATTAGATCTGGCAGCGTATTGTCCCAAAAGTCCACATAAATTTCACTATTAAGCACTTGCGTTAAACTGAATAGTCCTACCAAATGGTTACCGAAGATACCAGCCCAAACATTGACACTGAATATCTGCTGAAATGAGGTCAACTGTGCCCTATGTGGGTTAGTGTTTGACCAGGTATGGAGGTTATGGAAGTTCGTGATACCATCCCTGGTGAGTTGTGATTCATCCGTCTACAGAATTCGGTCCAGAAACGCCTTGTCATCAATGTCGCGTTCCAGAAGCCAAGTGCTAAATTTCAGTCTTCTCTCGGATTCCCCTTCCAGTAGTCTTTGAACTGGTTGATGATGATATGGACGTAATCTCCCTCTATGAACAACCCTCCAAACCTTAGATGACGGTACTAATAATCGCCTTGCGACTCGTTTAATGCTCGTCTCAGGGTCGTGTCTCACGATGGTGATTATTTGGTGCTCGACGTCGGCAGAAGTTTCGGGTCATGTCTCCATGTCGTGTACACTTCCTGTTTCTCTTAACCTTCGGAAAGTTCGTGTAAATACCCCTCTTTGGGGTGCTCGCCGGTTAGGGAATCTCCTCTGATATTCCAGTACAGCCGCTCTCTCTTTTCCGTCTACTACACCATAAATATAAATAAAAGCCGCGTATTCCTCAAATGTAAATTTTACCATTTTTTAATAAGTTTTGCTTAAAAACATCCGTACTTATTGATTTTAAATATAAATGGAATTATTCTAACTAAAAATATGTTTAGTATTACCCTTCTAGCCTTGTCGAGTTTTCGTAATATATTCATGTATCTTGATATGCTGTAAAACAACATAATAGAAAAAAATGTATAACTCAATTTTTTTTTGTTACAACAACAAAAGTTTCTATTCTTAATCGCATAAAGTAGTTAAAGTAACTATTCATTTATTGTTATAAAAATATAGTTTCAGTTACTTAAATTTTTATTCGAACCTTTTTAGTTATTACAACTAATTGTTATTTGTTCATGAGACTTTATTTATGGTATCGTTAAATATAAAAAGTTGTTAGAACAACTATTTCATGGTAACTAACATTTTTACAGTGAGGTTAACCAAACAGTTTTTCCGTGTGGTGGGTAAAAAAACGTGACGGTGGTTATCGGAAAATCTAGCGGGAAATGGCACTGTCAGTGGTTTGTAGCGGGTTTGGATAATTTTAAACAATTTTGTAATATTAAAAACAATTTCTTGTTAATAAATGTCTATACTCCATATTTGAATATATTTTTCTTCCCGCGAAAAACCCATACTTTACGATGAATTCGTAATCTTTTCATGTAAACAGATCTTATTGTTTAGCCGTGGCGAAACTGGTCAAATGAATATTATTAAAAGTAAACCAAGAAACCATATGCAAACTCAGATAGTTAATTCTATATTAACAATAAGATTCGGACTACGTCGCCATGAAAAGTGTTGTCACGACTACCTTCTCCCAAATAATATTCTTCGTAAAGTAGGATCTTATGAAAGCTATAAAAACTCAACAGAAGTTTCAACCAGAGTTGTAAATTGGACTACACCTAAATTTTTTCGTTCGTTAGTTATTATTTAATTTTTTCATACAATCAGTGGCAAAATTAAGTGGACACTCGTAAAAAATTCGATTCAACAAAACAAATTCATCTTTTTTCTAAATTGAGAGTTACAATTCGTATATTTCTTAAGTTTAAAAAGTGTATAAAAATTAAGAAATAGAGTTACTTTCATTTAATAAAAAAAAATTAGTTTGTTGCATCATATTTTTTGGAAGTGTTCGCTCAATTTTGTCACCGATCAAATAACGAAACCATAAATACAATACTAAACAGTAATGTGAATAAGTAAGAAAAAAGACAGGGTATGCTCAAGTCTGAAAGTAATAAAGGATCTAAGGTGTTACACAAAATGTTTTCGTTCAAGAAACAAGACAAAAATATATTGAGGTTTAAATGCAATCCATGTGGGTACATTCGAGGTATCAAATGAAATGTTGTTTCCTAGAGTTAGCAAACCATGGGGAAAAAGTGTAAATACTGCAATTTGGCAGAAAAAATGTTGAAATCAAAAGAACAAACCGTGCCACTGAAACATTTATGAGCCGATAACTGGAAACAGTAACCTAGAAACACCAAATACCCTTTACCCCACCCCCTCCCCCAATTCAACACATTCCAAAACCTGCCCTCAATATAAAATCCTTAAATAAAATTCTCGACTTACCAAATACAATAAAATATTATAGGAATTTCGCACTTTGCTTAAGAACTTTAAAGAACTTGCTGTAAAAAGCCTATTGGTATAAGCATTATTTATCCTGAAATTGAGAAAGCGCATCACGGTTGTTTTAAAAGACGATTCCATATGTTTTTCTCAAACTCAATTTACCAGATTAGGTTTAATGTATTGAAATTTTTTTATTAACCCCATATTAAACGCGCTGACTTTATAACAATTTCGCTTAGTGTAGGAGTGCTTATTAATTTAAGAATGTTTTCGTAGAAGAGAAATTTAAAAAGAATTAAGGAACTAAAATCTGGTTTTAAATCATAGAAATTCATCTTCAATTACTTTTCATAACTTTGCAAATCTCGGTGGAATATATGAGGAATTCCAATTACATACATCATTACTGGTAATTTTAATTACAGTGGTTTATTCCATTCCTAATTGAAAAGTAATGGAATTAAAAAATTTTAATTCGAAGGAATGGAATTAGGTTGGGATTCCACAAAGAACTTTACAGCTCTGGTTTCAACTGGAGAAGTTGAAGTACTTGTCTAGCGTTTGAATCGCGAAGATGAATAAGAATATTATAAAATATAATATAATTCAGACAGTTAGGACTTGTTCACATGCGCGATATGACTCCGTGCGATTTTTTCGTTCATCTCACTTTTTGAATACTTTTGTTTCAGTCTGCGATTATTTTTCATAGGATGAGCGTTCACAAGGTTGACAAACGCGAAAATGTGTTGTTTACATTTTGATTTTCATCATTTAAGTAATATATATATCATTCCAAATATAAATATTTACAGTGAATAGGAAACGCGAATTTAAGTTAATGTTGTTAATAATTTTTTTTAAAGAATAAAAGGGAATGTTTGTTTTATTGCTATTTCCTTATTTACTGTAAAATACAAATAAGGACTTTTCAAAAAGGTAAACAAACCAATTATGTTTAGTTATGTTCAACAATCGCACCAAATCAAGAGCATTTCTGCGATTATTTTTACCATCGCAGCGACGTAAGAAATGCAATTCCATTTCAATTACATGAAATTTAATATATAAAAAATCTGGTGGGAATTTAGTGGGTTTTAATTTTGACTTGGTGGAATCTAGTGGGTTTCCGAGTGACTTTTGGTGGGAAAATCTCCAACAGACTTGGCAACACTGTATTGCCTATAACCCACTTGCCCCTTGACACACCAACTAAACTTCTAGTATGGCTCCTGTTTCCAATAAGGAGCGCCCTTACTATTTTCTTATTATATAGGTCACAATTGTCTGACGATACAACATTTGTCTTATTTTTCCATTTTTAGGGCCCCGATTGGAATCCTCAGATAGTCCGGAGAGATATCTAACTTATCCGCTCTTTCCTTCCATATTCATACTAGTGGCTCCGGTACCCAGTATAGGGTGACCTCATTGCAGTTGGATATAACCTGCTGATTATCTTCGCATAGTTGCAGAACCTTTATTTGTACCACTGCAGCTTCCAATTCCTTACTATCAGCGTGACTGACAGTGTATATGTGAATGTCCTTACCGGTCTCTCCTCTTCTTAACACTAGCAGTGCTGCCTGGTAAATCGCAGTTATTTCTGCTTGAAAACACTACACTTATCCGGCTGTCTGTGTAATGCACGACACTGTCATTTACTATAGTATAGGTACTCCCACAATGCGTTTATTTTTAATCTTTACATGAATTTCTCTATTATGCCCACCATTGTATTCCTGTCCCATTCATATCTTGTAGAAAACTTTGAAAGCTTTTCCTAAAATTTTAAACCGCATCCAATGCTCCTCAAAATGTCTCAGTGACCGTATAACCTATCTTTCCACCATCCCGCAGCCTTCAGATATCCTGTGCCTGCCACTCTCTGGATTCTAGTCAGCAGGTCCAGGTTGCATTTCCTCTCTAATGCGATCCACCAGACTAAATATCCAAAGTATGGAATATTTATGACCATAAGGAGTAGGATTTAGACTGCGAAGAGTACATGTGATACTGTGAAGACTTAGTTATACAAGCTGTTTCAGATCTGACGTGCCAAAATGAGTGGGGTGATTCATAAATTTCAGTTTTTCATGGCATGCCCATTACTCTTTTATTTTTATCTTTTGACCTACTTAACACAGCTACATCAAACAAATGCTAAAAAACAACTATCCTAACGACCTTTCCAAAAATGTGAAGACTACTGATCTAACTCCTACCATTGTACGTGCAGTCACTTCCAAAAGTGAAAAAAATGGTTTGCGATTATTTAAAATTCAGTATTTTCCCAAATTTTCTCCAAAATTAATGTAATTAGAACACCACTCTTTTATTTTTATCGGATTTCCCATCTTATTACCAAAAAGGTGCAACATGTCAAGGTAGACACAGGATTAGAAAAACCGTATCCTAATTAGGTACTCAGGGAGTTCCAGGTACCTAATTATTTTATTGCACTTTAGGTAGGAAATTCTTTAAAGAAACAAAATTCTTAAGATAAAAGGTCGAAAATGTCTGTTTTGGGTTAACAGGTAATTAATTTTAATTACTGCTGCAAAAAAGTTATAAAAATGTTAGTGTAATTTTGTTTTATTGCCGATTTTAGCTTGTGCTAGCCAGAATTCACACCCCTGTATCATGGCGTTCTGTTACTCGTACCCGATGAAAGTTTTCCTATAAAAAAGGGTTAGTCAGCAAGAATACCTATGGTAGTTTAAAAACAAATCAATAAGTAAGGGGTGATTTTAAGCAAAAATTATTAAAAAATTGTAGAATTTACATTTGAGAAATATACGCGGATATTATTTACATTTATTGTGTAGAAAAAGAGAGAGCGGCTGTACTGGAATATCAAAGGAGATTCCTTAACCGGCTAGCACCCCAATGTGAGGTATTTACACGAATTTTTCAAAGGTTAAGAGAAACAGGAAG
Organism: Leptarthrus brevirostris; assembly: GCA_964036015.1. Classification (NCBI taxonomy): domain Eukaryota; kingdom Metazoa; phylum Arthropoda; class Insecta; order Diptera; family Asilidae; genus Leptarthrus; species Leptarthrus brevirostris. The sequence continues at coordinate 195,059,259 of OZ038371.1, forward strand.
TGTAACTTCACACGACATGGAGACACGACCCGAAATAATCACCATCGTGATGTAGGGCCCTGAGACGAGCACGAAACGAGTCGCAAGGCGATTAGGAGTGTCGTAATCTAAGGTTTGGAGGGTTATTCTTCGAGGGGATTACGTCCATATCATCATCACCTAGCCCAAGCAATACTGGAAGGAGATTTCGAAAGAAGACTGAAAATTAAGACTTGGCTTCTGGAACGCAACATTAAAGACAGAGCATTTCTGGACCAAATTCTGTAGGCAGATGAATGTCAATTCACCAGGAATGATATCACGAATTTCCATAGCCTCCATACCTGGTCGAACACTAACGCACACAGGGCAAAGTTGACCTCATTCCAGCAGAGATTCAATGTCAATGTTTGGACTGGTGTCATCGGCAACTACTTGGTAGGACCATTCATTTTGCCGCAAGTGCTTAAATTTGAAATTTATGCGGACTTTTTGGACAATAACTGCCAGCTCTAATAGAGGAGAACTCTATGGATAATCTTAGGGGAATGTTTCACCAACACGATGGAGTACCAGCGCATATGCCTAACATTGTGAAGGAAATACTAAGTGTAAAATTTGCTAACCGCTGGATTGCACGAGGTGCACCGATTCCTCGGCCTGCTAGATCTCCAGGCTCCAGGACTTTTTCTAATAGATTACAATGAAGGATGAAGTTTATTCAAGCCCAGTTAGCAATAGGGAGGATTTAGTTAGCCGAATTAGGAATGCAGCCACGAAAATACGGGAGAGGCTGGTGGCGGTGGACATTTTGAACGGCTTTTGTTACTTATCAAGATTAATTGTAATTATTTGTAAATTCAATAAAAAGCATTTTAGAATTAATTTGAGTTTGACATTGTTGAAATGTTGGAAAGGCTATTGGGATGGTAGTTTTTTAGCGTTTGTTTGATGTCGCTATGTTGGGTAGATGAAAAGATAAAAATAAAAGAGTAATGTGCATACCGTGAAAAACTGAAATTTATGAATCACCCTGTAACTCCCAGACGCTTGAGATTGCCCCCACCCCCCATTTTGTCTAGATGATATCTATCATCCTACTCATTTTGGCACATCCGATCTGAAACACCCTGTATTTTAACCAGTGAAGTGATAAGCTTAAATAGGTAAAGTGAAAGAGTGTATTGTGAGAAAACGCGTAAAGAAAGTTGTGAAACAGAGTAATCAGTGAATTGAATAAAAATTTTGAACATTTGTGATTGAAAATAAGTGTCTTAGTTAATCCATCGAGCACGAAGAGCCCCATTACGTTACAATATCATGCCCTCGTGCAAAATTCGTTGCGCTCTATTAGGTTTACCCACTTTGATTTTCAAGTGAGAAGTGACGTGTAGTGTATTTATTAGGGGCATCTTATGTTATCAAGTGAAGTCTTTAAATTTTCTTTCATTGATTCACTTTTAGGTGCCAGAAAGAGCGATGAGGCGTCGTCAATCACCTTATGTCCCTGTGCCTATCTATCTATCTATCTTTAGACCGGTAAACACTTACATTCTTAAATTTAATGAATTCTCATCGTTTACGGATGTAACAAGTCCCCGTGAATCCTTTAAAAATTTAGTTTTTGATATTCAAACCTTATTCTACTAATTGATAATTATATTTAAGTATTTTTTAATTCTTCTGAAGGACCAGCTCCTGTTCCTTACTGTCGCACGTGCAGTGTAACTTGGCTTGAATTGCCTTTTCACCTTAGTAATTGCCTTCGCTTGCAAGGTAATTTAATTTAATTTAATTAAAGACGTTCTTGCAACTCCACGGAATTTACATTAATTTTTCTTTGTAATTTTACAAGACGCTACTAGCACTCTGATCCTTATTGCTGGAGCACAGGAACAAGAAGAGAGAGAAAGTTTTCACAACCTAAAAGCTCGTCCACGAATAACTAAAATATGAAACTTGACATGGGTGTATTTGTGACACTTTGGAGTTTTTTTGCAAGAAATATCGGAGCGTACAATTGTTACTTACATAGGTACTACTACACATCAAATTGATTTTACTCTTTTATTTATTTATTAACAATATTTCATCAAAGTGCTGACTACTACAACAAAAAACTAAATAAAAACAGTATAATAAACTATATAAAACCAAAGAATAAGGAAGAATTCACAAAATATAAATACAGAATATAAAAGTGCTAAAGTGTATAAAAATTACATAAAGTGAAAAGTTAAAAATCACTTTAACAAAGCTGACTTCTCACATGATTTCTGGATAGATAAAAACCAATGCAATCAAAAGAAGAATTAAAAAATCGCGACATTGATGTGATCTGCTCATTTAATCCATAATTAGTGCGATGAAAAAATAACTGAAGAAAGTCGTGATTCCTCAGGGAGCGGGCCGGAACCGATATCCCAAAACAATCCAAGAGAACAGAAGAGTATATGGATCCCCGAATTCAGTCGAAAGCAAAAAGGATCCTGGAGTTACGGCAAAGCTCATTTAGTGAAGCCAGATTATATCTTTTAGCAGTAGGCCACGAGGAAAAATAATAAAATGTTCTGAGATGAAATCGTGGCAACAGCGTCCTGGGGAAGAGGGATGGATAGGAAAATGATGGGAAAATAAAGCATACAGGACCAGATTATAGATAAGAAAATATACTTGGGGATCTTAGCTGGCCGTAAAGTGCTGAAGTTTTTGCCCGCAATCGCAGCATCCGGACCATCCGCGTTAGAGGCAGAAGCCGACTCTGGAGTATTCTGCGCAGGACTCTTTCTAGAAGAGCGGAAGTCATCAACCGGCGGTGAGACACCAGAAAAAATTCAGCCAACCGCCTGAGGGGTCACAGAAATACGGGACTCGTCCACCTTACCAATCGTCCCCGAAGGCGACTCGCTCTCACCTACAGCAGCAGACGTATCAGCTTTAGCCAGAAGAGCCTTCACGTCCGATAAAAAAGAGCGAAAAAGATCAGAATTACCACTGACAGCCGATGACCATGAGTCCATGTCTATTTCAAATTTCTTAACACTGCGACGTATGTCTTCGCAAATTGGCAGAACTGGGCTGAAACTGAAAATGGACGAATGTTTAGAGTTGACAATTATTCCGTACAAGTCCTCAATGGAGCTGGACATAGTAGAAAATCTCTGTGAGAGCCCGTGATATCTGCCAAGCAGCATGTCATAATTATGGTTGGATTTATCCAGATCCCTAATGATGCCATCAGTTTGCGATTTAAAGTGCCAATTTCCTCAAATAAAGTCTGAAAGCCAGAAAGGCTCGAGTTGATGGCAGTCATTCCATTGGCAATGTACCCATGTTCTGCAAAAATATTGTCGGCGATACTTTTCATCAATCTAAGCACGTGACACGGCTTAATATTAGTGCACTCCGTGCACGTCGTATTACAAGACGAAGTCGTTTTCATGCTCTGCTTCAGGCAAGTGGAGTGAAACGAATTGCCACAAATGCCATCGCAAATAATAGCGTTGTCTAAAAAACTCATGAGTTGAATAACATTTGCGAATTAGAAGTTACTTTACAGGGTGCCGATGAACAATTTTTACAACTTATGATTTAATACAAATTTATAATGAATTCGTCTTACTATAGTGCAATATAAGTAATAATAATGTTTATTTATAAATTCAAATGATACAAACCCTCTTTCGTTAAGGGACTCAAATTAATAAATACAATAATTACAAATGTATTGCATCTAACTACTAAACAACAACTAATAAACCACAGCAATGACTTAAGGTCGTCTGCTGAAGCTGGGTAACTCTAATTCTTATAGATTGACAAATCAAAAGTTTGATTTCGTCTACCAGAAACTTATTATATTTGTGTGCAGCTTTGAGATAACTAAACAAATTTTCTTTCCCGTTCAGAATATCCAGCGTTTGTTGCCTAGTTAAAGTTTTATTTTTTAAGTATATATTCGAAATTCTGCCAAAATTAAATAAATTTAAAGCAAGTGAAAGATACTCTCCTCCTCTTCAAGATTACAAAGAGAGCATTCAGAGCTTTGTATATTCCAGGAAACTCCGTTCAAATAAAATAGGGCACCCCTGGCATTAAATATATATATCTAATTTTTTGGATGCAGTATTCATCTTTAAAATAGTTCTTCTCACTAAGAAGTCTAGGTCGCTATGCAAACCATGTCTTAACCCTTGCCTAGCCCTTTCTATGGATTTTTCACTGATAAACTCTTGTTCGCTTTCCGAAACTCGTGTTAAGCAATTGGCATTTATCGTAGTAACATCAACACCATGTCTGTCGGCTGAAAGCAATAGATTTTCACACCAGATCATTTTGCGCGCCATAATTTTTGTGGATAACATTTTTGGTAGTCTTTCGTCATTCATAGAAAATATTTTTACCAAGTAACAGAAGTGGGTCTTAAATGTAAAAATAAACATAGGTGAAAGGCCATTTTCGATTTGTATCATGTAATTAGGTGTGCTGGGGGAGACCAAATATCTTTTTAAAGAAATATCTTTGAAGTTGTTCAGCCTTGTCTTGCATTGTGTAACCCCAGATTTCTGAAGCATAACACATAATAGAGCTAGAAACGGCTTCTAACATTCTGAATTTTTCTGATGTGAGTACATCCGATTTACTAATAAAATTGCTCCATGAAACGTTTATGCTGGTCTTTGCTGTTTCCAATCTTTCATCTAGGTGTTTTGTAAACGATAGTTTTGGAGTAAATAGTATTCCTAGATTTTTATACTGGTTTACGATGTATATATCTTCCTCATGGTAGGACCAATGCTCTGACTCCTTTCGCCGACCACCCTTTGAAAATATCATAACTTTTGACTTAGCAAGATTTAGTTTCAGAGACCACAGTGAGCAATATTTTTCGAGATTATTATCTCTGTAGTTTTTCAGGGGTATCACTGAGTATCACAATATTATCTGCATATTTAAGGGTGCGTATGTTGATATCATCTATGTTGATGCCTTCCTGTAGGCTTTCGTTTAGGTCGTTAATGTAGAAAACGAACAAAATAGGACTCATCATACAACCCTGTTTAACACCCTGGTTTACTTCAAAGTCATCCGATATGTTTATTCCATCCCAAAATGATACTTTCGTATTAAAGTATAAGCGTTTGATGACACCGATGAGCTTGTGATATAGGCCTATGTTCCAAAGTTTATAAAATAGAGCTTCCCGTGGAATGGAATCACAAGCAGCCATAAAGTCAACGGCGTAAACTTTTTTCTTTCCTTCGGCTCCACAAAGGACTATGGTATACTATGGTGTGTAGATTAAATATGTTATCAGTCGTTCCGTAGCCAGGTCGAAATCCTGTTTGAAATTCTGTCAGTAGCTTGTTATTTTTTTCATATTTAGTTATTCGCTCGAGCAGTACCCCTGTGAAAATTGTTGCAATAACATTCGTAAATACAATACCACGATAATTTTCAACATTGCTTGTGACGACACCCTTTTTGTGCAGTGGGAATATAATACCATTTACGAAGCTTTCCGGAACATTACCTGAGTCATATATTATATTATAAGCTTCTGTTAACCTTTCCAGAAATAACAGAGGAGCATTATAAGTAATGAAGAAGAAAACGCCGGACCAGATCTAATACTTGCATTCCATATAATACCAGCCAACCAAGAGTTTTCAATATTTTAATACTCTTTGGTATTATCTTTATATTTATTTCTAATCAATTTTGGGAAGCATTTCATAGTGCCACAATATTAGTTTTTTAGTAAACCATCATTTCTTGATAATAGTTTTTTCCATGTCCCTGGTGAATTTCACACCAAGATGAGCCCCACAATCTTCTCCTTTAAAGTCCCATAAAGGAAAAAAGCAACACCTCAAATAAAGACGGACAAATTATTTTCAGCTCATACTAATTCATGAACACAAGATTACCCTGTAAAATCACCAGTTTTTTAAGCTTACAAAGAAGAACAGAAGCACTGTTTAACGTAGCTGAAAATTGGAAAAAGATTGTATGGAGTTGCTACATTAGCTACTTCATGGCGTGCTAAATAGACAATAATCCTAATTTAAAACATTTTTGCTTTTAGATCAGGAACAAAAGTGCTCGTACAATGCTTGGAAAACCGAGAAGTGGAAAACAATTGTTTCAGTAGAGAACATGGTTTCGGGCTGCATGCAAGGAGTCTATGTACCTAACCTTTGACAAATTGCATCAAGGTAGAATTGCATCAGAGTTTTCAAAACACCTTGGCACGTACGTTTTTTTGAATACTTACATGTACTACTTGAAATATCGTGAATATTTGCTTTTCATATTTCAATTACCGAACTTCTTTTGAGTATTCCTCAAGGCACTAGCATGAAGTAGAACAGCGTAATTGTTAAAAGTGGCGTGGTAAATGTACATGAGGTTATATAAATGGCTTGGAATCGGGTTTTCCAATATGACCAAGCAGAGGCATACAAACTTTCCACTAAGGCCATTAAATCCAGGAATGGTCACATCTGCTCCCAAAATGATTACTAAACTTTCCCTTGGGATGATGTTATGTCCAAGAACCCGACAGAATTATATTGTCGGGTTGGTTCCCTTAATGACTTCATCAGGAAAGGTATACGGCCACACTATACAGTAGGGCACAAAGTTTTTCCTCAGTACTTAAGAGTTTTATACGTACGCAGATCGTAACAGTTCATTTGATGTTTGGGCGGATATCACGTACGAGGATTCCAGCCCCAACGAAAAGTAAGTATTTTTACTTCAATCAGCTAAACTCGGTGGTGGCTTAATGAAGAGGTAGTCGTAAAAGGTTTGAGTCCTGTTTCTGTTGATGTGGCATACGTGATATATTGTACATACCAAACTGCCTAACTTATCCCTGTAAATCAAATAACAATCTACGCCCTGAGGGATAAATAGACGATATTGGGATATGCGTGGGCGAGTTGATTTATTCACGTGTTCAAAGCGATTTTTAAGAAATTGGTGAACAAATTAATTTACTTTTACCACACCTATCAATTTAAAGAGAACTAAGTCTTTTTCAACCTTTCCGATGGTTGAATGGCGTCTTATGACCGTGACAAAACTTTTTTTGGTTATAACTTAAAAACTACTGCAAAAAAAGCGAAAGTGGAATTTTAAGTTTTATGAAATAAGATTAACATAGGCCTGCAATTTAACACATTTTATACTCTGGGTGATACCCGATCGGCTGCATGCCGAACCTTGAGAGCGTTAAATATATAGTGACAGATTTGAGCACTCGATCGGAGAATACTGGACCTGTGATGCAAACTCGACGTGATAAAGCCATCCCTGAAAGATTTTCATTCGTGAGGGCCGCAGAAGGCTTTCTACCTGCACAAAGGCTCTGTCTGAGCTTTCCTCTAATTTGGACTCCATTATTTCTAGAAATAAGTGTCAGCATTCAATCGGGCTGACGTTGGTGCCGACGCCGATTTTTCCCCATCTTGTTTCGTCCCTGCTTTGGAAGTTCTTGCTGATTCGTCTCCTGGGACTGTCCGGGGGAATTCCTACACAGGACTGTTTTCCTGTGCGATATGTCGCTGGTCATGTACGCAACCTGTTGAACGTCACGTGTCTTCAAATGATAAGACGGACTTATCATGAGATTTGAGCTCAACGCTGGTCGATGTAAATCCATCTATGACTCGTCCGGCTCAGCTACCACCGTGTGTTCTTGTCTACCGCATTTATCCTGACATATCATTGGATGATATCATCAACCATATTTCTTACAGGATCGGTGTTCCCATGACATTTTAACTGGTAAAAGGATTACTCTTTCATACGCGTTTATACAATCTTTTAAGCTGCTTATTCCTGAGCTGTTAACTCCGTCAATTTGGCTTCCGAACTTAATTGTTCGAGAATTCATCCCTCAATCTCGGCCCCGTATTTCCACTACAAAAACCTTCTTAATGAGTTCTCAGCTTATCATGCCAGGATAACTGGCTTCTCTTCCAAGATGACTAGGCTTTTTGTTTTCGCACCCAATTCTTCATGCAACTTTTTATGCTTCTCTGAAATCTGGTTATGCGGTAAGAATCTTCATATGGAAATTTTTGATTCTAGATTCCAGGTTTTCCGCCGTGATCAACATTTATCTTATGTATATGATCCTGTTGACGAAGGCGTTCTTTGTGCAGCGCATGGTGAATTGTCGCCCTCTTTGATTGAGATTCATGGCGCTGAGTCCCAGTAATATGTCTGCGACTCCCAACAGTGATTTCAATATGCCATCCACTACCTGGGAATATTTCGCCGACGATGATTGTTTGCTGCCACATGTCTCTATGCCCCCCCCCCCCCTCCCCCCACTTCAGCGAATTTTTTGAAGTATTTGTTATTTCTTCGCCAGATCTCCGACAATTATGTGTTGTTGGCAACGCTTCGGGGCTCATGCTCGACCAGGTGTTCTCCATGGACCACTGCGGCACCATGATGAGGAGGTGTCTATCTCCATTGCCTTCGTAGACTACTCTTCATCCTGCATGAAGTATTCTGCTATGAACTTTATTTGAAACTGCCTCCCAATTTAGATAATATTGTTACTTTAAAAGAGCTGATTACTCTCTAATGAATCAAATCCTGACAGATATTCCCTGGGACTACCTTTTTGGAGAGCATGATATTGATTGTCTTACAGACTTATTTTATGACGAGGATTCCCAGGCTATAAACGCTAACTGTTTTCGGCCTTGGCATAAAAAGTCTCCAAAAGATCCTTAAAATTCTTAAAAATAAACCTCTGTTTTTCTCGTAGTGACGAAGATTATCTTATTTATTCGGATCTGTGTATTTATCTTACTGAGGTTGGACGATTCATCTGTGTTAATTTCAAAGAGTTTTGGAGTTTTGTTAACCATAAGCGTAGCAGTGATGGCTACACCTCTGTTATGCGTTTGGTTACCAGTGCACCGATGATCCTTTGACTGCTGCTAACTTCTTTTCCAGTTTCTTTCAAGCTGTATTCTCTACAAATAGTTGTGATATTAGTTAAGCTGTCCTAAAATATTTTTTCCAATCGCTTACTCCTATCCTTGCTTATTTATTTAACTTGTCGATGTCCTGCGCTATTTTTCCTAACTTGTGGAAACCGCCTTCTATTTTTTCTCTTCATAAAAATCATAAGAAGGACGATATCTCTAATTAAAGATCCATTGTTAATTTGTCTACCATCGCAAAGCTTTTCGAATCAATGGTTTGTGATATAAATAGTTTTCTCTGTAAACCGTCCTTGGAGTCCTTCCTTCAAGGGCAAATCAATAACTATTAATCTTGTAAAGTTATTAATCTATTGTATTTCTGCCGTCGAGGTTAATGAACAGGTTAAAGGTGTTTATACCGATTTTAGTAAGACCGTTGATTGCATTGATCACAAGTTGCTTGTTCTCAAGCTTACTATGTTGAGGTTTCCATCCTTGTCAGTCCAATGGATTTCTTCCTATTTCTCTGACCAAACACAGCGTGTTCTGTTTTGAGGTTTTCTATCTTGTGAAATAGCAATCACTTCTGGTGTGCCCCAGGGCAGTAATTTAGGCCCGTTTCTTTTTACTATTTTTATCGAATCAGAAAAGTTATAGTAAGATGACGATACTAAAATTATTCGTGTTGTGTCTGATATTAACGATTGTTTTGCGTTAAACTCTGATCTTCGGTTTTTTGAGTCTTGGTGTACTGCGAACAATATGCCTCTGAATGTTGATAACTATAGACTTTCTCAAAGCCCCTCTTCGCCGCACTAACTATGATCTAAATGAGCCATTGACGTCATCATCACGCCTTTTTAATCACCTTCATCCGTATCACCGTATCGATTTTAATCTTTTGAAATCTAAAGCGCAGAATCAGCGGCGTTAAAGTCGTTTTCGGTCACAGAAGTTATTGTAATTTATATATTTTTTTCTGTTTTGTTAATTAATTTTAGATTATATTTTGAGTCGTAATTGTTTTGTTTTTCACTAGTTAAATTTGATTTATTCCTTTGTTTTTTGTTAACTGTCATCAAGACTTTAGCGGTCTTTTTATTGCATCCTTATTTTATTCTCTTATAACGTATTTTCTTAGTAGTCAGGCGGATTTGGTTTTCTGCAGGTGATAAGGTCGTCGGATCTAGGTTCAAGGCCGAACTGATTCCTCACTACAAATTCCTTTTATTCACTTGAAGTTCACTAATCCTTAACTAGATGTCACTGTCCTATGTCTATGAGTTCAAACTTATATTTATGTATTGTCTCGGTCTTATAACTAGCTTTTATTATGCAATATCCACGGGTTCATGCTATGTAGTAGTCTTTATCACACCATTAGTTTTCACTCTAGAGGAACGGTCACGGTGATGTCACTGGTGTCTCCTTCTAGCCGGCTTCGCATACGTCTAGCTTCTGGAACTCTGTCTGGTGAGTGTATTGTACGGGTCGGAATACGGGTTACGGGAATAAGTAAGATCTAGACATAAAAGTCTTACCCAACACCAGTGACTCCGATTGTTCAAGAAGCTCTTGTAGAAAGGAACATTACCTATCTTATGCTGGCTGACTCCTGTCTTCGCAACTGCTTAATGCCCTGAGCCAGTCTGGTCTTTATCCCTTCTTATATAGTGCCCTCCTTATATAATCAGCCTCGATGAAAAATAAATAAATAGAGTATGATCCCCCATTTCTACTATGAGGCCAGCTGGGTGGTGGTGGTGGGGGGGGGGGGTGGGGTGTCTAACTTCGTAAAGCATGCACCGATTTGTGTAATTCTTTTCGTGAGGTACAGAGTTTGTTCATTCACATTCTTATCAAACTTCAATCAGTAAATCACGTTAAAGTAAATAAACAATTAATCTATTCAATATATCAGACAACTAATAAAATGAATTCAAGCAAGCTAAAATGTTGCTACTCCTATGCTTCACGTTTTCAATATATTTTTACGACCGCTTACAGATTTGGATCAAAAGAATTTATTGATCCGATTGACCACTTCTGATTTTATTGTTGCTCAAAAGCAAAACAAGATTGGCTATAAATCCCGGTGCTCCATAAATAAATCAAAATCCATGTTTTATATCCCTGTTTTCAAACTAATTAAAAAAGTTGAACATAGCAACAAATTGTCCGGATCTCTACTCGACATGGATTTATATCGAGAGGGACGAGGGCAGCAATTGGATTTCCAGGTTGTTTGGTAACATAATTACAAGTTGGGGCTTGTTAAATGTGCGAGGGTTACATATTTGAAAAACAGCCGTTTTGATTAATAAGCGCCAATTAATGCTGGTCTAATTTAGTAGCCTCATACAAAAGGAAATTAAAATGAATTTTGTATGCAACTGTGCTCGTACCATATGCTTTGATATTAGAGAACTAGTTCCTGTCCCATATTTAACTTCACGACAACGCGATATCCCGAACCCCAGCATTCGTAAAATATTTAATGTATAGATAGAGCAGCTGTATTGGTACCAGGTCCATGATACACATATCTAATGGAAGGGCACGCAATTGTTTACGCGAATGCTGATTAATTGATGAACTTAAGTGGTGTGATATAGAGCCAAATTCGCTATTCAATGAGACTAATTAAACTCGCACTTCAATAAATCAACAGCTCCTCCAGCGTACATGAATTTTAGGATATTAGCTTGACTGAATTAATGTGAAAAATTCATCTCACTTTTCTTAATTACTTTTGTCGTTAGCTCTCTAGTAAGGTATTTCAGGTATTTCAATAATAAAATTTCCGAAAATGAAATAATTCAACGAGTTGAGTTTCCTTAAACCTTCTGAAATTTTGGTTTCTGAAGGAGAGTAATGTAATTTCTTAAGAGAATTTTAAATAAATATTGGCTTCCATCTTCATGATATACTGAGGTGTTTGTAAATTTATTTGTTTGTTGTTTAATGGATAGTGCCCGTGTGTAGAGTACGTTAGTAAGAATTTGCATTAACACTGTTTTTAACGGTTCAAATGAAAATTTGTACTGAATTAATTAAAAATCGAAGCAATTTCGAATTCTCTCTAGTTCCCGGGGTTGTGGGGCATGGGACGGGAGGAGAACTTCACCCGATTCGAGGCAATGATTAAATTGGACCAACAATTTAAAGTGCACCCCCATGGCCTTTTTATCGTGATCTGTTGTCAGTACAAAAACAACGATGAGCCACCACCAGTAGTATCCGAACCTGGGATTAATTAATATCTTTTAAATCAAATTTAAAAGTGCTGCGGTCTTTGATTTCCAAACTGGCATATTTTTACCCCCAATCTGCAGATATGAAGTAATATAACTTGGGGTGTTTCTCCAATATCTGTCAAAAATCGTTGAAACCGCTTTCCGTTCTATCAACCAAAAACGAAGCAAATATGCAGACCTTAATCCTGTTCCTCTCCAAAAACCCTTCTTATAAGACCAAGCAGAGGTATGCGTCAGGCATCATCGATTTATGGCAATTTCCTGTTGGGACGTATGCAGCTGTATGTAGTAGAACCTCCTATTGGACTGCTGTTTCATACACCGTTGTAATAAAGGATCCACCGACATCTGAGTGTCCATCCCCATCACAGTCTACTAGTAAACGAAAGCCTCTACAGTTTCACCCGTGTGAAACGGTTTTCTCTAAACTCTCTGGCCCCTGGTTTAAAAATGCTTAACTTTTTCACCTGTCATATTCCACAGAAGTGCTTCCATGTGCATGAAAACTTGCCATGTTCAGCCGATACCTAAAAAAGGACACGCATGCGACCCTTGTAACTACCAATGAATGGCACTTATCACTTGATCAAATACATTATATTGACAATAAACATTTTATTAACAGCAGTTTTAGGATGGTCGGTCAACCAAAGACTTACTAACGGAGCATGGGGATCATTGTCTCCATAATTTTTGGAGAGATCAATGGATTTTCTAAAGCCTCTGATATAGTCTGGTATGCTGCATTTTCAGCCAAACTTCAAGAATTTCGTCTGAAACCTGGGTAGAATGTATTTTGTCAGGCCGTTCAATTCCTGTAATAATAGACGGAGTTACATTGGATTCCTATGAAATAAATGCCGGTGCACCTCAGGGTTGTTTTCTCTCCGAGTAACATAATTGAGTTGGTATATTCACGCCCAAAGCAAGTACAGATGTTTATATTTTTAAAAGTACATACGAGCCCATTGCAAGCACGCATACCAAACGAATCCACCCGCAACAATTATGCACGCTCCCGCTACAGGCCCAAATATTGAAAAATACCCCCGCCAGACGGGTATTCACGCTACCACAGGCAGAAAAGTATAAAAATACGCCCGCTATAAGTGCACATTCCTGTTACTGCGTTCCGGTTTTAACATATTCGCTTGGGTTATTTAAAATATTGTTTACCGTGTGCGCCCATATGATATTAAAATTATTCCCAATAGCCGATCACTCACAAGATGAATAGTGACAATAATAATGATAAAAATTATCTGATATATGTTATTTTTATTCTTATATGCTTTCCAGTTTCAGTTATAATCTCTATTAGGCTCAACTGCACAAACATTGCTACTGCGGAGATAGTTTTGTTATTTCAGACGTTGGTCTTCGATGAGCTAATCTACGAAAATAATTTTATTGTTTTCATTTTAAATCTTGGTCTAGAAAAAGTGTAAGCGTCCTGTCTTTAGTTTGGAGGAGCGGCTTTTATTGATAGGTTCCTGCAGCGGAGTGGCAGTTGCAAAAGTATAATTTTCAGGCGTTCCGTGCCTTATTTGAGTGCCATTCAGGCCCTTTGACGTTGTACGTGCCTGTTTCAGTCTAGGAATGGGAGAATCTTATTTTTAGTCGGGTCTTCTTTTTATTAATGACATATTATCCCTGACACAGAATCCTATTCACAGTTTGTTTAGATTATTAAGCAACAACGTTTCTATGATGCTTGCTTCTGGCAGAACTAATCGTGTTATGTTTAGCGTATCCTGAACGTAATCCTGCTTATAGTTCCTGTAAAATACCCAGTCCACCTGGGTGCGTGAATATACTTAATTTTAAGGTGGATCAATCATATACTCGTATTTTAAGTCGCCACAAATGTTAGGCTTTTAAAAAGCTGTTAGAAATACTTCACTGCATCTGAATTAACGCTGATCTACAATCAAGCCTACACGCGAATGTAACTCCCATTTTTTGGCCAAACGTAAAAAAGGTCAAACTTATTGGCGACGGTTCCACAATGTCGGTTGTCTACGGTCATTGTTCTAATGCAAATGCTTACCTAATTTCTTGAAGACACATCACAACGCGCGATACAAGAGCGTCTTACAGATCAACAACAGAACAGCATTAATGTGGAACAATTTAGCATCTTTTGTTTTCTTCCTCGTGTTTTGAGAGCAAACTTTCAAGAGTATATCCATTACCCTTAATTTCTTTTTTGCCAAGACTATGCTTAGCGTCATAGGGCTCATCATAGAGCATTAAGCAGTTGCATTATCATGAAAAAGGACCTCTAACCCTATGGCTAAATCCCTACTCGTCGAAATAGTGTCCGCTCTATCAGAAATCGCAAAAGAGAAGAATGTAGAAGAAAGGACAAACGCTATAAGTTATATTAATTATTTTAATAATTTATTATTGGCGTGGGCCTATATACTAAAATCTATTTCTATTATCCTTTGAAAAAGTACCTACAGGAAATTTTAGCAATTAAATTTGATATAATCATGAAAATACCATTTACATAAATATCAAAAGAGAACATAACTGAATAGTTGTCTTGAGGTTCCCCAAAAGAGCACTTAGGAGGTAAGATCAGATAAAAAAAAACACAACCATTTAGGGAAATCAAAGACGGAGCTCATTTTGAAGAGTTCTATGAATTATTCATTAAAGTGGCTTACTGGAATTCGTGAAACAATGTCAAGTTGATTACCCATTCCAATGGCAAGCAATAATCGGGAGACTCCAGCAAAATAAGCAAAATTGTCGCCAATGATTTATCAAGAGTAGAAACGACAGTGTTCACAAAGCTACCAAGCTAACTTTCTTGTGCTAGGAAGTAATTTTAAGGTAGCTCTACAAAAAAAGTAATTGCATATTGTCTGATTAAAAAATTAAACAAAATGCAAGAAAAACTATTTCCTTTCTTTTCTAGGTAGGGTAAGGTCGGGATAGATGCCCCACTTTTCGAAGTTAGTTTATAGCCGATAAATTATTCAGAAAATTAAAAAGTTTTTTAAATGTATGACGACTTTGATATCTAATTTACAATATCAATTTATTTTTTTTAAATATAGTAAGCAAAAATAATATTGCGCTTTTAAAGGACCTGTATAAAACGGGACAGGCGACTCATGATCCAGATAGACGCCTTAGTGTCAAAATGGTGTTTGGGATAGATGATCTTTGCAATGGAAGTCAACTATTTTCTGACAGAAAATCATAGTTTAAGTCTTCTTTCAATGAGATCATTAATTATTTTAATAAGATATTTAGTTAAAAAACACTAAATTACCAAAAAACTATTTCAAGCTATATATATTTGATGGAGGAACAATATTTTCAATAGGACGTCGCTATATGCCATACACGTGATCGTGTTATTAGGGCTTTGTTAACTTTGTTATGTAGACTTCAATTGGTCACACAGATCGTGCAATTTAAAGCCTCTAAACTTTTAACTGTGGAGCTACGTCAAAGATAAAGTCTATGTCCAAGTTTCAATAACGCTGGCAGCGCTGAAAAATAATATACAAACTGATTTTCGCGAAATCGGGAGCAATCGTACTAAATCGCCATGAAAATTGAATAGTCTAGGATGCCACTTGGAAGAAATTGCATTCAGTTATTAATTGCATAGTTTGTACTTTGGAAACGGAGTTGAATCAATTGGTTAAGTGGCACGGTCACCACGCCCTCATTCCAGTGTTCGAGCCTACTCTACTCCGTCTCTGGGCTGTTGTCTAGCTCGCAGTAATACAAGACATTCAAGTTCACTCATTCTCTCCTAATTCCCCTCTGAGGAGGCCATGCTAACTCATCATAGAGTTATCCTCTGGGCTTTGGCTACATCATAAACAATTTAAAAAGTTAAATAAAAGTACCAGAAATTTATCTACAAAAAAATCTTTTTCAAAATTAAACCAATTGTTGAAATGTCCTTTACTTTGAATGCTTTTACGGGTCGGCACTATTGCGCACTGAGGTGCTTTTATTAGTGTAAGGATCTGATGGAAGCAGACATAATTCCCTGTCTATACTGTCCATAAGTTATGGTATCTCTCTCTCTAGTTTCCGTAACCCTTTATGGGTAATGGGTTGGGGGGGAAGAACTTCACCAAATTTGAGACAACGATTGAAAGTGGACCTACAATTTTAACTGGATTCCGAAAAAAAAGGGAAGAGAATTCTGAAGTCGTACTTCTCTAGACTTCAAAATTATCTTCCCTTTTCTTACACACTTCTTGAATATCAGGTATATATCAACACACCAATTCCAAAAACGTTGAGATTACAATAGCCAGCATCCCAAATACTTGAGAAAATCTTCATGTCATCTGTATATATTAAAACCTTAGAGCTTTGTCATCAACAGATAAAATAAAAAGCAAAGGGCGAACGTGACTACCGTGTGGGACCCCAAACGTCATCTTGCTTAATCTTCAGGTTATGTTGCGAAAGAAACCTGGTATGCTTTATCGCTGAGCGCTGGCAACAGCTAAAGGAGACCAGATTTTAAAGTCATACAACCTGGCACTAAATCGGCGAGAACAAACGAAAAAAATAAAGCAAATTTGTTGCAGATATATTGGTTTCAGATCCGAAGTGTGACATTATTATTTATTATTATTATTATTAGGAGTGGATTAAGGACTCACAACATCCTTTAGTCACTTCGACCAAGATGATCTTTTGCGACTTGATCTAGATTCAGATTTAAGCTACCCAGTCAAGCTTTAGTTCCTTAATTAGTCCTAAAATCTCTTTGGGGGCTGCCTTAGCTATATCTGGTGGTGATGGGAAAGCTGTCTGATGTCTGAGCCTGATACGACCGAGAGCCTCACAGTGACAGAGGATGTCTTATGCTGTCTCCTCTTCTTCTAAACAGAAGCGGCAGGTGTCATCTTCAACTAGCCCTAACTTTTTCAGGTCGTAGCCAATTAAAAGTCCTGTTATGAGCCTTCAATCTGCTCTGCTGAGTGGATCAGCTTAAATGGTATCGGCATGGCATCTGAGATTGAGTTGATTACTGGTGTAGATGTAAAGAGGGGAGGTCTAATAGAGCCTCCATAGCTGCAGTGTGGCATATGCGCATGTCACCCGTGACTCCTAGACATGCTGACCTCTGCAATTTTTGCAGTGTGGACTGCGCTGTCTTTTGTTCTGTTTTTGGCCACCACACGAGAGCTGTATAGGTGACCACGGGTCTTATAATTGTTTCATATGTACAAAGAGCCATTTTAGGCCTTAGACCCCAAGTTTAGCCAAAAAGTCTTCGACAGGGCCATAGGGAAGTCATAGCCTTTCCTGTGACCCTATTGAGTTGAGGATTCCATGTGAGCCTTTGATCTAGAATCACTTCTAGATATTTGACCTCACTTGTGAATTCTATCCGTGTTCCTTCAAGAATAGGAGCCTCTAACCTTAGCTTCCTTTTTCTTGTGAAAAGTACAATGGTTGTTTGGCTAGGGTTGACTTTGAGTCGTTCCCTAGTACGCCAGGATTGTACCATATTGAGAGCATTTTTCAGTCTTACTGATAAAGTCCTGTCCTGCTTGCCCATGACGGTAATAACCAGGTCATCTGCGAAGCCCTGGCATTGATAGCCAGCATCAGTCAGTTTAACCAGGAAATCGTCGATAACAAGTGACCACAGCAGAGAACTCCCCCCTGCGACATAGGAAAAAGTTAAAAATCAGCCTTCCTTTTCATGTAAACAAATTTGAAAAACATACCTGGGTCATGGAATAGTTTTCACGAGTTTCAGCGATATATTCGTGTGCAATGAGCCGGAAAATAACATGAAATTAACAACAACAGAGCGAGGCAGTCATCTCCACCAATCAAGTCGGGCTTTCAGATAGTGGCAGGTGATCTCATACGCTCAAACGGTACGCAAGCGACAATACCTTCACGAGTTTATGAGATATCTAGAAGATCACCATCTTATGAGTGACCGATTATACGATTTCCAAACTGGTTGCTCAACTACAGATTTACTAGCAGCTTAACCAATAAGGTGGCACTATTGCCTTCACAACTTTTGTTAATCGGAAGTTTTGGTTTTAGATATTTCAAAGCCTTTGTCAAAGTCTGGTATGCTACCTTCTTGTTCGTAGAAGGCAGCATACCAGACTTTGTTAAAGGCCAAAAGCGAAAGCTGCAGTTTAATAAATTGAAATAATATTTGGGGGTTTTCTGAACCACCATTCTAGAAGAAGCGATTTCGCCATTAAACCATAATCATCTTGCAGTGGTGTTCTCCCTTAAAGCCACTAAGCCTCAATACTGTTTGCTATCTCTTAAGCGAAACCCACCACCATCTCAACATATTTTTGTCGATGGGCATTGAAGTCTCTAGCAATCTTAGCTGAACTAATCATATCTTCACCATCGCTAAAAAGGCGATACTTAGGATTCCTACATAGATGTTAATAATATTTCTCTTCGTCTGATTTGTTGTACATATAAGGTGCGGACTGAATATTATTCCCATATTTGGGCAATGGTAGCATACACAGTCCGCATTAGACAAAGTTCAACGTAAACCTATTAAGATTTTAGCAACGCTTAAACCGCTCAAACTATTGACTCCTTGGAACATCGATGTAATGTCATATATCACTCACTCTTTTACCATTATTTCCAGTATACATACATATATACCATTATTTCCAGGAGTATACCCTAGCCGTCGAATTTGGACGTAAAGTCACCATCATATTATTCACTATTTAACTATTTCCCTTGCGCTTAATTCACATCCTGCAAAGGCTATGCTGTAGGATTTAAATGTATGCCCTGATATTTAGCATCATCATAAATAAGAGGGTCTTTTTAGAGCCTACTCTGATATTAACTCTATTAGTCATTACAAATATCTGCTCAAAATATGGGTTAATAACAAGTAATGCGTCTTAACGCTCGTACAGATTGCCAGGACCAGAACAAACTCGCGTGGCTTCAATATTTTGCACAATTAACTTACTTACTACTCTCGATCAAATTAATAATAAAAATTTTGAAACTATTACTAATAAGAAATATTACTTGAATAACATTTTTAATACTTTAATAAGAACTTTGAAGTTTTTTTTTATCAAAATCTGGTTAAAGTGGCGCGGTCATTTAAACGTAAAATGATTTTCAAAAATCATATCGTTGTTCTACAATAACAGACAATTGCATCCGAAAAAAATTCCTAAAACCTGTAGTATCTCAATTACAACTCCAAAAACGTGCTTGATTAAATCTCAATCAAAAAAGCACAGATGAAAACGCGTAAACACAATACACGTCGTTATGTATAAATGCACATTAATGTTTGTCTACTTGTAGTACATTCCTCCTATAAATCAAACGTGAGCCAGACGCTCTTGAAAACGTTGTTGTTATTTTACGGTTTAGAAGAGGACATCACGTATGTTTCCTGGTTAAATAACAAGATTATTATGTTTTGAATCAGTGCCAATTCCTGCCACCAGATTTAGTTCTTTCTTGACGGAAATAGAAAGCAGCAGAAGATTGAGTTTCCCAAAAATTTTCCAAGTGGTTGGCAAACTGCGGGATTTGTGCAATTTTCCAGTGATTTAAAGAACCGATGCAATCGCTTAACTTGGAACACTGACAAAAGGTATTTTATGTGCAGTAAATTGAAAAGCTACTGGAATGAAATAGATTCTTTCTTCTTGAGAGCTTTTCACACTTAAAGGATTTTGCAAACAACTTTACTTCTGAAATTTTTCAAATAAGATAGAAATATTAAACAAAAAAAAAGAAAACATAACGATTGATTCTACTTCAAGAATCGAAAGGAAACTTTCTGTTCAAGGGCGCATTGATTCATGACCTATAAATCTATTAAATTAAAGACATCTTAAAATACAAAGCTTAGATTTCCAAAACCGCGAAAATTATTAACTTCCATCTTTATAACCTGCCCCCCCCCCCCCCCCTCCTTTACACACGCAGCTGAAAAACTTGGACACCAACACATGTATAATTTCCGAACTTCTTGTGGGGCAGTGGCGTTCAAACACAATGATAGCAAGTGGACCTCCAATTTAAGCTAAATTCCGAATCACCGGCATTTCTATTCAATCCCAAATGGTTTTTTAGCGTAATCTGTTGTTGGGAGAATACAACCATGGATAGCCATCGCCAATAAGGTTCGAACCTGGGAGTGTAATGGCGGAAAACCAACGCGTTATATCTCACTCCACTGAGGACTGCAAATAAGGCCATCATAACAGTGAAGAAAAATATTAAGAATAGTTATTATTTCAATTTAAACTTTGCTTAATGAGAAGCAAAACAAAAAACAAAAACTTCACCTATTTACCAATTCGCATGTTAAAAAATCATCCTTCTAGACTGATTAAACTGCGATAGCTTTATATGGACCACTAACTAAGTTCAACATTTGCGAGTCATTACTTCAATCCCATTTCTCTTACCTTAATTCCTTTCATGAAAAGACCTTGCTTTAGCTTCATAGGGCATCGCTGGGCTTTAGCATTACATTAAAAATAAAAATTAAAAAATATGTGAAAGTAAGGAAAAACTAAAGAACGGTTTAACCACAGCTAACTCGACATACAAGCCTGCTTGCTTATCGTTCTTGTAGTAAAACATAAGAGTGCCAAATTCTCGGAATGTTTTAAAAGCTTTTATTTAGCTTCATGTTCCATATATTTCTTTCATATTTTTGCGACCGATTTTTAAACTCTCTCTCTCTCTCTCTCTGGTTCCTTTAAGCTCTTGTGATACATAGAGAGTCTACTACACCGACTTACCACCTGGTCCGGTTCTGCACCAACACCTTCAACTGGTGCCACAATTTGTTTGATCTGGGTACCCTTACAGATCTTCTCCACATAGGGTGTTTCACAGCGCGCGTGCAAAAATGAAGGATTAACAAGAGTAAAAAAGATCAATAATTTAGGAGGCTGGATGACTTTTCGCTTAAAATGGTAACTATTAGCTGGTCGTTTAGTCATGTAAATTGAGAATGATAAACGAAATTTGTTCGCTTTCAGTTTCTACTCAGCGACGCGTTAAGTAACGAGTTAAGAGTTAGGACTTTTAATTTTAAGAAAAACTTAGTGTTATGTAACGCGTTGCGTGACTCCTCCCCACCTATAGTGCCCCGTAACGTTTCACAAGACCCCCCCGCAACTGCGTTACGTAATACTTAGCACCTTAGCACCATTGTATTACCTGTCAACTGAGATATTAATAACGAATTTAGCACTAAAACTTTTAAAATTGAACACTGGTTTTTTTCAGCACAACAAATACTTCAAATCCCTTTAGCTGGTAGCGGAGGGCAGATACCCCCCCCCCCCCCCCAATAAATTTTTTTTTTCTCACCTAGATCAACCAGATCCTTCATTTTTTGAACAAGCGCTGTGAAGCACGCTGTATGTTACGCGTTCATCTAAGTCGGCGTCGACCTTAGGTCCCGTGCGGATTCCAACCTAGAGCCTCTTGACCGATCTTGTTTGGCTCTTTCCTTAGTGTGCGCCCTAGCCTCATTGCCACTATCACCAGCCATCACTGGTGTCTATTCAGTCTTGACTTGTAATTCTTGTAGGTCTTCGTCTGTAACGACTTCCTGCCAATGGATATTTTTAGGATTATCCAGTGATACCGGTTAACGAAGGCTTGTAGTTTAGATTATATTTGACAGGCCACTTTCCATGTTGCACAGCCATACAACAGAACAGAAAAAATCCGGAGTTTTATGCGTCTGGATAGGTTGTTATTGCGCCATACCTCAGCAAGAGTATTAAAGGCAATTCGAGCCTCAGAGCTCTGCTGTCTGCTGTAACTGTGCTTCCGAAATAGCAAACTTTATCCACTTGTTTTATTTGCTGCTCTTCAAGATATAATATTCATTTTTCCTCTTGGAGTACAAGCTCATAAGTTTAATTTTAGCAGCATTGATTTTCAGCTACTTCCACTTAATTTCAAATTTACAAAAACTGTAATAAAAATTCACTTGACTCAAGTGACATTTACCACGAAAATTCAAAACAACACTTGTTAAAACTTAAACAAGAACAGAAATATTAATGTCTTGTTATGGAAGCAAAACTTTCAGAAATATGGATGGATCACCTGCTAACCAACCAGCAGTGGGCAGCTGTTCTGCTTCGATTCCTCGAGGACCAATTCTCCAGGAGTTTCCTCAGCAGCTGCATAGCTAAGAACCGCGATGCTTGGGAGAGCTCCCGGGTTGGAGTAATCCCAGCTGCGGAGATACTCAAAAGACCGAAGGCCCATATCAGGCTACCCAATATTTTTTTACGTTGTAGCAAAAGCTTAGGGTAGTCCTTTGATGGGTAAGCGTGGCTTTTGACGCAAGGGAATTAGGGAAGGGATGTGAGGAAAATTGAAAGCCTTGTTTTTGCATTGTTGAGAGCTAGGCAATAGGGCAAAGACGGAGTGGATGTTTTTTAATTATATTTTTAAGAACCAACCGGAAGACCGAGTCTGGAGCCCGGGAATCATTGCTTGGTGATCGTACCGCTCAATCAATTGATCCAACGCTGTCTCAATATAGAGTTTTTTTGTCTATAGACAGCAACTCTTAGACGGAAATAGATTTCGACAACATTACTAACGATGTTGCTAACATAAACATAACATTAACATAACACCGGTGTGAATATGTCAAATCTGACATTGTCATCGTAAAGTTTGACATTTTTAATGGTAATCGTACTCATACGAGTGCTATTTGTGTTGTTTACAGGTACTTGAAACAATCATCTTGGACAAAAAGTGGAATTAAATCGTGGACATTTTCGTGTGATGATTTTCGACGTGGATTAAACCAACAACAGTGTGTCGATCAACTCGCATTGACATCTCGAGGCACCGTGTTTCGCTGGATTTCCGATCGTGGTCGCACTTCACTACAGGACGAATTTCGTGAAGATTGTTCTAAATCGGTTGTTGTTCCACAAAAAATCGAGGCTGTGCGTGAACTAATATTACAAGATCGTCATGTGACATACTGTGAGATTGAGGCATGCTTGGGCCTGGGCTTGGCTAGGTTCCACTCGCATACGTTCAATATTGCATGAGCATTTGTCCGTCAAAAAGATTTGTTCGCGTTCGATACCGCAAAATTTGACAATCGCTCAAAAAAAAGTCTGGTGTCGATTGGTGGAAAGAAATGTTTAAAAAAAATCAATCGCGGTGCTTCAAAAGACGTCTATAAGGTGACAGACGACGAATCATGGAATCATGGATCTATGCATATGAACCCGAAACTAAGCAACAATTGACTATATGGGTCTTTCAAGACGAGCCGAATCGAACAAAAGTTGTTAGCGCACGAAGCACTGCAAAGCAAATGGTCGCCTGTTTTTTCGGAATAATTTGAATTTTAGCCATCGGTCCATTACAGCAAAGTAGAATGGTCAATTGAATGGTACACCACCATTTGTTTGCCAGAAGTGTTCCGAAAAATAAGGGAAACTATTCGCAGAAGACGAATGATTCTCCACCACGACAATGCAAGCGCTCACACATCGGCTCAAGCAAGTGAATTTTTGAGCATTCAAAACATCGAATTGATGAGTCATCTGCCGTACAGTCGCGATTTGACACCCAATGATTTCTTCTTATTCCCGCAGATCAAAAATAAAATGCGAGGTCAACGTTTTCCGACTCTTGAAAAAGCGGTTGATGCGCCCAATCACATGTTTTGGAGGTACCTCAATCGGAGTGGAAAAAGTGTTTCAAAAATTGGTTCAAGTGCATGCAAAGTGTATTGATCTTAATGGAGAATATTTTGAAAAGCAATAAAGCCATTTTCTATTATAAATTGTTATTTTTACTTCGCTATCTTAAAACTTAAGTAGCAACCCTCGTATCTCTCATGTACCTCAGGAGATTTTCAAGTCAGTTAGGTACGCTAGTATAATCATCTTAAACCGCTTTAAATTATAATATTCGCACATGCATATTAATACTATGAAAATATTTCGTTTCTTGTCGACAATTTCAACTTCCGTCTCTAGATTTGAAATGCTGACAATTTTAAGCTTTTTCGTTCAGAATAAAGTCGGATAACTCTGTTTTAGTCAGACATCAAAAGTTAAAATGTCGTCGCAATCTACGCAGTGATTTTAATGCCACAAACAGGAAATTAATTCTTATGTTTTTTTTTCTTCAAAAAGAAATTCTGAGACATTTTCAAAATCTCTAGTCGTGTTGGCTTCTGCAAATGACTTCAACCTGTCACATAGCAACAAACATGCAGAAAGCGCAAGCAACAAATAATAAAAGGTACAAGCTACGACTGCATCCAAAAATAAAGAGAAAATACACTTATTAGTATTCATAGTAGCCGCAAAACTTTATTCTTTTATTATTTTAATATTCTCTAAAGCTTTCGCATTAAGTTTCTCATTTCCACATTTGCATGACTTACAGGGAAAGTGCAACTTTGGCAAACTTTAAAGAGCTGATTAATATTTATAAAGGACGTGCATGGAAAGCACAGCAGCCTGAAACAAATTTCCTCCTTATGGAAAATTTAAGCGGCGCTCATTGCTCTTATTAATTTCTTTTTATGCGATTTGCCTTTTAAATAGTTCCGCAGAGTATGTTTTGCGCTTTTTTAAGTTTTTATGTGGCTGAAGTTGACATTATTAAATTCTGTGTTCTTTTATTCTTTCAAAATACCATATTCATGCAGATTTTGTTGGGGAAAGTGTTAGAGTTGCACGCTATTATACAAAGCAGTAATGATAAAATTTAATTTTAATTTTGTTAAATGGGAATGGAGAGGGTTATTATGGTAAACTATTTTGCGACATGTGTAAACAGATCAAATATCATTATAAAGGAATTGCCATGCTTATGCCGAGTGGCATGTTTGTCATAATTTTTGTCATAAATTGTCATTACCTTTTTTTGTCAATATTTCGGTCATAAAAATTACTAAAAACTTTTGTCACTCAATGTTGTCATCATACGGACATCGTGTAAATGACGTGTAAATGCATATTATGATTAAACAAGTCGTGAAATAAAAATGAATTTGCTCATTAATTTATGACGAATTGTCATTGATAGAAGTGTGGTTGTGGTTAAAAAGGAAGAAATTTAAAATGTTCACTTTGTATCGGAATGGTACTCACTTAGCGACTCATCTTTTACCTTACCTCAGTCTTTCTGCTAGAAAACTAATTATTTGGGCTACATCTATCACTCATCCACTCTCAAAGTCAACGTTGCCAACATTCCCGTACTCAGTCCCAACAGTCACTTAACGACTGATCTTTTGTCATACCTCAGCCATCACTTTGTCTTTACCTCCTCTTTTGTCACAACCCATATGACGTACTCCTTAATCCACCTAGACATAAACAGATCAATTCACCATCGGCAATTAAACTACCATTGTAATATAGAGGCAACAATTTTAAATTTCTAATTGTTTCGACAAATTATGTAGGTACTAACCGCCTTTTCCGCGCAATTGTTTACTATAAAAATCTAATTCGTTAATTTAACCCGTCACTAAAAAAATTAATTAATTGAAATTCCTCATAACATTATGAAACGTAGCGACAAAGCTCTCCGTAAGTAATTATTTGTCATTACTTGGCGTCGTGTAAATGGTAAGTCATTACCAAATGACAGGAAGTCATAACTATTGACACTTTGATTTATTCGTGCAAATCCGGCATTAAGGAGTTATAAGTTGATTATTGGAGGTAAACAGGTTTTTCTTTAAATATATTGTATTACTGGAATAATAAAGCTATCTGCCATATGAAAGGTGGTGACAAAATACTCTTTCCAAGGAGGTCATACAAGGTTCTCTATATGCATTCAACTTAATACATTACAATTCCAAAGTTCAAAGCTTCAAAAAACATGTTCCAAAAATTGTATTTTCGCTGAGTACACCCTATAAATAACCCTATAAAGAAAAAGGATCTCAAAATTTTGCATTGGGATGATTACCCGAGACGAAGTTTTCGGTATCTCCTGGTGTTCTGTTTACCACCCGTCGTGAGATACCTTGAAGCGCACTTGAAGGAGACTAGGAAACAAATTCTATTCAAGAGTTATCTTCTGGTAGTCGTTAAGGTATCGTAAACAGCACATATGGTGCATTATGCAGTTTTCGATACCTGAAAGATACCTAGGGGATCACTTGGGTGAACTATTTAAGTATTCTTTCAATACGCTCCTTCTGTTCCTTTGAAACTCTTCTAGTGTTCCTTTGGTATGCTCCTCGTGTTCTTTTAATCTTCTCTTAGTACTCTTCACTTTTCTTGTGTTCTTTCAGTAGGTACTCTCCTTGTATTCTTCTAGTACTCTCGCGTTCTTTCACTACTCCTCTAGTGTTCTTTTAGTATGGGCAAGCCCGTCACCAGGGTTTTGGCAGTTTGTATACACTTTTTCAACGCTCACAGTTTTCGCCTGCATAGTTACCGCACTCCGCGACACATCGGAAAACTTTACAAACATTGCACTTCGGAAGTTCGAACAAGACTGAAAAATGTTCAGACGGTTTGGACACTTTTTCTAAATATTTCCATGATAAATCTAAAGAACACTGAAGTATAACTAAACTAACATTTAGAAATAACTAACTTAGTTATCTGTTAGATATCGCTCAGTACTTTTTAAGGTATTGTAATCGCCTTGGTATCTTCTTTTTGTGAATAAACAAGAAAGAACATCTACTAAAAGCACTAAGGAATAACTAAACTAGTTATCGGTTAGGTGTATTTCAGTATTCTTTCAGGTATCATCTGCGACTGGGTATCAAAAAGTCGTTCCAAGTACGTGCCTATTACAAGCAAGTTATCTTTAAATGTTCGAATCTTTTTTTAGCGATACCTATAACGTCAACTCAAGTAATTTCTTCGGTCTTTGTGGTTATAATTCTTTTGGTAGCGATAATTATAAGGAGCAGCTGGTACGGATCAGGCTCTGGCAGCTTAGGGGGCGGCTAGATACAGAGCAACCACCAAGGCTTTAACTCCGATGGAGCAGCTTTGCAGCAGTAACTCCTAGGAATTAGCTTCTTGGGGCAGCTTTAGAGCATTAACTATTTATTCAAAAGACTTCTGTGACTCTCATTATCCAATAATCTTAGCCTTTTTATACACAATTTGTAGTCTATCAATACAATTTTACTTGCTATGGTAACAAAATCCTGGAATACAAAATCCCATAGTCTTAAAGTTACAAAATCCCTGAGTGTAAAATCCTGGAACAGAAAATACCGGAACACAAAATCCCAGAATACAAAATCCCGAAAAAAGAAATACCGTAGATAAATCTTATTAAAAAAAATTTTCATAAATAAAAGAAATTATTCTATTAGGCGATCCCTTCTTAATAAATTTTTGCTAAACATGGTCTTATTTACAATATTGCGGTGATTAAAAATATGAAAGATATTCGTGGCGATCTACATATATTCGAACTGAAGTTTGTGAAAAAATAACTCGTTTTGGAAGTTATTAGAGCCACTCGTGACGGCTTCAAAAGTAATTGTGGACATCTTGGGGACTTTAAAAACAAACAAAATATTTAAAGTAGGAAAATTATAATTTTGTTGTACAAATATGTAGTTCCTTGTTCATAAAATAATTCGTGAAAGGAAAATTATTATTTACTAATGGCTTCAAAAACGAGTTAATTTTCGCAAACTTCAAATGCGAACCCATAGCGACCGCCGTGAATTTCTTTTAGATTATACCCAACTTTACTTAATGTAATGTAGGAGAAAGCTGAGGGGACAACCCTATGATGCGTTAACATGACTTCGCATGGTAGTTAATTCGGATGTGAGGAATGAGAGAACTTGAACGACTTGCTTTTAAATTCTTGCGAGCTATACAGGGTGTTTCAGGTCTGACGTGCCAAGATGAGTGGGGTGGTAGATCTCAACTAGACAAACAAAAAATTGTATGGCAGGGGAGGAGGGGGCAATCTTAACCGTTTGGGAGTTACAGGGTGATTCATAAATTTCAGTTTTTCATGGTATGCATTTTATTTTTATCATTTGATCTACCCAACACAGCTTTCCAAAAAGGTACAACATGCCCAGGTATAGAAAGGGTGTAGAAATTTATAAGTAGAAAACTTATCGGGAAATATTTGAAAATCTGCAATTTAAAGAAATTAAACGCATATTAACTGTAAAATGTTCTTGTTGTTTTTTATACGATGTGGCCAAATCCTAGGGGACAACCCTTTGATGCATTAGCATGGTTTTGGCCGGAAGTGACTTAGGGTAAGGGAAGTGAGGAAACTTGAGTCTTATTTTTGCATTGCTGCGAGCTAGACAACAGCCCAGAGACGGAGTGGATTATTTTAATTTCTTAATAAAAGCTCAAGGGATCATCTGGTCTCGAACACGGGACCCATGGCATGTTGGTCTTGCCGCTCAACGTATTGATCCAACTCCGTCTCCGTCTCTGAATTCGAAACGTCTTACAACTAATATTAGTAAATTACAAAAGCTGTTCAAAATGTCCACCGCCACTTTGGATGCATGTTAACAATCTCCTTCTAAGTCCCTGTTTAAGGCGTATTGCAGCCTCTCCCGTATTTTCGTCGCTGCATCCCTAATTCTGCAAACTAAATCCTCCCTAGTGTTAACAGGGCTTGAATAAAATATATCCGTCACTGTTCCCCATAAGAAAAAGTCCAATGGGGTAAGGTCTAGAGATCTAGCAGGCCAAGGAATCGGTGCACCTTGTTTAATCCAGCGGTTAGGAAATTATTCACTTAGTATTGCCTTCACAATGTTAGCAGTATGCGCTGTTGCTCCATTGTGTTAGTAAAATATGTCCATTCGATTATGTCCTCTATTAGATCTGGCAGTTTATTGTCCAAAGGTCTCGCATAAATTTCACTATTAAGCACTTGCGGCAAAATAATGCTTTAAATAAACAAAAAATTTTAAGATTAAGGATCGAAAATGTTTTTTTTGGGTTAAAAGGTAATTAATTTTAATTATTGCTGCAAAAAAGTTAGAAAAATGTTAGTGTAATTTTGTTTTATTACCGATATGAGTTTGTGTTTGCAAGAATTCACACCCTATTATCCTTGCGTTCAGCAAAATTATCGATCATATTTTAAAAGCAAATTTCAAAACATTTCTTTTAACTTTTGGAAGCGAATGTACCTGCAATGGCAAGAGTTAGATCAATGTTGTTGAGAATTGAGTTGTTCAGGTTATTAGGATAATAGTTTTTTAGCGTTTGTTTGATGTCGATGCGTTGGATAGATCTAAAGATAAAAATAAAAGAGTGACGTGCATACACGAAAAACTGAAATTTATAAATATCTTCTAAGCGGTTTAGATTGCCACCCCCCTGCTAATCAATTTTTTTTTGCTAGGTAGGTTCTATCACCTCACTTATTTTGGCACGTCAGATCTTAGACACAGTGTATAAATTTATCTCTTAACTAGTTAAATCACAACGAACTCTTCACAATATCAATCGCATGTAAACTATTCGTGGTCTCAATCACCACTAAAAGGACCAGTCTTCTACTCAGCTCCATTTATATTATTAATCTTAGTTGTAGAAACCCCAATCACTTAATTCTTGATGTGTATTTCCGTCAGACATTTTCACTTCAGATATTCACGACAGGAACAAGTCGTCCTTGACTTCGTACATTTGTTTTTTGGCTATCTGGATGGGACATACGGACCACACAGTTTACTATTTAATTTTCAAGGCCAACCTCGTGCACATTACAATATTCATCTCATTAAGCTCTCCTCTTTTGCTTCAAAGTGAGCAAAAATTGAATTCTCGTACTTTTTCTGCTTACCTAAAAAACGAGTACCGATAGACGCTTTTTTATTAGCTTTAAAATTAGCAAAAACGAAGCTTTCCTTGTTAGGTAGGATATTAGCAATTATGGAGGCGTCCTCTTTAGTTCCAATTTAACAGACCTATTACAGAATACTCGCACATCGTAGCAACTCCGAAAGGATCTAAATTTTGTATTACTATTGAAAAAACTCCTTAGTGAAATCTAATTTTCTGGGCATGTTTATTCCTTTTTGAAGGAGTCTCATTTTTCCTACTGGGAATTTACAGAGCTTTTGAAACAAATTACAATCACGCACATTAGTTTAAAACAAACATAAGCTCACATGATTCGAAATTAAAGGTAAACTCTTTCGTGTGATAGAAATTGAATTTACAGTCGATATGTAGTTAAAAATTAACTTTTGTTGTTGTGTGCTTTTTATTCAAGCATATATTATGCCGCTAGCGGAGAAAGGGAGTAGGTGATGGAAACCTAACACCCACGTGGTTTTTGGTATGTTTTGAGTCCACAAACTCGTCGAAATAAAAGCAATTAGTTGAATATTTCCAAATTTAATTCTTTCGTAAATGCTTTGAATCAAACAACTATAACACTCATATTCCGAAATTGTTTTTATTCACCCTAACCGCAGCAAGGAAATGTTCATACACGTTTCGCAAAAAAGGAAAGGAACTCACTCCAAAATTCAAAAATACCAAAATAACGAAATATATTCCAAAATACTTAACTTTTACTCTAACAATAATGACGTAATCTTATCCGAATTTTCCTTCTCTCTGGCTTTGTTTTTTTTTCCTCTAATCCACTGCTTCCACTTGACTTGACTTTCTCTTTTAATGTGATCTCGAAAACGTTTAGCTTTTTTCCACCTTTTAAATTAAATTCAACTCAATCTTCTCAATACATTTTAGGAATACGTCTCACTTCTAACAAGATAACTAGCACCAGGAAAAAAATAGAAGAAAGAGACCTGTAATATCGGGGTGGCTATATTTATAGACCGATGCCCACTATTTCGTCTTATACGCAATATCTATGTTGATTTTACCAATTGGTTTGAATCGGTTTAATTATTAATTAATTATTATTATTAATAATAAATTCATTTTTTTTAATTAAAATAATCTATACATTTTTAGACGTCTTTTGTTGGTACCCGAAAATTTATAAAAGTTCGTTTTAATAACAAATTTTTGTGTTGTTTCAAAAATTGTACAACCACATTTAGAGTCTCTAAATTTTTTCTGTAAGTGTCCTTGGAGCCCTATGGATTCAATTCTATATACTGTGGGTTGCCAAGATTCATCTTTATTATCTTCCCTCATTCCGGACAAAGAAGAATAGTGAAAACTGGTTATGTCTTGTCGGTGTCTATTAAGATTATGTGTGACTATGATAAAATAGTTTTCAAAAAAAAAACTTGAACAGACTTCACAAAAAGCGCTAAAAAACATAAAATAATTTTTAATTTTATATCTAATACGACATTTTGAAGTCGGTGCAAATCAAACAAACCAAACAACAACAAAAATGTTAAATCGTCATTTTTTATGATCCCGTAAGCTGAAATGTTCAGGTAGTATTATATATTATTTTCAATTTTGGTTCTGTAGTTGTTTGATATGTTTTATTTGCACCGACTTCAAAATGTCGTAATAGCTATAAAATTAAAAATTATTGAATGCTTTTTAGCGCTTTTTGTGAAGTCGGTTAAACTTTTTTTTGAAAACTATTTTATTTTTCACTTTTTAGTGTCTTCTACTCTATACAACGAAGAAAGAACCATCCAAATCGGTCCACGCGTTAAAAAGTTAGGTTTAACCCCCTAGCCCACCTCCATTTCACTAAATTTTTGTTCTCATGGTAGCAATAAAGGAACATACTCTACCGAACAGAAAAGTTATCATCGAAATCGGTCCACGCGTTACGAAGTTACTACTCCTCCTCCTCCTCCCCCACCATTACCATAGCACCAAATTATTCTCCTATTAGCAATGGGGGATCACACTCTATACAACAGCAAAAGAACCATCCAAATCGGTCCACGCGTTACAAAGTTAGGTTCACGCGTTACAAAGTTAGGTTCCACCACCCCCCCCCCCCCCGCAAAATTTTTTTCTCGTGGTATCAACCACGGAACATACCCTACTCAACAGAAAAAGAATTATCCAAATCGGTCCACGCGTTACGAAGTTAGACTTCCCCGCCCCCATCCCCCACCATAGACCAACTTTTTTTCTCCTATTAGCAACGGGGGATCATACTCTGTACAACAAAAAATAACCATCCAAATCAGTCCACGCGTTACAAAGTTAGGTTTCACCCCCCCTACCACAATTTTTTTTGACATGGTACCAATCGGTGAACATACTCTTCCCAACAAAAAAAGAATCATCAAAATCGGTCTACGCGTTACGAAGTTATGCCCGGTTAGACATAAAAAAAAATAAAAAATAAATAAAATACACGTCGAACTTAGAACCTCTTTGTTTTTTTGCTGATCGGTTATAGGGCTGATAGCCGCCACCCTAAACTTTATTTCTCCCTTCTTTTAGATATCATGACTTACGAAACAATAGTCTTCTCTACATGGAGAGTATCCTTTCTAACATTTTATCGAACTTATTTCTAATTTTCTATTTTAGCCATCGAGAGTGTACCGACGATAATTCCTTTTGGGTTTTCTGCGAGTTGACCATCTTCGTCTCTCGAAATAAGGTAAGTAATTTTTTCCGTACCTTAAGCTGTAAATAAAAAAAATTCTTTGCAGAATCATTCTTGATTTTGACTTAAAAGAACAGAACGAGATAGATAGTTCCTGTAGGCTTCAGTTTTCTGTGCATTTGAGCCCGTAACATCGTGTGAAGTTGTAACGTAAAATTCACTATTCTATAAATTAGCAGTAATCCCGAAAGTCCACCGCATTCCATTACTCGGATTCTTACCATGGGAATACATTGAGGAAAGCTGCTTTAGCCTTTAATTTTTTAAACAGCTTTCTTCTACTCTAATCCATTTAAAAGCAGATGATACAATGTTAAAAGTTTTTTAAATTGTATTTATTTTCGTATGAAAAAAAATTAAACTGTAAATGCGAAAATACATACAGCAAACTTCGAAGATTTCCTGAAATCTGGTTTTCTCTTAGCCGCACTTTGAAGGCACAAAGTATACATTGGTTTTGCCTGACCTAGTTGATGATAGAGAGCCAGCAATATGAAACAATAAATCTCAGCGATTTAAACTTTTCATGTCACGGGAATACATTCAGGTTTCAATCCTTAACCATTGCTGTTCTGAAATACCAGAAGGACTTTCCTGTTAAGGGAATGATAGAGACATACCAGCAAAGTTTTATTTTAAATCTAACTTTAAGCGGGTACAGTATCCTGACAGAAACAAACAGTTTTGTTTGAGACTTGCATAGTAATGGGAGCTTTTGATGGGCAAAAACAACGGAAACCAAACTAAGTGCAATGGAGACAAATCCCTTCATGCCTGTCACAAGTTTTAATTAAATCAGACTGACAATCTTGAGCAGGCACAAAGTTTCGAAATGGTCTCTGGTGATGAAGTTTCTTAAGAAATGCAAATGAGCAAAGCTGATAGCATCATTAGGGAGAGCGTATTGTAAAAGAATTAGGTACGTTTTATTTTTCGAACGTTCAGATAAGCAATTTGGAAGTTTTTAGGAGAAAACTTTAAAAATAAAACAATTAAATTAGTGACTGTAAGAGGGGTTTCATCTTAATTTCGTGTTTTCGAATAATCTTGGAAACGACACAGCAAATTGGAATACGGTTTATTACCCAACATTTATTTGCTATGCTATTAACAATATATTTGATAATAAATAAACAGATACATTGAATTTTACTACCTTCTTAGAAGAAAACTATTCCACCAAAAACATTTCATATAAAGAAGGTTGCCCAGACTCACTAGCTCATACCACTTTTACTGTGAAAAGTGGAGCCAAGCTACTCTACCTAAATCTAGCTAACTAACTTTAGAAAACCTACATCACGGTCAAAAAGTATGGCTTGACCGTTTCGCGGCCGTCGCACAGTCACTCCTTACTTATGGTAAGAAATTAAGACACTGGTTTTTAATGTTGTGTCATGCACTAGATCCACGAAACGGTCAAGGTATACTTTCTGACCAAGAAGTAGGGTTCTACAGTTAGAGATTGTAGAGTTAGGCCTTGTAAAGTAACGAGCTTGGCTCCATGTGAAATCTGATAACTTTTTAAGAGTGAAAGCGGTATGAGCTTGTGTTTCGGAGAAACCTTTTTTACATGAAATGTTTTTGGTATGATTTCATTTCTTTTTGCAAGATGCTATAATTCTTTTTATTTTCGGGCCTTTTTTAGTTGTGCGTCAGCTATTCTTTTTTTTCATAGCCCACTCTCTATCGTTGCCTCTTTTCATTGTTGGCTTTTTCTTTGCAATAAGCGATAAATCAGGGTGGTACTTAGCTATTACCCGATTATATTCAACTATACCTGACTGTTGTGCTTTATTTATATTAACTTAAAGCAGACTTAATTATCTTTCCAAAAAAGTAAAAACATGTACAATTTATTAACCGAAATAACAAGAAATCTCTGATTAAACTTGAAATTTTAGTTGCAAACCAAATTTTAATCCAAAACGCAAGCAGTAAATCGTTGTCCGACCGTAGTCTGGTGCTTGTATTTTTTTTTAATTTCTCATTTCGTACAATTCCGCGCTTTTAGGCTTAAAAATGCTGTTTCTTAAATACGGTATGACTATTTTTACTTCATTCGAAAGATTGTTTTGTTAACTTCAATTACTTCATAGAAGCAATAGATTAGGCACTAGGATGAGCTTAAAGATAAATCAGCCCCCCCCCCCCCCCGGCCCATCCTTCTGGTGCAGTCGGGTAAAGAAGGGTATTTCTTACACGACACAGTTCCTTTCTTCATAACACACTCACCTTTTAGTTGTTTATGTACTAATAACATCTAGCTTTGATATCTAGAACTTTCGGAAGGACCTACCAATAAGACATTTTATATACAGACCACCCTCTTTATGGTGGGTTGTAAGGTGAAAGTTATAGATCTTTTAATATTTTCATTATTTGTGTGCAGATCCTAGTCTGCATACCAAATTTGAGCTTTTTAGGGCTTTTGGAAGTGTAGAAATTATCTTAAGAGAAATTGTTATATAATACTGAACCCCCCCCCCCCCCCACACCTTACAGATTTCTTAATTTTTTCGTTGTTTGTGTGCCTGCATATCAAATTGAATCTTTCTAGAACTTTCTAGAAACTTTGCATACAGACCTGCACGCCACTTCGTTGGGGGGGGGGGGTGTTTGAGGGTATTTCAGGTATTAAAGCTGGATAAATGAAACTTAGTGTGTTTCATTAGTCTGGTAACTACATCTTATTCTAAGAATTTGGGCTCTATGGTATTATCCAGAGGGAAGCTATATGGGTTCCAAAATACGTGGAAACTCTTCCAGAAAAGGTAGGTAGTGCCCAGTCTTGGCGGGGCAGATTCGTACATTCTCAGCCATAAAATACATACACAATTTAATGACCTGAAAACACTATTATTTACTGAATGTTAAATTTTTTGAGAACGAAATTCAACTGTATGCATGGGAGGAGCATGAGCACACAAATTTCACTTAGAACATTTCTAGTATCATTTATACTCTAATTTAACTTTGCTACAATATCTTGTACATACTCTCATTACATAAAAAAAATTCTTGATTCCTAAATCTTACTATTCTAATTCATCCGCCTGAAAGTGAAGTTACTTAAATAGTTATTCCCTCTCCTACACCGATTAAAATTTATCTACGCCTATTAACAACGCAAAAAATATCATAACCACCAAAACAAAAATCATATTCGCCGAAGTTATGTTGTGTAATATGCGTTCTAAATAGTACCAAAATATAGTAATTTTTGATAAATTCAAAAAAGCCCGAAAAAAAATATTTTGTTTCTATTTTTGTTTATAATATGACAATATCTTGATAAGGTCAGGATTTGTCACTCACCGTTCAACTAAGATTACACTGATCAACAAATTTGAACTCACTTTTTTTATTTTTGGTTCAAATTGTTTTTTACTTCCATTTTAGTATGTTAAATACAAATATGATAGAAAAATTGTAATGCTGGTTACCATTTTTGAAATAAAACCTATATTTCAAAAATCGCAAAAAGGAGCCCGCGGAAATAGTTCAAGAAGAAGTACGTGACCTCTTTAAGATCTCTTGTAAATTGCCTGCAGGCCCGTGGATGTTCAAAGACATGTTGGAACCCATCGTTTTATATGATGATAAAATATTTTCCATCAAAGTAATTTTCAGTTTTTTTGGATCCCAACAATTTTCGTAACTAGCCGGAAATTGTTTCATGGAACTTTTTCATCTTCGAATATATTGTCGAATCCTTTGTAATTAAAAAGGTATCTTATTTATGTCCCCACAAAAACACCTTCCTTAACTTTTGATTCACTTAATCTTGAAAATTTTTGACGTAAATATTGTATTCTTGTCATGTTCTTAACAAAATTTTTCCAGAGTCCTAGTTTAATATGAAATAGCGCTAGTAGAATTTTTTCGGGCTCAACTAGTGGTTGTTCTTTTACATTTTTTCCCTGGTTCAAGTGATTTCCGAAGAGACCAGTCCTGTTTTTTGTAATGAACACTTACAGCACGGCTATCCCACAGAAAACCATAAAACTGTTTGCGTGTAACCTACCCAAGTAACAGAGCAACCACTTTAAAATCGCCGCAAAGAAGCCACTGATGATTTTCATATTTTATAGTTTGTAAGAAATACTTTTCAGAGGACTCTTTCATATGAACTGCATAACTGATTGGTATTGAAGGTAGTTTATTAAGTCTGGAAACGACTTAATATCTTAAAAAATACGTTTTGAATCGGGAAAATAAAAAAAAAACGCAACTGCAAAATGTTAAATATGTACCTCCAGATTTTTTCCAGATTCGTACTCTTTGGGTAAAAAGAAACCACTTCTGTCCCAAAAAAAATTTTTTAAAACATCAACTTTTTCAGTTTTCCGAAGAAAAAAATTGGAAATTTTGAAATTTTGAAAATTTTGTCCTCGAAATTGATTAGGTTAATAAAAAATTTAGGACCAAAAGTGCATGGACTAAAATCTAATCTAATAATAAATTCGTTATGGACTTCTGTTATTATGCAATCTCCTTTGTACTAGGAAGTGCATAATAAAAATTTCAAAATCTAAGCAAAGGTGATCCTTGCAACTTGTCTGTTAATCAAACCCTTTTCAAGTAAAAAATGCTCAAAGTTTCAACATTTTAATTTTTTTTCAGAAATCTAAAAATTGACTTTTTCTAAAAAAAAATGTTTGGGACAAAAGTACGTTTAAAAAAAATTTTCGGACAAGAGTTGTTTCATTTTACCCAAAGAATACTAATCTGCAATAAAAAATAAGGGTTTCTATTTAAGAATTTAAAGTTGCCCTCCCCCGGCCCTCCAACAGGGATCGGGGTAAAAAGAGCATTTTTCAAGTCAATAAGCCGTTTTCAATCTTTAAGAACACCCGTATATGCAGTTTGCTTAGAGCTTTGCATTTTAAAATGGCACAAATCGGAAAATTTTATTGTCGTTTTTTTAAGTTAACATATCTGCAAAGAACCCAATGCAGTTCTATGTGCATCAAACTATGACCAGACCAGTAGAGATACGGTCGCAGATAACATCACAGTAGCCAGTGGGATACAACTTTCCGATTCTCCGGATGGAGCCTTTGGGCACATTCCTGGAGATTCTGTTGGACAGGAACTGGTATCTCCTGCACCCCAGTGCCTGGCGAAAACTTATTCGGCAGTCGGCACGGGAGGTTCCAAGAGCAATATACGTGTACTTTAGGCAAACCTGCACCACTCTAAAGAAGCATCAGCCACAATATACAAGAATTTTTCCGAACAACAGTTAGGTGTACTGCCGGCACTGCTCTGGTCGCTAGTAGTAGACGACCTCTTAAACCAGCTTAGTGATCTTGGTCGACCGCACTTTCGATACAAATTGTTTATTATAGTAGCTTTCAGGAAACATCTCGCTGTTAAAGAGAGCCTCACCTCCTCCTCTTCCCCATCCAAGAATGCAAACATTTGCTCATAATAACAGTGGGGAAATATACACTAGACAAGAGGAAAAGAATCATCCAAATCAATCTACGCATTGCGAATTTAGGTCCCGAACCGTGCCCACCTCACTCCACCCTCGAAGTTTTTTACATATTTTTTGGAGACGGAGTTGGATTAATTCGTTTAGCGGCACGATGGATGCCATGGATTCCGGGGTCGAGACTAGGTCTCGCCGTGGATTTTATTAGCAAATTAAAATAATCCACTCCATCTCTGGGCTGTGGTCTAGCTTCTAGAAAAAATGCAAAAACAAGACTCAAGTTTCCTCACTTCCTTTACCGTAATTCCCTTCCGGCTAAAACCATGCTAACGCTTCAAAGGGTTGGCCCCTAGGCTTTGGCCACATAGTATAAAACAAAAACATATACCAGTAATAAAACATACTTTATACAGCAAAAGAAGAATCATCCAAATCGATCCACACATTCGAAGTTAGGCCCCCAAGCCACCACCCTAGGTTTCACTTTTAAGAAGTTGCTTAGAAAGTCCCGTCAAATTCGGTGCATAAAGTACGAAGTATGGCAACACCTCTCCTCCACCTCACCCCTCCTTAACTCCATTTGCAATTAAGGTATGAGTTATGCTAGTTATACAACAGAAAAAGAACCATCCAAATCGGTCGCCACTCACCCACAAAATTGTTGACATGGTATCAACGGCGGATCGTAAACTTAAAATAATACGCGTTGAACATTTTCATATCGGAAGTCGGTTAAAGAGGTGAAAGTCGCGAAATGTAAAGATTCCGTCAAATACCAGATCGCTCAAGCCAACCAGTCTAGAAGCAATATTTGTCAACAATACGAAACCTTAAGAATTTTTCTTAAATATTTGTTACGTTTTAAAAAGAAACGTTCTGTTGCAAACCATTTTTTTCAGGATTTGTAGTTTGCTTTATTAAATAAAGTGCAGACATCATTGTTTAAATGTCGACCATGAAATTCAGTTATTTTGATAAATCAAAGATTGATTTTTATAACAACTTTTAATAACTTGTAAGAGACGGAGTTGGATCAATCCGTTGAGCGGCACAACTACCATGCCATGAGTTCCGGGTTCGTGACCAGGTCTGCCCGTGAGTTTTTATTAAGAAATTAAAACAATCCACTCCATCTCTGTGCTGTTGTCTAGCTCGCAGCAATGCTAAAAGCAAGACATCCAAGTTTCCTCACTTCCCTTACCCTAATTCTCTTCCGACTAAAACCATGCTAACGCATCAAAGGGTTGTCCCCTAGGCTTTGGCCACATTATATAAAAAAAAAACTGTTTCAATGTTAAACGCTTCGTGATAAAATGGCAGGTAATATTGACAACAGCTGCCAAATTATAGATAAACATAGCTTCCAACCTTACCAAAGATTTGATAACCCAGTATAATCACAACACAAGCAATAGCTTCGTTTCTATATTGTCCATGGCATTAAAAGTTGAATAGTCTGTACTTTTTTATAAACATCCTTTGATCTTTCGACATATTCATCAATTAAAATATTTACAGCTTAAGGACATATTATTCCAACATTTATTGTGTCATAAAATTGTTTTAAAGTTAATACATTTTTCACGTTATTACCAGATCTAGGATCACCGGTATTGCTCATATTTTTATCAGAATATGAGCCAAAGTACGACCTATTAGACTCAAAACCGGACATCTTGAGAACCCCCAAATTTAAAGAATTCCACTGGGACTAGAGTAATTGGAGACGGAGTTGGATCAATGCGTTGAGCCGTACGACCACCATGCCATGGGCCCCGGGTTCGAGACCAGATCTCCACGTGAGCTTTTATTAAGAAATTAAAATAATTCACTCTGTCTCTGGGCTGTTGTCTAGATCGCAGCAATGCAATCACAAGACTCAAGCTTCCTCACTCCCCTTACCCTAATTCCCTTCCGGCCAAAACCATGCTAACGCTTCAAAGGGTTGTCCCCTAGGATTTGGCCACATCGTATAAAAAAAAGTTTCAATAAATTCAATTTGAATTGAATATTACTAGGGTCAAAATATTAGTTTGCGATAATTATAATATAATTTCATTCATTAAGCAAAGCTATCTTGCCAGCCTTTTCAAAACACCCCAACATGACGATTTTTGTACAATTGTCAGGAATAAGCACAAGTCCTGCTCGACACTAGCAGAAAAATTCTTTATCTCGAATGAAACAAGGACAAGAAAAAACCCTTAAGAATTGCATTATCATTGGCGTAATTAATATCACCTTCCCGCTTGGAGCACTTTTATAGAATTCATAAATAATAATGACTCATAAAACTTAAAGACCAGGAACGCCAGGAAGAGAAAATTACTGCATGGGAAACGAGCAACTGTTGCACGATAAAAATGCATTCAGACTTTCCAAAACTATACCGAGCAACTGAGGTGAAGTCTTATCAAAATTTATGTCCTCCTTGCACAGCTAGGGAGCATTTCGCTTACTTAGTATGTGTCGTTACGTTTTTTACGCCGACATTATATACTTCCTTGCGTTATTAAAAGTGAGATTAGTGTTAATTTAAATTAATATTTATTTTTTTTAATTTATTTCCAAGATTATAGACCCTGGGCATTTGAAGTGCTTTTTAATTAAAATAGACGCTGAAGCAGGGATCATGACATTTGACTACATTTTTAACGCGAAACAAAATAGCAATTAGAATTTAGAGTTATCAGTATGAAGTCGCCACTACGGGCCACAATTCTCATCAAAATTATTAGTAGAACTTCTAGTACGGCAATGCACAGTTTCTCTTCTACAAAATAATTTAGGGTAGACATAATTGGAAAACCCTTGTGGCTTAGCAAAAAATCTAATCAACAATTACGGCCTCGAACGGGATACTTCTAAGTAAAAAATACACTAATACCCACCACTAGGGATATACGCTGGCTATGCAAGTGTTTTACGTCAGAAAGACACACTGATGTAAGAGAAAAGATCAACTGTCCAGCACTAACGCAAGAGAAAATAACAAGGCTCAAGCCTTAGGAAAACACACTGATTAAGCAGAGGCCGAACGTTCACTAAGCGGGAGTCTTACACCAGGAAGGCACGCTGATGCAAGATAGGCTAACAAGTGCTACGAACCCAAGTTCCACCAAAGCGGCAGGCTGACTTAAAAATAATTTAACGGACAGAAATTTTTGACGAGTCCTATCAGATTTTTCGTAAGGATAGATACTCTGACTCCATGGCTCGTGGTGGCGGTGTGTTGGTTGCATGCAAATCGCATTTGGATTGCGGTAGGGTTGATATACCTGCTTTCTCCGGCACGCTCACAATCGGGCTCTTAGCTCTCTCTGGTGAAGATGCACATTTTCCTGCTCTGTTGTTGTATCCCTCCAAACTTGACAAACTATGCGGATGCAGATGGTCGAAGACTTTACGATATTTTAATTCTTAGTCTAGATTTTATTAATAATATGACAATCACAGAGGATGAAATCATCCTTCTTGGTGACTTTAACTTACCCAGCGCTCAATGGGTATTCAACGCTGATGACGATGACTACCTTCCCTTTAATTGTCTTACTGCTAAAGACTCCCATTTTCTTGACGCCATCTCCTCTTCTGGTTTACACCAAATGAGTGATATAAAGAATTCTATGGGAAGACAGTTAGATCTTATCTTTTCTTCTGATTCGAGTAACACTATAGTCGAATCGACTTCTCGTAACTTGTCCGCTATCGACAGCTTACACCGGCCTATTTTCATCTTTTTCTGCTACGATGGTTCTAATATTGCTGATCCCAACGTGGATCAGTACGTTCTTGAATTTAAAAAGGCGAACTTCTCTGATCTTTCAATCATGGTCCTCTCAATCGATTTCCCATCTCTTTTTTATGGTTGCGATATCGATGATTGCGTTTCCGTGTTTTATGATAGGATTTATGATCTGTTTAATTCGTGTGTACCACTCACACGGTCGAGTTATTCTTGTCATTCTCTCCTGTGGTATACTAGAGAACTACGGAGCCTTAAGGGGGTCTTACTATGTAATACCTCATTTCCGAGCGCTATATTCAAAAATTGATTACTAGAAAACTACAAATGATTTCGGGAAGCAGTTTTTTGGAGTGTTATCATTTATTATTGAACTTTACATAGTTTTTTTGGTTTTACATAAAAATGACGTATGTGACCGCTACACGTCCTTC
The DNA here is from genome assembly GCA_964036015.1 of Leptarthrus brevirostris. Taxonomy (NCBI): domain Eukaryota; kingdom Metazoa; phylum Arthropoda; class Insecta; order Diptera; family Asilidae; genus Leptarthrus; species Leptarthrus brevirostris. The sequence goes on from OZ038371.1 coordinate 195,101,633, forward strand.
ACTGCGTCCTCGTCAAAAGTGTCCAGGGCGCACGGGGTGAACGATTTTGACCGATCAGATGATCTGAAACCAAAAAACCTTTGAAATTCATTTTTCTCATCCCCTTGGCTATGGATGGACACGAGCTTTTTCAAAAATTCACAAAATTCTTATAGTAATAGAATTTTGAAAAAAAAAACTTTTTTGGCACTTTTTTTTCTGCTATTCAAGGCTGTTAACAATTTTTGGACGAGCATTTCAAAAAAAGCTCGTGTCTATCTGTTGCGACATGTTTTCTGATAATAAAAATGTTTAGTATGACAAGATCGGTCAGGTAGTTTTTTCGAAAACGTTCACCTCACCTCTAAAGAGACGACTTTCGGAAAAAACACGTTTAAAGATTGACAAGATTGAGCAGAAACGCGAAAAACGACCGCGCATGACCGTGAAAAATGCTCTGTCACTGCCAAACGAGCCCGTCCACAGTTAAATCCTTTTACCAGCGTATTTCTAACACTATTTAGATGAAAAAAATGTAAAAAAAACGATTTTTTGAAACTGTTTCATAGTAAAACCCCCTTAAAAATAAAAAAAATAGATTATGGAAAAATTACTTACGCTGTAGAAATACGTCAACTTATTGTGATTTCGTTTATTGTCATGACAGCTTTTTAGCGCTATCCTTATAAGAGGAATACCTCGATAATGTTCGCGATAACTTACATAACGATCCTCGTACCTTTTATAAATTTGTTAATATGAAGAAGAAAACGATATAGCTGACATCTTTGCATTGTTTTTCAAGGGCGCCTTTTCATCTGGCAATTTCGTGCCTTCCCTGGAAGAGTTTGGTCATATCCAAAATCGTCCCGCTACCTCCATTGCCTTTGCCCATTTTATCTCGTGATATTATCATGAATGGTATCAAGGAGCTTAAACTGGACTTTTCTTCTGGTCCGCATGCATTCTTGAGATCCTGTTCTGATGCCTTACTCACTCCACTGGAACGCATCGTCAACAAATCTATTCAGGCCGGTAGATTTCCTATGATATGGAAAAGCTCCTTTATAATTCCTTAATAACAAATTATAGGCCAATCGCGAAGCTCTCCTGCATACCCATGGTTTTCTGTCTGGTAGATCGACGACAACTAACCTGCTTGAATTTACATCCCACATAATCTCTGCCTTCCAAGAGGGTCTCCAGACCGACTGCGTCTACATTGACTTTAGCAAGGCATTTGATAAACTCCCTTACTCTGTGATTATGCTTAAACTTGAAAGGTTGGGTTTTTCGCCTTTATTGCTCGACTGGATCTGCTCTTACTTAAAAGATAGGACTTACCGAGTATCTTTCCGTAATACTTTATCTAGAGTCGTTAGGGCTTTATCTGGGGCCGCTGTTGTTTATTCTTGCCATTGACGTCATTGTCCCTCTGATTAAGCACTCCAAAGTCTTAATCTACGCAGACGATATGAAGATTTCTCATGCGATAGAAACAGTTATGATTCTTCCTGCATTCAGGATGATTTAAATACCTTCAAGGCTTGGTGTGGATCGAATAGCCTGCAACTTAACATGGATAAATGTGAAAATATGGAATCTAGGAACCTCAGTCAGATATTTTTTGATTATACCTTTGTGGATACTACTATTCGTCGCGTGCAGTCCGTTACTGATCTTGGTGTGAAGCTAGACAAAAAGCTCGATTTCACTCTGCACATTAACTGTATTGTATCTGGGAGTAATTCAGTTCTGGGTTATGTAAAGCGGTGGTCAAGGGAGTTTTCTGATAGGATCACCTTAATTCACTTATTCTTTTCTTTGGTTAGGCCAATTCTCGAGTATGCATCTCAGGTTTGGTCTCCCTGCTATGTGGTTCATTCTAGACGCATAGAGTCGGTGCAGCGGAACTATGTTAGATTCGCGCTAAGAGACCTTCCGTGGAATGATCCATTGAGGCTTCCTCCTTATTTGGACCGCCTCCAGTTGGTTAATATTCACTCCTTGGAAGAACGACGTAGAGTTGCTGACCTAGTCTTTATTCAGCAACTTTTGTACTCGAACATAGAATCTTGCACTCTCGCAGGTATGGTTTCTTATAGGCATACCCCGTATAGCTTAAGGAGACTGCCTTTACTGCATGTTGTTCACTCTTGGTCTAATTATGGTATGCATGAGCCTATAAATCGCATGTGTAGAGCCGTGAATATGTATCCTGTTTTTGATCTGACTCTTACTAAGGATTTGCTAAAGCGATCTCTGTTGCCTGTTCACCCCTGATTGTTGTGCGTGGGCGTGTTTTGGTTATTTGATTACTAATTGTTTTTTGCATGCTGGTGTGGGAGCCTCATTTGCCTCAATATATTTATATTCTGGCGAATATGTCAATTTATTCTAGGCTTCTGCCTGAGAAGTGCGCTATCTGAGTTAAAAGGATTAATTCTATGATATAATGCTGAATATCGATACTGAACATAACTACATAGAAAGCGGTTTTACTGAAAAATAGAGGATCAGTATCAAGAGGCTATAAAGAAGAAAATCGATAAGAAATCGATAACACCACAAGAAATCGAAAGCCATAGCTTAATCGGACAATGTCTTAACGCCAGGCTTACCCTACCCATAATTCAGATTCCAAAACTTTATGGTAATTATTATAACTGGAATTGATTCAAAGATTTGTTTTCACAACTCATTCATGAGAACAGCTGTTTGAGTAAAGCTTACTAAAGGTCAAATATAATTGGTAGTGCCAACAAACTGCTACGACATCTACAAATCCGAAATGATAACTATGACACGGCATGGGCACTTCTGAACTTCAACAATAAGAGTCTTACAGTATCTACATTAATCCAGAAGTTACTCGCACAACAACCATTATCACGTGAGTAAGCAGGAGGTCTAAAACGACTATACGATTTCTTCAAAGAATGCCTACGTAGAAGAATCTGCATTTAGAAACAAGTAACGCGAATTGCAATTCATGGATGAGTTTTTCAACTTTTTGGAGCATAGATTTCAAGCTCTTGAATCATTGGGAGAAACATTTCGCAGAGACTTCAACAAAGACCCAAGTGGTCACAAGAAAGGAATAATATTAAACCTGGCAACCTTGTTCTAATAAAAGACGAAAATCTACCCCCAAGAGGCAAGATAACAGAAGCACATCCAAGGTCATCAAGGTACCAGTCGCTTAACTATCTCCTCTTCCAGTGGATGAACCGGTTGATTTACCGGTACCGGTTAAACAAAAGGAAATCTCACATATTGGAGAAGATCATAAGGAAACAAATCCACCCAAAGGAAATAACAAGACAAGTATAACAAGCTTACAAGTAAACGTCAACAAATCTGTCACAGACAAAAGCACGCAAGCGCTACAAAAGACCTGAATTAAAAGGAAAATTAAAGAAAATTAAGGTGAGCCCAGTTTGTAGCCCATACCTCAATTTAATCACCCCACAACAGTAGATTACAATGTGTGAAAATTATAATACGCACTGAGAGGCGGCAAACGACACAGTTAAAGAGAATGTATATATTATTGTACTTAATCCATTAACAAAATTGAATTGAATTGAATTGATGATTCAATTCAATTCTAGTCCTAAGGCACCAATGAAAATATTTAAATACGTTACAGCATCGATATTCTTTATTTCAAGATATACCGGGACATTTGAATAGCATTAATATTCACCTCCGGTAGTCATACCCATTCTTTTAACTTATGCAGTTTCAAAATGTAGTCTTCGGGCTTTTCCGTCGTTTGAATTATTGGCAAAGGTACGTTATGGCATGTACTTTCAGATATCCCATGTGTATAATTATTGCCTCCTTATAAATATTCTTTATTCAATGTCGAAAGGAAAGTGTTTCATGTATATTTAAATGGGTTAAACTCATACATGAATTGTATAGTAAATAAAATTTTTACATTCCTGGCTGCTTTTGCACCATAATTTTTAATGGGAAATCTCGAGTTCTGTCTAAACAAAGACAATTTCAAATTTGAAATTATCACTTCCCGAGAGAAATTCAAAGAACTGATAAAGGAAATACGGAAACCGACCCGGTGTAATGTCTACTTGCCAACATCAAGTTTCCTAATTTTCCACTTGATCTCACATTGATTGAGTTAATTTAATTAAGCTCTGGAAGTAAAGTTTCACAGCGCCTCAGCACAATGAAACATTACGGAGCAGAACTCCCAAGTCAAATGCTAACATAAAGATTTGAACATTTCCACCTCTGCTCGGGCTTTAAATCGCTCCAGTAAATTAAATTTGCTTGTGGGAAGTCCTATTGTTACGGGGTCCTTTGAATCAACCTGGAATCGTGTAATCAATTTATCTGCGAATATCGTTCGGGGCGACAAGTTGATTTAAGATGAGAATCTATGCACCCCCGGGAGCTCATTTTAATACTTGCACAAAAACGAAAACAAAAGATTTTATAGGCACATATCGCTTGATCGAGGAATAAAACATTTACGGAAGACGCAGGACGGAACGGGATGTGTGTCCTATCGATTGGGAGGTTAGCTCTTTCCTCCCGGAGATCCGGGTAAGATTTTTTATGCTCTGCAAATAAAGTTTTCGCATAAAACAGTCAAAAGAAGTTTCGACGCTTATTGCCCGGCTTTAACATTTTATGGAGCACTTGGGATTAAAAATGTTTAAAAAGAGCTTTAGAGCATAGGCAAAATAGGAAGTGAGGATCCTTGCTGTAATGCGTCCTCCGTATGTCCTGGAAAAATTTGTTTTTAAGACCGTAAAACTTGGGTGAAAGGGAATTTAACGGTTTATGGAGCGCGGGTTCTCTGAGTGATGAAAAATTATTTTTGTGATAATAATCTCATATAAAGCCACTTAGAAGGAAATGATGCTATTAAATGTACTCGCAGGAGCTACTGGGGGATTTATTAGACTTTTATATGCTGACAGATAACATTTACAGGGAGTGAAATTTTCATATAAAATTAAATTTAAATATATTGTCTGCATTGAGTGTATTTCCTCACACATTGTTCTGCACGGACCGGATATTTATATGTCTTACCTGTATAAACTCCTGCAAACAATTAGTTGCAGGATCGAGTTATTAAAATGTATATGGTTCGATCAATCCTGCCTTTTTTAGCATAAAACAACGTATTGGATTGTTTTATCTCATTCTGATTTGTTCAGAGAGTCCATCGACCGTAGATTTTATTTTATTGTTTATACAAGCTAGTTATTTGCTACTTCTTTTTTTTTTTGCTTATGAAAGTAAGAAAAACGCTTTGGATGGGCTTCTTATTCAATTTTAAAAACTGGAACTGGACTGAAACGGCCTGAGCACTAACAGCTGAGGGAATATACTAAACTAAATATAATCTACCGGATCCCACTAACAATCCCATGAACCAAAATCAATGTCTATTCTATTCTCGACATTTAACTCGGCAGTTTTATGGAGATTTACTTGCAACCGGTGATGATTAAGGAATATTTCTGGAAAAAATAAAAAAATCGCCTTGTTTGTGGGATGATTCACCCCTATATAAAAAATAAGGGGGTAGTTTTTTGAAGTTTTAGAGGCTTATTGTCTAGTTTTTCTTATAAATAATCAAAAAATTTTTGGTTTATTAGTATCGGTCAAAGAGATTCGGAGAAAAATATCCTACCAGTTTGAAAATGGTAGTTTCGAGAAAAACTCCTAAGTTTTGGAGCGTTGCGCTCAACGTATGAATAGAAAGCGGTTTCTATTCATGCACAGACGTCGTTACAAATGTAACTATAACTTAACAAGTGAGAATTTCTTTATAAAATTTTAGGAGGTAATTTTTGAATGTGAATGGAATGGAAATATGTAAAAAAATTGATTTTTTTTAAATTATTCATGAGAAAGTCCCCTTAATAACGTATCACCAGATCATTTACCTGCAACGATTAAGATCTTTACATATTCGATTGGGAAAGCTACGGAAGCAGACATTTAAATTTAAACGGCTTACTTAGTTAATATACTACAAAGATGGATCAAATGGTTATTAATTTAGCACATGTTATCAAAGATGATAACAAGCCTCCTTACATTGTTATACTTTACCAATTCCTCTGAATTGGAAATCTAAGCAGAATCATAAAATTATAAATTAACAAATTTGGCAACATGAAGTGGTTTATCCTTCTCTCAACTAAGCAAAAATCATACAAAACCTTTTTCAAAACAGCTAAGTGAAGACCAAAATATTTCCCTGTCTTAGTCCATCAAGGTCTTAGACATATGTATTAGGTTTGTTTGTTTAACTCCACTTTTTCTACACCACCTGCACTGAGTGCAAAATTTACGTCAAATGTCGTTTGTTTTGCGTAAAATAGTGCAAATGTATAACGTTGTTTCGCTGCAAAAAAGTATAAATTTCTGCACTTGATTTGGATGAAGTGCAATGAGTGCAGGCAGATATTCGACAATTGTCAAGGATTTTGCAAACAAAGCGGCTTTCTGTGATTTAAATTAACAGGCTTTATTTTTTAAATATATGTGCTAAAGTAAAGACATAGTAAAATTTTATAAACAATGTCTCATCCATCTTTAAAGTGGTCAGAGAAAAGGACATTCAGAGAAAAAGACAACCTAGAAAACGTCATGATGCCGTATACTGAGGAGGAAATGCCGCTGTTGTGAAGATTTCAACATGATAATGATCCAAAACATACATCAATTACTGTCAAAAACTGACTGCGGGGCAATCAAATTGGTACAATTAAGTGGCCATCTCAATCCCCAGATTTGAACCCCAAATCCCAACATGCGTACGGTAAGGGTAGATCCGTGGAGATAGCCCTCCACGAGGTAGTACGCACAGTTGAATATCTATTCAATCAAATATAAAAAATAAATAAAATATAAATTAAAACACAGATTTTGTTAAATACTAATTTATAAATAACAAAAACTAAAACCTTTCTCACGTACCGTTTAAAAAATCCGAAATTCCGGATGCATTAATGCCATCGTCCGCGGCCAACGCAGACTGAAGTTCAATGCCACCAGTGATAAGGGCATTGCATTTGTTCAGCACCGATAACAGGTCAATAGCCTCTAAATTCACTGCTATATGGTAAGGCTGAAGAGAGGTGATGCGATGGGACCATCATCGTTATTTAAAATATTGTTTTATTTTTTGCAATGTAGAGACTTTCCCATGCGTGGCTTATATGTTCTTTATGTCACGCGAAAAATAATCAACCTGGAAAATCGGCTGTAGCACAACATATGTATATAAGAACAAAACCATAGTGATATGGGAATAATTAGATTAAAATTATAAAAAGCTATAAACAAAAGAATTGAATCAGACGCATCCAGACGTAGAGCTCTACAACGTTGCCATGTTGATGTTATTTGTATCCCTTGCACCTGGCAAATGACAAATGGAGCACCCTGAAAGCATGTAGCATATCCACGGCAACCTGGTCAAGTTATAATAAAAGTAGGGCATCCGATCTCTCAACAGACCGAGGCCATTGCCTTTTAGGTTAGCATGCAGCTAGGCTGGACGCCTCTCACAATACACACTGTCGCAGTGTGCGTAGTTGCGATGACATCAACGAAAAAGAAGCCTTCTCTGTATATGTCACCTTCTCTGTATATGTCCGGCCCTTGCCAGCGTCGGAAAGAGGGCTATGGGGGAGTACTTCCTTGAAAACCTGAAGGCAATCGCGGGTGTACAGATTAAGGAAATAGTCAGTTTCTTAAATTCCTTCGGTTGGCTTCTTTTTTTTCCATAGTAAACTCAGCCGGCAAGAATCAGGGTTGCGAGTGAACTGAGTCCAAGAAAAAACCGGGTCTTACTGGTTGTGGTATCAACATGGCGCTTAATAGTGCTTATTGGAGTGATACCATGATGGCATCGCTCACCACTAAAACCAACCAACAACAAAGTGTTAAATGTTTAATTTTTGCTGCTGTATTGGAAAATTTTTAGTTTTTGTAAGCCTCCAACTTACCTTAAGTTTCCTTTGTTTTGGCCAATACTGTATTAGGAAAAATACAATGACTGCTAATATATAACTTCAAAAGTTCTTGTCAATATTAATTTTAAGAAAGTTTTAAGTTATAGTAAAAAGTTATATAGTTTATGCTGCAAAGAGAACAGAACACTTTTTGTTAAATGTAGCTAGTTTTGAAGAATAAATATGCTTTTGATTTAGAATATATTTTAATTAAAAATTTAACAAATATAATGTTTTATTGATACACAACTACAGGTTTTTGACTTATATCTACCTTATTATAACACCCAATTCGCCCATTATAACTCTACCATTTTTAATAAACACAGTATTATTTGGTGTCACCTCCTAATTTATTAATTAATTACAATTCGTCTACCTCAGTTTATAGGGCAGGTTTAAAGTATATGTTGTAATCTTTATCAACAATATTGTGGAGTACGCAACAAGCGAATATTCAATTTCAGGTGATACAATTGGCGAAATCTCTGTTTAAGAATACCAATTGCTCAACTATGAGGCGTACCGAACTTAGGTTTTTATTAAAGTTTCTTTGTGCCCTTGTAAGATGTTCGTTATCTTTAAAAGGTACCATTAAAAATTTCAGGCATGGATATGCCGTGTCAATTTATATAAGTAGGTATACTAAATTAATCCAAGGCAAAAATTGTAGTCTCATAGGAAGCAAGGAAGGGAAATGTAATAGTAATAATTTACACTATTATATATTTCTTATATTTGCACTTGAATCAAGTAGTATCGTTTCCAATTTAAGAAACTGTCGTGATCCCTTGAAGGTTAACCTATCCGTATATGTGTCCCATCTATCAACTTAAGTATAAAGTTTTGTTTTATGCAATTGTACAACCATATTTAAGAAATAAAAATTACTCCTGGAAATCTTTTTTGAATACGGCATTGTCCATTGTCTATTTGCTCTCCTAGTTTTAGAACTGTTGGTCATATATCTTCATTTATAAATTTAGATACTCTCGAGAGCACTTCCAATAGTCACTGCTTACTGATCCCAAATATGTCCGAAACATCATTGTATGAGCTTGCTTCGTGTCACACTTTGAATGATTAAACATAATATTAAAAATATTACTTGCAAATTGTTTAATAGATTTACTGTACAATTATACACTAAATCTATAAGCTACAATTACTTTATAAACTATAAGCTACTCATTACCATTTTATTTGTTATATGATCGAAATTGCATTAATGAAACGCAGCTAAAACACGTTCTGTTAAAAATAAGTGACAGCAAATAATACTTCTACACTTTTGTCCACACTCTACACTACTTCTGCAGTTTTCATGCAGCGAAACAAACAACCCTATTACCTAATAATGAGGTAAAGTACAACCACTTACCAACAATATTCTCCGAAAACAATGGTAATTCGTGCTACGACACCTATGATTAGCAGATTCCTCAGTATATAACATATGTATTTGATCTTGCTCATCTCAACCTTACTCTTTAGGTGCTGGTTAACCCCAGGGTTCAACCCTATATAACATATTCCCAACGGATTTTTCTAGGCTTGATAATTGCGAAGCATCAACATTTACAGATGATTCGGTCTCTTATCCACGTACACTCAGCTTTAGTAGGCATATTTCCTCTCAAATTCATAAAGCGAATCAACTAATTAAAACTATATATCCGTAGGTATATAAATCGTAGATCCTCCCTTATCATAGAAAATTAATTTATTTGATATAAAACAATTTTCAAACCAACTATATGGAGCTCCAAACTAGCTGTTTTCGTATACTTCACTGTTGGCACTCGCTTGTTTGCGTATTAGCTAAGCCCATGTGCACACCTGCGCGAGTTTCTTCTACTAGTATTAGTAGTGGATATCAGTGTACAATCACGGACATCGAAAACTTTTGTGCCCAAACGTAGTCAACGTTTATCGAAACTGGCCCGGTGAATGATCAATGCTAGGTTGCCAACCATCGCCCAAAACTAGATATTTTAACTAACAGAAAATCGGTTCGAGAACAGCTGTAAGAACACTGGTGTGGAATGGCCCAATATGCCTTAAAAATTATAAGGTGCACTTTGCCACATGTGGACGAGAATTATCTTGTTGAAACACTAACCCTCTAAAAGGCATTTCGTCTTCAAGAAACGACATCATGTTCGTCCTTAAGATGGCGACGTATTTTTCTGTGTTTACCGATCTGTTAATGATCTCAAAATTTGTGTGAGTAATTCCCTCCCAGATCATTACTTTGCCTCTTCCGCTTTGACGCTGTGTGTATACGGAGGAAGGATAAAATTGCTCCCATAGATATCTACGACCTAAACATGACCATTAGGGAACAATTGAAAGCAGCTTTCCATGAATCCCCAGTTTCTGCGGCTTAAGCACCAAAACAGCCTTGCTATAGCATGTCTTCCGGACAGGAACGGGTTTTTAACGGCACTGCGGGATTTTAAATTGATCTCGCAAGAATTCTTCGAATATGACCAGCAGATACTCGCGTTCCAATTTAATAAAAATAAAAAACATGAATATTAATTACGTGAACTTCCTATAAAATTTGGAAAAATGTTGAATTTTAGGTAATCGCAAAACATGTTTTTCACTTTTGGAAATGACTGTACCTGCAATGGTAGAAGTTAGATCAACACTGTTGCGAATTTTTAGAAGGTCATTGGGATAGTAGCTTTTGGCGTTGAGTGCCCCCCCCCCCCCCCCCGTACAATTTGTTCTTTGCGTAGGAGAGATCTATCTCCCCAATTGTTTTTGGCACACCTTATGTGCAGTCGTTAGTGGAGTAAGTGATAACGTATCGGCCTTCCATCCCGGGGATACCAAGTGCTAAACCCATCGGCGGTGACCCATAGCTGTTTTCGGCTGACAACAGATTACGATAAAAAGGTCATTGGTGGCTGCAAAGTAATGTCGGTTGTTCGAAGTGTACCTTAAATTGTAGGTCCGCTTGCAATCATTGTCTCGAGTAGCATGAATTTCTTCTTCCGCCCCATGCTCCACAAGGGCTCCAAAGGGCACTTCCGTTGACTTTGACTGGCAAGCACCATGGCATGGTTAAAGTATGATACCCTATTATTCCGGGCATCCACGTGAAATAATTTTTAAGGCGACATGCTTGTGTCCATTGACGACATTGTCAATTTTATCTCGTACTCTAATGTTCTAATCTACGCTGATGACATGAAGATCTTCACTTATGTCAAGGATGGTGTTGACGCCGTTCTTATTCAAAAGGACTTAGATACGTTTCTGGCGTCGTGCAAGCATAATGGCTTACACCTCAGTTTTGAGAAATGTGAAGCTATGACTTTCTCCAGGAGCCCTAATCCACATGTTTCTGATTACAACTTTGTGAGGAATGGTCTGCGTCGCGTGCTGTCCCTAACTGACCTTGAGGTAAAACTTGATAGGAAACTAGACTTTACTCTGCATGTTAACTATATCGTGTCTAGAGGCAGTTTAACCTTGGGCTTTGTTAAGCGTTGGTCTAGAGAGTTCTCGGATATACCAACATTGATTCATTTGTACTGCTCCTTAGTTAGACCTATTCTATAGTATGCATCTCAGGTCTGATAGCCCTACTACGCTGTTCATTTGCGCTTAGAAGGCTCCCACTTAGATTCCCGCCCTACACCGACCGCCCCCGGTTGCTCGGTTAACCGTCGCTTGAGAAAAGGCGTAAAGTCGCTGACTTGGTTTTTATTCACCAGCTCTTGAACTCTCATATAGATTTAGGTTCGCTTGCTAGCAAAGTTTCCGTCAGACAGTCCCAACATAACCTTCGAAGACTGCCGTTATTGCATGTTGAACCATCCAGATCAAATTATGGCATGCATGAACCAATTAATCGTTTATGTAGGACTGGTAATGCATGTGCTAATTTTGATTTAACTCTTAGTAAGGTGTTGTTCAAGAACTATTTATTTTCTGTGCTACCGTGACTCTCTGTTTGCATGGTGTGTGTCTGGGTTTCCTTATTTGTTTTCTTTCTGTTACTTTCTTTTTTTGTTATTTTTTCCTCTGCATGCTGGTGTGGGAGCCTCATTTAATCTTTTTTATGGAATAGGTGAAGTGATTCTTGGCTCCTTGCCAAAAAAGTGCGCCTTCTGTGTTAGAGGGGTTAATTCTACAAAAAAAAATGTGTGAAAAATGTGTGCTCACGCTACGTCAACTTGGGCTTTAAACCACTACATCGGCACAGTAACTTAACAGGAGTAGACTCCGGTCAAACGCTAGTTACTATTTTTGATGAACTGGGTCATGATGGAACCTATTTGAGCGTGTCTTTTGAGCTTTGTATGTATGGTTTGCTCTAAAAGTCTTACGATTGTTCCTGGATTACTTATCTGATTTTGTATGTGCATTCATTCCGAAAGTAACAAATTACCGCACTTATAAGTTGCTACAAATTTCGTTAACGTGTTCCATTTTCTAAAATTCCAGAATAAAGGATTTCAGATATTTCGTTATAAAATTTCTCTGTAAAAAGCAACGCTTGCACCAATCATTCTTCCTCCAGTAAAAACATTGTAAATGGTCCTTCGCGTGTACTCCAACGAATAGTTCGGTGCGGTATAGTAAAAAACATGATTGAAATCAAAGAGCTTTTTATTATTCATGGCGGAACATGGCTTGCAGAATAATATCTTCAATCTGAAAAAGAGTACAAATTTATCGCCATCTTTTGCAAAAAGTAAATCGAAAAAATCTATTTTCATACTTGCACGTAGTGGGGAGTATTCACTGCATACATCACTGCCTCAGCCACATCCTTTGCCTTCAATTTCGGTAATTGAGCGTACGCGGAAGAATCAAAAACGCTCAGAAAGTCAGTGTCTACCATTCCCGGGCTAATGCTCTGCAATTGAAAATTTTCACTTATATAATAAAATAAATTCGCAGGGATTAATGAGGGACAAATCTTGAAGGATAAACGCTCAACGCAATACATACCGTCAGTTTAATATTTAATTTGTGGAAATGAATTTCCTGGCGAACTGTCTGACAGAGAGCCGAAATAGCATGTTTCGTCGACGGATAAACGCTAAAAAGCGGCACTGGCACATCTGGTACTCGATGTCCTAATATGCTACGAAAAACATTTTAATTAATTAAGTTTTAATTTCGTTCAGTTCTATGCTGAAACATTCACGTAATGTTAATTTAATTTCCTCCTCCATTTATATAAAATGCGACCTCATATGTACACACAAGTGCGGAATGTAATTAAAAAGTCGTCCGCTCGCATCTGCTTTTTTGGTCAATCTCGCTGCCCGCAGCGTAGGGAAATTTCACCCGCCAATATTGGAATAGAGGATATGATGCAAAAATTTATTTATTTACAGGTTTTAACGGAATCGGAGAAAATCCGCTTGCATCGAAACTTTTCCGATTCAAGTAGATTCGGTTTGTATTGAAAGTGGCCGTGATCAATAAATTGAATACAAATTTCAAGCAAAAATAGCTGAAAACATTTAATTGGAGGTAAGTAGATATTTTTTTTTTAATTTTCGCTACAAAATTTATTATATTAGTTTGGTCCTTCGATAGCCTAGATATTCACGATATTTTGCCGGCTATTTCCACGAAATTTAACCACAATGAAAATATGAATTTATTCTAATGAAATATTTCACGTTCAAATTTTATGCGATATAAAATTGCATATTCAGCCAATATTGTATTGAAAATGGTGTTTTGGAATTACAACAAGCTTTTGGTGGGTTCAATTTACGTAAATAGCCATTATTTTCATACACGTTATATTACGGTATTTAGAAAATTAATTTATGTTTAATTATTAGATTTTCAGGTGTACGCTTGATAGCGTGACATTAAGCCTATTGGACCAAAGCATACAAATTTCTATCTGCTTATTATTCAAAAATAATTTTGTTAAAATACAATGAAATGTAACCAAAATAATAACAACAAGCTTAGAAATTTGAGTACAATGGGCGAGGTGAAGCTTCAACAATTTTCATTGGAGGTTGTATGTGTTTTAAGAGGTTATTGCGGGCCTCAATTCACGCTAAATACATGTCCTTTACATTTTAAATTTAATAATTGAATAATGTTTCACAGTTACTATAAATAATCAATATCAATTAAATCCTAGATAAAGAAGTCATTTCATTTTATCCATCGAAATGCTAAACTTATAGTTAAGAAAATTACTAATGTCCGCTTTTGAATACTTAAGGGGGATATTATTTTTATTTTCCTGGTGAAATAATCGAATTTTTGTTTTTTTTACAGATTCTTGTTATTTTGTATATTATGTGAGAGTATTTCTACAAAATTTCAGGTAATACTTTGTAAAACCAATAAAGTTATAGACCTCGACGTTCAGGTTAAGCCAGGTGCACTTCATCGCCATGGTTAGCAGTCACTTTAGATGAATAGGTTTCGTTGAAAATGTTTTCTTTACATCGTGGGGTCGTAAACTTCCAACAAACTAATTAAGTACAGAATAGTGACGTACCCTGCGATATTGAAAACTAGTATTAGTGCGTAGTGCAGTTTGAGCAAGTGTCTTACAGTAGTGCTGTGAAAAAATTAAACACAATACCCCCCCCCCCCCCCAGGGGCAAACACCGACTTTTTTAATTATTTATAAGAATCCTTATAAAATAATCCCTTATTAAACCGATTAGACACGGAAATACCCGTGTTAGAAAAATTACGCCGCAAATCACTGTAAAAATGACCGTACTAGGTATACCGGAGCGATGGGAGGGACAAATGTACACTTATTTCTAGAAATCAACCCGTACTTTTAACAGTACTGCTAAAGAACTTACTAGATTCAGGAATAACATTTCTTAGTTACCCGGCAAAATGTAAAACTTTGCATTTTTCTCAAGTATTAGTCACATTTCCAAGTAGCAGCAACCGGGCAATGTATCCTAGAACGTAGCCAAGTATCTAATTTCGGGGGATGCAACCTCTTGAAAAACCCCACTAACTTCAAAGTTATAGTAGGCCAAGCCGAGGGATCTGCAATAGTTTCATTCTCTGTAGGAACCAGGTGTCGCGATTGGTGTCTGCTTATGAGCAGCTCAATCTTCTGTTGTATTCTGGTTGAGTAGGGTGGGTATGGGAGTACCTCGGCCCACATGATCACGTAGGAACACGGTGGAAAAATTCAAAACAATTTCAGAAAATCCTGCACTTCCATAGGAGTGAAGGTGGAGGGGATAGTTGATCCTAACATGTTTTCTATCCCCACGGTACCCACAATGGAACTAGTTCTGGATAAATTACCTCCCGAAGGTTCTGCGGCAGTTATGGAAGCTGGGATTGCGCCGGCTAAAAGTGCTGTAGCAGTCGTGGAATAAGGTACCGTTGGCAAATTTGTAACTAGTACTTCCTGCTGTGACTCACCCACAACCCTTCCATAATTATTTATTAAGTATTTACCCAAATCAATAATTAATTTTCTTAATTTCGTAGAAAGAATCTAAATCAAAATTCAAAATCATTTTCACTAAAAGTCTAATCATTAAAATTATAAATTCCTGTAAAAATAGCTAACAATTTCAGACCTACCGTCCGTTCACATTCCTTTCCCATAAAATCGTTGGCGATCACATATCGCCAACTTTTGACCTAACAGAAATTACTTACAATGCAAATTCTCTAATATGTTAAAAACTTCAAAAGTTTTGTTCCTAACATACTTGCCTAGCGCTACAGCAGTAGCTCCACGCAAATATTGCTGACGCTGCAAGTTGCACTTTTCTACACCTGGCAGCCAGTTCTTTTGCTTAATACCCAGGAGGGAAGGGCAGCTCAAAAAACCTTGAAGTTGGTCTGTGTTTATCTAGTTCGGGGTGATGAGATAGAGGAGTAAGATACGAGATACGACTTGCATTAAAAATACTGCTAATACTGCTGATTTTATAAACAAAACATTATACGAATCTAAGTGATTAAAGTTTTCAAATTTAATACTAAAATTGATGTTTTTTTTTCATTCATTATAGATTGTTTTGACTTATTCCTGTAGAGGTGCTTTGGTGAGTAAGAATCTTACACTGCCGGAAATGACGGGCAGTCCGGTGTCTTATGGAAGATGTTTACCTCTCCCGTTAAAAAAAACTCGCATTATAAAAATTCTATTTTTCTTTTTTTTTTCTTTTTTTTTATACGATGGGGCAAATCCTAGGGGACAACTCTTTGATGCGTTAGCATGGTTTTGGCCGGAAGGGAATTAGGGTAAGGGAAGTGAGGAAACTTGAGTCTTGTTTTCATTGCTGCGAGCTAGACAACAGCCCAGAGACGGAGTGGATTATTTTAATTTCTTAATAAAAGCTCACGGTCATCTGGGCTCGAACGCGGGACCCATGGCATGTTGGTCTTGCCGCTTAACGCATTGATCCAACTCCGTTCTGAATAAAATGTATTGTCGTAACTACATACGTATATGATATTAAATAATTGATCGGAATTATTTTTAGAATAGAATTAGAAATTAATTCTTAGCTGAACTGAATATATATTTGCAGTCGCTAAAAATTCTTGGGTCTCACATCATCTACGCATTTTCTGTGTTAGGTATAGTTCAAAGAAAGGCTTCAAAACTTATTCGCGAATCCACTCTCTCTGAAACATCGACGAAATATCGATGGGGCAAGTCAAAAAAATTATATGAGCACACTTTTCACTCTATGAGAAGGAGGTCCAAAAAATTATTTTTCCAAAAATCTAAACAATTCTGTTTTAGTAATGTCCGTAAATTAAAAAAAAAATTGTTTGTAAAATTATTTTTCCAAAAAATCTAAACTAATCTGTTTTTTGAAACGTGGGTATTAATAGGTTCATAAATGATAGGATGGGAGAGCTGTAACATTCAGACCGGAACTGTAATGGAATCCTAAAACCCAAACCTCACATACATTTTGTTTCCCGACTTGATCCATCGATTTCTGTTGACGACGTTATTGGCTACGTGAGTGAGAGGAGTGGTGCAGAAGACTCTGTACTCCTCCGTTGTCAACTTCTAGGATCTCGTCATTCTCAAAGACTCATGTCATCTTTTAAGTTGACATCGTCCCCGGATCTTTTCGAAATAATGTGTGCCCCCGATTTTTGGGCCGAGAATATCGTTGCACACGAGTTTGTGCCTCGTCGTAGGGTCACGGGAAGCACTCAGAATAGAACAACTGTTAGCAACCAAAAAAACTAAGTACGCTATTCCTTTACTACCAAAATTTTAGGGGACTAAGAACAAGAACAAACCAGTTATTTCAGGCTTCTCTTGCCTGTTGTTACGATGTCATCGCTCTGACCGAAACCTGGTTTCATAACGGTTTTAATGATGCTAAAATTCTTGACGAGTCCTATCAGATTTTTCTTAAGGATAGATAATCTGACTCCATGGCTAGTGGGGGCGGCGTGCTGGTTGCATGCAAATCGTATTTGGATTGCGGCTTGGTTGATATACCTGCCTCACAATTGAGCTCTTAGCTCTTAAGATATCTCTGATGAAGATGCACATTTTCCTGCTCTGTTGTTATATACCTCCAAACTTGACAAACTATGCGGATGCAGATGGTGGAAGTCTTTACGATATTTTAATTCTTAGTCTAGATTTTATTAATAATATGACAAACCCAGAAGATGAAATCATCCTTCTTGGTGACGTTAACTTACCCAGCGTTCAATGGGTATTCAACGCTGATGACGATGACTACTTGAAAATAAGAAAAATAGACTATGGAAAACTTACTTACGCTGTAGAAACACATCAACTTATTATCATCATCGGAATACCTCGATAATGTTCACGATAACTTTCATAATGATCCTCGTACCTTTTTTAAATTTGTAAATATGAAGAAGAGAACTAATAATTATCCATCTGCAATGTGGTACAATAGATCCTAAAGTTGTTGCAGCGCGCCCGATATAGCCGACAACTTTGCATCAGGCAATTTTGTGCCTTGCATGGAAGTGCTTGGTCATATCCGGGATCGTCCTGCTACCTCCATTGCTTTGCCCATTATATCTCTTGATATTATTATGGATGATATCAAGGAACTTAGAATGGACTTTTCTTTTGATCCTAATGGTGTTCCACCAGCATTCTTGAGATGCTTTTCTGACGCCTTACTCACTCCACTGGAACTCAACAAATCTCTTCAGGCCGGTAGATTTCCTAAGCTATGGAAGAGCTCCTTTATAATTCCTCTTTATAAAAAGGGGTATAAAAACATAATAACAAATTATATGCCAATCGCAAAGCTTTCCTGCATACCCAAGTTGTTCGAATCTGTTATATATTCACAACTTGTAGGGCAGTGTAAGGGGTTAATGTCATCTAATCAACATAGCTTTTTGCCTGGTAGATCAACGACAACTGCTTAAATTTACATACCACATAATCTCTGCCTTTCAACAAGGTCTCCAGACTGACTGCGTCTACACCGAATTTAGCAAGGCATTTGATAAACTCCCTCACTCTGTGATTATGCTTAAGCTTGAAAAGTTGGGTTTTCCGCCTTTATTGCTCGATTGGATCTTCTCTTACTTAAAAGACAGGATATATCGAGTATCTTTCCGTAATACTTTATCAAAAGTCGTTGGGGCTACATCTGGCGTACCGCAGGGTAGCCTTCTTGGGCCGTTGTTGTTTATTCTTCCCATTGACGACATTGTTCCTCTGATTAAGCACTGTAAAGTCTTAATCTACGCAGACGATATGAAGATTTTCTTGAATTCAGGATGATTTAAATGCCTTCAAGAACTGGTGTGGATCTAATGGCCTGCAGCTTAACTTAGATAAATGTGAAGTTATGTCATTCTCTAGGAACCAAAATCAGCTCGTCTTTGATTATACCTTTGAGGAAACTAATATCTGTCGTCTGCAGTCCGTCACTGACCTTGGAGTTAAGCTTGACCGTAAACTCGATTTCACTTTGCACATTAACTATATTGTTTCTAAGAGTAATTCAGTTCTTGGTTATGTAAAGCGGTGGTCAAGGGAGTTTTCTGGTCGGAAGACCTTAATTCACTTATTCTTTTCTTTGGTTAGGCCAATTCTCGAGTATGCATCTCAGGTTTGGTCTCCCTGCTATGCTGTTTATTCCAGACGCATTGAGTCGGTGCAGCGGAACTTTGTTAGGTTCGCACTAAGATACCTTCCATGGAATGATCCACTCAGGCTTTCTCCTTCTGTGGATCGCCTCCGATTGCTTAATATGCACTCGTTGGAAGAACGGCGTAGAGTTGCTGACCTAGTCTTTATTCGCCAGCTTTTGAACTCGGACATAGATTCTGGCACTCTCGCAGTAATGGTTTCTTATAGGCATACCCCGTATAGCTTAAGAATACTGGCTTTACTGCATGTTGTTCACTCTCGGTCTAACTATGGTATGCATGTGCCTATAAATTGCATGTGTAGAGCTGGTGGGGGGACACTAAGTTTTTTTGAGAAATGAAAGTCGGTGTTGACTTTTCAGTGCTTTATTACTCACTAAATTTATCTAGGGGCACGGTAGTACTTCGCGAAGTAACTAGAATTAGGTACTTCCTGAAGTAGCTAGGATTATGAAATCTTTAACTTTCGCCCTCCAAGCCCTATTAAAAGGGGGCCGGTTCTGTATTACATTTCTCATACGTATGTTTCCAAACTGCCAAAAGTCCTAGAAAGCTAAAATTTGATATGCAGGTTGGGTTTTGCACACAAACAAAGAACAAATCAAGATATCTGTAACGTTCACCCACCCTAGCCCGAGTGGATTTTTTAATTCAATTTTAAAAACCCACGGGGAGACCTGGTCTTGAACCCGGGAGCCATGGCATGGTTGTCGTGCCGTTCAACAAATTAATTCAACTCCGTCTCCAAGTATTTTTAATTACGGTCTTAAACATGAACTAGCGATTGTAAAATCAAAATTTGAAATAATTAATAGAGCATTAGTCTACCGAGAGCAGTTTCCCATCTGTATCACGTAAGGGCTAATTTTGAATAGTTCTCTGATTTATATCGGGTCATCCACGCTCTCTTCTTTCGAGAGTAACTAGTTTAATAGCGGTTCATCTTATAAATATGGGCTTTGGTAGTATTAAAGCTCAAGAGTTAGCTATATTTGAATATAATCGGTTAATAGCTAAGTAATGTCCTGATTTATCGGTTATTGCTAATAATAAGCCAACAAGGAAAAGAGGCAACGATAGAGAATGGGCTATTAAAAAAAGGAATAGCGCGCAAGAAATACAGCCCGAATAAATAAAAAGAACTAGGGCATCTTACACAAGCTCATAGCGCTTTCACCGTTAAAAAGTTACCAGATCTCATGTAGACCCAAGCTCCTAACTCAACAAGTCCTAACTCTAGAAGTCGTAACTCTACAAGTCCTTAATTTACAAGGCCTAACTCTACAAATCCTACATCTTGGTCAAAAGGCTTTACTTAGCCGTTTCATGGAACTACTGCATACCACATCATTAAAGAACAGTGACTTAATTTCATGCCAGAAGTCCATGGGAGTGTCTGTCCGACGGCCGCGAACCGGCAAAGCTATACTTTTTGACCAAGATGTAGGGTTTGTAGAGTTAGGGCATGATTGAATATTTTTGGGATAGTAATTGTTAACTGTCGCAATTGTATATGTCGCTGACTTGTGCAATAAATGCATATATAATTTCACATCAGACCAGGTGAACAATGACCTCAATACGTTGAACTTAACTATCATGAATTCCTAACTGAGTCTGCATCAGTAGCCATGTCGCAACCACTATAATTTAATGTCACGTGGAAGTAAGTTTTATGGCAGCTCCATAAACGGTCAACTTTCAATTTTAACAAAGCTCGAAAAATGTTTTATTATGTTTACGATTTTTAAACTTTTATAATGAGTTTCGAGAAAAATTATGGAAGTTAGAAAATTTCCAGTTTCCATTTCATTTAAAAAATATATATATCTGGATAACACATATTTATATTAAACAAATTTTGCTCAAATGCTACTTTAATGAAACTACCAAAATTTAATTATTTCAGCAATTTGATAGCTTCGATTTTACATTTCACCTCAGCCTGATTACGGCATAGTTTCTGTTTGAGGAGTTAGTTATGAAACGCACAAATATAGTAATCCGAACAAGCGAATCCAAACAACTGAGAATAAATAGATGGCGCTAATATTCAGGATTCATAATAACTGCAGAATTGTTGCATCGAACAGCACATGTTAGATACTAGTTAGAATCAATACCTATATGTAAATACATATATCATCAGCTTAACAGTCATATATAGCGTATCTGGAAACTTGATTTGCAAGGGCAAGAAAAAAAAATTATTAATCCGATTACCTCGTTATTTTTAAACATTTTTTCCAGCTTTGGTGTCTAATATCACTGCACGAGAAAATACTAAAAAACATATTCCTAATCCAATAAATTTAATGAATTTATTTGTTTCCCTTTCCCTTTTCATTAAAAAAAAGATTGTGCCGGTTATTTTGAAAGTGGTATAGGTCACTTTTGGGAATGCTTTTAGCTTTATGTTCTAATTTATTTAAAAATATGAATGAGCTTTAGGTCTTTATATTTGTATTACTGTAGACACTTATTAAACAATTTTCTAATGTGAAGCCTGAACTTCGACAAATTTTTAAATGATGACTTGTGCCACTTTTAAAATAAAGGACGTTAAACTAGGAAGTAATATTCTGAACTTGGTACTTATATATGATTGACCAACTAAGATTTTCGACTTTCTTTCTAAAGCGCTCTTATCAAAGTTGAGTTGTGACTGCTGACAGGGTTGAATGTGCTGCTGGTCTTGCTCCCCAAATAAATTTAATTTCGGTTGCGGAGTAAATTAATGATATTACAAGTGCTAGTGCCACTCTAAACAAAGGGAAGGGCTTTTATGCTGTATTAAAAAGTACAGTCCGGTAAGTCAGTTCCTTATTTTGTTTTTCGTCCGACATTCAAGGTAGTGCACTCATTATTTCAAGTGCTAGTGCCACCCTCAGCAAAGGGAAGGGCTTTTATGCTCTATTAAAAAGTACAGTCTGGTGAGTCCGTTCCTTATTTTGTGTTTCATCCAACATTCAAGGTAGTGCACTCATGCACATGCACAATGCGTTTAACGGATCTCCACTGCTGATCATTTGGCTGCCTATTCATGCACTAAGCGAGACCAATGTTGTTTCTGATTTTGATATTAAGCAGTATCGCATTCCTGGTTACCACTTAGCGCTGCTCTTCTTTCTCCAGTGGGAGACCGCAATTTACATTTGTGCTTTTTCCATCTCTCTCAATTTACTTCTACATATTCAGAATTTACTTTTGTATAGATAAGATTTAAACTACATCGACTCACTTCTGCTTTTTATACCGCAGCCGAAATATGTCTGAGGCCGATACCGTGCATGTGTTCCTTTCCTAAACCATCTTCAGATATTAATAAATTTCTTGAAATGTCTGCCTTTTCTGAAATCGTTCTTACTTATGATAATTTTACAGTCCAAAACACACAGTATCTCAAACATTCTTCTACCATAACCCCGTCTGGAAGACATGCCGAGTTATTTAGCGAGTCTTGCAATTTGCAGCAACTGGTTGAGTATTCGACAAGTGTTTATGATACATTGAAGCACAATGCACATCTTTTCAATCTTTTTTTGACATCGCATCTCCAAAAATACTCGATTTTGGTCACGGTTCCACTAGATAATTCAGGCCATTGTTTAATCTCTGCCCAATTTTCCACCTCCTCTCTAATAACCACTAATCAAATTTCCACCAAAAGATTAGTGTGGCATAAGAATGGGCTGGACTAAATAAATATGTTAGAGAGCTGGGCTGGTCTGATTGCTCCACCATGAAAGACGTTAACCATAGCACCGAATATATTTTGAACATCTTATGGTTTACGATACATCGCTTTATTCCTCATAGCTTCAAAAACATTAAACCAACTAACACCAATTGGTTTAATAATGACTGTTTCGCAGCCATTAAAAATAAGGAAGCAGCCTTAAAGCCATATAAATTGTGCCCATCACAGGAATTACTACATATCTTAGAGATGCGCGAAATATCTGCAACTGTGATTAGTCGGGCAAAGTTCAACTTCTACCGGAATGTCAGACGGAAGGTATTTGCTACTCAAAAGGATAGTAAGCGCTTCCGTAAGCCGTAAAGAACAATTTCACCTGTTCTTAAATACCACCACACATTTATAATGGGAAAATTCATACTGGGTCATTGAAGAAACCCAATCTGTTTGCTACTAGTTTTCACCTGCCACCTACATCGCAGCCACTTTCTTCTCCATCGCAGTGCACTAGCAGGCAAAAGACGCTACACTTTCCCACTCCGGAAGTTTTTAAGGTACTCTTTAAACTCGACGTATCCAAAGCTGCCAGACCGGATGCTCGCCCCTGGTTTTAAAGTACTACGCGTCAACATTTGGCTAAACCTTTACATCTCATACTTAACAGGAGTGTTTCCGTCTGGATGGAAACTTGCTCATGTTCAGCCGATACCAAAAAAAGGAGAGACATTCGGCTCCTCAAACTACAGACCAATTGCACTCACTTCGATTTTATCTAAGGGTCTTTAATCACTTATCAACGCACATTTGATGAAATATCTAGAAAGTAACCATCTTATCAGCGATTGTCAGTACGGTTTCCGCGCTGGCCGCTCAACCGGAGACTTACTAACTGCTCTGACAGAGCATTACAATCACTATCTCCATAATTGTGCAGAATGGGAAATCGTCGATCTTGATTTGATATTTCGAAGGACTTTGATGGTCTGGTATTCTGTCCTTCTAGCCAAACTTCAAGCAGTCCTGTAACTCAACTTTCCGTCAAATTCGTGTAATAATAGTCTGAATTACAGCTGATCCATACGAAATAAACGACGTTGTCCATCAGGGTTCAGTTCTTTCATCAACCTTTTTCTTCTTTTTTATCAATGATCTTTTATCTCTCGCTCATCATCCTATTCATAGTTTCGCGAAGACAGCGCCCTTAATTCTGCCTACTTTTTTGATTCTGTAGTGAGTTCTTGTGGGAACCCTACAGAAATTAGTCGAGAACGCATGTTTGGATCATTAAACAATGGCATTTCTACGAGCCATGCATAGAGCAGAGTAAATCGTGTTATCTTTAACGTAATGCTGTTTAATGTCCCATTACCCAATTCGTCCTCTTTAAACATCTTAAGTATATAGTTATTCAGCAATGTTAGTTGAATCGAGCATATATTTGCAATCTCTAAAAATGCGATGAAATTCTTGGGCTTTCTACCGATCTACTAGTACGACATCAGGCCTCGAATATACTATAATTCCCATATTTGTACAAGGGCCGGACATACCGCACTGTCCGACCAAGTTCAAAGAAAGGCTATTAAACTTATTGGCGAATCCACAACCTCTGAGAGCATTGAGTCTCTGGAGGGAATGTCGGTTGCCTCTCACTCAGCTTGTGCTATTTCCACAGCCATTGTTCTAACAGAATTGCTAGTCTGATTCCAATGCACGAAATACCACAATTCACAATGAACGAAATACCACAGCTTTATATATCCTCGAAGTCAAATTTTGCATTCCATCAAATTTTCGGAATCTTTTCTAAGCCGAACAGTTTACCATCGAGTTTACCATCGTATGTTTTTCCTTTATCTTATGATCCCGGAACTTTTAAACAAGGCGTACATTAATACTTCCTTCATTCAACCTCTTAACCTATTTCCCTCACTCTTAATATCTTTCTTTACAACAGAAATCATTAAATACCGTGGCTTAGAACAGATTTGCTTTTTACTAAAACTTCAATACACATGTATATATCTGTGCATGGATATGTAACTAGCAGACCTATCAACCTAACTTTAGTCAAGAAAGCTAACGCCTTGATAGTATAAGCTCTTGAGCGTTCCGTAGAAAAAAGAACTTTTTTGGTTTCGTTCTATGCATCTGTCTGTCGGTATGTCACAGCCCTCCCACCCTCTCATTTCTGTACCTATTAATACACGGACGTATCCGGACGTAGATTGATGACTCAAAAACAACAATAATGAGATTATTTGGAAGTATTATTTTTTACTTCAAAACGTTTTTTTACTTACTCCATCGGGTGGGGTGTTTTTAAATAGGTTTTCAACAACAAACATATTTTGGAATCTTTTAAATTGAAAGGTTAAGTCACGAGATATTTGGTTAAGGCTTTATCAAAGTGTCCCTACCTTATTTCTAAACTATCGATGCAATATAATATAAAAAATAAAAACCATAACGAACACTATAGCTGAAATAGTTTATGAATAGCTTAGAAATAACTCTACGGAATCCTTTCATGTACGTACCCAACACGCTATTCCCCAATTTTTTGTATTAATGAGGTCATAAACCGACAAATAATTTAAATATATAGTAGGTAGCTTTCAAATTCCGAATCATTGACTTTAATATTAAACTTCAATGAAACCCACAAAATGAAACATAATACCGTGTAATTTGCAGATTACCCCATAGCAATATTTTAAATAGGTATTGGCAAACAGATTAACAAACTGAATTCTTTTTTGATTCGTGTGAATTTCAATACAAAATGAAATGTTAATGGTTTTACCCGTTCGAAAATGATGTTATTGATAACTCGACAATTTTATTTGCTTTGATAGGATAGGATACGTACCTATTTATGATGATAATGTGGCCCTTCGTTTTACATTCTTTCATGGCCTTCAATGCTTCCTTAACACACAAACAGGTTGCCACAACATTAACATCAAAAAGTTCCTTGAAATCTTCTGTTGGACTATCTGGATTAGAAGGAAAATATATACAAGAAGCACTTCAAATATAAACCTTAGCACCTAGCATAAATGCAGCCTTAATTATTCCAGCATTGTTAACAAACACATGAATTTCGCCAAAATTATCCTTAATCCACTGCATTGTCTCCAAAACTTCCGGTTCACTTGTAATATCACATTTTTTGGCGTGTATCTTTCCGTTTCCAATCACATTTGCCTGTAGCTCCTGGAACAACAGAATAGTTAAAATTTCTCTAAACTGCACCAAATTAAGTACTTTAATGAGTTCAGGTCGACGGGCCAGACCAATTACAATCATTCCGGCATCTGCTAGACGGATCGCAATGCTTGCCCCAATGCCAACACTAGCACCAGTTACAACGGCCACTTTATTCTCCCAGTGAGCATCCATCAGCAATTGCCAATTTTATTGATTTGGACTGAATGACAATTACCTTACCGGTCCCTCTATATTTATAGACTGACTTAGATCTGGACCGTTGGTGCAACGCGATTTCCAAGCGGTCGGGCACCCACCACTCCAGCACTCGTTAACATTGAACGAGCAGATTAAATTCCACAGAGATGCACACTTGATGCAATCATTTGAGGAAAATCTTTCGCGTTTAATTGAATGCCCTGAAATGCAACTGAAAACAGGCTAAACCGATAACTGCAATGAGAGCTTCAAACTGGAAAATCAATTTTGAAAAGTAATACCTTAAAGTACGCGCAATGAAAACGACAGGTGTAGTGTGGGGCACCCTTGGGTTATGAAACTTTTAAGCTCACTCGACGGTTTTTAATTTCACTCGTGTTGTTCGCTAGCACGTTACAGAGGACAAGTTATCGAAGACAGCTGTACTGCTGAAAAATATTTATTTAAATTGGAAAATATCTTCTTTGCATATTTTTTTTCGAAAACGAATTTCAATTAAGTTTAATCTAACTTCAAGTGAACAACAATTAAATTACTGATTGAGCTAGTCCAACGGAAATTCCAAATTATGACATGAATGGCCTATTTACTTGCAAATTAAATCTTAAGATTTTCCCTGTGCCATAGAGTATCAAACTTTTTTAAAAAAACAAACTTTTTTCAATAATTACAATAACTTTTCACATTGGTATTGAAGGAGATAAATTAATATGGTTATTACGTTGAAGCCAAAACATTTTTTAGATGTTGAAACAGTCTCATATTATTCAAAGTGAAATTCAATACGGTTTGCAAACTCCGTTAAAAAGTAGAACAAACAAATAACGCATGTATTCTTTTGCATAACTGCCTCAACTAATATTATTTAAAATAGCTGAGAACAGTGATGGGCATTATTCAAATAATTTTTCACTCAAACACCGATTTTTTTTTAAAAATCGAAAAAAAAATTATGCTTTAAATAAATTGGTATTGAATTTTAAATTTATTTCAAGTTGATCGTGCGTTATTTGATAATCAAATAATTATTCGTTATTTGACAAAATATTTGTAAATAATTATTTGTTATTTAGTGCTACTTATTTGAATTTCATATAATTCATTGTTATTTGAACGTGTGTTATTTCATAATCAAACAATTATTCGCTATTTGATGAATTATTTGCAAATAATTATGTTTTATTTGATAATCGAATTGTGAATCATTAGTTTGTGTCTGTTTATGGATTAATTAAGCATATTGTTGCAATGCAATTAGGATTATCCTCCTCTGCATTGGTTTCCGTTCTAAAATTCCTAAATATGAGTTATGTCTACTCAAAGTTCAATTATTTCCATTTCGACTTCGAACTCATCCTGGACTTCGACCTTAAAAAAGATTCTGAAAGTGGTGGAAAACTTGTAGAACGAACGAACACACGAACACTTGGGTAAAGTGCAGTGACATCAAATGGTACTAACATTTTTCTTGTGCATAGCAATAACAGAAGCAATAAATATTGTCAAAGAACGGTTAAAACGCAAAACCTGGAAAACAATAAGGTGAATGTATTATCGGAGGCTCTAAACTTATGCATGGAACAAAATCAATTTACATTTAGAGAAAAATATGTCAAGCAAATGAATCAAGTTACACGTTCTCATCCCGACGTAAGGAACTCGGGACGAGCATGTGCAACCCGATGTCATGTTTCATAGTACATACCTTCATTATTAAGTTTAAAAAAACTACCGAGAATATGATTAAGATATGTAGATGATAAACTTGAGTTATCAAAAAATCAGACTCCAGTAAAAATAATTGAGTTGGTATATTCACGCCCAAAACAAGTGCGACCGGTAGTATTAAGCACGCTCCCGCTACATGGCCAAAAATTGAAAAATACACCCGCAACACTCCCATTTCAGGCACAAAAATCTAAAAATACCCCCACCATAAATGCACACTTCTGTTACTTAGTTGTGGCCTTAACACATTCGAGACTGGTGACTTTTATTCTTATATGTATATGTATTTTCCAGTTTCAGTTATAATCTTTATTAGCCCGAATAAAAAATAAGAGTCAACTGTACAAACTTTGCCGGCTACTGCGGAGATAGTTTTGTTATTTCAGACGCTGGTTTCTTATGAGTTAGAATACGAAAATAATTTCATTTTAGTCTAGAAATAATGTGAGCGTACCGTGCTTGGTTTGGACTATTTCTGGCATTTGGAAAAGTATAATTTTTACTTAGGCGTACCGTGCCTCATTTGAGTACCACTCAGGCGGTTTGACGCTGTGCGTGTCTGTTTCAGGCTAGGAATAGTCGAATCTTATTTTTACTCTTGGAGGTGAGAGGACTTAAGGGGGTCCTCTACTCTCGCGGTTTCAAAAAATCGATGTTTGTTTTTTTTTAATTTCAATCTATATGTATCTGAGAATACGCCACAGACAGGATTTCATGAAAATCACGTTCCTTTGCATGTTTCTGGGAACAGAAAGGTACCCGTCTCCGGCCGTTTCCGAGAAACTAAGCCCGGCGCGTCACGACGGCGCTTTTCCAGTTAAAAATCATTGTCTAAAGACTTGACCGGTCCGTTCTTGAGAAGAATGTGGACAACCAAAAACATCAACGTGATGAGGAAGGAGAACTCTACGGCGCCGGTATAGCAGATTGACTCGTAAGTTACTACAATCAAGTTATACACCGTAATTTATCATTAAATGCGTTTTCCCGAAAGAAGTGTTTCTTAGCTGCCGAGTAAGACTTCTCATAAAAGTATTGGTCCGATTTCAATAATTTTTTTTTCAATTGTTCAGAAAACATACCGCTATGTTTTCCCGAGTACGATTTGCAAAATTTTATTTTGTCCCATTTTTATAGCCTCTAATAGGTCAAAAATGGCGTAAAATTTGAACTTTTTACAAATTGTTGCATAACTTTTACAAATTGCAAAATAAAGAAAATCTGTCACGGGAAAACATAGCCAACGTATCTATGATTATAAAGAATATAAATTTTCAGATTACAGATTACCCAATTGGCCACAACTGTGCTTAAGCGGGACCCATGCAGTTTCAACATCAATGTCATCAATGACGTTTCAAGGTCGCGATAGTTATTTTTTTTCATCTTCAAAAGTAAAATTGAAAAGTCAAAACATGTATCTTCGAAATAAAAAAAAAATTTTTAAATGTATTCAGTAGTTCCTTCGCAATTTATTCCCCAAAAAACCGCTCAATTTCAGGCCTCGAGAGTAGAGGACCCCCTTAAGAAAGAATTCAACAGTATAGTTAGTAGTATATTATATATACAATAAAACGCACCATCGAAAGAGAGAACGATAACAAGATACTGTTTCTAGGCGAGTTCTTTCTGGACTCAATTGTAACTGCAGACGAAACGTGGGTGTATCACTATACTCCTGAGTCAAAAAGACAGTCTCTGCAGTGGAGCTATACCCATTCACGAATTCAGAGGAAAATCATGGCATCCGCCTTTGGGGACTGGAACGATATCTTGAATTCATGCCCGAAGAGACCACTGCTGCTGCAGATTGTGAGACCCTAAAGAAGTTGAAAAGAAATCAAAGACAAAATAATGCTCACGCAGGACCTACTCGTGTCGCTTGGATGAGATATTGTGACTCCCCACCCTAACTCCCAGGACCTGGCACCAGCGGATTACCATCTTTTCACCAAGTTGAAGGAGTTCTTGAATAGAAAGCGATTTTTAAACGATGAAGAAGTCATGGAAACTGTTAAAAAGTGGCTGCAGGATGTGGAGCGGCAGATATACAACGCTTCACAAGTGAACTGACCTCAACCGCGAATATGTGGAGAAATGACAACATATTTTTGCACATTATAAATTTCATTAAAATACATAAACTAATTTTTCGATCTAAAACAAGTGTTGTATTCTTACTTTCTGGACGTCTCACGTATGTATATAGGAGGCATACATCAACATATAAGTTGATATTGCTCAAAACAACATAAAATGGCAAGCTTTACCAGTATGTCGTACAGACTGTCAAAATCCCCCTGCCCTTGGAGAACTTCATAGAAGTATTATAACGTGCACTATACGGAGCATAGACTACAGGATGAAAAAGAAACCGAATTAGTAGAGCACTTGCCCCAGATTTTGGAAATCAGAAAAACATCAGTATGAAGTCAAGGCCGACACGAAACGGTGGTGGCTTGATGTGGTGAAAATAAATAACGGAAGTATCTAGAACTAAGTGGCTAAAGTTTCCACAATTAATATAAATAGTGCTAAGTAGCAGCCTAGTGAGTTAGTTCTGATTTAACCTATGAAGTGCAAAATCAAACGTGATATTGTGAAGAAACATTGCTAAGGAAATTGTGAAACAAATTTAACAGTAAAACGAATAAAGACTGTAAATAATTGTGATTGAAAAGAGATATCTTAATTAATCCGATTAGTCCGAAGAGCCCCAGATACGTTACAGTATGTAGGTATGACCGCGAGTAAATCCTTTGCGATGCCATTGTAGTAAGATACCGCACCACTTCATGACTGGAACCGTTTAAAGCTGTAAATGAAACGTCCAGCTTCCGCATAAGTCATTTTAGACCAATAATCGCCCCTAGCCTAGGCCTAGGGAATATAGAAAGGAGGAAAATAAGTTTCAAAATTGAAATCTTTGAAGAACAAGGAACACAACTTTGAAATAGTATATAAGAGGAATGATAACGTGTCAGCCTTCCATCCCAAAGATCACAAATTCGAATCCCAGCGGCGCCGACGTAGGGACAAAAAGCGAACTAAATAAAGCAGTGGTATGTTTCGGCTATGGTTCGAACCCTATTTTCGGTGAGCCTTGCTTGTTTTCTGTTTTTCAGATATCGATTAAAAGTAAATGTCGGAGGTTGGGAATCCACCTTAAATTGTATGTCCACTTGCAATCATCGCCTCGTATCGGGTGAAGTTCTTTTCCCGCCCCATGCCCCAAGTTGGACCAAAAAGAGAGATAGAGAGACCGCATAAAAAATAAAATGGACATATTTGAAAAATGGAGAATATAATGTATAAGTTGCGGAACTTACAAAAAGGCTTACAAGATGAAGAAGAAAAATTAAGGTAAGGCATAAAGAACACCTAAATCATGGCAAGAATAATCAGCCTTTAAGTGCAGCGGTCGCGAATGATTACAATGAATCATTATGAAGAAACCGGCAACATTTTTTCTCTTTTATTTTTTAATATAGTTCGAATAGTAGCTTCGTTTAAATTTAATAATTTTGCAATCGATGAAGGCTTTTCTCCACATTTTATACGATCTAAAATTGCAATTTTTTCTTCAAGTGAAATAAATTATCGTTTAAATTTTTGCTTCTTGATCTTGTCAGACATTATTTACATTTAGGGTCCAAAATTAAATTTACTATACACTTATATTATTATATTATATTATTATATATTACACTTATAAATTTTCAAAATAATGCTATTATTCATTGTTAAAAACAAAGCAAGCAAAAACTTTATCAACTTCAGAGCAAAAGGCATATTGTCATTTCTCAAAAAGGAAATTAGAGGTTTTCCTGTAGCAATAAAGTTGGGGATTCCTCTTATTCGATATTTTCAAATCGTGTTATATCAAACCCGTGTTATATTCAATACATCAAAAGCAGAATATTCTAAATCGGTTCACGTGTTACAAAGTTAGACTACACCTCCCCCAGCCTTCACATAAAGCCCAAATTTTTTATCATAGTAGCATGGTGCAACAAAAAAAAAGCATCCAAATCGTTGTTAGCGTTACGAAGTTGGATTCCACCCCCTACCTCCACCCCAACCCCACTCTAGGTCAAAACTTATCCTTATCGTAGCAATGAGGGATCATACGCTCTACACCAAAACAAGAATTATCAAAACCGGTCATACATAAAAAAATACGCGTCGAACTTAGAACCTGCTGGTTTTTGGGAAGACGGTTCAAAATAAAGTTCGCGAGTCAAAAATAAAATTGGGAGACGGAGTTGGAGTTGAATCAATTGGTTGAGTGGTCATGCTTCCAGGGATCAAATCTTGGTCTCCCCGTGAGATTTTCAATAAAATTATAAACCCCACTCCATCTCTGGACTGTCGTCGAGCTCGCAGCATAGCAGAAAGACAATTCCGTACCTCAGAGCAAAAGGGTAAGTATTAAGTCCAAAATTTAAATTGTCCGGTTTGTTTTTTTTTTGTTCATTATTCATATAAATAAGTAATCTAAATCAAGTTTAAATTACTGATTTATACAGGCTACAAAGCAAGTAGAAATAATAATTATTTCTTCTTACTTTGTAGCCTGTACAACACAATAAATTATTGTATTTATTTTATCTCCTGTAAAATTTACATTTTGTGACTTAATACCCTTTTGATCTGAGGTACGCACATTCAAGTTCCCTCATTCCCCTTACCCTAATTCCCGTCTAGCCGAAGACATGCTAAAGCATCACCGGATTGTTCCCTAGGCTTTGGCCACATTATAAAAAAAGGTAATTGCATTGAAACTGTTCGTCCTTAAAAAAATATCCCTTATTAAAAGGTATCCCCTTTACAGAGGTGGAAGTTTGAGACAAATTGATGTTTGGGACTGGAAAAAGTGTTCGCTTTTAAGATGTGTCCACTTTTGGGAGGTGTCCGTAAAGGGAGTTTCACTGTATATATATTTTCATTCATTAGCGATATTTTACGTAACTTGGTTCTTGGAAACTTTCAAATAAATCTAACTAATCTTTCGAGACGGAGTTAGATCAATGCGTTGAACCGCACAACCACCATACCATGGGCCCCGGGTTCGAGACCAGATGACCCCGTGAGCTTTTATTAAGAAATAAAAATAATCCACTCCGTCTCTGGGCTGTTGTCTAGCTCGCAGCAATGCAAAAACAGCGCTCAAGTTTCCTCACCTCCCTTATCCTAATTCCCTTTCGGTCAAAACCATGCTAACGCATCAAAGGTTTATCCCCTAGGATTTGGCCACATCGTATACAAAAAAAAAACTAACTATCTAGAAAGTTTGATTTCACATTTTTCAATTTCGGTAAATCCTTAAACATATGACACCTAAGCAAAAACTGATAGGCATATAAAGTTATGCTATTCTATGTTATCCTAACTAAGACAGGTTTCACTGTATTCGTTCATAATGCGATTATTCAGTTCATTCATATACAATACATTTTTGATAAGTTGTGCAAATTTCCAAAACTGTGCACTTTGTGAAGTGGACATTGCCGATGCTGTTGATGGGCAACATAATAAATTTCTCTTTGAAAGAGACGATTCGAAATTGGAGAAATGAAACGCTTTCAGTTTAATTGTTTTTAAAAATGTGGCTGTAGCACATAAAGGTACGTGGTAACAGGATATTGAGAGATGATGCACACCAGATAATTTACAGAAAATATCCGGTGTGTTACGTATTTTTATTCAATTCAACAGAGACCAGCCATGCAATTAATACCAGCCACAGATTAACCGAGGTACATTGCTCCACAGAATCCTTTTCAGTACATCACCAATCGACGGCAAATGAAATAAATTTTTATTTTATATTTAAATCCGAGCAACGTTGGCACACTTTTAACACCGTTTTCTTTTAGCACATATTAAGTTGTGGCTATCAGCTTTTACCATTTGCACAATTGATTGCTGAAAGTTTTGCACACAGTGAAGCTATAAAAGGCCGTAATTTAGCTTCCAACGACTACGAATCCATTTATTTGCGCCTCTTTTGCTGCCACCGCAAGGTTCTAGTACTACCAATCCTCACGTTTCCCATCTGGAGCATTTCATTTTTATCGCTACAATTGCACCCTGCGAACTCCTGCCAACAGTTTTCCTTGCCTGTTTTCGTTTGTATTTTTCCAGCCCTCGATTTGGGTACACAAATTCAATTCCAGAGTAAGCTTTCAAGAGCCATGCAAATAGTTTAAAATTTATAAGCGGGCTTTATAGCCTTCCATTATGCATACGGGACCATGAATTGCCCGCAATTGATGGTCTAATTATTCCAGGAACAGCTTCGGAGTGCTACCAACTTCAAATAGCTCTCACTTGTTCCTCGCTGTTGTGTTGCTTTGTTTTGGGCATAGCTGCATTTTTTCTTTTTCTGGTTGCATTGTACTACCGTGAATAATTGTCGCAATGAATATTTAAGCAAAACCTCTGGCAATTTCTGAGTTGTTAAGATTAATTATATCTGAAGAGACTATCAGCTTCCTGCTTTCTTTTCCAGATTGTTTTGGAACAGTATGTCCTACAGGACCAAATTAAACTGCATTATAATTAAAACTATAAATAATATATAATACATTAGTGAACTTTCCATTGCTTTCATTTCAAGTATGCTTACTTTTATAATACCCTTATGTGCTCTTCTATCATGAAGGAATGCAAAGTATGTACCCACTATCGTAAACGAAAATGAACGTTCTGTTCTACAAGAACATCAGAACATGCCTTTAAGCCAAAATGGAAGTAATTTATTACTGACCAAGAACAGATGTCTAATACCACTCGGGTATAGCAGCTAACGACTATGGTGTAGTCACTTGTCAGCTTTTGCATAATCGAATTTTCCGGGTTTTTATCGTAAGTGAAGTTTTTCTCATTTTAGGTGGTTGATAAATGAGTCACCTCAAATTAAAATGAAGTTATGCGGAATTTTATTTTCGAACTGCACCTGATAGGGTGTTTCATATTAGCTTAAGAACAGCCGTAGTTATCGATTTGTTTTTTAACTATGATCGATATTCTTGCTCCTTTTAGAGCGAAATTTATATCATCTATTACTGTATTAGCAACAGAACGCCAGGATACTTGGGTGTAAACACTGGCTAACACAAGCTAAGACCGACAATAAAATAAATTTTACTTATAGCAAAAAGTGAAAGTGAACGAAAAGTGCTAAAAAGCCTAAAATAATTTTTAATTTTATATCTATTACGACATTTTGAAGTCGGTGCAAATCAAACAAACGAAACAACTACAACAAAGGTATTTAATCGTCCCTTCTTATGATCCCTTGACCTGAAACGTCCAGGTAGTATTATTAACTTCAATTGTGGTTCTGTAGTTGTTTTATTTGTTTTATTTGCACCGACTTCAAAATCTCGTAATAGATATAAAATTAAAAATTATTTTATGCTTTTTAGCGCTTTTTGTGAAGTCGGTTCAACTTTTTTTTAAAAACTATTTTATTTTTCACGTTTTAGTGTCTTCTAGTCTACACAACGAAAAAAGAACCATCCAAATCGGTGCACGCGTTAAAAAGCTACGTTCAACCCCCTAACCCCACCTCCTTCCCACTAAAATTGTTTTTCTCGTGGTAGAAATCAAGGAACATACTCTACCCAACAGAAAAAGAATCATCGAAATCGGTCCACGCGTTACGAAGTTAGACTAACCCTCCCCATCCCCCAACCCCCTCCTTAGGACCAAATTATTCTCCTATCAGCAATAGGGGATTACACTCTATTCAACAGCAAAAGAGCCACCCAAATCGGTCCGCGCGTTATAAAGTTAGTTACCACCCCCCCCCCTCCCCTCCCCCAATCAAACCAAAATTTTTTCCTCCTGCTATCAACCAGGGAACATACTCTACCCAACATAAAAAGAATTATCCAAATCGGTCCACGCGTTACGAAGTTAGACTACCCCCTCCCCCACCCTAGGCCAAATTTTTTTCTCCTATTAGCAATGGGGGAACACACTCTGCACAACAAAAAAAAGAACCTTCCAAATCGGCCCACGCGTTACAAAGTTAGGTTTCACCCCCACCCCACCAACAATTTTTTTGACATGGTACCATACTCTACCAACAACAAAATGATTATCAAAATCGGTCAACGCATTACGAAGTTATGGCCGGTCACACATAAAAAAAAACTACACGTCGAACTAAGAACCTCTTTGTTTGGGAAGTCGGTTAAAAAATAGGAATTTCCGATACTGCTTTTTATGACTACCTGGGGTTTTTCCTGCCGGAACAGGTGGCAGACCTGACTTAATTGTCGACTCGTGTAAGACTCGTCGGAAGGCATCAAGGCCCCCGAGAGGTAATCTAGGCAGGGGGCATATCGTTCATTAACATCAGAAACCGAACTTGGAGAAATTTATAATCGGTAGCAATATATGTACACAGTTTTACCATACACTTTAATAGCGACGCACAAAACCTTCAATATTTCGGAGTTGGGGGCATCAAAAAGTCTGCACGGACTCCGCGGCGTAAAGCGCTGAGAATACCCCTTCCAACGGGCGCATCAAGGATATCAACGTGACAATCACGGCGAAAGACAATGTACTCAGAGATAATAAAAAGCTCCGCAAACAAAACCTCTGGGCAAAACCAAGTTTCCGTCAGGCAGACCACGTTGCAGCAAACATCACTGCGTCCACCCACCCACCACTTACGTCTGCATATGGTTTTTGAGGAAGCATCGATAAATCCAAATCAAGTTCTTGGAACCAACTCACGCACAAATCAAATTGCTGGGCCAAATCTCCAGAAAGAACTTCTTGGAACAATTCATCAGGATCCAGCACTCTGAAAGAACTAGTAAAAGAACAGCCAGACCGATTGCATAGTACCCAGTGTAGCACCAGTTCGAGAAAGAAGAAGGGTGATGACCTCGCCCTCGTCTCGGAATCGATTTTGGACAAAAAAATATACTTTTTTTTGTTTTTATACGATGTGACCAAAGCCTAGGGGATAACCCTTTGATACCTTAGCATGGTTTTAGCCGGAAGGGAATTAGGGTACGGGAAGTGAGGAAACTTGAGTCTTGTTTTTGCATTGCTGCGAGCTAAACAACAGCACAGAAACGGTGTGGATTATTTGAATTTCTTAATAAAAGCTCACGGAGAACCGAGAAACCTGGTCTCGAACCCAGGACTCCTGGCATGGTGGCCGTGCCACTCAACGAACTGATCCAACTCCGTCTCATACTTGGGAGCTTCGCCGGTCGTAAAGTACTGGAATTGTTGTGCGTATCCACACTCGGGACATCTGCATTTGAGACAGAAACCGACTGCAAACTCTTAGCGACTTGGTATGACACAGACAATGGAGAAGCTCTCGGCTGACGTAGAAGCACCACTCACTTTCGCTTACACCAGCAGAAGTACCAACTTTAGTTATAAGAGTCTTCATGTCCGATGAAAATGAGCGGATCATCACTATTGAAGGTCGACGACGTTGACGCTGAGACATACATATATCTTCGTAAACTGGAATAACAAGACTGCAACCAGAATTCAATGATTGTTCATAGTTGGCAATATTTCCGTTCACGTCCTGGATGGAGATGGACATAGTAAGAAATCTCTGTGAGAGTTTTTGATATCTGTCTAGCAGTGAATCATAATTCGTGGTTGACCTGTCCAGACCCCATGACGTCATCCGTCCTGCGATTCAGATTATCAATATCTACAAAAATGGTTTGAAAACCTGAAAGGCTAGCCTTTTTTTAGAGGGAGAGACCTTAAAACTTCCAAAAGACACCGGGCAGGCCGTGCTCTTCGGTAGTGTGACATTCTTACTCATTAAAAACGCATCTCCGGGGATTAGCCCAAAACACACCATATAGGAGTATCCTGTTATCAAACTGATACCGCTACCCTCGGTTCTCTGGGCCAATTCTAGAATCCTAGCCCATCTGCAAGGATGCATGTTGTTCCACCGTCTCAAGTGTGTTCCGGGCCATAAAGCTTTAGTTCAAAGCCAGGTCAAGTAATCTCCTCCGGTTTAACCGTATCTAACCTTTCGGAGGGCAGGTCTGCATCTCCTACTTGTGTGAGTATCGCACAGAGAGCCAACTCATTTAAGTCTACCATCTCTGCCACCGCCACACCATCGGATCTGCTAGTTATTATTTTGCAAATGTCACCTTCTTCCAGGACTGTTACAGCATAGCCATAGCCGCCGCAGAATGCAGAATTTGCCAGTGCTGCTTCTGCTGTGGGTACCGTGGATATATCCAACCTGTTAAGGTCTACCATTCCCTTCACCTCCACTCCTATAGAAGTGCCTGAGGAAAGATGAAAAGCAGACCACTGCAGACTTCCGCGGGGATTAGGAGATTTTTCAAGAGGTTATCTCCTCCCGCATTAGTTACTTTGCTACGTTCAAGGGTGCATTGCCCGGTTGCTAGCGCTTGGAGGTGTAACCAGCACTTGAGAATGTCCAGATGGGGATTGCCATATCCTAGAAGGCTACAACTCGTCCATCAACCAAAGGCTCGCCTTGGTGGTAAAAAGTTAAACAGTAAAAAGTAAAACAAATATATAAACACATCTTTCATTAAGTTCTAAAACAAGTAAAATTTACGTATTTATATTTTTGTATTTTTTAAGGTAAAAGTTTCCTTTGTTTTGCTTTATTTTAGTTAAAAGTTAATATGATGATAAAACAATGTCTTTACTGTTGCGTTGTATCTGTAATATTTAATTCACTCAAAGCAATATACCTTTTACGATCTAACAAGAATACTAAGCCATGAAATTTTCAGTATTATTTACTTTAGAAGTTGTCGCAACAGCATTAAATGTGGCACCTGGTAAAGTTTCGTTAATGTTTTCCTTTGCAAGTTGGTCTCATAAAATTCTTAGGAGGTACCAACTGCTTTCAGCTTTATCTCAACTCATTGAAATTTCATGCTGGAGCGAGGCAAAGTGCACAGAAAACAATTTTCACATCAGAGCAGTTCCTGAGAATACAACAAGTGTCGCTCATTGTGTGTAAAGCCATTTTGTGGTTTGGCAAAACTTTGATGAATTTTCAAGAAAAGCATTTCAATTTGAAATTGTTAATTTTCTTACGTGCGAGCAGGACTTTTAAATCTACTTAGTATAGGGCAATCGATAAGTATTAGTTTAAATTAAATATTGATGCAAGACTTAAGTACATTTAGGTATATTCTGTGGCTTGTACAATAAAAGTTGTATATTGGCTATTCTGCGAAATAATAGGTTTAGTTTAAAACTATTTTAAAAATTTACATTTGTTTCGGCTCTTCAGGACTGAAGCGAAAAGAGAGTGCCGAGTTCACAGATTATAAAAATTTTATTGATTCATTTTTTTTCATCATCTTTTAGTAATCATTTTTTATTAAAAATTCAAACTAGAGCTATTACTAATACTTAAATTCGACAAAAAGAGGTAGGTAGGTAGGTATGTGCGGCCGTCCAACAAAGGACACACTTAGATACACGTATACTTCGAATAAATTCGTTAGTGCCTAGTGTCTAGCGAGGTCGTCCGCTACAGAGTTCCCTGGAATGTCACTGTATTCCGGAACTCAGCACAGGTCTATATGGTATTGCTCTGCCAACTCATTTAGATAAGATAAGCTATCCTTTTCAAAAATGTTGTTTCTCTTCAGCCAAATCAGTGCTTCCTGGATTGCCCATACCTCAGCCTGGAATACACTTCAATGGTCCGGAAGGTGAAAGGACAGATCAATTTTTAGTTTTTCTGAGAAAACTCCGCTACCTACCCTGTCCTGCAGCTTCGAACCGTCCGTGTAAACCTTGGATCGTTGATCTGAACTGCAAAGGAAGAGGTAGATTGTAGAGTGACCAACCCAAGCGTTGGTGGCTGTGAGTCTACAGATGCAGGCTGATCTCTAAAACTTCCTTGGAATATCAAGATTTGTGGCTTTGTTCTGGGATGGCCATATACATAGCAGGATTGATCTAATAACCATCATATAGTGCCAGTGGATTAGCTTAGGGTGGAAAACCCATTTCTTACTGATACCCCTTTTACAAGAGTAAAAAGCTACCAGTAATTTCGTAACCCTCTCCTCAATGTTCAATTCCCAGCTTATTTTAGTATCCATAATAATGCCCAAAACGACAACCGAGTACCGTTTAAAAACGGAGGGTCCATGTGAGGAATTTTATATTTCCTAATAAAAGTGACTAGCTCAGTCTTTCAGAGGTTTACCTCTAACCCGTACCTGACCGCCCACTTAGACAAGTACAGGTACATTAGTGACAAACAAATTCCAGAGATGAGGAGATAGAACACCACTTTGCGGTGTGCTAATACTGTACAGTCTTTGTAGCATTAACCTCTCCCAGTCTTGTAGTGATAGTCCTATCCTGGAGCATATAGCTAATTACCGACACAAGATTGGTCTCTACCCCAAGAAACGCTAGTGTCTCCCTGATAGCTCCCGGCTTGACATTGCTAAAAGCTCAATCAATATCAATGAAGGTCACTAAAGTGTATTCGAAAAACAGTAACTCCAAATAATATTTAAAAAATTAAACTAAAAATAGAACTAAAATAAAGTAATATAATAGAATGGTACAGGAACCATTAGGAATAGGAAAGAAAAATTAAATAGATAATTTAAATTTGATAAAGTAATAAAACAAAATTGTTACCTGTTGAGGTCGCGGCCGAAGTACATTGAGGGCCAATGATTCCCAACGAGCAGACACGTAAAATATACAAAATAAATTAAGAAGGCTTCTTGGGTACTCGTGTGCTTTACATGCAAGCCTGGAAACAAATACGAACCGCTCTTCGTTGGAGGTATAAAAACCGAAACGAGCTTGGAATGCGTCATCGACGTCAGTATTTCTCTTTGGTTTGGATTAGAAAAGTGCGCAGTTTAATCTGTGGTACAAAAAAAAATTAAATAGTGACGAAATGCTTGGAAGTAAAATGACTACGGCTGTCATAATTTCCGTTCTTTTATCTTGAGTAAATCCACCGCAGCCAGTCGCAGGCCCAGTTGAGAGAGGAGGAATAGGCGCTCAATTCCACACAATAGGTTAAAGGAACCAGAGAGAGAGAGATATCTAGAGATTCCGAGGAATTAGTTACACCCCATAGGCGGTCGAAACGAAAGATGATTCTAGACCTGTTGCGTCAGCGTAACAGCTGGTTCTCGAGTCAAAAAGAATCATAGATATATGTTAATGATAAAAAGCAATGGCTTCAGATGTAGCATAAATTGGTGATAGGTCGATATAATTAGAGGTATCGCATTTGTTGCGTTTCTTATGAAGGGGAATAATCGTAGACAGCTTACGGGGTTTGCAAAACACACCAGAATAAATAAACAAGTTAAATAGGTCACAAAGAACAGGAGCTAGAAAAGCACTGCAATTTTTCAGAAAGATCGTAGGAACACCATCAGGACTGCCCGAGAAACGATTGGCCAAATTTGACATTTATTTTAAGACGATAGTTTCGTCAAGTATTAATTCTTTGGAAATGAAGGGAAGTCGGCGGAAGCCTCATCAAATGAGTAAAATCCTTAAAACTAATATCACAGTTTGTATCAAAAATCACAGTCTTAAAGAAATCACGAAAGAGAGTTGCGATCGTCAGAAGATTATATTTAACGAATTTCCAGAATTGGTTAATCTCAGTACGTAAGAAGTCGATACAGGAAAATTCGATAGCTAACCGGAATTGAGATAGTCAGAATCACTCCTCGAAGTACAAAAACACTTCCAAGCTTTGTTCTTCAAGTATTTTTGAGTTCTTCATACGCTTGTTGAGCCAACGCTCAAATGCGCGAGAGTTTCCATATTTAGAAATGGGAACAGAATAAGCAAAACAAATAGACAGAACATCATATTAAGATTTAACAACTAGGCAGGAAGCCATTCGTTAAGTATACAGTGATCTGCTTTTTTAAAGTTGTAACAGTAATTTCTAGAGTTAGCAGAATTTAAAGTTACAAGATCAAAACAATATTACCGTATGTTGACGAGACGACTAAGGAACCTAAGAAGACAAACATCGCTTCACGAGAGTGCTACAAGTGTCGGAAGGGAACGCCAAGTCCCAAATCCTACCATAGTCGTTCACTATGACGTTAACCTGCAACAGGCCCGAGGAAGCAATACCATCGATGAAGACATGTATATGTGCAGTCGCCCAAAAGCAAAAAGCCATCCGATGGGAGGAGGAGATCAACAACACTGTCGACAAATATATTTTTATGAGGGAACCGCAAAACCACTCAAAGAAACTAAAAAAGATCATAGCCAGCAACATCAACAATCGTACATTGCAGGTCGCAGCGAACAGCGCAGGAGCATCCTGGGCGGACAGATGACGAACCTGGCGAAAAACCAAGAAGTCGGGGCCACAAAGCTCGGCACCAACAATCCTCCCACAAAGCGAAGTCTCATTTAGATAGACAACGTCAAAACAGGATTCAGTCGAGCCAAAGAAAAGGCGAGTCATTTTAGAGCGTAGTAGTGATGGGGGATTGAACTGAGAAAATCTTTAATTTTTTTCCGATTTCGTAGATCGATTAATCGCCTTAAAAAGATCGATTTCCATAGATCGAACAGATCGATTCAATTTATTTTGACATTTCAATTTATTTCAACATTTTGATATTACAAATCTTTCCATATAAAAATTTAGGGTCAGTAGTAAACCAATTTAATAGAACACAACAAGCTTACAAATCTTGACTAA
This sequence comes from Leptarthrus brevirostris, assembly GCA_964036015.1. NCBI lineage: Eukaryota > Metazoa > Arthropoda > Insecta > Diptera > Asilidae > Leptarthrus > Leptarthrus brevirostris. Next base: position 195,144,345 of record OZ038371.1, read on the forward strand.
GCAGCAATGGGTATTTCAGAAATGTTGCGAAATGTACCTTTAATGTCGCGCATTTGCAAACGCAAAAATCTGTTGAGAAAGTACCAAACGCATTCTTTTCCCTACTAATAGCACAAGATGTCCCAAAAATATTCCAGGAGTATTTTGATAAACGTTCCCAAGGAATTTCTTTGATTGAGGCCAGAAACATTCCTAGGACATTTTACGAGTATGTACCAAGATCATTCTTGTTAATGTTTTGGGAACGTCTCTCAGACAACAATATATGGATTGGTGACGTTTTTTTTTAAATTATTCTTAGAATGTTTTTGGGACATTTTGTGCTATTAGGGTTTAATCCAAAATAAGCCAAAATGTCCTTCTTTTTTGTGTGGCGTATTTTCTCATTGTCAACCTTAGAATATACGGCTTACAAGAAAGTTCATAAGCTCAGAAAACAACTTCTCGTGTTAATGAAAGTAACTCAAAATTTTGCATTTTGATAGAACACAAAAATACTCTCAACTAACTATTCAATAATTCACCCAGTTGTTTTAACTACTTATCCTGTATATTCTATAATCGAAGTTGTCAACGTTAAATTCAAACATGTTATTCAAACACTGTACCACGTATCCACTAGAATACTATTCAAAAAAAGTCATAGTAAAAGATGAGATTTGGATATCCTATGCGTTGAAGATGATTCCTGAAAGTCTGATAGGTACTCCCAATAGTTGCTATAATCTTATGAAATTGCCTTCGCACCAACAACAATTTGTATAAAAACTAAAAATCGCACAGTAACTTATTTCTTACTTGTTGTGGAATTAAAATCCAAAAGTCACCGATGAAAAAATCATGCAGTAGACACTGAACTACACAGATAATCCTTAAATATATCAGAAAAGCATTCATCTAATATTTACGATTTCTTTGGTACGAAATTTTACATTTGTAGCATTATTACAGATTAAACATAAAATGCTAAAATATACCGAGTGATCTTACATAGATCGGAATCGGAAATAAATAAATCGATTTGAACAAACTCGATCGGACTTAAAATCGATTAGAAAATCAACAGATCGAAGGCTCGAAGATCGATCTTTCGAGATTGAATCGAAGATCGCACATCCCTCGAGCTTAGGCCAGTTGCGAAGGAGTCTTAGATCGAGAAAAATCGATCTAGGAAGCAGAAAAGGACCCGCTTCCGGGTCACGCCGAGCGTCTATCTATCTACAAGCAATCGAGGGACGATCAGGTCCAGTATGAGCTGAAATAAAAGACTCAACCTCATCCTCAATGCTGTCATGTTGAAGTGTCGAGACAAAAAAATGTCTTGGAAGAGCAGCAGGCCTCAACGCAATGGCTGCGACCGAAAGAACTGCCCCGATATCAATACAGGCGAACGCATCAGATAATGAAGAACTGATAGAACATCAAGCAACGGACTTGATTTCGGTACATCGCCGATCTCATCAGGATCGGTCTATCTCGCCAATGCAAGATAAACCGAACGCTCCGCTCATTCTGTTTAAATTTTGTTGCACTTACTTTCTAACAAAATTTCTTGTTGATAATTATTATAACTTTCATTACGAATGCCAATTCCAATCTCTGTTAGTTATATACTTGTCGCCAGAATACTTTCTTCATCTTTGATTCTCGCAGAAGATCTTCTGAAGATCGTCATTTTTTCTCTCAATGAATCTTGTGAAAAGATATCGTTGGTGAAAGTATTTTATTCAAAATATTGAACAGATAAATTCATCATTAGCAACATTTGAACTTTTCGTCAGTTCAGTCTTATTTTTCCAAAAATCTCAGCAAATATCTTTTTGGTAACTTCCGTATACCAAATTACATCTTAATATTGTAGGTTGATAAACGAGAGGGCAGACTGAAACTATAATGGTTCCTAGTTCTCTTAGAACTTTTTTTTGGCGCTTGTTTGATGTCGCTGTGTTAAGTAGATCAAAAGATAAAATTAATGATGTGAAAATTGCAAATTTATGAATAACCCTGTAACTCCCTAACGGTTGAGTTGCCCCTGCTCCCATGCCGGATATTTTTTTTGTTTAACTAGGTAAGCTCTATCACCCCACTTATTTTGGCATACCCTGTATACGTATAGAATACTTTTCATCTTACTGAAGTAGATAAGCGTTGAAATTCGCAAATCCGAATATTGAATTCTTTAAAAAAAAATAACAAGTGTGTCAATATCAAAATTGCTAAATGGCCAAAGTTTTGCAGTCTTGTTCACGCCAAAAGTTTGAAGCAAACATAGTGTAATGCTCTCATAAAATTGTGACCCCAATCCGCTTCTGATTTGGTTTTTTCTCAATAAAATTGGAATGCTCCAGTTATATCTCACGATGATACTCAGACATTTCGTAAGCTCTCCTTAATGTTTCAGAATGAAAATTGTTTTATGCACCAAAACGACAGGATTTGGCTTAAGAAGTACAAAACAGATATATTGTGCATGTAGAGCAATATGGTGTACACAATAACGCAGTATGTACAATCTTTGGAAAACTTATCTCTATTTTAGGAGGGTCCAACAGTTTAAAGATGTTCAGAGAAAACAATACTAAATTTATTCAGTGCAAGTTGTTAATCCCTTTTTCTGCAGCGCGCATAAATTAGATGCGTTGCAAGTTGTTTCATGAGAAAGTCACGTTTTCGCTGGGATAGTAAGATTTACGGGGCTTCCCTGTGCTATATTACGTGCAAAAGTTTGTTCATGTAAATTGTTTAAGTTCAAAACCCCAGTAGACATGGAAATAACAGCGGGGCATGCAGCAAAAGTTGATAGATAATGTATTTTTGTTGGTAAACTTTTCGAGCTGTTGCGAATGATTTTTCCACTTGTAAAACTTCCACAAGTCCCATCGCACTAGGCAACTTTTCCCACTCTGTACGTCCTTTGCATTCAACAATTTCGGAATTATGATAATACGTTGTAAGTGACGTTTTATCCTCGTCATTGGAGAAAGAGCAAAGGATGAAGCAGACAACCTTTTATGTAAATCTGAGAATGAAGTTTGGAAGGTCTCCGCCAGTTAATGGCATAATAACCACCACTTATTACACACAGAGATAGGGGCATGCACACTTGTAGCCACTGAATGTTCGCCAGCATATCCTTTTGAGCGTACATGTGTCTTTTAAGAACCCTAACAACGGAACATTATCCAGTTCAATTGTTTCCCTTTATTTGTTTTAATAATTTTTCTTTCGAGCGGAAAATTTAATTTCGTGGATTTAGTAGTATTTCACTTGACTTAATCGGGTTGTACATTCTTTTGATATTAGATCGAGGCATATGTCATAAATTTAAATCTGTTTTTCGAGTTCATTGAACAACCACCCCATGATATGTGAATGTAATCCGAAATATTCTGAAGAAATTGGTGAGAAACGTGTTATTTCTCTATACAATTTCGTGGATATTAGATTTACTATAAGATTTCAAAATTGTACCCTAGACACACTTTCTCCATAATTAACCCAATATGAAATTGAGGAATTTCAGGGTAATGAACATTTCAAATCTCATTTGTGTTATTTTTCTATTGACTGTTTAAAATTTAAACAATAACAGAGTGCAAAAGTAATTAGATATTATCAGGAAAGTGTAAGAATTTTCATTATATTTGTGAAAGATTTTGAAATGACGTGTTCGGGGTTAAAAATAAAATATATTTTGAGTTGCAAAAGTAGGAGGACTTGGACTAAGGTAAATTAGTTTTACATGTATGCACTAACAGATATTGAAAATCCCATAACATTGAACTTTATGTAATATCGAAGCATCATTTACTGAGAAATCTATGTGCCTGTTTCATGGGTTACCTTTGAAAGGGATTCAAGAGTCGTTTCTTTAGAGCAAAGCAAAAGAGTCATTTTCCAAAATAAAATAACACACAAAAAAAACTTAAAAAAACCCGTCCGTGCGCGGTCTCGAACCCGGGATTTTGGCGTCGAACTCAAGCGCTGTTAATTTAAAACACTACAGTTCACTATACTGAGTTGTTTTATTAAATAAATTCTTTGAGTTCACAAAATTTCACTTTAAAATTTGACCACTCCAAGACTCAAAATGTGTACGATTGCGTTATTTTCGATTAAAGTTCTTAAAGAATTCAAAATATTTTAATATTATGTTTTCAGATTTCACAATTATTTGAAGATTTCAATAAGATTTCAAAGCTTTTCTTCCAATTTCGAATTTTTTAAGTCTTTCTGGTTTGGCGTGGCAAGTCTTTACTTCGACTGACTGTCCTCATTCTTCTCTCACAAAGATTTTCCCATTTTTGTAAGGATTTGGAATGTTTTACCATATATGGTAAAACATTTATTTAAATTTTCAAATCCTTCTTTTTTGGAAAAAACTCTAGAACGTTTTTCCTCTTTAAATCAATCTGTCTTTCTTTCATGTTTTTAACTTTTAGACGAATTTCATTGTGGTCTAAATTGGACAAGGTTAACGAAGAATAGTGTGAAAGATAATGATGACAATTTTGAGTCTTGTTGTGGTTTCAGAAGTAAACAAACATGGTAAGTTTTGTAAAATAATAAAGAATGTTGGGTATGTGTGTTTTATGTTATTTGTGAGTTCTGTGCGGTTTATAAAAATTATCCCAACAATTACTGAATGTGTAAGTACTAAACCTATTACCTATTTATAATCTTTAATTGAGTTAAACTAACCTAACCTTAACTTTTAATTCCAAATCCAGCTTTTACCTTTATCAGATAAGTATTTTTATTGCATCATTCATGAAAGCGATTCCTTGTGCTATTTTGTTTTTCACGTTGAATACCAGTCTGCTTTGGTGGCTTTAGGTCTCAGTACCAAACAGTGCCAAAACATAATAATGGTACATTTTTATTACCAAACTAGCTGCATGTGCCCGGCGTTGTTCGGACTTTCGGTAAGTGTCGTTTCCGGTTATTTTTACATGTCACTCTATAGTATTCAACGACATTTAGAGTGTGATTGTTCATCTCAGACCCCCCAAAAACTATTAATTTTAATATCGATCGATTTCGATTATTTTTTCTGTTATTTCCTTTCCACCCCCACGCCTAGGGGTGTCTTCTTCTCGCAGTATCTAACGGCATCGAGAGTTTCATTATTCTTCTCAGCGACACCGAAAAGTATGGATTCTCACACTAATATCGATCGGTTTCGAACTTATCACTCTCTTCTTCCCCCCCCCCCCATCTCCTTATATTATTACCAAATTATTTAACGGCATCGGTAGTGTCATTATTTATCTTACATACGCCGACAATTATGGATTCGACAGTAACATGTCACCCCCAACTTCTCCCCCCACCCTTCCCAGCGCTTGATGATATCCCATCGAAATGGAAGTAGCCTAGCCGTTTCGGGGTTTGTACATACCACCCCCATTCAAACCGCCAAGTTTTATCGCAATGGGATGAACGGTTTAGATGCGCACAAAATACGGACAAAAAAACAAATATTGATTTTTATATATTAAGTATATTAGTCTGTATGGTTTATCTACTCATGAAATAATCTTTAGTATGTATGACATGTTGCCCCTCGAAATCAGTGCTGCCATTAAGTCTGTAAGGGATAACAAATATACTGACAGCATTGCTCTCCTAAATGAATATAATACTTTTCCTTGGAACTTGGGTCACTTCTTTTTTCTGTGCGAATCTGTCCACGTTTTCTTAAATTAATCTTACAATCCGCGATAACCTACCTGACTCATATTTTCAATGCGTGTATTACCAAGTCGTATTTTTCTATTCGCTGGAAAGTATCACGCGTTATAGAATCCCTAAGAAATTCCGCGCCAGGACTGTTGGAGACTTTCGATGGGATTCTTTGTAAATGGCAATCGAGTTTATACTGATAATATTCGTATGGACATAGAAAAGAATGAAAAAACAATTCTTAAGTTCACTAAAGCTGTACATCCCGTTGATCATACTCCTTATAAGTAAACTTCGTGACTTGTTTGGCTTTTCTAACGAAGCCGTAAAGTTTTTTGGCAATTATCTTTCCGATAGCTTTCAGTTTATCGAATTAAATGGAGCGGCATTGCCGTTGCTTCCTTTATTGTCTGGTGTTCCCCAAGGAGCCGTCAATGGGCCTCTTTTATTTTCAATGTTTATTGACGATGTTCACATGACAAAACCCATCCCACTGTAATTTAATTGCCAATGATATCCAAATTTACATAAGTCGCTTTAGACTCATAGAGGTTTGTATTTCTCGCCTTAATGAGGACTTAAATTCCATAAGTACATTATCGTCTGTGAATAAAATGTAGAAAAATGGTTCATCCGATCTTTCACCTATAAGCGTAGGATCAGACGTGATCGCAGTTGTGAACAGGGTTTGGGATCTGAGTTTATTAATAAAGAGTGAATTTAATTTATCCGGGTAATTCAGAATTTTGGCTAGTCGGTCGCTCCCTACTACTTATCTTCACATCGTGAAGACAGCTGAATATCTATTAAGGCAGCACTGTTAGGAAGTATCAACCGGCCAAACTTGCAAATTACTGAGTTTTTTTTTCAACAATGCAATGGACTGAATGGGAAACTTCTTTGGATAATATTATCTTCAGTCAACAGATTTGTCATGATTGTCATGGAAATTAATAATAATGACATATTATTAATTTTATTTTTTTTTAGTAACGCATATGTTATCCCAGAAGTTATACTTATGTATGCTTTTTTTCGTAATTTTGGTCTTTTTTTGTTTAAAACTTGTTCCTGATTAATTAATACGATTTCTAATAGAAGTATGTTATTAATTCTGATTCACCAAAGGCACATAATATCCATAGATATATAGACTGCTCAACTCTTAACATGCCTTTTGTTGTCGTAGTCTGGTAATAAAATCATGACCGGATCGGGGAAGCGTACTCTTAAATCGGTCTAACAAAAGAAAAACAAAGAGTTTCGGCGACAAAAGAATCACCAAACTCACGAGACCAACTCTTTACAAAGCCCAAATCTTATTAACTTGTAGGCTCGCTAGAGTTCTAGATTGTCTTACACCAGGTAGCCGCACTCACTATGCGAGCGTCTTGTACCATGGAGGCACGTTAGTGCAAGGTAGATAACTAAATAACCACGGCGTCTCGCTTGTTATAAGAGTGTCTTACACCAGGGAGGCACGCTAATATAAGAGAGAGAACGAGTGACCGACAGCAGACAGGTATTCTAGTGACGGAAATATAAATAGTAATCTTACCCAACATTAATGGCTCCGATCTGATCCCAATTTACAATCTGGGAGGCACGCCGGCTACTCAAACTTAGACTAACTGGGCTTACCTTAAGGGGGTCCTCTACTCTCGCGGTTTCAAAATATCTATTTTTTTTTTTTTTAATTTCAATCTATATGTATCTGAGAATACGCGACAGAAAGGATTTCGTGAAAATAACATTCCTTTGCATGTTCCTGGGAACAAAAAGGTACCCGCTTCCGGCCGTTTCCGAGAAACTAAGCGTGACGCGCCACGACGGCGCTTGTCCAGTTAAAAATCATTGTCTAAAGAATTTACCGGTTCGTTCTTGAGAAGAATGTGGACAACCAATAACATCAACGTGATGAGGAAGGAGAGCTCTACGGCCCCGGTATAGCACATTAACTCGTAAGTTACTACAATCAAGTTATACACCGTAATTTATCATTAAACGCGTTTTCCCGAAAGTAGTTTTTTTTAGCTGCCGAGTAAGACTTCTCATAAAAGTATTGGTCCGATTTCAATAATTTTTTTTTTCAATTGTTCAGAAAACATACCGCTATGTTTTCCCGTGTACGATTTTCAAAATTTTATTTTGTTCCATTTTTACAGCCTCTAATAGGTCAAAAATGACGTAAAAATTGGAAATTTTTACAAATTGTTGCATAACTTTTACAAATTGCAAAATAAAAAAAATCTGTCACGGGAAAGCATAGCCAACGTAACTATGATTATAAAGAATATCAATATTCAGATTACAGATTACCCAATTGGCCACAACTTTGCTTAAGCGGGACCCATGCAATTTCAACATCAATGTCATCAATAACGTTTCAAGGTCGCGAGAGCTATTTTTTTTCATCTTCAAAAGTAAAATTGAAAATTCAAAACATGTATCTTCGAAATAAAAAAAAAATTTTTAAAATGTATTCAGTAGATCCTTCGCAATTTATTCCGAAAAAAACCGCTCCATTTCAGGCCTCGAGAGTAGAGGACCCCCTTACCAATACTTCGGTGGTGATGTGATCCGTCCGCTCGCTAGTCAAGGATGGACTGCAACGCTGCGCTCGTAACTCCAAGTTACCTAGAATAAAATGAAATTAAAGATATTTTTATAGCAATTACCAATCAAATGTACATATAGAAATAGTGCCTCAGTACTCAAACATATGGTAGGTATTTCTTCCCAAATGCACTTTTTGATTAAATTGTATCGGATTTTCTCGTCGTCGGTGGGGTAAGTGATAACGTGTCGAGCTACCAATCCGGAGGTACCAGAGATTCGGAATCCACTTTAAATTGTAGGTCCACTTACAATCGCTGTCTCGAATCGGGTGAAGTTCCCCCGCCCCATGCCCCACAAGGGGTTACGGGAACTAGAGAGGGAGGTGTCGGATTTTATGCGCCTTTTATAAAAAACTGGTTTCAAGAGTTAGATTGTTACAATATCTTACAGGATCCAGCTATCTCTTATTAATATTTCACTTGCAAGTTGAAAGTGACCCGCAAACGGTTTGAGTGCTATCAATGGTACGTAAAATTAACTTGTAGCATACAATGCAAGTATCCACTGAAGCAAGAAATACATTTAGGACTTACCCTGACTAAATTGTTCCTTCTTCTGGGCTTAAGAAAATCCGTAAAAGTCAAATTATCTTTAAAACTTTTACACCCGCTGAAAAGCGTAAGAGAACAAAGGAAGGCATAACTTCCATTAAAGAAATCCTCTTTGGAGAAACAAAAGCGGATATGATTTCCATGATCCAAATACTAATTACTCTTAACATGATAAATAATTTATGAGGTTGTCTGCATAATCCAATGAATTATGCAAAGCTGCGCACCAAACCAGCAATGCATCATTTGTTGAATTTTTCTGTTGAGCTGGAATATTTACTGTAAACAATAACGCGCGTTCGCTAATTAATTAATTTTGAATGGAAACCGGATGCAATTAAAGGGAATTTAATGATATTTTTAGAGAGCTTCCAGCACAAGCTGGAAGATCCATTTAACTAAGTGGAACGGAACTAAAGCCTTCTGTTATGAATATGTTCATTAATGTGTACATAACTGATTAATCACAAAAACGAAACAGACACAATTGATTTAATTATAATTAGCCAGTTGAAGGCGCAGCGTACATGCTTAATTAAAATAATAAAAAATTTCATAATTTTATTACTTTTATTGTAATTTAAACTGAGTTTTGTGATGCTTTCGACAAATTATTAATTTTTAAGAACGTAAGTAAACTGAAGCAACCTGGATTAATTAATTCTGTGCCAAATGAAAGACTGTAAAATATCCTTTTTAACAAGGTCTCTATGTACTTTCATTTACCAATTAAAAAATTCGAAATTCAAAATAAATTTTCCAAAAATAAATATTACAAACACTTCTTTTATAATTTTAAGTAATAATTATATCTTTTTTATCTACGTACAATGGATACTTTGTTTCCATTAAAAGACGATATAACCAACTCTTCCAGTGCAATGAACTTAGAACGTGTTGGTCAAAAAACTCATTACGATTATTATTTGTTTTATGACATTTCTACTCCTTTAATAAGCAGTTTAATGACGCCAGGCAGTGACAACGACTTGTGTTCATTTTATAAAAAAATCATGAGTAGACAGGATCTTCCTTTGGAAAATAACACATCACATTTAAAAGCAAATTAAGTCAGTATCAGCAGTGCTCTACCGATCCGGAGTTCCCAGGTTCGCATCCCACCGGCGGCGACCAATGGTTATTTTCTGCTGACAACAGATTATGATTCTTCCTACATTCAGGATGATTCAAATACCTTCAAGGTTTGGTGTGGATCAAATGGCTTGCAACTTAACCTAGATAAATGTGAAGTTATGTCATTCTCTAAGAACCTTAGTCAGCTTGTCTTTGATTATACCTCTGTAGAGACTGCTATCCGTCGCGTGCAGTCCGTTACTGATCTTGGTGTGAAGCTAAACAAAAAGCTCGATTTCACTCTACACATAAACTATATTGTGTCTAGTAATTCAGTTCTGGGTTATGTCAAGTGGTGATCAAGGGAGTTCTCTGATCGGCAGACCTTAATTCACTTATATTTTTCTTTGGTTAGACCAATTGTCGAGTATGCATTTCAGGTTTGTTCACCTTACTATGCTGTTCATTCTAGACGCATCGAGACGGTCGGTACAGCGGAACTTTGTTATGTTCGCACTAAGAGACCTCCCGTGGAATGATCCACTAAGGCTTCCTCCTTATGAGGATCGCCTCCGATTGCTTAATATGCACTCTTTAGAGGTACGACGCAGAGTTGCTGACTTGGTCTTTATTCACTAGCTTTTGAACGCGAACGTGGATTCTCTTGCCCTAGTAGGTAAGATTTCTCATAGACATACTCCGTATAGGTTTAGGGGACTGCCATTACTACATGTCATTCAGTCCCGAGTTTTTTGCATGTTGGTGTTTGAACCTCATTCACCTCAATATATTATTATATTCTGATGAAAAGGTGAGCTAATTCTAGATTCCCGCCTGAGAAATGCGCCTTCTGAGTTAGAATGGTTAATTCTACATTAAAAACAGATTCCGATAAAAGGTCTTGGTACTTACAGAGAAAAGCCAGTGGTTCGGAATCCACTTTAAATTGTAGGGCCACTTGCAATCGTTGTCTCGAATCAGGAGCAGTTCTTCTCACAATCCCATGCCCCACAAGGGGTTACGGGGACTAGAGAGAGAGAGTCATGTCTTACTATGTAGTGTGATGCTTAAATTAAGTTGACTTCTAATTTATCCGACTTTAATTGATCCGAGTTGGCAGATGTTGATGTTTGCTTTCGCAATTATCCTGTGTCTTGGATAATCGAAATCCTCATCGAACATTCTTTCATTGAATTCTCATTCTCTATTAAAAATTCAAAGCAGCTATTTTATTTATCAACTCTAGTTTAATTCCTGTTTTTGTTTTCGCAAAGGTAATCTTTTTGTTTTCCTAATTACTTAGGTTGCTACTTAAGGGATCATTCTGGTTTATAACTTTCAAAACATCGTTTTTTTCTTTTTTTTACATTTTTCGAAAGTATTATCTAAAAGTATTGTGTTAAAATTTTAGAGTGATCGGAGCAGTCTAACTATATTCTTTTTAGATCTTAACGTTGCTACTTCTACTAGCGCCCTTAAAAAACACGTTTTTCTCAAAACTATGTTTTTCCGGTCGGCGACCGTGATTTCTCCGGAACCACTAAACCAATCTTCATGAAATTTTAACCACATATTCTACACAGCGCATTCTACAACCAAATCAAAATTTTGATTTTTACTATTTTTTTGTTTTTGGGCCAAAAAACGTGAAAAAACCTAATTTTTTTTTTAAAGTCCGCCATTTTGTTATTTATTAATAAATAATAGGTTCCATGGAATACGCTAGAGCCACTTATATACTGAACCTAAATATTTTTAGTTTTTGTGTTTTAGATGAACCATTATCAAGTTATCAAGGTCCCCAGCGACATACCAACTTTTTGAGCAGTTCCGTTCAGCCGTTGTCGAACAACAGATATTTTTTATATGCTTCAAAAGTGTATTTATTGAGCTGAAAAAACCTTATATCAATATCTATATTGGTTTTTTCATAAAAAAATCATAAAAATAGCGTTTTTCTTGTGCGTCTAAACCAGAATGATCCCTGAAGTTTTGAGATATGGCAACACTAGTATGAATATGTCAAATCTGACATTGTCATTGTAAAGTTTGACATTTTTAATAGTAATCGTACTCAGAACGTTTTGTCATACAAGAGATATTTGTGTTGTTTACACAATTCATCTTGCTCAAAAAATGGAATTAAATCGTGAATATTTTCATGCGATGATTTTCTATGAGTTTCGACGTGGACAGTGTGCCGATCAACTCGCTTCGACTTTTGGTAATAAAGCACCATCTCGAGCCACTGTTTTTTTTTATAAGATGTGGCCAAATACTAGGGGACAACCCTTTGATGCGTTAGCATGGTTTTGGTCGGAAAGGGTATTAGGGTATGGGAAGTGAGGAAACGTGGTCTTGTTTTTGCATTGCTGCGAGCTAGACAATAGCCCAGATACGGAGTGAATTATTTTAATTTCTTAATAAAAGCTCACGGGGAGACCTGGTCTCGAACACAGGACCCATGGAATGGTGATCGTGTGGCTCAACGAGTTGATCCAACTCCGCCTCCGTCTCGCTGGTTTTCCGAATTCAATCTTGGTCGCACTTCGCTACAGGACGAATTCGTGAAGGTCGTCCTAAATCGGTGCTGAGTGTGAACAGATATTGCAAGATCGGTATGTAACACACTGTAACATTGAGACTCGCATACATTCAATATTGCATGATGGCATGGCCGTCAAAAAGATTTGATCGCATTGGATACCATATAATTTTACAATCGCTCAAAAAAAGACTTCTGTCGATTTGTACAAAGAAATGTTGAAAGAATTCAATCGCGGTGCTTGAAAAGACGTCTATAAAATCGTGACAGGTGACGAATAATGGATCGATGCATATAAACCCGAAACTAAGCAACAATCGAATTTATGGGTCTTTCCAGACGAGCCATATCCCACAAAAGTTGTTCGCGAACGAAGCACTTTAAAGCAAGTGGTCGCCACCGTACCATTGCAGCAACGTAGAACGGTCAATTCTGATCGGTATACCACCACTTGTTTGCCAGCAGTGTTAGGAAAATAAGGGAAACCAATTGCAGAAGGCGAATCATTCTATACCACAACAATGCACATATCGGCTCAAACAAAAGAATTTATTTCCGCAGATCAAAAATAAAATGCGAGGTCAACGTTTTTCTATTTTCCTGTAGTTCCGAAAATGGGTACCCTCTGATTGGCTTCACATTTTTACCAGACACCCTACAATACAGTACCTAAAAGAATTTTTGGCGACTCTAAAGGGAAGGGGGTGAAAAAAAAATTTTTATGTTAAATTTGTTGATAATTATATTGATCTTGACATAAGTATGTACACGGCACGATTTTAGTTTCCGTGGCACACTGATTTGATGATGAATTTCGATAAAACACCACAAAATAAAACGAAAATAATAAATACATTTTTTTTTATATCTGGCTTAGATTTCAAGATATTCGATCTTGAAATTTTAGTGACACAACACTTCGGTTGCTGCAGAATGGACGGACGAGTTGAAGTCTTCTAGGATACGGTGATCCTCATCTGGATATTCTCAAGTGTTAATTACATCTCCAAGTGGTAGCAACCGGCCAATGCATCCTAGAATGTAGCCAAGTAACTAATGCGGGAGGAGATAACCTCTTGAAAAATCCCCCTAACTCCAAAGGAGTCTGCAGTGTCGTCGTCCCCTCTGCAGGACCCAGGGGTAATTGGGTCGCGAATGGCGTTTTCCTCGGGCGCTTCTGTGGGAGTGGAGGTGGATTGTATGGGAGACCTCAACAGGTTGGCTATACCCACGGTACCCACAACACAACAGTAGCAGCTTTGGGAGAATTACCTTTCGAAGGAACTGTGACGGCTATGGAGGCTGGCTCGCCCCCACCGGCTGAAACTGCTGTAGCAGTCCTGGAAGAGGGTGCCGTTGGCATAATAATAACTAGCACTTCCTCAGGTGCGGCGGTGCAGAGACGGGAGACTCTAACGAGTTGGCTATCTCCGCGATACGCACACCAGTAGAAGATGCAGATTTGCCTTCCGAAGGCTTAGCTGCGGTTAATCCGGAAGGGGGTTCCTTGTCCACCATTCAATGCAATGTAACTAACGCATGGACCAAGAAGGAACACTGGAGACGGTAGGAAAACATGGATTTATGCAGATAGGCTAGGATTCTAGCAGTGACCCAGGAAACCGAGGATAGTGGCGACAGTGGGAGAACTGGATACTCAGTTGCCCCACTAAGGGAGACTGGGAGGGGACGAAAAGGGACCCGGTTATGCGGTCTGTTTCGGCTAATCCCCAGAGAGGTGTTTTTAGTGAGTAAGAATCTCACACTACCGGAGGGCACGGGCTGTCTGGTGTCTTTTGGAAGATTTTCACCTCTCCCGCAAAAAAAAAAAAAAAAAAAAAAAAACACAACACAACACTTCACTTCAAAATGACCGAACTTAAAAATAGCGCGAACTTTTGCATTAAACTTTCTGGGAGGAATACCCAAAGTGGTTACTACGGACACCCAGGGGTACTTATGATCGGCAAGGGGCTGTGTGCAAATTAAAAACAATTTGGTGGTGCGTGGACAACGGCGGGGGGTACGCGAAAGTTTTAATATAAAGTAAAATAATTGTGACCCAATTTCATGGTGAAATGAATAGCAATAAATAAATTGGTAGCCATTTTTACGTCCTCAGTAAAATATAATTATAGATAAGATATATAATATATAAGTAATGGCAAGCATCGCATCGCGGCCGTCTATCTATATATCTATGCAGGTTTAAACAGAAACGAAATCTCGTCGCTACATGCAATAACTTATCGAAAATATGGTTCTATAAAAGAGTCGTGCCAAAGACTATAGATTACTTCGTAACAAATTTAACGAAACCGAAGCTACAAGGTGATCAATTAAATTTAATTAAAACTAAAAGTATAATATCTCCGATTATTGTAAAACTTTTGCTATACAAACAAAACTTGGGAAAAGAAGAATGATCTGTTTCCAAATCTTTCAAAATTGCAAAAACGAGATGAAGGATTGCTTGCTTATTGTCAACACTCCACGGCTCGTCATTCTGACCTTAGCCAAGGATTTGAAAACATTCTTCACTTGGTTATCCCCGATTGGGTGTTGGACCCTTTTGGAAGTAGACCCACAAACTCAGATAAATCCATACTAACACAGGATTAACTTATTGAATTATCCACAAATCAGGAGCTAAAATCAATGTTTGAACAAGGATACCAAAAATTCGGGTTAGAAAAACAGATACCAATTTTATATCCTGCATTATGGGTGTACAGAAGCTGTTGATTGCTTTCCCGTCTTCCTATTTAGTAGATCGTGGATTAAGTTCATCACAAAAAAAAGAAAACAACTGGAAATTATGAATGTTACTCACAAACATAGAGCCGAACATAAATAATCTCATATCATCCCATCAGGTTCACCCATCTCATTGAAAAAATAATAACGTGATTTTGTATTTTAAAACAAAAGTTACAGTTTCAATAAATACTACTTTAAATATCAAAATATTTTATTTATATTTTATTTTTAAGTCACCATTTATCATTCAAGACATCTAAGTTAAATTTCTTATTTCATGGGGTTCATGGTCAGGTTTTTGCTATAAGAAGGGGTCCATGGGCATAGTAAGTTTGGGAACCACTGGTTTAATTGAACGTGTCTAGGTTGTTTAAAAAACGTGCCAAGAACACTCTAAATGCCGTTTTACATAATGTATGAAAGATTACCGCACACTAATAAAGTTGCCACGATTTTTCGAGTTTAGGGCATGTCCATTAGTTTCTTCCTAAGCCATTTTTTCATGTAGGAAGACGACCGCAAATTATTCTACCATTGATAAATTAATATTTACTGTTTGCTTGCTTTTGACTGCCACACATCTCCCAATTTCCCATTAGCAAAATAAACAAGTTTTTGAAAAATATCTTCTAGTAAACAAGGTAGGTTGAAACAAGTAACGTTAATTAGTTTAAATAAAAACAAGCTGAGGTAAACCATTTAATGAAAGCCATATTTATAATTTAATTATGTCGTAGCCTTTTTCCATGAAAATAGCTCCAAAGGGAGGATTAATATTTAACTAGCAAATTTCCACATGTTTGACTTTAACCCTACTCCTACTCCATTGTGTCGAGGGCGCTTAACTAGGTAAACTCCTAGCCGAGAAGTGGTTTCATTCCACTTTCAATCTTATCTTGTATCTTTGTTCGTGCAACATTTAGAAATAGTATATACAAAATATATTAAAAAAACTCGAGAAATAATCTAATTAACTCGAAAGATAAAATCTTTCAGGTTTCATGGGAATTTTCAAGTTGTTGAAGCAATGAACTCATACTAGTTAAACTTTGTTTTACACTGAGCTGGATGGCATAAAGAAACTGCGGTCTAATGAAAACTTGCTTGTGGGAGGCTTCATATACTCTCCATCCATTACATTGTGGGGAATCAGTAAAAATTTATCCTACTAGGTACGGAAACTCAACTGTCCGAACTAGAACCGCCGTTCAAGCGGTATGAAGTTTTATTTTATGACCGGAGATTATATATCCTGGGCTTTAATCTTCCATAAACTTTATTCTGGTATAAAAAATAAATTAAAAAGTTTTACTTTGACTTGGAAATGGTTTTTTCATGGATAGTTGATCCGGATAGTTCCCAAATTGGGTTAAAAACCTGTCACGAAATTTTCCCATCAATTTTGATTACAGATTTCGTCTTTGATTTGCTTGTTAAGCTAACCGAAGAGTAAAATTGTTCCTTAGAACTGTGATCTTAAAGTAATTTTTCCATTCCAATTAGGTGGAAAGTGAGTTACGCCCAGAATGACTTAAAGATTTAAAACTTCCGTCGCGAATAGTTTAAGATTTTATAATTGATAAACTTTCCTTCCCTTCATTATTTTTCATTTAAATTTTTTTTTTAATTTTTGTCGAAAACTATTTTATAACATGGTGATTCGACGCTAATCGACATCGAGTTATTAACAGAACTGAAATATAACGCTAATTGCAGGAGTAAGAGGCCTTTGAAAATTGCAAAAAAAAACTGTTTTTTGCCCTTTGGATGTAATTTCAAAAATGTATATATTCAATTCCACTGGAACAATTTTAATGATCCTTTGCATTTTAGAAAGCATAAAAAAATATCTTCGAGGACATAGTTGCCCAAAATGACAATAAATATAATGGTTGTATCCTTTATCCTTAAAAAAATCCTTGATACAATTATTTCAGTGAAGAAATTTCGAAAAAATCACAAAATGAATAGAGTGGCAAAGTATTAAACACAACACCTACCTGAATTGTGGTGATTAAAATTTTAAGGAAGGAAAAGAAGGCTAGATATACATATAAAGGAAAAATAAGTTTGAAATTTAGAGTGCAGGTATTTATTTATGTTTAATTCATAATTTTTTTAAATTACTCTACGTACTCTACATATGTTCTCCTTTAGCCTAATTAATGCTAAATGAAAAAACTAAGACATAATGTTGAAGAAAGGACTCAAGAATCGCATTCGTGTTTCGGAAGTGTAGCGATTTACATCAGCGAATAACCTACAAATTCTTAGAAGAGTGAAGATTTAGTCAAACTTTGAAATAATAGTAAATAATAGTAAATACAATAATAATTAGGGCTTTACGGCAACGAGACAAAACCGAGACTTTGGCAGATCTCGGTCTTGGTCTCGTCAAGGTGAAGACGATCTCGCTCTCGTCGCAATCTCGGCGAGATAAAGGCCCAGTCTCGGTGCGATCCCGCTGTCGGAAAGATAAAAAAAGGGTATTTCGGTGCATTTTCTTCATATTCTCATCGCCAAAATAAGGTAGCAAAGGCTCTTGTTTGCTATTGGGGATAAAGCGCAAATATCTGAAGGAGGAAATAATGTAGAAAGAAGCGATTGAAGAGAGCAGTGTAATGCCCCATAAATCACACAATTGAAATTTTTCGGAGCGACATAAAAGCTGAAACAACATAAAAAAATTGTCCGCAATAAAATGATAAAAACTAATATCTCGTCCACTCTCGTCACCTCAATCTCGCTCT
Source organism: Leptarthrus brevirostris (assembly GCA_964036015.1). Taxonomy (NCBI): domain Eukaryota; kingdom Metazoa; phylum Arthropoda; class Insecta; order Diptera; family Asilidae; genus Leptarthrus; species Leptarthrus brevirostris. The sequence continues at coordinate 195,162,329 of OZ038371.1, forward strand.
CCGTATCGCACTGTTACTTATCTAGTACATATTTTCATCGTAATTTCCCCCACCCGCTCGTTCAGAATTATCTTTATCCGTCCGAACCGCAGAAAGTTCCCCTTCGAAGACAAGGCACCAAGCAACTCGACCCGTCCAATACACCCACAAGACAAGTACAAGCAGACGAGCAGTAGGAGAAATCAGCGGCATCACCGCTACCTTGCATTTACGGCGAACCTAGTTTTAAGACACTTCTCTAAGGACAATATATAGAGATAAGTGTGAATTCATATTATATATTATATAGTGAAATCTAGTTAAGGATCAGTGAACTTGTGACTAGTGTGAACTGTAAGGGTATATAGACAAGTATAAGTGAATAGAGAAAATTGTAGTGAGGAATCGCTTTTCTGCTTTTAAATTTTTATAACTCATGTCTGACTGGCTCTAATTTCCCTGTTACTTGAAAAATTTCTCCTGTTCTTCCTGTGCCTAAAATCTCAAAAGCGATAAGTCCAGGTGATTATCGTCCAATTAGTATTTTAGGTTTTCTAGCCAAAGTATTGGAAAAAATAATGTCCATAAATTATTAATTCAAAAATTGTACTAATTAATTTTTGAATTAACAATTTAATTAATTTTGAATTAATAAGTTCCTTTCAGTCGATTTGCGGAAGTCACACTGTTGCGAGACGGCACTGACCGATATTACGTGCAACATTCAGAAGTCCATTGAGGACCACGACTTGAGCGTTTTATGTCTTCTCGGTTTCTAAAAGGCGTTCGATTCGATGAACCACTCTAAGCTTCTTGCTAAGTTGAAATCCAATTTTAATTTTTCGTCATCATCTGCTTCACCCATCCGTTTTTTTGTTAGATAAATACCAACAAGTGAATATAGGTGGCTTATTCTCTGCCGCTTAGTTGTTACATGCCGCAGTGCTCAAATCTGGGTCCTTTCTTATTAAGCCAATATATTAATTATCTATTTGAAGTGATTGGAGATTTTTTATTCACCTGGAGGTAGCGAAGGTCTATTCTTGGGATGTCGACATTTACTTAATTCTCAGTCCACTAAAGTCTAAATGTGTTTCCTTTTATCGTAATGATATCACGGGTTTTGATCTTCGCATTATTACACTCACCAGTGTTACAATTCCCTTATCTGGGCGTGTGAAAAATTTAGGCGTTTATCTAACATTCAAAATGAAATGCTCCGATCATGAATCTAGCATGATTGGAAGAATATATGGAGGACTTCGTCGTCTTTAGTTATCTGCTGGCGCTCTCTAAATTAACAACCGGATGATGCTCGTTAGATCACTCTTTTTTCCGTACTTCGCACAAGGCAGTCTATTTCCTCATTTAGGCTTTCTGGGTTCTAAAATATTGAGCGTAGCATTCAATGATTGTATCACATTTATTACAGAAGAAAGCATGAACACATCTCATCCATCATACCGGAACTTATTACTGGGCTGTCCACCAAATCAGTTTTTTACATAAACTACTCTATTCGCTCCACAGAATAATGTATACTGGTAAACTATTGCACTTATTTAGCAAATTAAAATTTTTAAATTTTCCATGACATAATTAATAATTTATTAGTTTCTGCTTGCCAAAACTCCCTTCAGGGGGACTCTTCCCGAGTAAAAATATGACTCGCCCATTCCTAGTCTGAAACAGGCACGCACAGAGTCAGCACGCCTGAATGGCACTCAAATGAGGCACAGTACTCCCGAGTAAAAATTATATTTTTTCAAATGCCAGCCCTCTCCAGGCACGTATCAATAAAAGACGCACGAAATAGTCCAAACCAAGCAAGGTACCTCACACTTTTTCTAGACTTAAATTTAAAATGAAAACAATTAAACTATTTTCGTAGATTAATTCATTGAAGACCGACGTCTGAAGTAACAAAACTATATCCGCAGTATACACAAACGTTTGTGGAGTTGAGTCTTGTTGCGTCTATATGTGTGAGTTTTACATAACCCACGCGGAGAGACACCAGTCTCGAATCTGTTAAAGCCAGAACGTAATAACAGAAACGTTCATTTATGACGAGCGTATTTTAGATTTTTGTGCCTGTAGCGGGAGCTTGCATAATCGTGTGACGGGCGAAAATTATTATCAAATTCTCAACATCTGTACTGGCATTGAGGGTGAATATACCAACTCAATTATTTTTACTCGGGTTACTTCGTTCGTGCTATACGTGGTTTAAATAATTTGTCTACAAATGTTCAGCGCACTGGTTTAGTCATTAAGTTCAAAAATTTCTTACTTCCTCAAAAATAGTCTTATCTGGGTTCCATATTTAATATTTCGATTGGATGGATGGGTAGCTCTCGATTACTTGTGAACTGTTGTTATAAATGTAATTCATTTTTTATTGGTTAGCTTATCTCCAATGAAGTAGCTTTTCCTTTTATACTGCGATAGTATTTCTTATTATCACATATCGTAAATCTTCCTTTTATAAGTTTTTGTAATTTCATTTTTACCATATCAAAAGGATTTAAGTGATTCGTATGTACAATTATCGAAATAAATTGAATTGAATTGAACCGATTTATATTTTTCAGGAACCACTTAAAGAAGACCAGAACATCCTACTTGTAAAGAAAACACGTTACAAATGTATAATACATACCTTGGGAAACATAGTTGAATCCTTCTGAACCTAATTAATTAAAAACAATCAAGGCGCTTGGTCTGAATAAGGGTACAAAATAAAAGACGGCATAAACTTGAAAACATTACATAATAAATAAATCATAAACTTGAATGAACTCTCCAAAATCTTTTAGGTTATATAGCATTAACTCTCTCTCTCTAATTCCCGTAACCCCTTGTGGGGCATGAGGCGATTGCAAATGGACCTACAATTTAAAGTGGATTCCGAACCACCGACATTTTTCTATCTATCTTTGTACCGTAATCTGTTGTCAGTAAAAAACAACCATAGTTCACCGCCGGTTGTATTCGACAACGAGTTGGTTGGTTGGTTGGTTGGGTTGGCAGGCCGACACATTATCACTTATCGACTGCACCGACGACTTCACAATAAATAAAGAAATTTAGGTGTAGATAATGCAAATTATAATAGTTTTTTGTTTTTGAAATACAAATAAAAAATTTATTTTAAATAGAAACTGTTGCATTTTCATAATGCCAATCTATCTTCAGCATTTTATAGAAGAACTGGGTATTGATTTAGAAAACGTCCTCGTAAAAATTTATCACTTTCCTGCCAAGTCAGCTAAAAGACGTAAAAACTTTATTGAAGTTTTGTAAAAATTTAAAGAACTTTTAAAACGTTGCCCCAAGAGATGGCTTTCACTTCTTTCTCCTATTGACAGGATTTTACACTCTTGGGTTTCTTTAAAAGAACATTTCGAACATTTCAGCAAAGTAAATGAACTTATTAAAGTATACGTAATGTTTCTGGAAATAGAAGGTCATAAAATTTCGTGGAGATCGAAATATACTTGTATCTTGTTCGTCATATTTCTTATATTTCAGGATACTATTTTACAAATTGAGTCAAATGACACCACATATTAAATATTTATAAACTTCTGTACAGATTTATAATTCAATTGGAACAAACGCTAAACCAGATTTATAGCAATAAAGTCTGCACAAAATTGTTGAGAATTCCAAATATTTCTGGAAAAAGTTAATTGGAAATGGAGGAAAAGTTTTTAATAATATTTCTCTTATATTATTGAAAATTGCATACGCTAAGCGTTAATAGTTAATTTCCTGCCTTTTTGTTGATTTTATTAAACGGTTGACTATTAATAATATCATTATTTTAAATACTGACTTATTATTTCATGAAATATAGGTAATTTCCAAATATTTAAAATTTAATCTCATTTCTTATAGTTTACATACCAAACAAAAACTCTAGCGTTCGCTGAAAGCATTTAAAAAAGGCAAGCGGGATAAGCTCCAGTAAAATTCAGGTTTCCGGTGGATACAGTCCACGAATATACGACACACACTTAAGGGGGGGTGCATTGTTTGCATTTTTTTTATTTGATAGTACAACTCTTCAAAAGTATCACGTTAATATTTGAGGTGGATTGGAGCAAAACTGCGGGAGATACAGTGCCTCGAGTCTCCCTCTATTCGATCCATCCCATATACAAAAGAATTCACATATTTTTTTGAGGTGGGGGGGGGGGACCTAACTTTGTAACGCGTGGACCAATTTGGATGGTTCTTTTTTTGTTGTACAGAGTATGATCCCCCATTGCTAATAGGAGAAAAAAATTGGCCTAGGGTGGGGGGAGGGGGAAGAAGAAGTCCAACTTCGTAACCCGTGGACCGATTTGGATAATTCTTTTTCTCTTAGAAAGAGTATGTTCCCTGGTTGATACTATGATAAAAAAAATTTTGGTGTGGTGCGGGAAGGGGTGGGGTGAAAACTAACTTTGTAACGCATGGACCGATTTGGATGGCTCTTTTTTTCTTGTACAGAGTATGATCCCTCATTGCTAATAGGAGAAAAAAATTTGGCTAGGGCGCGGGGAGGGGGAGGGATAATCTAACTTTGTAACGCGTGGACCAATTTGGATAATTCTTTTACTGTTGGGTAGAGTATGTTCACTGGTTGATACCACGAGAAAAGATATATTGGTGGGTTGGGGGCGGAACTTAACTTTTTAAAAATGTATTAGTTGGTTGGTGTGCGGAAAGGGTGTTACACAATTTCTTAATTCACACACCTATTTGCAAGATTCCCTTGTGTTGTGTGTTTTATGATCCCCCATTGCTACTCTGTGGAAAAATATTGACCTAGGATTTGGGTGGGAGGAGGCTAAATCTAAATTTGTAACGCGTGGACTTCAAACGGTATAGACCGATTTTGATTCGGTTGTGCAGAATACGTTTCCTGATTGGTTAATGATAATAATTTTGTACCTAGAGTGATTACGATGATTCTACTATTTACACGTATTTACCTTACGCAAAATTATCACACACTTATCAATACCAAAAGGAGAAAATTATGGGGACACCATGAGTAGAATGTATTCAATCAAAAAAAAGTAATTAGATCACATTTATCGTCACCAAAGAAAGAACGGCCGACTTTCGGATAGACAGCGTAATATAACTTCGTATGGAGTATTAATCAGTTTTTCGAATTTATGTCCCATTTTTGAAATATTCGCTTCCAAAATGGCCGCTTTCGATAAGTTTCGTGTCGGCCACGATATCACTCTGAAAGTAATTTTGGAAGAATCTAAAGTATCCTAAGATAATATCAGATATTTTGAAATTATTGTTAAAAAATAACACGACTGACTAAAGTCAAATAGTTTACAAGATATATCCGACCAAGTTAACCGCTACGGAACCCTACACTGAGTATGTCCCCGCCATGCCCTTGACCGGTTTTTTTTTGTATACAGTACTACTTTGCTACTTTGATCTAATTTTACAGCAATATTGGGGTGGAAGGCTAGCGATGCCGCCTAACTTTGTGTAGATCAATTTGCGTGTTTCCTTTTAATTAAATAATTCTATTACTTGGTTTCTCTCTCTGGTTCCTTTAACCCCTTGTGGAGCATTAGTTGTCTATTACACCGACTCTCCACCTGGTCCGGTTCTGCGCCACGATTTGTTGACCTGGGTACCTCCCTCTCGATGAATCTTTTCCATATGTCGTCCGATTCGGCGTCTTCCTTAGATTCCGTGGAGATTTCAATCTTCCTGTGTGATGTTGTTTGGCTCTTTTCTTAGTGTGTGGCCTATCCATTCCCACTTTCGCCTGTGAATACTACGATGTTGTTTGGCTCTTTTCTTAGTGTGCAACCTATCCATTACCACTTTCGCTTGCGAATACTGGTGTCTATCCCGTCTTGGTCTGTAAGCTTGTGTAAGCCTTCGTTGATAATAACCTCCGACAAATGCATGTTAAGGATGCGCCCGAGACAATGGTTTCATGTTGAACAGCCATACAAGAGAACTGATTTGCCGATCGCCTCCAAGATCCGGAGTTTTGTACGTCTGGAGTTGTTATTGCGCCAGATCTCAGCAAGATTATTCAATGCAACTCCAGCCTTCTTGATGCGAGCCTGTACATCAGCTTCAGCTCCGCCGTCTGCTGTAACTATGCTTACGGTATAGCAAAATGTATTCACTTGATCTATTTGCTGCTCTTCCAATAAATTTCATGTTGTCTACTGGAGTCCAACCTCATAAGTTTGGTTTTAGCCGTATTGATCGTAAGCCCTGCTCTCCGACCTTCTGTCCTCAGGGCTTTGGACGTTTGGGCTGCATGAAGTTGTTTGTTGGATAAGAGACATACATCAAATATAATAAAATGTAATCGAGTTTTCACCTAATTTCCGTTAACCGATTGCTTAGTTTCAAGTAAAATCCAATTACCAATCAATAGCACATTTGAGTCATACAATGCACGCGCCCACGCTTTTATATCCAAAATAAACTACCATTCGTCAGGGTCATTTAAGCCCCAAGGGTCGCACTTCAGTCCTCATCTACTAGTTTTATTTCCATTTTATCTATAGAAAAGGTAAACAACAAATCTTTTGTAAAACTTAACAACATAATAGGTACTCACAACAAAAAGTTTCTTTCCTCCTGTACAAATTTTCAAAATATTTTTAGTGTGGGATAAAGGATTTCTTTCCACAGAAAAACCTCGATATTTTTTTATTTAAATGCACTGGACCATAAGCTTATTTTTTTCGAATTAATATAAGTGATAATTATGTAATTTCTGGTAAGTTAACCCCTGTAGGGAAAATCATCTAAAGCTCTATTTATAAAAATATAAATACACGAAACGAACTATTGTTAGAACAACGCCAAAGGCAAGCAAAGTTTGGAGTATTCAATTCACAACTTCAAATATTATCGTTTGTAAAGAACTTTAGCAGAACAAGCAGAACTGCAAATCTGTAAACTCCGCAATTTAGGGAATTTATCCAGAAATTTGTGCACAAATACAAAGGAAGTGAAAACAGCCCTTTTCCAAAAGCATCATATAAAAATCTGCAAAATATGTTGCCCTCCGGCAACATTTTTCATGGTCCCAAAGACAGAAACATTTGTTTCAATAAACACAACTTGCTCGAATGAATATTTGAGAAGATTTTTGCAAACGAGAAGTGGAACTGTGCTCCCTTGGTGGCAAGTATTTCAAGGATCTGTATCCCGTGTGAAGTGCCTTGGATACCGTGTCGCTTCGAGAATAAATTTGCAAAATTTTTGAAATTAAAATTTTTTCTATCGGGATCTGTGGCATTGTGCTTAAAATTCCTCTCAATTGTGCTGGGAAGGCCCTCCCGAACTGCAGTACTATCTCATTCGGGGGATGTCAGACCATTGTTATTTCAATATCGCTTGCCTCCTTTCTTTTTTTTCGTCCTGCTAAATTTACCGTCATGTGTTTCTTACGGAACGGATTCTATGATTCCTAGGAAATTTTCCCAAGCCGGATGAAACATATGGTCGAACACTCATGTGAAAATGTCATGTTTCTAGGCCCTCTCCACAAATTAACAAACGTTCATTGTTTGTAATTAATTTTGTGTGCCCCCATATCTGGCAGAACATGCACCCCATGTTAATGTGATTGTAAATCAGTTAAACCCTGCGAATAAAGACATACTGTCTAGTGAAAGCTTACAGCAGATATGATATCCTTACCTTTTCATATTTACTTAATCATAAGCGATATTTACTTTTAATTTACGTTGGGGTTGCTCTGGCATCTATTTAATTTGCAACGGATATAGCACTCTAGGCAATTGCGATCTAATTAGAAATGTTTAAATATAGTTTAGGTGGTTCTCAATTAATAGACTAATTGATAGGCTGTTTTAGGCTGTCAGAAAACAGTACGAAAGTAGATCCATTACTACTTTTGGATTACTCCTGGTAGCCAAACAACGTTGGTAATTCGATGTTTATAAATTTACCAAATTTAAAAATCCGGCTTGCAATTTTTTTAAATTTTATTATCACTTTATTGTGAAAATATGTATATAATAAACTTTTCTGGAAAGTGTATTGAAAGCCTGAGCAGTGCTGCAGCATTTTTACGATATGTCAATATTGCAAATAACTTTCGAACAGAGAGCACTTCAAGATTTCATTTTTCCTGGTAATACGTAACATATTCGTATTTACGAAGAATAGCGATTATATTAGTTGAACCATCTACATCAGGGCTCAAAGTATTACACTTACTCAGATGTGTTGCTCTGAAGATGAAACTTCTGCCGGATTATTATTTATTCAAAGTTCGTCAAAGTTTCACTAAAGCAGTTGATTTTTGACAAAGTAATACAAAATAAAAATGACAAAATAAACATAATTAAAAGAATATTGCAACTAAGAATTTAATTTAAGCTGACTCTTCAACTAATCTGTCGAAAGATTAAACTCAATAATGTCAAAATTATTATTACATCGACATTGAGAAAACAGGATCAGTAAAACCATAGTTAGAACGGTGGTGGTGTAGATATTTTGAAGGCGCACAAGAGCTCCGAAAAATTTACAGCTTCCATCAGGCAGTCAAAAGCGAACAAAATTCGAGAGTTGTCATGTCTTCCCTCAAAAGTCTCCAGTGATAAAAGTTTCAATCTGTCAATATGGATGAGTGCAAGGAAGATCACGCAAAGCGAAACGGATGAATCTACTTTGGACAGCCTCAATGCGGTTAATGTTAGTAGAGTTGTAAGCTGATCAGACCGGGCAAGTGTACTCAAGAATAGTTCTAACAAAAGGTACAATAGAGCAGTTTTGTGATTAATCGGTTGTTGACTGTCTCTTCACAAAGCCCAAAGTAGCATTAGCCTGACTCACAATAGAATCGGACTGGACAGAAAAAAGTGAGATTTAAGGATATCACCTAAGTCTTTGGTGTTCGAAGGTCTAGATAATAAACATCCATCAGTAGTGTAACTAAATTTGAACGACGATTTGTCAATGTTCAAGAAAAGGCGATTGTTAGAACACGATTTATGAAAGTCGTCCACGTCAGCATATAAAAAACCGCAGTCATCAACACCAGAGATAGTACGAAAAATCTTAGCGTCGTCCGCATAACAAGGAATTTTTTAATTTATCAAAACATCAATGATGTATATACATAAAGAGCAGCAGTCCCAAATGGCTCCCTGCGGAACCCCAGACAAGTTACAAATTTCAATATAAAGAACGCCACGAAATATTACACGCTATGTGCGATTAGGCAAATAAGAAGATACCCACTTCACGAAGACATGACATCAAAGCTTTTCAATAAGAATTTTGTGGTTGCTTCTGTCGAAAGCCTTACTAAAATCAGTGAGAAAGCAGTCAACTTGAAGAGCTGATGCGATAATGGGAATACAAATAATTAGAAAATTCTAACAACCAGACTAACGATTCTAGAAATGAGCAAGGAAACATTTGCAAAGTAAATACAAACCATCACATACAATCACTTGAAATAATTTTTCAATGCAGCTAATATTAGCGATGGGCCTGTAGTATAGGAGATATAATCAACGAAAGTTTCCAGGGTTTAAAAAAAATGGATTGATAAACTAAGTAAATAACATAGAACAGGTAGCAGAGACGGGTAGAAACATTACAGAAAACAAGAGGGTATTCCATCTGGACCACTGATCAGTCAAATTAACGAAGTGTATTAAAATTGCAGCGTCTTCAAATAAAAGCTCTTCAAACTCAAAATTAGTCGGTGGATGCTTCGTCAAGTCCAATAAAATCCTTATCGCTGGTATCATAGTATAGTTATTGACTAGAAAAGTAGTCTTAAAGAAGTCACCAAAGTGGTTAGTAATAGTAAGAGGGTCCCTACTGGCAACGTCACCTAGCCATAAGGAAGCCTGATACCCGCCAGATTACTGCTTTGAAATAGCAAAGCGCCAAAATAGTTTGGGGTCATGTCGTAATGCAATCTTCATTCTATCAAGGTAATTGTTATTAGCCACTTCTAAACTGGAGGCAAACTGGTTACGTAAATTTCAATAAAGCAAATAGTCGACATCACTCCTTGAAACCTCAAACTGGTTACGTAAATTGCAATAAAGCAAATAGTCGACATCACTCCTTAAAACCTCAAACTGGTTACGTAAATTGCAATAAAGCAAATAGTCGACATCACTCCTTGAAACCTTCTGCTTCCTCACTTCACAGCGAGAATAGCATAGATAAATAGCATCATAGAAAATGAATCGGCTTTATTAATATCTCGTTCATCCAAAATAAAATAGTATTTATAAAAAGGTTGAACCGGCTTCACAAAAAGCGCTAAAAAGCATAAAATAGATTTAAATTTATATCTATTACTACATTTTGAAGTCAAAGAAATTAAACAAACAAAACTACCCAATCACAATTGAACTACCAAAACGTTTCAGCTCACGGCATCATAAGGAAGGATGATTAAATACTTTTGTTGTAGTTGTTTGGTTGGTTTGATTTGCACCGACTTCAAAATGTCGTAATAGATATAAAATTAAAAATAATTTAATGCAGTTTAGCGCTTTTTGTGAAGTCGGTCAACTTTTTTTTAAACTATTTTATTTTTCACTTTTTAGTGTCTTCTACTCTGTACAACATAAAAAGACCCATTCAAATCGGTCCACGCGTTAAAAAGTTAGCTTCAACCCCCTACCCCCATACATATCCCACCAACATTTTTTTCACGTGGTATTAACCAGGGAACACACTATATCCAACAGAAAAAGAATTATCCAAATCAGTCCACGCGTTACGAAATTAGACAACCCCCTCTCCCCCAATCCTAGGCCACTTTTTCTTCTCCTATTAGCAATGGGGGATCACACTCTATACAACAGAACCATCCACATCGGTCCACGCGTTACAAAGGTTCCACCTTAACGCCCCACCCCCACCCCACCAACATTTTTTTTCTCGTATTATCAACCAGGGAACATACTCTACCCAACAGTAGAAGAATTATCCAAATCGGTCTAGGCGTTATGAAGTTAGACTCCCTCCTCCTCCTACCCTGGCCCAAATTTTTTTTCTCCTATTAGCAATGGGGATCATACTCTGTACAATAAAATAAAAACCATCCAAATGTGTATACTCGTTACAAAGTTAGGTTTCACCCCCACGCCACCAAAAAAATTTTTTTTAGATGGTACCAATCGGTGAAGATACTCCACGCAACAACAAAAAATAATCATCAAAATCGGTGAAAGCGTTACGAAGATATACCCGGACAGACATTAAAAAAAACACGTCGAACTTAGAACCTTTGTTTTTGGGAAGTCGGTTAACAACGGATTTGTCATAATTTAGAAGCCAATCACTCAGTTTTGAAAGCTCAGCTCTTCTGAAATTGAAATAATAATCAGCAAATACAACAGAATCAAAAATAACCTGATCAAAAGTGATTATATGTGATTATGTTTAGTGCTGGCTGATTTGACGAATTGGGCGTTAAGCATCATTGCACCTGTGTACCACAGCGGTTAGTAGAAAACACAAGATCCAAATTTGCCGAAGTTATTCGTAACACCACAAGACAAAATGCCGTCGTTAAATAAAAAAAAATCTCAGAAGAAACAAAAAACAAAGGCAGCAAGCAATCTTCATCGATGGAATATCGGCAATTAACAGACGGCAGATTAAAGTCTCCCGAAAGAACTAGTTCATCCGGCAACATAAGTCCGCCTCATAGTGAAGCTCAAAGCAACGCACAGGAACTAAAAATCGTCGGATTCAGGAACATTGACGAGTGAGCACGAAATATCCCACCCAGCGAAGAGCACACAAAACTCCACACCAACGGTAACGGTTATAGAAGTAGTGTACCCGTGAGCGTCATTAATTTATATTATGACAAAAGTTGTGAAAGTGGGCTAGGAGAAACATCGACACCTAGATTCGTAACGCGTGCCCGAGTAAAAATAGGGGTCGTCCACTCCTACTCTGAAACAGGCAGGCACAGTGTCAAGCCACCTGAATAACACTCAAATAAGCCTAAGTAAAAATTATGCTTGTCCAAATGTCAGACCACTCCAGGCACGTATCAATAAAAGACGCACGAAATAGTTCAAACCAAGCACGGCACGATCACACTTTTTCTGGACTAAAACTAAAAAGGAAAACAATAAAATTATTTTCGTAGATTAACAGACGTCTGAAATAACAAAACTATCTCTACAGTTTGTGCAGTTGAGTCTTATTTTTACTGGGATTAATAAAGATTATAACTGAAACTGGAAAATATGTATATAAAAAATAAAAATAACAAACTTCAGCTAATTGTTATCATTATTATTGTCATGACTCACTTTGTGAGTCATCGGCTATTGTGAACAATGGAACATGCGTCTATACGGATGAGATTTTACATAACCCACGCGGTGAGTCACCAGTCTCGAATGTGTTAAAGCCAGAACGCAGTAACATAAGCGTGCATTTAGGGCGGCCATATTTTTAGATTTATGTGCCTGTAGCGGAAGAGTGCATACCCGTGTGGTGGGCCTTTTTTTTTAAGACAGCTTTTTTTTCTGACAACTGCGATACTTGCTCTAAGGAGTTTAGCTACTTGACATTATTTCCTCCTTCTTCACTAGAAATGAAAGATCTTACATTTGATGACGATACAGTCGCGAATTACATCAATAATTTGGCAGATAGTTTTTCGTGCGGTCCTGATGGGATTCCTATTTCCGTTTATAAGAACTGTTCTTCTTCCTTGGTTTCTGTTCTATGTTATTTATTTAATTTATCTTTTTCTTGTGGAGTCTTTCCAAAATCTTGGAAATCATCTCTTATTATCCCTCTTCACAAGAAAGGCAAGAGGTGTGATATTTTCAATTACAGACCCATTGCAGACTTGTGTTGTATTGCTAAGATTTTTGAGGCATTAGTTTGTGATACACTATACTTTCATTGCAAACCTTTTCTTGGAACTTTCCAGCATGGCTTTATGAAAGGTAGGTCTACTGCGACTAACCTACTGGAATTCTCAAATTTCTGCTTATCCAAAATTGAGGCTGGAAAGCAAGTGGATTGTATCTTTACAGATTTTAGCAAGGCATTCGACAGAATAAGCGACCAAATTTTGATTCACAAGTTGACGGCCCTCGGGTTTCCTTCTTTGCTTGTAGACTGGGTTCGTTCTTACCTACTAAATCGGACTACTTCTGTGTCCTTCCGTGGATCACTATCCAAGTTTATTTTTAATTCCTCTGGCGTACCTCAGGGAAGTCATCTGGGCCCGATTTTATTTATTATATACATCAATGATGTATCTTTATTTTTGAAATATTCAAAAATTCTTTGTTATGCTGACGACGCCAAAATTTTCCGTGTTGTGTCCTCTATTCGAGACTGTGAACTTTTAAATTCTGACTTAGACGTATTCTACAACTGGTGTTCTGTTAACTATCTTCCCCTCAATATTAGTAAGTGTACGTCTATGTCTTTTACTCGTAGAAAGAATCCTCTCGACTTTAACTACACCATGTATGGCTCTGTTCTGGAAAAAATTAATAGGACCAAGGACTTGGGTGTCTGGCTGAACAGTCGTTTTACGTTTGACGATCACATTGATGAGATAGTTATTAAGGCTAATTCTACATTGGGTTTTATAAAAAGATGGGCAAAGGCGGATTTGACGACCCTTATATCACCAGGCTTCTCTACTGCACCTTTGTTAGGCCTATTCTGGAGTATGCTAGTTGTGTTTGGTTACCATTTTATCGTGACTCAATTGACCGGGTAGAGGAAGTCCAGCGCCGTTTTGTTCGCTTTGCACTTCGTAGGCTTCCTTGGAGCGACCCTCTTATCCTGCCGCCGTACTCAGATAGGCTTAAGCTCATAAAACTAGACTCTCTTGAATTCAGACGTTACATCTCTAGAACTGTTTTCGCTTTGAATCTTAAATAAATAAATAGATTATTGTTGGGCCTGCAGTGGGAGCGTGCATAAAACAACCGGTCACATTTATTCGCTATGCGTGCTCACAGCGGGGCTATGCGTGCTCACAGCGGGCGCGTATATACTTTTAAAGATATTAACATCTGCACCTGCTTTGGGCGTGAATATACCAACTTAATTACTTTTACTCGGGCGAATCAATTTAAATGAAAAAAACACATTTATTAATTTCGTACATTGTGTACTTGGGATAAATAGTTTACCGAAATATCGGTGTGACAGTGTAGCGATCATAATCTGATACAACTATCTAGATCGGTGTTTTTATTTAAAAAAATTTGTTGGATTTACATCTAGTGTTCGGTTTTTCGAGGGCGTCCAGCAGCTAAAGAAAAGCTAACCCTTTGGTGCTGCTGTTGACGAAGAGCCACAGGAATTTAGCTTTTCTTTATAAGAAACGCCGATCGCGTTAAGAAATATTTTAATATTTTCTTACTTCGCTCGAGTTGAACGGTTTAGTTCGGAATTTTTTCCAATTCCAAGTTATTAAAAATTTTTGAAAATTTGCTCGGGTGTTTATTTCGTACATTGTGTATTTGTGATCAAAGTTTTTACCGTTCGCATGGATAATGGAGGATTCACTTGCCTAACTTCGTAATGATTTGGATGATTCTTGCTTGCTGTATGGTTGACGTTGGCCGAGGAGTATTATAATATTTTGTATCTAGGGGGCGTCGGTTAAGTTTATAATATGTGGGGCTAAAGAGCATAAAATAATATTTGATATTATGTTTATTACGACATTTTGAAGTCGGTGCAAATTAAACGAACAAAACAAATACCTACAAACAGTGATAAATATTCAATCTACACAAACATATATTAATTCTTTCCTTTTGTGAAGTCAATTCAACTTTTTTTTAAAAACAATTTATTGTAATTACTCTACAAACTCTTTTTACTAGTGATTCAGTAGAAACACCAAGACAATTTTTTACATCTAGATTAAAGCTTTTTAAAACATAACTTCGATGCACTAAGCCGGGGTTCTTTATATATTTGTTCGTTGCTCCTAACACTTGCGAAAAGAAATAAACATTTTCGCTCACATTTTACTGAAAAAACCTTTAAATTATTGAAAAAACCGAATACAAATAAATAATTTTGGGAAGTTTTAGACTTTTTAAGGTCTTTAAGGTGCAATCTCCCCCCCCCCCCCCCCCCCCCCCCCGCCTGGAGCCACCACTGCTCCCGGTAAGACTTATTGATGATGGTAATAACTTGTGAGTGGCATAAATAAAGCTAATATCTAATATGTACTTTTGATTAACGCAATCGGCATCGGCGAACATGAAAATTTAAACATTACAAAAACAGAAATATCGAACTATTAACATCATTTCGCACACCTCTTTCTTTTTAATAATTAAATTTAAGTTAATATAATGCAAAGCAGTCCTTGAATTACAACTCATTCCATGAATCTTATCGATGTATCCAAAACCTAAGACATTACACAGTAAATAAACCAAATTATTTCTATTGCGTAAATTATATATTCGCTTTACCGTTCATCAATATTAAATCATAATTTTCATAAATTTTATGCAAATCGATTAAATTGTAACACTATTGAATCTCAAATCCCTCAGCCCTTGGGGCATAACAATATACGTAGTTCCATAATAGGTGGGAATCAATAATCTCATGAACATCATGAATTGTTTTATAGACATGTCTATGTATAACCATATTATTTGGCTATATAATCAGATCTCAAAGCGAATCCAATAATTTATGCTTGCCGGCAATATGGAGATCGTCCATTTTCATCTTATACTGCAACTCTAGTAATGGTTATTACCGCTAGTGAAACTTTATGAACCATACATGCGGAATTCATAGCTCTATAAATTGCAGAGATTTTCCCTGATATTTCGTGCACGGCTTTATGGATCTTTTATTTCTGCTCATTTGTCGACAGAAAATTCTTTTGAGTTACACTTTGAGGTCTCATAACTTACGTGACTTATCGTGCTGAAGTAATACTAAAACGATAGAATCACTAATACGACTATGCAAATCGAATGTTTCCATTCACGAATATCATTATTCAGAGCTTCCTACAAACCGAGATTATAAGTCAATTCGATGACAAAATTTAGCAGGAAAAACTACTTTTATAACGTACTTTAAGAGATTTCAAAAAATCTCTAGCTTTACTTAGGGCAACATTTTTAGTTCCGTGAAAATTATGCATTAATTAAAGAGTTCTAAGGACGCTTTCAGCTGCACTCTGTTAAATATTAATTTTTCCAGCCTGGAAGCAATGAGAACTGGTGGTGAAACTATGGTCAAAGTCTCAAATGTATGCTAATTGATGTAAATTAAGTGCCCACCAAGCGTCTTAACAAGCATTCAAAATAATAAATGGATGGCATAAATTAAGTGTGGCATCTAAAGTTGATTACCAGCGGAAGTGATAGACTCCAAGTGGATGGCAAAAATCAGAAAACTAAATACTTTTCAAAAAATTTGAATTGCCTCCAAATGGTGTATTTTGCATAAAATTTCCTTAAAGTTATTAAAAACTTAACGAAAAGATGAGTCGAGGAAGCCCTTTGGAACACAAATTTTGTATAATAGATACCACGGAAATGGAATGGAAACTTTTTAGAATTTTCGCTTCACCAAAGCGAGGTGTTCGCAAGGTCTTCGTACTACACCGTCGCTCTTGAATATTTTAA
Organism: Leptarthrus brevirostris; assembly: GCA_964036015.1. Lineage (NCBI taxonomy): Eukaryota > Metazoa > Arthropoda > Insecta > Diptera > Asilidae > Leptarthrus > Leptarthrus brevirostris. The sequence continues at coordinate 195,178,987 of OZ038371.1, forward strand.
AAACTGCGATAAAAAATAGTTTAAGGAAGCCACCAGTATTTACAGAGCTCATCAGAAAACTTTCCGAAATGTTACAAAGTTTTGTATAATCGGTTGAAATTTTCAACTAAGTAGGTGACTTAAGGTTTCTCTTTAAATTCTATTTTATTAATTCAGATTAATCTTACAAGGAATTGCCATTTGATAATGAGATAGAGGGAATAATAAAAGTTCAAATCCTACAGTGATGGCAGACTATGCGACCGAATATATGCACACTGAATCTACCAAAGCTTTAATCTGACTTAGAAAGACATGCGATTAGACCTTAGGTCGTTTAATTCAAACAGGGAAGATCTGCCCACAAGATTTTGGCAAATCAAAAAGTATAATTAATTATGTTCGGTATTATTTTCGGTGTCGGATTACTTTCTTTGATTTTATCGACTTTTTTATTCATTAAATACTATTATTTCTGCATAAAATGCATCTACTATATGTTTTGAAACCTTATCACCGGTTATATATAATATGTTTTCGTCTGGCCTCTAAGCGGTTCCTTTTGACATTTGTTGTGGCAGCATTATTAAGGAAACTCCTTTGTTTGGTTGGTTAGTCGGGCCGTTTGGTGCCTAAGCACCAAGTCTACTCGGAGGCGATATAGGCCTATTGTGAAAATAATAAGATAGACATAATAATTAATAAGACAGCATGGTCAGAACTTAAAACCTTCTAGATCTCTGTAAGAATCTATTTAAATCTACCAGTGCCATCTCAGCTAAGTCTTCCAGATTGTCAGAGAACCTTGCTCCTACACAGCCGAGTCGTCGTTCTTTTAGAGCTGAATATATAGCTGAACTTTGGATTCAATTTCCTCTTCTCTATAACGTCTACAGGACTCATTCTATGGGGCAATGTCCAGTGATGACACCGGCGAGTGTTCGGAGGATAATAGACTAGAAGTTCTGATTTAATTCAGATTGAGGGTGAATCCTATCAGTGATCATGTTAACATCTGTATTTGAACCTTTCTTGGCCAGCTCGTCGACTTTTTTGTTACCCTCTATGCCGACATGTCCCGCAACCCAGCAGATTCTGAAGAACTCTCCTTTACGTAATAAAGAAAAAAAAGTCCCGATATGTCATTCCCTCATGTAGAAAATGGCGGGTTGGTGATCAAAGGTCCAAAATCACAAATTGTACTTTTTCGTTCTTATAGTAGAATTTTTCAAGAAGTTCTTTTTTCTAGGTTATTAATTAAATTTGCGTCATGACTCCTGTACCATCTTTTTTTACGGCAGAAAGAAAAAAAGATATAATCGGTGCAAGTGATATCTCGTCACAGGATCGTCTTAAAGAAAAAAGGTAAACGAGACTTTAAAGATACATTAAATTTCTGAACCACTATGGCTTATTTTTATTGAAATGGTAATATTTGGCGCAATTCCCCATACCCAAGTTCATTCCAGTTGTCCAGTCCAGTCGTCGGTGGTATAAGTGACAAAGTGTCGGCCTACCAATCCGGAGGTACCAGGCCGGCGACCTATGGTTATTTTCTGCTGGCAACGGATTACGATAAAAAGGACAGGAAATTGCAGAGAAACTGTCAGTGGTCTGGAATCCACTTAAATTGTAGGTCCACTTGCAACCGTTGTCTCGAATCGGGTAAAGTTGTTCTCACGCCCCATACCCCACAAGGGTTTACGTGAAGTAGAGGGAGATATTTAAATGTATAAAATAATGAGAGATACATATAAAGTATAAAATAAGTTCAGCAACGATGGCTCCTCACATCATTTCACGACAGATGAAAATCAATGCGATCAAAAGAGGAATTAAAAAGTCTCATTCAAACTATAATAAGTAGCATCAAAGGATACCTTAAGGAGAAGTAATTCCTCAGGGAGTGAGTTGAAACTGATCTATCAAAGCATGGCAGAAGCACAAAAGAATAAATAGACGCCTGCCTGCAATCGAAAGCAAAAGGTCTCTGGAGTTGCAGCGTCTCTTTTCAAAAGTGCAACCTTCTAACCCTATGGACATAAAGTGGTAATGTAAAGGAGTTGTTCTAAGAAAAAACTAGAGATCCATATTCCAGAATAGACCTGACAAAAGTACAATAGCGAAACTTCGTGATGTAGAGGTCATCAAACGCCTTTGACCATCTCTTCTCGAAACTGAGAGCCATATTAGCCCTGCTAACTATGGCATTAAAATTATACTCGAAAATAAGAGGAAGGTGGTAATTGGAATACCAGCTTTTAAAGACGTTCAAGTCAGAATTTAAAAGTAGGCAATAGGCATTGACTGGCATAGTGCGATCGATATATTTTCTCATCATCAGCGTAGCAAAAAGTATTTAAGTGAAACTGAATCGTGGATACATCATTGATGTAAATTATGAATAACTATGGCGCGATGTGGAAACCCTGCTGCACAAAACACAATAAAAGAAGAATCCGATGATTTATTATTATATGATACAAAATTCTAATAAATTCGTGGTAGTGAATTAACTCCTTGTAAAGTGATGTTGGAAGGGCTGCAAGAACGGGTTGAAGTGGAAATAAACAACAAAAATACGGCAAAGATAAATAATCTGAGAATCTCAAAAAACTATACTTGTCACTATCATTTGTTCATAGGATCCACCAAAATAGATATACTTTCTTACAAGCTTTATATTACTTTCACCTGTCTATCCGTCGACAAATATTGCAAGGGAATTTTGAGCCACTTCCAATATCCGATTGAGCTTAAGTTTTGCATACGTGTATAAGTGACAATGAAGATGGAATATCTAATATTGCGGACGTCACAAGATGGCGGATTACCTTTTTCTTTACAAACCCCTTGATATGAGATGAGTATCGTCAACTAAAGCCAAAATGACGGATGGCCCAAGGTGGCAGATTACCTTTCTCTTTAGAACCACCTTGAAATGGGTATCAAACAGTCGCGAAACTACCGCCGATCCAGCCGGTCCAATTGCCTGGGTCCCCTGAACTTTTTTTTTTATTAAATATTACGTGACACTAAAGGTTTGAATTAAATATTTTACCACAGGGGCCCCAAGATATTTGTCAAATAATTGTTTGCCAAATGTGTAATTTGAGATTTCAAATATTTTTGTTTGGAAAATTGTAGTTGTTTTCTTGGTTTCGTGTCTTGAAACGGGGCCCCATTCAGGGCCTCCTCTCGAGAAAGAGATCCCAACTTCTAAATATAAAAAATGCGAATTTAGTCAAAATCTAACGTAATTTAGTTCAATATATTTCCCCGTCTGTATGCCAAGATTCGAACCAATATGTTGAAAGTTGTCAGAGAAGTTCAGTTTTTCAAAAATAACTCGAGTACAATTTTGTTAACATATGCGAGTTTTTTCAAAACTTTGGTAAAAGAAACTAACGGTATTGAATGTGTTGTCCATAGAGAGTAAGGTAACAAACTCGTTAAAGGGAAACTTTGGCAAAATAATTGATGAATTTGTAAAAGCGAATATCTGCAAGTGGTAGGTTTGGATCCCCAAATCCTTCATTGTATACACTGCGAATGATTCTGTGAATTTGTAAATTAAGATTGATGTAAGATGTTCGTGATTTTTTTTTTTTTGATGGGTGTCCCCATTACGAATCTGCACCGGGGCACCGGCAGGGATCGTTACGCCACTGGTACCAAATGAAACGGCTTAACGGAGACGGAGTTGGATCAATGCGTTGAGCGGCACGACCACCATGCCATGAGGCCCGGGTTCGAGACCAGATGACCCCGTGAGCTTTTATTAAGAAATTAAAATAATTCACTCCGTATCTGGGCTATTGTCTAGCTCGCAGCAATGCAAAAACAAGACTCAAGTTTCCTCACTTTCCTTACCCTAATTCCCTTCCGGCCAAAATTATGCTAACGCATCAAAGGGTTTTCCCCTAGAATTTGGTCACATCGTATAAAAAAAAAACAAGTAAAATACGATAAACGATAAAGTTTGAGACATCGTTCTACTTCTAATATGGCGGACGGAGATGGCAGATGGGTTTAGATTTTTAAGTAAGAACGACGTAATAATAACACTAAAAAACAATCAAATAATTTGTAGTTTAAAAAACTAAAAACAACGCTTTTATAAATGTGCTTAAAATAAAAATAAACTATGCTCAGCCTAGGCCATGTGTTCTTCGCCTTAAACGAGTTAACTCTTTAGAAGGGCTACAGATTTAAGGGGTCGTCGTGACCTGGAGTGTGAATTTTAGACGTTTCTTTCTGAATGGTTTGTGAAAAAAGTACAAATGATATTGTTAAAATTTTTTTATTTACTTCCCGGTTCTGTATAGATGGTGCTGAAAGTTGAGCGTAAAAAATTTGGGAGGAAATTGGTGGAGGTTGTAGCTCAATTTTGGAATGTCTGAAAAAAGAAAAAAAACGCAAATGATAAAAAACATTTGTAATTGAGCATTGACGTGGCCCGATTTCAAAATTTTTGATCTGGGGGCAAATGCCGCTAACTAAAAAATAAAATTTAAAAAATGGCCTAAAAATTGAAGTGAAAATCCCGCTCAAATTTGTTTAGACCCAAAATTTGAAATATGTCCACGTGAATGCTCAATTACAAGTGTTCTTTATCATTTTCATTTTTCTTTTCTTTTATCAGGCGCTCCAAAATTGAACTACAACCTCCACCAATTTCCTCCCAAATTTTTTACTCTCAACTTTCAGCGCCATCTATACAGAACGGGGAGGTAAAGAAAAGAAATCAAAAAATTTGTTGTGATAATACTTTTTGTGATGATACTTAAATAAAAAAAATTTTAAAAAATTTTACAATATCATTTATACTTTTCTCACAATCCCTTTAGAAAGAAACGTCTAAAATTCACACTGCAGGTCACGATGACTCCTTTAAATCTGTAGAAAACTTCAATGAGCTTTAATTAAAGCTAGGAGAATAGTTTATTATTGTGGGGATTATTCATCAAAGTAATAGTTGTCAGTCGAGAAATTTATTTTTTATTTTTTCAAAGTAACAACAAATAAAAGCTTGTTTTTTAAAAAACTTTCGTTTACTTTATTTTGTATTGTTACAGTAATAATACGTTTCGATGTAAAAATCCAAAACCCCCAAGATAGATCTGCTGCTTCACATCTCCTACACGAGTATTAAAAAATAATCACGTGGGAGCTGACCTAATACTCTACTTCACCCATTGGAAAAATATATTATTTGACTTTAAAAAAAACGAACCGCATAAACCACAATTTCCATCTCTTGCACTTTACGAACATATAGTTTTAGAGTGCAACAATTAATTTAAAATACTTTGTTGTAGGAACACGTCAGTATGTGCACCATGTGTGAAATAAAAACTTTGTGATTTTAAAGTTCACAAATTGCTTTTAAATGCCTCTATTCAAGTGCGCTGTGTGATGGTTAGATTGAAATTAAATAAAACATGAAACTTAATGGAGTCTCGACTGTATTGAATCGCTACGCTTCGCCCCAATTTTTCAACAATTTGTGGAAAAAGTTGCATAAAAAAATTCGTTAGCTTTTTCAGGAACACTTTACAAGATTCAAATTGCATCATCTCTAATGTAAATATGTGAAACATGTAAATGTATGTATGCAACCTATTAAAATATTGAAATTTTTAAAAATTATGAAATCTGGGCGTCCAGCTTTACTAACACCTAAATGGAAAGAATTATGAAAAACCTGAAGGGAGCAAAACAAGTTTAAGTCTATAGGGTACCTCCCGGGTATCTGGAAGTTTAAAATTTGGCACATGAATAGGGCAATAGTGCAAATCGAAAATTCTAAACTTTATATACTAACTAAGGTAATATCTATGAATTAGGGTGGAAAAATGTGAAGTACCTACTGAAATTAACAGAACGAAATAAAGGTCATTTATTTTCTTTTACTTTAACAATATGTTTCTTGTTTACTTTTTTATTTATACATATTCATTTTCTTGTCAATGTTCCGATTTTTGTTGTGAAGTCTGGTTTTTCGCTTTTCTTTGCTTTTGCTTGAGCCTCTTTTTAACCGACTTCCAAAAACCAAAGAGGTTATAAGTTCGACGTGTATTCTTTTTTTCTTTTCTTTTTTTTCTTTTTTTATGTCTGACCGGGCATAACTTCGTAACGTGTTGACCGATTTTGATGATTCTTTTTTTGTTGGGTAGAGTATGGAACCACGTCAAAATAATTTTGGGTGGGGTGGGGGTGGGGGTGTAACCTAACTTTGTAACGCGTGGACCGATTTGGATGGTTCTTTTTTTGTTGTACAGAGTATGATCCCCCATTGCTAATAGGTGAAAAAAATTTGGCCTACGGTAGGGCGGGGGTAGGTGTAGTCTGACTTCGTAACGCGTGGACCGATTTAGATAATTCTTTATCTGTTGGGTAGAGTATGTTCTCTGGTTAACACGGCGAGAAAGAAATGTTAGTAGGGTGGGCGTGGAACCTATCGTTGTATTAGGTTTGACTGGTTCTTTTCTTGTTGTACAGAGTATGACCCCCATTGCTAATAGGGAAAAAATTGGTATAGACTGGCGGCAAGGGGGAGGGGTAGTCTAACTTTGTAACGCGTGGACCTATTAGATAATTTTTTTTGTTGGGTAGAGTATGTTCCCTGGTTGATACCACGAGAAAAAACATGTTGTTGGGGTGGGTGTGGGGTGAGGGTGGAACCTAACTTTGTAACGCGTGGACCGATTTGAATGGTTCTTTTATTGTTGTACAGAGTGTGATGCCCCATTGCTAAGGGGAGGGGTAGAGAGAGGGTAGTCTAACTTAGTAACGCGTGAACCGATTTCGATGATTTTTCTCTTGATGTGTAGAATATGTTTCCTCACTGATACGACGACAAAAATGTATAACTTGAGTGGTGTGCGGAGGGGGCGTTACACAATTTCTTAATTCACAGATCTGAATGGAAGATTACTTTTAGTTGTGTATTATATGATCCCTCATTGCTACTCAATGGAAAAATGCTGATCTAGGGTTCGGGTGTGAGAAGGGGAAACCTAACTCTGTAACGCGTGGACTGATTTAGATATAGAACTTAAATACTCAGTTTTAAATCTGAGTACGAATTATATGAAGAGGATTTTTAATCCATCAATAGGAGTTGAGTTTTTGACTTTTTCGTCATGGATGTCCATGGTAAGGAGTGCAAGCACCATGCTGATAATGACCACTTGCACTCCGGTCGAAACATCCATCGCACTCCTAATTGTGGAAGAAAAACAAGTGTTTTTCCTTTTCATTTTTTGAACAAATGACTTCCACCAAGTGCTGCTGAAAGGTAACTTTCTGATCACTTATTTTGTATTTAATTGCTTGTTTCATATAGAACTTCACCATGAAAATATATCCCGTTTCTGCGCGTATTCACACGGGTCATCTAGCTAGATCACCGTATCGCCAATTACTATAAAGCTCATTAATGTTCCTGGCTTCAGCATGTATTGCTTAATTGGTCGGTATGAGTTTTTTTGTTTCTGTGGAACCTAGCCCTCAGGAAGAGAAAAAATGAAAAAAACATTGTCAGTAGTCTAAATATGATTAAGATCAGTTTTCCCAACTTTACTTATAATTGAAAAGAAAATAAGTAAACAGAAGCCTAGTATAAAGGACAGAGGTGTAGATATGATACAAAATTTTTTTTTCGTTTTGGACCTTATTTGTAATTGAGCAAGAAGTAAGCAGGAAATTAGGTTGAACGTCAACCGTTTGACTAAGAAAAAAAATTATTTTTTTTGGTAATTTTGGGGTTGTAATTGCGCTAGTGGACTACTTTAATTATTTGGATTCATTATGTATGCCCTTAGTATTGAGTATAGTTAACTATTATTTATCAAGCCCGACTATCTCAACCTTTCTTCCTACCTACCTACATTATTCTATCGACTAGAGGCTCTTCACCTTGGAGACCAGCTGCGGATATCGGTACGACCTGTTAAGAAGTTTGCGTGACTCCACCATACATTTTCAAGGTCCGAGGAGAAAATATCGACACTGCATTAAATGCCATGCTCTTCTAGTATACCATATTTCTCTTCGAAAGACTTCCATGGTAGTACGGATATGAAACAGAAAAGAAAATTCTTTCGATATTTCTCGACGGCTTCCTTATGGCTGTTTCTGTAACCAGGATGAGCATTAAAGCCCATTTTTAATAACAAACATATACTCAACAGGTTACGGAATTGGAACCGTAATCCTTTTCGCTCAAAATAATAAGTATTCTAAAATAAATTAATATAACTTAACATTTTCGGCTTTCGCCTTGAACTTAGGACCGATAACTCGTGATCAACCACTGTTCACACGAAACCCTTTTACTTCAGTTCTCCAAGGTCTCATTCGATTATTTGCTACTACCACCAAGATCTGTTCCAATGGTGGCTCCATGCAGGCTTACGCCAAATACTTCTACGCGCACCATTGTACCCTCCTACTCATTAAAGTTACAAAATTTATAAAAAAAAATATTTAATATAATACGTAGTATAAACCATATACTTTCCCGGTGATGTATAGGCTCCATCCATTTTAAGGGCTAGCTACTTCGGCAAGTGAGTTGTTACACACTCCTTAGCGAATTACGAATTTCATGTCCACCGAGCTGCTGTTTTAAGCAACCAAAGCCTTTCATGGTATCAGTATGAGTTGTTAATTTAGGCGCCTTAACATCACTTTTCGTTCATCTTACAGCGCCAGTTCTGCTTACCAAAGTGGCCCACTGGACACAATATATCACAACCTAAACCTTCATATCAAGAAAGGTTAGGTTCTTACGCATTTAAAATTTGAGAGTAGCTTAAGGTCGTTTCAGCCCTGAGGCCTCTAATCATTCTCTTTACCAGATAAGATGTTTTTATATAATAATTAATTGCACCAGTTATCTTGAGGGAGGAAACGATTGGTCGATTGGTCTTTCGCGGCTATACTTAATTCTGACAATCGATTTGCACGTCAGAACGTTTCTTCCCTATCTTGTTTCCCTTCTACCTTATCCCCTATGTTAGTTGACTGAATCATCAGCTAGTGGGTAGATTTTCTTTTCTTTTCATTCGTGAATAAGGGATTCTACAACCCTCTTTCGCCACAGGCACGAGAATTTAAATTATGTGTGTATATCTTAGATGTCCAGGAACCCGACCACAAACCGACGAGCTACGCACTTGCTGCCAGCTAGGCGTGCCACCTGAACATCCCGCGGCAACTTCACGTTGCAACACACCACGCACACATCACACTATTTTGGAATACGCTAGTCCTGTTTGGTCCCTCTTTTATGCGGTACATCCCAGTAAAAAAAATCACGGAATACACGATGATTCGACGTGGTATTGCTTCGAAACTATATATCGAAATATATTGCATATTAGTTTACGTGGGATTGGCACATCAACTCCTAGTGAAACTTGTGTACATTTTGCACCGACTTTCCACTTGACTGAATTTCTGCTGGGTAGTTGTCGAAAATATCTTGTCGATAATATCTTACCGAAATGTATAAAATAACAAAATACTCACACGATAAATTTCAAACTATTTAAAATGATTAGTAATTATTTTTTAATCGCAAACTAAGTACCACTTGGAGAGGAACAAAATTGCGTCCATTTTAAAATTTTCGAAACGGGGCAATAAGGGTACATCTTCCATCGACTATCCACAGAGATTGATTTTCAGCTGGGATATTAATCGTATCGAGAACTTCCAGCGTAGATTTTTGAGATTTTCTGCCTCCATATTAAGATACACTCAAACTATTCTCCTTGGATACCCTTGAGGACAGTCATAAAGCTCTAAAATTATTTTTGTTTTCGATTGCTTGCAGGGCACAATGAATTCTCCAGAATTGATAGGGTCTCTGAATATCTGCCTTCCGGCTAGCTACATACTTCCGACGCATAACACATAATTGATCGAGACACCGCGGTGAAAACCTTATACTCTCAGGACATAGGTACCTCTTTCCTAGATAAGAAATTGTTCCATGCAACATTCATGCTGGATTTTGCTAGAGCTAAGCTTTCATTAAGATGTGTTTGAAAAGACAATTACGGAGTTAAGGTCACTACTAAGTTCTTGTTAACAACCTCAATATCTCTACCATCTAGTGACAATTGTTCATACATGTGGACTCATACTTCACATACTTCCGACGCATAACACATAATTGATCGAGACACCGCGGTGAAAACCTTATACTCTCAGGACATAGGTACCTCTTTCCTAGATAAGAAATTGTTCCATGCAACATTCATGCTGGATTTTGCTAGAGCTAAGCTTTCATTAAGATGTGTTTGAAAAGACAATTACGGAGTTAAGGTCACTACTAAGTTCTTGTTAACAACCTCAATATCTCTACCATCTAGTGACAATTGTTCATACGCCAATCTTCTGCCTCCAACCCGATTAAAAATCATTTTTGACTATGAAACTTGCAATAATTTTGATGGTTTTGTATCATTGTACAGAAAACTATCGGATCCTCTGCAAGTATAACTATGTCGTCCGCGTACATTAACAACCTGATGTTTAGATCATCTAATAGAATGCCACCTGCCAAGCTGTCGTGCAGATCGTTCAGGTAAAGAGCAAAAAGCAACGGACTGATTAAGCATCCTTTTTTTACGCCAGTAATGGTTTCGAAAAAGTCTGAGGTGTTTTCACCATTCAAAACCATTAGCTTTGTTCCCGTGTAGTAACTCTTTAAGACGTTTACGATTTTTTTTTTGAAACACCATAATTAAAAAGTTTGAAAAATAACGCATATCTGTCCACCGAGTCGAAGGCTGCCTTGAAATCAACACAGAAGGCGTATATTTTTTTAATACCTTGCTCCCATCTTAACTTTATAATGTTTACTAGGTTAAAGATATTATCTAAGACGAAGTAACCAGTTCTGAACCCTGCTTGATATTCATGCAGAACTTTGGTACTAATCTGCCAATTACATAGTTTCTCGTAAATGACTCCTACGAATATTTTAGCAATTGAGTTTATAAAAACAATTCCTCTATATTTCTCTACTTGATTTAAGTTTGCTTTTTTGCGTAGAGGGAAGATAATGCCTTCCAGGAAACTGTTAGGAACCTTTCCATTCTCAAATATTCTGTTATAAACTACCACCAGTTGTTCAACGAAAGAAGGCGTTTTTGAAAAATTCATAGGCAATTCGGTCTGGTCCCGGTGCTTTATTATTTTTAGCTTTACCAATAACTATTTTAACTTCTTCTATAGTAATTGAAGCAGCCAGATCCGCGTCAGCAACATCGATCTCCGCATATAGTATGGGAAGACTACTCATTAGTGGGTTAAACAAGGTCTGAAAGTACGATTTGAGATCCTCCATCAGAATATTTGAGCCGACATTGAACTTTTTCCCTCGTTACTCATTCGCAAGGGCCCACCATTCTTTACTCTCTTGTACAAGACTTAATCTCTATGAAACTGAGCTGTAATATTTATCTCTTTTGGATTTAAAGAGGCGTTTATATGCTTTATTAGACTTAATGAAGAGCTCACGTGTAAAGTGGGTATAATTTTTCCGCAATAGCGCAAGGTATTTAAATGAACGCTTCCTGGCTATTAGACATTCATTATCAAACCATCTGTTCACGTATTTTGGTTTTTTGCCTTTTGCTGGCTTATATGAACTGTCATGAATGATTTTTATTAGATCGTCTATCGAAACATAGCTTCCCTTCTTATTAAGTATACTCTTTATAGAATTAATCCTTCTAACTCAGAAGGCGCACTTCTTAGGCAGAAGCCTAGAACCATTTAACCTATTCGCCAAATATAAAATATATTTAGGCGAATGAGGCTCCCACACCAACATGCAAAAAAAAACATTACTAGTTAACACACTAAAATACGCCTATCCACAACAGTCAGAGGTGCAGAGACAACAGAGATCGTTACAGCTAATCCATGGTAACAGTCAAGTCAAAAAGAGGACACATATTCACGACTCTATACATGCGTTCTATAATAATAATAATACTGTTTCCATTCGAATACAGAAGGATCTAAATGTAAAACAAACAACAACGAGAAATTAAACAAAAACAAGTGCGAGCAAAAGAATGAATTACAAATTGTAGATACTCCTTTTAAGTGTTACCTTGTCCACACTAGTATCAAAAACCTCTCCGATATCATTAGCAGACCTACACATGCGGTTAATAGGCTCGAACATTCCGTAATTAGTGCGAGAAAAAGCAATCTGTAAAGGTGATCGATCGCGTAGGGAATAGGACAGTTCTCTAGGCAATACTTTGGAAGCTAGTTCAACACTGTCTAGCTTTCCCTGCAGAAGCTGCTGCAAAAATATCAAATCTGCAACCCAACGACGCTTCTCGAGTTTAACAAGTTGCAGTAACCCTAAGCGCTCCTCATAAGGTGGTAGAATAAATAAATTCCAAGGCAAAGAACGCAGGACCGATCGCACAAACCTGCGCTGGACGGACTCGATACGTTCAATGTGGCATCCGTAAAACGGAGACCAAACCTGACTAGCATATTCAAGCAGGGGTCTAACCAGGGACGTAAAAAGATGGAGTCTTATTTGAGGGCTGGGAAATTCCTTGGACCACCGAAGAATAAATCCCAGTATAGAGTTTGCCCCACCAACGACGTTATTAATATGGGAGATGAAGTTCAATTTAACATCAAGATACACTCCCAAGTCCCTCACCCCCTCCACCCGTTTTATATCAGTACCCTCAAACATGTACTGAAAAGTACGGAAGCTGCGAGACCTCGATGTTCTCAATGTTCAGCTTAAGATTGTTGTTACAGCACCACTCATAGAAAATGTGCAACTCTGATTGCAAAATCTCACAATCAGCATTAGATTTGATTGGGAGAAAAATCTTAATATCGTCAGCATATATAAGAATTGTACATCTATGAAGCAAATACGAAATATCATCAATAGATAAGATGAATAGCAATGGACCCAGATGACTGCCCTGGGGAACGCCAGAATGAGCCACAAAAGCATCAGAGAGTGCGCCACGAAAACGTACCCTATAAGTCCTATTAGATAAGTACGACTTAATCCAACCAGTAAGCGAGGGCGGGAAACCCAGCTTAGCCAATTTAAAGGCAATAACAGAGTGAGATAGCTTATCAAAGGCCTTACTAAAATCAGTGTAAATACAGTCAGTTTGGCAACCATCCGTGAATCCTCCCACAGTGCAGGAAACAAACTCAACCAAGTTTGAACCCGTGGACCTACCCTGAAGATAACCATGCTACCGAGTGGACATTAAGCCTTTACACACATCGGATAATTGGGATTGAATTAACAGTTCTAAGAGCTTAGGAATACAGGACAATTTAGCAATCGGCCTGTAATTGGAAATGTCTCTTCTATTGCCAATCTTAAAAATAGGAATTAAAAAGGACATCTTCCAGAGTCCTGGGAAAAGGCCCCGCGAGAGAGACTTCCTGAATAGGAACAGCAAGGGCCATAATAAAACCGAAGAGCATTTCTTTATGACTGCAGCAGGAACCCCGTCAGGACCACTAGAAAAGTCAGTTGGAAGTGCAAGTAATATGCTTCAAGAGGATCTCTTCCGTGATAGATGGAACTGATGGGAATGAAATCAGATGATTCAAATGCACCCTTAAAAGATTCAGCAAATAAGTTACTGATAATATTAGAATTATTGCCGAAAATCCCCCCGAACTCCATAGTCGATGGATAGTTACCGACCTTTTTCTTCAAGTTGACATATTCAAAAAATGCACGGGGGCCAGAGAATAATCTGTTCTTTAAACTTTGAAGGTATTCTTCATAGAGAGAGCGAGAACGGTTTATAAAATGTTCATGGCAAATACTAAATTCTTGCCAGGAGCCAACACTGCCAACACGAAGGTACTTTTCCCAAAGTCTGTTCTTCCTATTCCTCTACCTTTACCTCTAACCCGAACTAAGGGAACAAACCTCCCAAAAGCCTCATACAAAAAATCGTAGAGACTTGATACGTTACTGTCGATATCGTCACCAGACAAGCAAGTTTGGAAGTCCATCTCGGCAAGATAATCATTCAAAGCCTCAAAATCGGCCGCTCTAAAGTTTATATGATATTGGCTATCGAGGTCATCGACAAGCACGTCTGACAGACAATGAATAGCAACAAGCAATGCGGGGTGAAACACGTCAAGCTTTTTCAAGGCAAGGAGGCTGGGTTCAACAAATGTGAGCGTGGAGTTCGTGGAGAACACCAAATCAAGCTGTCTTCCCAAAAATAAAAATTATTTGTTTTGGTCCTCAGTCCTCTCACATTCTGGTAGTAAAGAGAGAGCTTGCCCCGTTTTTTGAACTGGGAGACTGAACTCCTGACCTGGTGCGACGGTGAGAATTGGGTACGAAGACCTTACAAAAAACATCCTTGGGCCAGAAATTATCACTGAGCAAGTATCAGCCACCTGAGAAGGAGTCGACAACAAGAAAGATAAGTAGGGCTTTAACTGCCCACTTATTTTCTTACAGGACACCTCCGCCGTGTCAACACTCCTATACCGAAGGAAACGCAATATTTGGTCGCAAGAGGTTCCAGGCGTTAGACGAGAGATAAAAATATACCTTGGACGAGGAACGGCGGAGAGTCCAACATCATCAACACTAGACTCGCCAATGTTCGAGGGCATGACGGTAGGAATCACATCATTACCACCGCCCAAACCCCCCTCACAACCCCCATTAATGTCACCAGACGTGCCAGGAGTGACATCCGGACCAGGAAGACCAGAATCCGCCACGGAGCTCCCCACACGGCGCCTACGCCTTACCCAAGGTTTAGCTTTCGAATTGGAGTCCTGCACCCTCTCGGACGAGGAGTTGGTAACCGCACCACTAATCTTGCCCACCGTCTCAGATGCAGGCTGAACGTCGGGTGCAACAGCGGGTGAAGGCTTGGAAGCAGCATCAAAGCGTGATGACAGGGCCTTCAAGTCGGAAGCCACAGAGCCCAGCAGCTCAGAGTTGGCAGAGACAGCCGCAGACCAGTTACCAAGCTCGCCCTTCACCTGCTTGACGCCGCGACGGATGTCCTCAACTATGCATACATCTCTGCAATAAGAGATTCGATTTGTTTTGAAAGGAGTTCCTATCTTGTTTTTCCCACATTAACTTTGGAAGTAACGGCATATTCCTCTCTTCCACGTCCATACAACCCTTCAACCTCATGACAATCGGAAATTGATCCGAGAATACTTTATCATCAATCTTAAATTCAAGAATTAGTGACAATATTTCTGGCGACACACATGCTAAATCAATTACCGAGGCCCCTTGTCCCCCAATAAAGGTATATTCACCTTCCAAATCCCCCCTGCTAGACTAGATTTAGATCCGTTAAAAATTCTAATAAATTTCGCCCATTTGCATTATATACACTGTCTTTACTTACACGTTCAGGCTTCATATTGATGCCTTGTACAATTTCACCCAGTAGGATTTGTGAGTCTCCCAAGCGGGCGTTAAAATCACTTATTACTATCGGATAAAGGATCAGCTTAATTAAAGTTACTTTATCTCTTCAATAAAACGTGGGTCTAAACGTACACTACTTCAGTTATTAAAATCCAAACCTCCGCCTGGGTAGATTCCATTCACATTTTGTTAATAGTAAATAATATATTCCACAAGCTATAAATAGTGCTTAAAACTAGTGAAACCAACTCAACTCAAGAGCAAATAAATTAAATTAAACATTGTGAATGCAAGTATACGTATTCCTATCTAAAGCCCACTACCGTCAACCACCGTCATCTTGATTGACTTAGACGTGAAGATAAAGGTGTCTTTCCCAGTCTTATCAATTTAGAAAAGGATGAACCAGCGAATGAAATTAGACGTTCACATTTCATCAAATCGCGTGAATGTGGTGTCAGCATCAAGTTCCACTTGAGACTTAATTCTAGGATCCATCATTGGAACACGAACAGCTTCCATCCAATTCAAGGAATCGTCTTTACAGGATCATCAAGAGATTTTTGAAAAACGTCGATGGCTAGTGACTCCAGCTTGCAATGTCGGATGTTCCGTCCCGGCGCGCACGTACATTCCCTAACACAGCTTTCGACGGCTGTAAGTCAAAATCAACGCCCGGTTCCCGACACCATGACCCCATCCGGCCAAGAATAGAACTTTCTTGTTATTCGGCGGAGCAATTTCTTCGGTTTTGTTCATCGACTTTTTTGCTTGTTATTATCCTTTCTGCGGCTTTTCTTACCCAGACACTTCAGCTCGGTTTTCTGCACCCACAGAACATTCAACGCTCGGATATAATTTTTGGTGCCAGGAGTGTAAGCATGTAAGACGGATATCGATAAAATGCAACCTTTAATCGATTCTGTCACTCAAAGCTAATATATTGTGAAGTTTTATGTATTCTTGTTTTTTTTTATCCTGTTAGTGTGGAACTCGCCGTTTCGTCCTTGTTCATGCACGTCTTCTTGATTCACGGAGGCGAACAAGGGTGGATGCAGGAGTTCAAATTTTATTTATTTAACTTTGATCGAATGGATTTCGTTGTAACGTATGGTGAATGCTGATTTTAAAATTAGTTTTCTCTCATTGTCGGGGGCTCCGTTCTGCTTGATTTTTCAACATGAGTTAGCTTAATCTGAGCGCAGAATTATCCGTTCAGACAATAAATTTTTTTTTCTGTTAAATGTCCACTAGAGGACGACAATTACAAACTGCACTGATGTGTGTATATTAAAATGGACTACAGACTGAAAACGGTCGACTTACTTACTATTTAGAAGAAAACATTTGGAATTATAACATGAAAATACTTCCAAGAGTATGCTAAATTCCGACATTAAAAGTGTAAGAATTGAGAAATTAAAATTGTAATTAATATTTGTATCTTCTTTGTAATCTCTTAGTAGTAAGAGTTACTACTGTAGCCATTTATAAGAGCACTTCTTATATGTAGCTATAGTACTAAAGAACTTTTATAAGCAGTAAACTTCAAATTTTACGATCTGATAACCTCACAATGTCAATATCGCTTGAAGGATCAGATAATAGGTCTGTTTGTTTCGCTCCACTTTTTCTGCACTGCCTGCACTGTGTGCAAAATTTACGTCAAACGGCGTTTATTTCGCTCTCGGTGTAATTTTAGTGCAACTGCACAGCGTTTGTTTCGCTGCAAAAAAGTGGAAATTTCTGCACTTGCTTTGGATGAAGTGCAATGAGTGCAGGCAGATATTTGACATTTGTCAGGCAATTATCAAACAAAGCCCGTCTCAATTGAAGTGATTTTAATTAATTATTAAACGAGTCACACATAATTTCTTGCATTAAAGTCGGCAATATATTATTTTCCGTTTTATTTGTGATATTAAAAAATTTTATTAACCAAAACACGTTCCGTTAAATATAATTGACAGTAAATTGCACTTAAAATGTTTGTTTCGCTGACGTTAGTGTAGGGCAAATTGCTACACCTTTGACGTCACATCGATTACACTCTACACTACTTCTGCAATTTTCATGCAGCGAAACAAACAGACCTATTGTAAAAAATAGAGCTTCCTATTACCTGTCATTCCTTTAACATTCGTTGTAGTGTACGGGTAGCCGGGTATCCGGGTACTCGCAATACCGTATACACGGGTAGTTTGCCAGTGCACGGGTATCATGTGTGCATGCCGGCACGTTAATCCGTTGATGCCGTTAATCGTATGATGTGTGTGGCGAGTGGTTGACAGTGTAATACCATTGGCTCAGCGAATTGCTGATGTGGGTGAATTTCTTTGGGCACGCTATGTGGCCTAAACGGTGCGACGGATTTTAACATATGAGGTGTCAACAGCTTCGTCTTAATTATGGGAGTGACATAGGGTATAATATTTCAATATGACGTCCGTGAAAAAAAATAGAGGGTGAATAAAAAATATATTTTTTTATTATAACAGTATGGGTATCAAATTAAAGTTAATAAATAGCAAATTGAATTAGAAGTAAGTACACAAACTGTGGTAACCGTTGAAGACGAAGTTGGATTAAATCGTAGAGGCACGACCACCATGCCATGGGTCCCGAGTTCGTTAAAAGGTTTCCCCGTGAGCTTTTATTAAGAAATTAAAATAATCCACTCCGTCTCTAGGCTGTTGTCTAGCTCGCAGCAATGCATAAGCAACACATTCAAGTTTCCTCACTTCCCTAACCCTAATTCCCTTCTGGCCAAAACTATGCTAACGCATCAAAGGGTTGTCCCCTAAGTTTGGCCACAACGTATAAAAAACAAAACAAAACCGTACTTTAAAAAGAGATTATTATTTTTCTAAGTATTAATTGCTGTCATAAATTCTAGCCAAGGGTATTTTAGAATGGTTAGTCTGAATAATGAGGGCAAATAGTTCTTTTGGGCGTCTTATTATTTAAGGTAATTAATTTTTTCGGGCGAATAGGTATATATTTATTTTAAACTGGATAATCCTTTCTGTTTTTGTCGTTCGTTTGAAGAGATAACATATAAAAAAGTTGGAAGTGTTTTTAAAAAGTGTTTGAGTTTTGAGTTTTCTAAAAAAATGTTTTTTACGATATGGTGAAAGCCTATTTATTTATTTAAGATTCATCAAAAGGCTGATTACTTATCATGTAAATAAAAATATAAAATGACAATATTTAATAAAAATAACTAGAAAAATAATTAATAATACATAATAATTACAAAATAATAACAGAGTAGTTAGGATAGTTTGGTCTTCAAACAGATTAAAATCAATATTGTTATAATGCGAATTAAAAAACCGAGACATTGACGTGAGGGGCTCGTGAAAACCGTAATTTGTGCGATGCTGCGGAATTTTAAGAAAATCTCGATTTCTCAAGGGGCGACTCGGAATCTATATATTAAAAGAAGACAACAAGACTGGAGAGTCAACATTACCTTGAAGACATTCAAAAGCGAAAACAACACCAAAAATTGACCTCTACCCGGTCAATTAAGTCACGATAAAATGGTGATATAAGGGTTGTCAAATTCCTTTGCCCATCTTTTTATAAAACCCAATGTAGAGTTAGCCTTAATAACTATCTCATCAATGTGATCGTCAAACATAAAACGACTGTTCAACCAGACTTGGTCCTATTAAATTTTTCCAGAACATAGCCATACATGGTGTAGTTGAAGTCGAGAGGATTCTTTCTGCAAGTAAAAGACATAGACGTACACTTACTAATATTGAGGGGAAGATAGTTAACAGAACACCAGTTGTAGAAAGCGTCTAAGTCAGAATTTAAAAGTTCACAGTCTCGAATAGAGGACACAACACGGAAAATTTTTGGCGTCGTCAGCATAACAAAGAATTTTTGAATATTTCAAGAATAAAGATACATCATTGATGTAGATAATAAATAAAATGGGGCCAGATTACTTCCCTGAGATACGCCAGAGGAATTAAAAATAAACTTGGATGGTGATCCACGGAAGGACACACGCTGTTAGTAGGTAAGAACGTCTACAAACAATGAAGGAAAACCGAGGGCAGTCAACTTGTGAATCAAAATTTTGTGGCTTATTCTATCGAATGCCTTACTATAATCTGTAAAGATACAATCCACTTGCTTTCCAGCCTCAATTTTGGATAAGCAAAAATTTGAGAATTGCAGTAGGTTAGTCGCAGTAGACCTACCTTTCATAAAGCCATGCTGGAAAGTTCCAAGAAAAGGTTTGCAATGAAAATATAGTGTATCGCAAAATAATGCCTCAAAAATCTTAGCAATACAACACAAGTTTGCAATGGGTCTGTAACTAGAAATATCACACCTCTTGCCTTTCTTGTGAAGAGGGATAATAAGAGATGATTTCCAAGATTTTGGAAAGACTCCACAAGAAATAGATAAATTAAATAAATAACAAAGAACAGAAACCAAGGAAGAAGAACAGTTCTTATAAAGGGAAATAGGAATACCATCAGGGCCGCACGAAAAACTATCTGCCAAATTATTGATGTGTTTCGCGACTGTATCGTCATCAAATGTAAGATCTTTCATTTCCAGTGAAGAAGGAGGAAATAATGTCAAGTAGCTAAAATCCTTAGAGCTAGTATCACAGTTGTCAAAAAGGAAAGCTGTCTTAAAAAAGTTGCGAAAAGGTTCGCAATCCTCAAGGGATTACTACTTTCAGTGTCACCTAGTTTTAATAAAGTAGGGTAGCCATCGGTGCTACGCTTAGAGTTAACAAATCTCCAAAACTGCTTAGGCTCACCGCGTATAATGGACCTCATTCTGTTAACGTAATTATTATATGAGGCATGAATTTCGGAATTGAACTCATCGCACAATTGTGAGTAGATATAAAAATCCGAGTCGCTCCTTGATGAGCAGAACTGCTTGCGTGCTTTATTTTTTGAAGTTTTTAAGATGCCGCAGCGAGATATCGAGCCAACGCGGACTAGAGAAAGAAGAAAACGAACGAGAAATAGGAACACAATGCAAGAAACAAGTAAATAGATTATCATAAAAGGCACTTAGCGCCACATCAATGTTCCGCTCATAAAAAACATTAGACCAATTACAATTCAATAAAAAATTATTCAATACAAAAAATCAGCCTTTTTAAAATTAAAAGAGAAGTCGTCGTGAATCAGAAATGCAGCAGGCAATGGATCGAACACCAAAACAAACACCAAACAAATAAAGCGCAGGATGATGAGACGTCTCTGGAACCAAAGGAACCGGGCAACGCCTGGCCAAACACCAAATCCAAAAATCTACGATCATTAGCGATGCTGGAACACTGTACAAGCCCGGAAGAGGTAATGCTGTCGATTAAACATAGAGAACTCTGCGATGCAGGTGATTGGATAGTTTTTTTGGAACAAATTCCCGGACGATGGTTCCATTGGGCCAAATCTCCGGGGAAACGATGTCCGGCTTTTGCCGGAAGGGGAAGTTTTATTTGTGTGTGCAAGGATTGGTTAATTTGTGATATAATGAGGAAACGCTTGGTGGTGAAATGGCCGAACTATCATTTTTTAACCCTTCTAACTCAGAAGGCGCTTATGCCTGTTAACATAAGCCAGGAATCAATTGACCTACCCACGAGAATATAACAAAATATTGAGGTGAATGAGGCTCCCACACCAACAAGCAAAAAAACAAGAGTTAACCAAAACACACCCAAACACAACAATAAGTGGTTCACAGGCAACAGAGAACGCTTAAGCCAATCTAATACAAAACATACACAAACCAACATACAAAAACCCTACAAAAGCACTACAAAAACGAGTGAGTACAACAGGATGCTTATAAGCTGTCGAGGCTTCTCCTTAATGTTACCTTGTCCACGTTAGTGATGAAAACATCACCAACATCATTAGCAAACCTATCTAGCTCGAAAATACCGTAACTATTGCGCAAGAAAGCTATCTGTAAGCTTGAATGGTTTCGAAGGGAATAGGGCAGTTCTCTAGGTAATATTTTGGAAGAAAGTTCCGCACTGTCAACCTTTCCCTGCAGAAGCTGGTGTAGAAAAATTATACCAGCAACCCAGCTACGCTTCTCGAGAGTAGCAAGTTGTAGCAGTCTAAACCGCTCATCATATGGAGGTAGAATAAGAGCGTTACTCCAAGGCAGGGCACGAAGGGCCGATCTCACAAATCTACGCTGTACGTATTCTATACGTTTAATGTTATATCCGTAAAACGGAGACCAAACCGGACTAGCATACACCAGCAGAGGTCTAATGTGAGGACTAGGAAATTCCCTGGATCATCGGAGGATAAATCCCAGCAAAGAGTTGGCCTTGGCAGCGATATTATTAATGTGGGGGATAAAGTTAAGTTGTCTATCAAGATACACACCCAAGTCCTTCACTTCTTCCACCCGTTGAAAACAAGTACCTTCAAACTAGTACTGAAAAGTAAGGTAGTTGCGGGACCTCGAGAAGGTCGTAACCTGACATTTCCCAATGTTTAATTTAAGATTATTATTGACACACCAGCTATAAAATATATGCAGGTCCGATTGCAAGATCTCACAATCCACAATAGATATGATTGGGAAAAGAATCTTGATATCGTCCGCATAAATAAGAATTTTACTTCTTTTAAGTAAATAAGTAATATCATCAATAGACAAGATGAATCACAAAGGACCAAGATGACTACCCTGGGGAACGCCAGAAGGAGCCACAAAAGCATCAGAGAGCTCGCCACGAAAACGCACTCTATAAATCCTATTGGATAAATACGACTTAATCCATGCAATGAGTGGGGGTGGGAAACCCAATAGGCTGTGTCCATATATATTACTTTGTCAAGTTGGCGCTTTCTCATCCATGTAAAAAGATTGGTGTCATTCCGCTTTTAACTTACATAAAAGTTTATAAAATTGGTGTTCTCATTAAAAAACAGAGTTTGAAAACACAAAGAAATTAATTTATTTTGCTTGCCAGTTTCGCGCACAAAGAGTGGTGCCATTAAATTTCAAGTAATTGCTGTCAATATCAGAAGTCAGAACGGGTTCCATATTTCTTGCAGCCGTTAAATAACGGAAAACAGGTTGTCAATGCTTTCTCTGTATACATTCTTTAATAAGTTTCTCCTCTCAAATGATAACATTTTGACAGAATTTTACATGTTCATAGAACCAGAACGCAGTGACAAAATTTTTCAGAGCGGTTTTCACAGAACTCGTATAGTTAGGTAAAGAAAAAGCATTCTATTAGGTAAGTAAGCCGCCGTACTTTGCACGGCCTAATGGAATTTGGAATTTGTTTTGAATTATTATGAGAAATACGATTTGAAAATAGTCACCCTATACATAGTTTTCGTTATTCAGTAACCGGATATGAAAACCACTAAATAATTACTTTTACTATAATTCTATAGATGTCGGTAATGCGCGTAAAGATAACTGTCCTAAAGCGGAAGAGTGACGTAGCTGCCAACTGAATAAAAGCTGACGTTTCTGAAAGTGTACTACGAAAGTCCAACCAATAACCTCTGGACACAAAGCCTGTTGTGCATGGAGAAACAGAATTAAGTTTTCTTTAAAAAGCACGTGAAACAATTCCATTCGGATTATTTTTATATTTAGAAGGTACGGAACTATATAGTTTTTCTTTTGAGTGAAAAGTAAACGCTGTTAAGACGGTGGAAAAGCAAGTGAAAGACCTGTCTGTCTCGTACTGCGACGATCGATTGATTTTTTTTTCCTTGTGCTTGAATGCTACGCACGACTTACATTCTTTGTTTACATTTTTGTCCATCCTAATAGTACAACATTATTGTTATCATTAACCCTGAGACCTTGTGCAATTGAAAAATGCGAAGTTCCAATTAAAATTTTGTTGTAGACTAACCTGCGAGAGTAGCTGAGTCACTTGGAATTTGCATGACAGCTGCTGTCACCCTATCATTAAAATTTTCCTACCTGTAATTTAAAATTGGAGCCTCACAATAAATTATTGTTAATTGGAAATTGTGTCTTTGCAGATTAACGTTTGTGTTCAATATTATCAAGTAAAATGTTCATTTGGGACTGGTTCACTGGTGTTCTGGGATACTTAGGTAAGTTGACTTCAAAGCGAATATTTATAAAACAGCCCGATTTCCGGGTTATTGAAATTGTGCCAAATATGATTTAATAGTTCATATAAGAAAATTATTTATTAATTTTTACAGGATTATGGAAAAAGTCAGGAAAACTTCTTTTTCTTGGTTTAGATAATGCTGGAAAAACAACTCTCCTCCATATGCTTAAAGACGACAGGCTTGCACAACATGTACCCACATTACATCCCAGTAAGTTACAAAAAATCATTATTACAGCAAATGTCGTATTTATAAACCTTTGCACTTTTAGCGTCCGAGGAATTATCTATTGGAAATATGAGATTCACCACTTTCGATTTAGGTGGACACACTCAAGGTAATTTCATTAACTTGCGAAGGCCGAATTTGCAATTTGCATATCGGGTATTATCATGAATTTTTTATAGCGTTAAAAGTTTATAAGCAAGTTCGTTATCAAATTTAGAGCAAATGTCACAAGATTGCACAAAATTCAACACTTTTTCGGATTCTTTTGTTTCAAAGTAGTGTTTGTCCAACAGATACTATTTGAACGGAGTAGTCTGATTATGAATAATTCGATAGGCATAACAGCTTTTCTTAATCGAGTTAGGAGTTAGTATCACTTCCTGATATTTCTAAAATTTAATGAATAGCTTAAGGCTTTTATATAATCGTATGTGCGGTACTGCTTCATAATTTCTCTCTGCTTTGTTGAACCCAAAGGTGCAATTTTTAGTTTTGTCAATGAATTAGTTTATTTAGCCAATGCAATTTACCATTACATAAAAATTTCAAAATTACTCGGAATAAAATTTATAATATTTCTTTTAAATGTATTATAATTAGTTCCGATTTTAATTTCATTTGGTAGTTTGAATCTGAACTTTATTTAGCTTTTTTGCTATTATTAAATACAAATTTCACTTAACCCTAGAAATTATTTTTAACAAATTCCATAATGCTATATTTAAACCTATTGTAATTCGTTTCCTCTTATTTCCATCGGCAAAGAATTGAACAATTTAAAACCTTTATATACTAACAGCGTTTTCGATGGGAATCTTTCAGCACGGTTTCCGTGGCGCACTGGTGTTTTCTTGTAGTGGCCCACCGATCAAAGAAACATTTCTTTCCGACTTTGTCAATGTGTGCGCACTAATAAACAAAATTTCAATAAAACGACAGCGAATATCTATTATAAAAACATTTTAAAATATTGTTATATGAAATTATATCGCTTGGATAACGTTTTAAGCAGAGCTGTTCAACAAACCAATTTGTAAACCACTAAAAAACCGTCTGACAAACTGTCAAAACATTTTACGTTTGTAGTTGTAAAACTGGCTCCACTGAAACCAAACCGCAGTGCCAGGAAGTGGAAATCAGTTGTCCACTGAGTCTAGCAGTTTTGCTGCCAAAGTCTAGAAACTCGAAACTCGTTGCGCACTGAAGTCCCATCGAAAACGCTATAAGCTATTCTGGGCTATTTCATTCCTATAGGAAGGCAAACTAAAATCGTTAGCATTTTTTAAATAATATGGCTGTACATCTCTTACATAATTAATCAAACCAGTTAGGTACCTAGGCATATTTCCTGCCTTAATCTTAAACACAAACAATAGAACATAATAATAATAATGTTTATTTATAATTTTCATAAAAAATATTACAGTTGAAATTCAAGTTCGTTGATTCAGTATTAATTAATTTGTGTATCTAATTTCAACATTTCCAACGACTATGTACTTAATATAAAATTTTAATCTAATAAACTACAACATTGGCGATAAAGCCGTCTGTCGAGATTGACAATAATTTATGTAGCATAGTACAATGCAATATTTAGCATAACTACATATGGATTATAAGAGTTCATGAAAATATCTTAACCGTTTACGGTCAATAGTCTCGAAGGCTCTCTTTAAAACCAAGAAGACGGCAACCACTTTATTGTTTGAAGCTATTTCTTCCTTCTGATTAATTATTAGGTTGTTTATTGCAGACTCACATGAGTGTTTTCGAAATCCGGATTGATTTTCGATGAGAATGTAATTCGTATTCAAGTACAGTTCAAGCTGAATATGGACAATCTTTTCTAGTACTTTTTCGTAGGTCGGTAACGCGTTAATTGGAGGAAAATGTTCACAATTGGTAGATCCTTTTACTTTTAACACTGGTGTGACACGAGATTCTTATCAAGAATCAGGAAAGCATCCTGAACTTAGCGATTTATTAACAATGTCTAAGAGGACCGAACCACATACTTCAAAAGCGTCCAACAGCATTTCAGCATTAATAAATTTATAATCACGTTTCCTGTTTATAGACTTAAGCACCTTTTCAATTTCATCTAAGCTTACTACTTGGAATACAAAACGACTGTTGCATTCCTCAATTAAACTAACAAAACGTATCACGTCAATAGTATTTGTAATTTGATCTATGCTGTCAACAAAAAATCGATTAAATTCATTTGCCACATCATTCACATTATTATAACTAAGTCCGTTCAATATGATGTTTTAGATTGCTTTACATTTACACTTGTCAAGCGTTTAATAGTAAATTCAAATAAATAAAAGGAAAAAAAGAAAATAACTAAATGCGGTTTGGAATTAAAGAAGTTTATTTGTAAAAATAAATATTTCTTTTATTCTATTGTGCGACTTGAGAATTAATTTATAAAATATTTGACTGGTATATAAATGGATCTTTCAACTTTACAGTGAATTTAAAATTAATGAACATATTATTTCATAGGTGTTTACCACCTATGCCACATTATGCCACAGTACTCCCCTTCCAGTGATATCGTGTTGGAATAGCTGGTTTTAGTCTATCCAAAGAAATTGTCTTGCGTTGACCTTTTATGTTAATGTAAAGGTGTTTACAAGATTTAGATCTCTTCGTCTGAAGGAATACATGTCGTGTCTTCAGCTTGGGACGGAAAATGCCATACAATAAATGTTCAAAATTATCACCCTCTTTACCAATTTCCTCCTGTTTAAGACTGTTTTGGTCCCATGTTTTACTTCCTTGTACTTCAATTACTGATTTAGGCATTAAAGCGTTCGTGGTGTGTTGGATAATGCAAGAGTTTGTCTCAGGAATTCTACATCCACAGTTCTTGCAGTGCTTATATGCGAATAATGGTTATCAAACTCCAGATTCAAACATCGCCTGCCGGCTCACATAACACAGGTTTGAACTCTGACTTGCCAACATCATCCACTGAATTTACTTTATTAGATATAAGATTAATGAATAATGAATAGACATGGTAGATCGGTTGATTCCGCTCTACATAGTCTAGTACATAAAGTGGAAAAGGCATTGATGTACAAAGAAGTAGCGTTAGGCTGCTTCATTGATATAGAAGGGGCCTTCAACAACGTCAGAATCGATAAGATTCTTTATATGTTGAGTGAGAAGGGGACATATCACAGTATAATCAAGTGGATGAAGTCCATGCTGGAAGACCGATTCATAATTACAAGTTTCGGGAATGAACAACTGACGGAGCGGGTAAATAGAGGAACTCCACAAGGAGGGATTCTTTCACCATTGCTGTGGCTAATAGTGATTGACGAACTACTTCAACCCTATCGGAGAAAGGTCTCTACGTAACTTGTTATGCGGTCGACCTAGCGATAGTATTCAGAGGTAAGTTTAAAGAAAATTTGGGATACTTAGTACAAGAAGCAATCGGCACGGCGCACGATTGTGGACTGAAGATAAACCCAAATAAAACGGAACTCTGCTGCTTCACCAGCAGACATAAATTAAGAAAGATAGCTCCCCCGTGCATCGGAAACTCGAGATTAACCTTAAAAAATGAGGCCAAATTTCTGGGTGTGCTGATGGACGGGAAACTAAATTGTACGAGGCACCTACAGGAGAAGAAAAACAAAGCGATAAGAGCTTTCTGGACGTGTAGAAATGCTATAGGTAAAGTATGGGGACTATCACCTATATTATAAAATGGATATACGATGGTCTGGTGGAAAGCGTTAGAGGTGGGCAGAATCCAGAAGATTATGGACCAGGCCCAACGTATGTGCTATCTAGGCATAACGGGGGCTACCAGGTCAACATCGACAAGGTCCTTGGATGTCATTCTAAATATTACTGTACTAGAATTCTACGTTAAGCAAGTCACATTCGACTCGGCTATACGTTAACGTATGAATAAACTGTGGAAGATAAGGGGAATGCAAACCCAACATGAAAAGATCGACCGAGTATGTAATGGTAATACGGAGAGACTGTTTGAGGAAGAAGATTGCTGGGACTTCAAAACTTATAAGCCAAATTTAGAGGCAATCTTCAAAACTCAGTTCCCGACTAAAAGTGAATGGATAGAGATAGGAGCTAAACAGCTAATAGAAGGGGGAGTAAGATCCTCTAGGATTACAATATGCACGGATAACCAGGCGTCCATCAAATCTCTAAATAACGCCGAGGTAAAATCCAAAACGATAGATAGTAAACAGATCTCAACGGAGCTAGGAAGACAAAACGATGTCACCCGAATATACGTGTCGGAGAACTGTGGCATCCCAGGAAATGAAAAAGCAAATGAGCTGGCGCTGAGAGGCGCAAATGAGGACAATCCGATAATGTTTAACCTGAGCTTTTTTATTTTTATTTTTGAGGGGTGAAAATCTTCCAAAGACACCAGGAGACCCGATTGTCTCTGGTAGTGTGAGATTTTTACTCACTAAAAACACCCCTCTAGGGATTTGCCGAAACAGATCACTTTATCTTGGTGTCTTTTCGTCCCTACCCCCTGTGATCTCAGCGAAAGAGATCTCATTTCCTTCGACCCCCGCGTGTCCTCGGACCCACGCCAGTGTCAACTTATTTGATGAGGCACACGTGTTTAGTTTACGAACACACTCCAATGACAGCGCTGTGTTGAACTCTTTACCATCCATACATCTGATCACCGCCTGATTATCGAGTACCACCACTATCTTCTTGCCCCTCACTCGACTCTCTAGGATGCGATCAAGTGCATAGATCAGAGCCAGCATCTTTGCCTGAAATACTGAGGTGTATATCCCCAGGCAAAGATGGGTGTTCAGTTTCAAGTCATCACTGAAGATACCTGCGCCCACTCTCCCATCAATTCTGAATCCATCCGTGAATATTGTAACATCGTTTACACGGTTTTCAGGGAGGGACCCATCCCTTATAAGCGTTTCGTGGTGCCTATCAATTAATCTTACTTTGCTTATACCATCAACAGGCATTTCTAATTCCGGTATCTCATCTTTGACAAGTTCCAGTATTTTCCTATGCCCTCGGTTATCATGAGATCTGCACCAGTTTGCACCTCGATCCCTCCCTCCCACATTGATGTAGAGCACTGTTCGCTCTTTGGATTTTCTCCTCAACATGTCTTTGCCAGATAAGTCTTGAATCTAGGAATACCCCCAGATACTTGACCGAGTCCGAGAGCGTAAGTTCTTCCCCAAAAAGTTCTATTGGTCTAAAGTCTAGATTCTTCCTTTTCCTAGTGAAAACGACCACCACCTTTGTACCTCTTCTTATAGTGTCCCCCACATATCTCCCAGGACATTAGGCGTGCTGGTTCCTACTTAGTGGATAACTAGTGAGTGAAGTCCCCTCGACGTCAGGCTCACGGGTCTAAAGGACTTCGGCTCAGTATAGTCTTTTCTTCCCGGTTTTGGTAGAAATATGACCTTAGCCTCTCTCCACGAAACCGGGACTTATCCTGTTGCAAGGCATGCTGTGTATATTCCCCTAACCGACACACAAAGGCGTTTTGGGGAACTCTCAGTGCACATGAATCTGAAAAGATCATTAACCTTAACAAAGCCAAACTGAAACTTCTTGTTGGCCTTGTGACAGGACATGCAAGACTAAGGGCGCATGCCACAAAAATGGGAAGGGCGAAAACTAGTCTATGCAGCCTATGCGACATACACAACAGCAAGTTTAAAATTTAGAAATACATATACATACCTCTGTTTGGTAGTAAAAATTGCAATGATCCACTTTCAATTGTTTTATGGCATATGTTTTGTGTTTATAACAGTAAAGGTATGAAGGCCTTTTTACATATTTTATATTCCTTTACCTCCTCTTAAAACATTTACCTACAACTCTTCTTAGACCCCTGCTATGTCAAGATTTCAATGAACTTATTCATAATTAAATTATGCACATATCCATATCTGTGACCACTGGTCAACAAGTGATAACAACTGTTTACTAAAGACATCGAAATATATAAAAATAAAATACTGAAGATACAACTAGCGTTAGATAATTATTACAGCTTTTCTATTAAAGATGGAATTATAATAAGTATAGAGAAAAAAAGAGTAAGTCAAAACAAAGAGAATCACATATGTAACAAAAATAATTTTAGTTTTGGAGGTACCAATCACTATTCGAACTGTGCTCACGGATATAATAAGCTTTTAATACATCTAATATTTCCTATTTTTTAATATTACAAATCTATTTTCCTTTCAGCACGAAGAGTATGGAAAGATTACTTTCCAGCAGTTGATGCGATAGTATTTTTAATAGATGCATGGGATCGGGGCCGTTTTCAAGAAAGCAAGAACGAGCTTGATTCTCTTCTCACAGATGAAGCACTTTCAAATTGTCCTGTACTAATTTTAGGCAACAAAATAGACAAACCGGGCGCAGCAAGTGAAGATGAGCTACGAAACGTTTTTAACCTGTATCAATTAACAACAGGAAAGGTAAATACTTTCCGATTTCGATTTGCAAATTAACTAAACTTTTAATTTTTAGGGTAAAGTACCCAGGTCAGATCTTCCAGGTCGTCCACTAGAACTGTTCATGTGTTCAGTTTTAAAGCGGCAAGGTTACGGAGAAGGCTTCCGTTGGTTAGCGCAATATATTGATTAAGCCATAAACAAAAGACGAAAAACATCCATACATTCAGTTATAAAGGAACTAAAAAGTTTAAGTTTACAAAAAACACCAAACCAGGAATAATATCAAAGTGATTCAGCTTTTTAACATCATTTTGTTACCTAAAATTCTTTGTGGAATCCTTTTAAACGTGATCAATTCCACCATTTCCTTTCGACCTAAAAGGATCTAGTTCCGAACAAAAAATTTTTTTTTTATATATAACTTAGTTCCGTGATGTATAAATTATTTTTTCCATTTGTTGTGGGTCATGTATGTATATTTAAAAAAATTTGGACCCTTTAAAGGGTACTTATTATTTTAAGAAGTATGAAAACAAAACCGAGAAGAATAATTCAAATAAAATTTGTTTTTCTACTTAAAACGCTCCACTTTTATAACTAGGCATTTTTATTTATTGCTATTTTTAATAAATTCCTTTTTACACTCGATTTAATATATAGCTGCGAAAGTGGCCATCTCCATTGTTTTCACAAATGCGTTTTTTCAATGATTCTGATTCCATTTGATCTCTTATACCACTAGGGAACACGAAAACTTTTCAAAACAGGCCAGATTCAAGCTTAAAATGCGCCTGCAAATGGAGGTGCCCTGCAGAACAGACCACCTCCGCTTATCGTCCATTTCGAAATCCGCTAGATAGCGCAAGGGCACTACCCAATAAATAATTAAAACAAAACAAAAGAAAATGTGTTCTAAACAATTCCTAGAAAATGGAACCAAATTCCCTCATCCTTTGGTCTATTAGACAAATCACGTTTTATTACAGCTCTTATCTAGAAATGTATGAAGTTTCCCAGTGTAAAGGAAACCCCTTTGGGCATGTAATAATCATTAGAGGAAAAGAAGAACTGTAAAGACATAAAACCAACGTCCGACGGATCGAAAAGGAATTTCCAAACCCAAGGATGAGAACGCATAATACAGAAAAAGCACTTTACACTTTATTATGTTATGAGGCAACACAGGTTATAGTCTTGAACAAATTTAAAAGTATGAATTCAGTTCACTTTCCGAGTTGCTCAACAGCTGACATTGCTGAACTACCGGATACTCCGAGCGGACATGAACTGGTACTCAAAATCCTCAAGAAGAGCAAACTGAATATTTGAGGTATATACACCTTGACCTAGATATTTCATTTCGCTTACATGACTACTGTAGCTTGTTGCAGGCGGAAAGCTATAAAGGTATCAGCCGGCTGAAACATGTAATGCTGTTTACGGATAGCATATGTATCTTCTCAGATAGTCAGCTTGGAAAGCCATTCACAGGAACCCCTCACGAGCTAAATTAATAAGCGTCATCGTGCTTCTTCAAACGACTTCTGTAGGAATTGCCAAGAAAAAGAGGAACCCATACTACCAACCGTAGAAACCGGTTTTTGGTCGCTGACCTACTTCGGTTCATCAGGAGCTCTAAATGGTTCCCGGATACATGATAAGGCTAAACCCTTTCCGCCCCAGCCAATTCCACTGGTGACTGGGAACTACCTGGATGAATGGGTGGTTGGGGCAAGGGCAACATAAGGGGTGTCGGGCCATTAGACTTTCCCAACGGAAGCCAATAAGTCTGGCAGCTCCTACCGTAATCCCTACTTGTTTTTTTGCTTTTCTTTCCAGATTTTGGAGTTTTTTTCTTTCTAAAGTTCCCTTAGCGGTTTTTTTTATTTACTTAAAGTTTTTCTGCACTTTGTTTCGTTTATTTCCTACCCCAGCCGGCATGATATGTTCGTTTGTTGTGCGACAGGGGCGGAGATGGTTTTTTTTCGAATCATACCAACTTCTCTTTCACAGTGCTAGCCTGCAAACATGCCATCCCCTATCTCTGCCCAAGCTACTGCTGACAGATGACTGTCCAGCGGAAGCGGTGATTCAGAGTACCATCGGCTGAGGAATCAGCTGACGACATTTGGAGTCATATCCAGCCTTGGATTGTCATCCGGCGGCAGGGTTGATCCAAGCGCACAACAATGCCATGCAGTTTTTTTGTAATCTGATTTTGGCTCTGTGACGGAAAATGAGCTTTTCCTAAACCTTTTTGTTTTTTGGAGATGTCCACTTTTACAGCTAGATGACTCACATACCCGACCTTGTGCGACATCAATAATTCACGATATGTGCCAGCTTATCGGCCTGACATACGATACTACAAGAACTTCCTTTTTGCTGAGGACATTAACCAGGTGAATGAATTAGCCTTGTCCTAACTCTTGCCAACAATACATCTCTACTGCATGCCGATCGAACC
Organism: Leptarthrus brevirostris; assembly: GCA_964036015.1. Taxonomy (NCBI): domain Eukaryota; kingdom Metazoa; phylum Arthropoda; class Insecta; order Diptera; family Asilidae; genus Leptarthrus; species Leptarthrus brevirostris. Next base: position 195,211,729 of record OZ038371.1, read on the forward strand.
TGGGCAACATCCCAAACTTCCGAAATTTTGCTCAGTCACACATAACGACAGAAATAAATTAAATAAATAATACGCGTCGAACGTAGAACCTTCTCATTGTTAGGACGGTTAAAAAGCCGTCAGGTCCAATGCGGTGGCACTGGATGAGAACCCAATCAAGTTCGTATTGATTCTTCCAGCTATATCACACCACCTGCTCGACTTCTTCAATAGCATTTTCACTACATCAGTTTTCCCAAGTCCTTGGTTCGTTTAATTCCTAAGAAAATCCACGCATCGAATATTGCCGACTACAGGCCAATTAGGTGACTCTAGCAAGGCAGCATATAGGCATTGAACCGTCGGGCCGTCGCTATGGTCGTCAGTCCAGGCTCCGAAGGTCGCACAGCACTACCTTTGCGCTTGTGTGCGTTTCCAAAGGTCTCAGTGCGTGTCCCCCTCCTCTTCAGTGTATTCATCAACGATCTACCTGAGTGTGTCGGTAGTGGGTTGGTCCACCTTTATGCTGATCATGTACAAATTACCTTTTCCTCTGAACTAGGGCAGCTGCATGCCTCTGTAGGATTGATAAATAGGGACCTCCACCAAACTCAACCTCAACGCGTTTAAAACGCAGGCTGTGGCTTTCTTTCTAATGCTTCCCTATTCGGGATCGCGTTGGAGCTATCAGGGTAGACAACGCTCTTATGCCTCTCAGCCAAACCGTCACTAGTTGGGGCTTAATTGTTGACGAGTGTCTGACCTGGGTCCCCCGCGTCAGTCAGTTAAGAAAAAGAGTGTTCTTCGCCCTGCGAAAGTTATACTCCGCTAGGTTCCTCACTCTAAAGTTTCTGAGGGCCTTGTTGGTCAAATCACTACTCATACCGATCATTTTCTATGGATGTGAAGCCTTTTCGGGGTGCAATATAGGCCAGCTACACTGAAAACTTGTTTTAACTCAGGCGTCTGATACATCTTCTCGCTGGGCGGGAGAGATTACGTTTCAGGCCCAACGCACATATTCCTTTGGTGCTCCTTCATGGATTTGCTCTCCCTGCGGAGACTTCAACTGCTTCAACGAGTGGTAAGTTCAAAGCTTCCCAATTACTTGTTCTGTAGGTTCAGCATCTTCAGTTCGGTGAGATCCAGGTTGCTGCTATTGCCTCCCTTTCGGTCTCGCACTATAGAGTCTAGGTGTATTGATATGTTTCAGGGTTAATGAAAGAAACTGACTCCTTATGCCTAACTATTTCGATCCACTTCCATTTTTCCACTGTTTCTGATCTTCAGGTTTCTTCAGGGATTATTCAAGCAAACGTGTTCTCAAGTGTGGAATGGTGAAACATTATCCGAAAGATTCACTACGAATGTTGGCCTAAAACAGGGGTGCTTATTAAGTCCTTTGTTATTCTCATTATTCATTAATGATATTGTGGATGACATGGAGGGAGGGGTAAATATAGATGGATTTATAATAAACAACCTATTATATGCTGATGACCTAGTGCTGCTTTCTCAGGACCAAGACGAGTTGTAGATGATGATAGTCAAACTGGGCAAACTCGAAATAGTACATGGAGTAACTTTATTAGATATAAGGAAATAAGCCACTCCTCCAAGTTCCGCATCTATACAGCCGTCTCCAGGTATCTGCTGTGCTACGGTGCTCCAGTGTGGGGTTTTAAAAGTATGAAGAGGTCGAAAAATTACAGCGCTTCTTTATCAAAAAACTTTTTCTGCTTCAAAAAAGAACGCCTAATTATGTACTCGCTATAGAAACTGGATTACCCGGTCTGTATATCTCAACGATAAAGCTCCATTTTGATTATATGATTAAAGTTCTATCCTCATATTCAGAAAATAGGTTACCGCATACGTTAGTGCTAAAAGCCATTGAGAAAAATGTTTATTGGTTCCAAGAATGGTTAACCCTCGCGGAAAAGAATAGTGTTGAGTTGGAATCAACCTGGGGCAGTGCAAATGTAGAATAAGTCTCCGCAGCACTATACGCAATCCTAGAGGACCAATGGCAAAGAGCAAGGGCAGAAGAGACAGCGACATGGACTTTATGGTAAATTAAATTATAATCTAGGAACGCTAAATTATTTTAAAGATAGTTTCTCAATAAAGAAAATGAAACTCCTTCTGATGTTCCCGAGTGGTATACTCCAATTAAACGAAAGTGCGTGGCGTACAGAAGGTAAACCTACATGCTTCCTGTGTAATCTTGAGGAATACGAGGACTTCACCCACTACCTGGCAGTATGCCCAGTACTTAGAGAATTCAGGGTTATGGTTTTTAATAAAACTTACCTTACTGAAAGTGAAGCGATATTGATTTTAAACGCAGAGAACTTTGATGCTCTTTATTTCATTTCATTTCATTTATTCAAGTTTAAATAACTTTTAACAGTACGCTACAGTCAATTTAGAAAATAAATCAATTTATGGTGAACAATGAAGCTACTAAGAATTAAATCAAATAAAAGTCCACTACATATCATAAAGAAAATATAAATAATTTGAAAGTAAATCAAGCGAAAATTAAATTTGTGAATAAGAAATAAGAAAATAACCATATAAATAAATTAAATGTATAGTTTTAAAAATTCATATAAATATAAAAAATACTGTACAACCTTTCACACACGAACCAGAAGTTATAAGTCACAAAAAAAAGTAAAACGGTTGACCTCATTGACGGAAGAAGCAGTCTGAACTCTTGCAGGAAGATAATTCCAAAGTCGGGCGAGCTGGACAAAGTAAGAACCCTGAAGGACTGACGAATGATGCCTAGGAATAAGCAACCTGCGACCTCTCCGCGACTGTAAAAGTTGAATGTGCTCAGCAAGATATATTGGTTCTCCAGAATGAATTAAATTAAACAAAAATAATAAGGCCTTACGCTTTAAGTATACATCAATATTACAACCCAGTAAAGAAAGCTTCAAGGGAGTAATGTGATCCGATCGGCTTAGTTTAAAAACAAATCAAATGCAGTCATTAAATGCAACCTCTACCCTGCGCCTGCAAGTTGAGTCAAGTTTTGGGTAAATAAAGCTACCATATGTGAAATAAGGCAGAATAAGACTTCTAACCAACTTTAAGCGCATTTCAAGAGGCAATACATCGGCAGACAACCACAGCCTTCTCAATCCACCATATATCCGTCGAAGAGTAGCACTGATATGATCGCAACACCTCAAAGAAGTATTTAGTAACACCCCCAGACTATTAACTTTGGTTACAAAAGGCAAAACACTATTATTAAGAATAACAGACGGTAATTCATTTGCCCTAAGCGTTGTGTTGCCATATAAAGCTATACTTTGGGACTTACTAGGATTTAGTATGAGGTGATTGTTCAACGACCGAGCAGAAATTCTCTCGAGGTCATCATTAACTCTAGCAAATAAATCCTCCAATAATCCAACCGGTCTACTCAAACTGAACATCATTAGCATAGAGATGAAGCTGCACATTTTGGACTGCCGTAGGAAGATCATTAATGTACATACAAAATAATAAAGGTCCAAGAACAGACCCTTGCGGAACTCCACGACGTAGATGTAACAACGAAAATAACCTGTCCCTTATTCTTACCCGTTGAAACCTGTGTGCGAGAAAATTATTTATTATTTATTTTTAGCTGTCAAATGCTTTTAAAAAATCAAGCAGAACCAGAACACCAACATATCTTGCATCAAGTGCAATTCGAAAATCCGTGACACCTTCAACAAAGCAGATTCACAACTATGCTTCGACCGATAACCAGATTGAAATTTACATAAAAGGTCATTACTACTCAAAAACTGTTGAATTTGAACCACCATTATTTTTTCCATTACTTTTCCAAGAAAACTCAGTGTGCTAATAGGCCTATAGTCAGAATGAATACTGGGGGAAGTTTTCTTAGCAACTGGTGAGACCAAACGCTATTTTCCACGCATCCAGGAAGGAAGACGACATTAGGCAACAGTTTATTATGTTAAGTAGATATGGTGAAATACATGGCAATATCAGTTTAATGAAACGAGGATTTATTTGATCAGAGACAATAGCATTCGATTTAATAGAATATATAGCTCGCAAAAGTTCAAGATAATCAATACATCGGAATGAAAATGCATCAGATCCAGATTGATGCACGCGAGAAGAAGTACTCATACCAGATGTACAGGAAGACGTATCAACCTGCAGTGAATTGGACGCAATTTCAGTAGGGTAAGTAAAAAACTGGTTCATTTCGTCCGAATCGAGATTACACTCTGCACCAGATTCTTTATAGCTGCTAAGCCTCTTCAGATTACCCCAAAGGGTTTTTGGAGGTAGAGTAGGGTCAAGTCTGGAAGCAAAATAATCACGCTTAGCATTACGAATAGACAAAGTAACTCTGTTTCCTGCAGCCCTATAGAAGGAATGACTGTGGATAGTGCTGGGTTGTCTCCAATCTCGCGCTCCACAATAAGGGATCTAATTTCTTGAGAAAACCATGAACAATGCTTAACACTAAGCGGAACATATTTATCTTACAAGTAGCTATTAAATTTTTCCACCTTGGAGTTCACTGATAGATCATTAAGGATGCTACACCATGAGAGCGAGCTACATTCGGTAAATATACTACCAGTATCGACGTTATTATAATCACGGTAAGAAAAAACCTTCCTAGGAATACAACCACCAATTGGAATATTATAAGTCTTAAAGAGCAAATCATGATCTAAAATACTGATTGGACTAAGCTGATTATGAAATAGAATATTGTCTTTTTCAGATACAAATAAGAGATCGAGGAGCGAGGGATTGCAACAATTAAAATAAGTAGGTTGCTTATTTACAGCATTTAAATACAATGATTGCATTACGGACAAAAATTAAATTTACATTAAAGTCGCAACCCACTATAACATCACTACATCAATGTAATAAATTATCCAATGAACCTACAAACTCATCGGCAATATGACTAACAAATCTTCCAGGTGGACGATAAACAGCCGACAATACACATTTTTCAATTCCGGTATCAACCATTACACAAATCAAAAATACCACCAGACGAAGATTTAATTATTTTAGATTTTAAATTGCTTTTAACATAAATGGCAACCCCACCACCACAACGATCTTTTTGGTCAGCATAATACATATGATGAGGAGCATGAATCTTGGAATCAAAAAATATTTCACGCAGCTCATCAATTTTGTTTATAATACTCCTAGCATTAAGTGTACAAACGTTCAAACCCTGGGACTGCCTACAGAAAATGCCGAGCAATGATTTTACCCGATCCAGCCCACACAAGGCACTACCCGAAATCATTTAATATCAGGCAAACTGTTGCAACTTTCCCAGATCTCCTTAATCGCTGCGCCTCCCTCAGAATTTGATTATTCCTCGCCGTTAAGCTCTCATTGGTATATACCGGGCATGCGGACGAAAATTCACTAATCTGATTTAATTTAGACTTTTTAAATAATGTAATAAATGAGATGCATTCAACGGAGGTAGAAAACTTCAAATCAGATCATCAACACGGGATCTCAAACCATTTATAGCATCCGAAAATTTTTCAGACACTCTAGCATCAAAGGCAACAAAGTACGCCTCAATTTTGTATAACAGTTGCTGCTTCATCTCTAAAAATGCGCTATTTCCAGGAGAGTTAAAAGCAGAAACAGTATACACACTGCCAGATGCCTTCGCATTCGCAGCACTACGAGTGACCACTGTACTGGAACTCTCTGATGCAGCTCTAAGCTTCTCACTATCGTAGCTTCTTGAAAGAGATCTTACCGGTTGTAGATGATGTTCCAGATATAATGCAATTGATTTTATACAATGATTTGATTAATAATTATAGCAACAATTTTCCGGTAGTTTTAGTCACTTAGGCTTTAATCACTAACAAAATTGGAATTTTTGCAGAGCAACTACAAACGCGTGTTAGCTAGCAGACATCATTCAAAACTGATGCTCTTTATCTATTCGCAAAACTAGCCTGGAAAAATAGACAAATACTAATAGAAGAATATTACTGTTAATGGATAGTGTAGCACATAACATAATATAATACTTCTATCACGAATTTATTTATTTAAAATCACGGTTGGCTGCATAAACATTAAAGCGAGAAATAAAAACGTAAACTTGTATTTCGTATAAATATATTTATTTTCTCCTCACAGCTTTGATTTTTCGACACGTTGGGCAATATCTCTGAAAATAAAAAATCGAAAAGTTCACTCTCATTGCGGTGAATACCTCGGAGGGTGGGACATAGGTAACCCATATGTAAAAAATAATAAATGTATATGCAAATTATTCTATCATCACCACAATTACCGCTTAAATACAATTGTTTTATCGCTAATAAATGCAATTCTGGCAACAATTAACGCAAGAAATTTAAATAAAAATTACAGCGGAAGCTCCTCGTTGTCAGGCAATTTCTCGAAGTAAAATTGGACCCGCTCCTTTGTGACATCTTTAACACTTGGTGGATTCCACTTAGGCTTCTGGTCTTTATCAATTAGTAAGGCACGAACACCTTCCTTAAAATCACTATCCTGCAAATGTCGAAGGACCATTCTGTATTCCATTTTAAGGCACTCAGCAAATGATAGCTTGGAACCGTTCAAAATTTCCTGATGGGTCACTTTAAGACTAGTTGGTGACATTTTGCTCATTCCCTACAATAAATAAGTATAAAAGATAATTTAAAAATATATAATTGACTTGATTCACCTTTAATGTGGCAATGGCCCATTCACTTCCGTCCTTTTCCAAATTTTTAAATATATCTTCCACTGTACATGCATCAAAATGTTTATTTATTTTCGTTAAATGTGGATTTAAAACAAATTCATTTTTGGAAGAGCTCGAGCAATGCTTGCCCAAAATATATGGCACTTCCTTTGAATTTGTAGAATTCAATAAATCGCATTCAAGGTCGTCCAGTCGAGAACTATCACAGTAATGAGTTGCTATACCAGCACTTAGCACATCTTCACCTTTCAAACGGTAACCAGTTAAACCTAAGTAAAGCCCTAACTTTCCAGAGAGCCTGGGCAGAAAGTATGATCCACCTACATCGGGAAACAGACCAATAGCTGTCTCAGGCATAGCAAAAACGGTACGTTCAGTAGCCACCCGATATTTTCCATGAACGGAAAGACCCACACCACCACCCATTGTGATTCCATCTATAAGTGCAATGTAAGGAATTTTGTAACATCCTATTAGATAATTGAGTTGGTATTCTTCTCTGAAAAAACTTTTGGACTCTTCTGTCGGACCAGCTTGAACTACGGCTCTTACATCACCACCAGCACAGAAGCTTTTATCTCCTGCTCCTTTTATTATTACTAACGACTTGTGACTTTCCCAGCCTTTTAAGTCACAGTAGATTTTGCGGACCATATCCAAATTGATTGCATTTAGAGCTTTAGGCCTATTTATTGTAATTACGGCTTTATCACCAGTTTCGCAATTAATGACATTATCGGTGGTTAGAGCTGACATGGACCTAATCGCTTGGCTCGATCGTGAAATGTGCCGCACTATGTGTTGCACTAACTGCAAAAGATAATAAGCTATTATACAATTATATATATCGGGCGTTAGGAAATACCATTTTATATCCTGTTTGCACAAGTTTCTTGCAAGAAATAAAATCAAAATGCAACTTAATGTATTAATTAACTACTTTTGATGTAGAACAGGCCACTGGTTACTTTTACCTGTAGAAGATTTTAGTCAAGGAACGAACCAGTTTAAGAAAAAAAATTCTTCTTCTTCTTTTATCTAGCAATTACAAAAATATATATACCTAATTAGGGATACTTGGGTTGAACTACAATTTTAAATTTTTGGTGCCACTATTATTATAAATTATCCTAATAACTCTGATAACAAATTCAGCAGGAATAAATATACTTTCAGACAACTGTTTAAACAATATACCTTTGCAATATAATTACTTCCTGTTTTCATTATTCTTAGTAAAGAAGAAGAATATATTTAAATTGATTAATAAAGAAGAAGATTACCAATGTGACGCATTTGTTTTGAAAGTATTTCACAACAACTTTTCGTTTATATTTACAAGTTTTACTAAACTAGTTGGTTGTGCTTATTTTAATTATATGAATTATTAAAAATACGCAATGAGCTCTCAAGAATTTAAAGTGGTTTCAACAAATGAGTTACCCCAAAACGAACATTCGGAAAATGGTGAAGCGGGAAACGGATTATCCTTCCGAATTAGGAATGTCCAGGAAATAAATTCAGAAGCACAAAACGAGGCAAGCAGCACAGAATTGGGGAAGAGAAAACTTCCCGTATGGCTTGACCCAACCGATGAAACAAATAATAAAAAATCTAAAAAATCCACACAGAGTGAAAAAGGAGCATCAACAAGTAGAATTTGCAACGAGGAAAATGAAGCCAATAATCGCCTAAATAATAATCTAGTTAGTAGCACGCAAGTACATGAAGAATTAAATAATATGCCAGATTCAAACGAATGTAATGAGCCCGAGCAAAGTGAGAATGAACAAAACCGTGAAGATCCAGAGACGAAACCACATGTTATGGTCAAAATTGAAAAAGGAGAAACAAACGAAGCATGTGCTAGTACAAATAATGGATCTCCTCAAATAAGTCCTAATCCAGTGAAAGTAGAAGTTAAAACTGAAAATACCACGGACGAGGTTGTAGTTAAAGAGGAGGCAACATCTTCATTAAGAGAGTCGTGCAAATTCGGAATTCGATGTTACAGGTAAAATGTTTATTTCAGTTAAAAGTATTTCTTGACTTTGACTTTTGTTGTTACTATAAAAAAATTCGATTTACAAGTTTTTCAGCTGTTCTGTTTTTTAAAGCAAAAAATTGACCGTTTTTGAAATTTTATTATTTTTGGCAGCTGGAGTGTTTGCTGGCACTGCGTGTACTGTACGTTTTCATTTATTATAAAATAGTTTTTTTTAAAAAAGTTGAACCGACTTCACAAAAAGCGCTAAAAACCATAAAATAATTTTGAATTTTATATCTATTACGACATTTTAAAGTCGGTGCAAATCAAACAAACCAAACAACTACGACAAAAGTGTTTAATCGTCCTTCCTTATGATCCCGTGAGCTGAAACGTTCAGGTAGTATTATGTATTATTTTCAATTGTGGTACTGTAGTTGTTTTATTTGTTTAATATGCACCGACTTCAAAATGTCATATTAGATATAAAATTAAAAATTATTTTATGCTTTTTAGCGTCTTTTGTGAAGCCGATTCAACTTTTTTTTTAAAAACTCTTTTATTTTTCACTTTTTAGTGTCTCCGCCTCTATACAACGAAGAAAGAACCATCCAAATCGGTCCACGCGTTAAAAAGTTAGGTTTAACCCCCTAGCCCACCTCCATTTCACAAACTTTTTTTCTCATGGTATCAATCAAGGAACATTCTCTACCGAACAGAAAAGGAATCATCGAAATCGGTTCACGCGTTACGAAGTTACTACCCCTCCCCCACCACCACCATAGGACCAAATTATTCTCCTATTAGCAATGGGGGATCACACTCTATACAACAGCAAAAGAAGCATCCAAATCGGTCCACGCGTTACAAAGTTAGGTTCCACACCCTTCGCCCATCCCAAGCACATCAACAATTTTTTTTCTCGTGGTATCATCCAGGGAGCATACTCTATCAAAAAAAAAGAAATATGCAAATTGGTACACGCGGTACGAAGTAAGACTACTCCCCCCCCCCCCCCCCCCCCCGCCACCACGGACCAAATTATTCTTCTATTAGCAATGGGTGATCATAGAGTGTGAACAACAGCAAAAGAACCTTCCAAATCGGTCCACGTGTTACAAAGTTAAGTCCCCCCCCCCCCCACCACGCGTCGAACTTAGAACCTCTTTGTTTTTGGGAAGTCGGTTAAAAATAGCCGGAGATTGTATTATTAACCTTGTCTTTGTTTTGCAAAGGCGGAGTAGAGGGTTCCCCTTGCAAAAACATAATCTAGGACGTGGATAAACGGACGGATCCCTATCAGAGAAACTCACGGATATTATTCTGCTCTCATCACTCTCACGAATTTTTTCCCTGCTGCTTCCCTGCTTTTATGTCAACAATTTATTAGACTTTCTGAGAGGAAGAGGTGTATTAAGCAGGTTTTTGTTTATTTGTTCAAAACAGGGTCGTCACAACTGACTAATACAGAATATATAAAATTATTAAACAAAACTAAAAATAAGAAAGACAAATGAACGAGTCCTAGAGATAACTGCAGGGAAGCAGTCAATTAAGTTCTTGATCTTGTCGACCCTACCCAGGACAACCGAGCTTTTTAGTTGCTTTATTAACTGTATAGTAGTATATAAAAGTATACTAAGTGATTGGAAGGTACATTTAAAAAAAGTTATGAGACAGGGAAGCAGCAGGGAAGCAAATTCTTTAGAGAGATGGGAGCGAAGTAATTTTCCTGAGCTTCACTGCCAGGGATCCCTGACAGTAATCATCCATCATACTAAGAGTATACACGCGATGAGAGTGTACACGTAGCACACGCAACTGCAAATATCCACTTCTATTATTTTTAATTATACCTACAACTTTTACCAAAGTATTAGACAACTCTTAATGTTTTTTTTGTTAAATGTGCAGAACGCGTTGAAGTTGACACTAAAAATTAACATGGCAAACGGTTCCAGCGATTAAAAGAGAAACTAATACACATACTGACTTAATTCTTTTGGCAATTTTTTGGAAATCAAGTTGCCGAGTAAGCTAATGTACAATTTTATTTCAAAAACTAATTACATCTTATCCCCCTTTTTTTACCATTTTCAGGTACCATTTTTTTACCATTTGTTAGGGTGTGAATGTGTTAGTTTTTACCTTGGAAGTAGTAAATTTGTGACCCATTCGAAAGGGTGCTCACAAACATTATTACCATCGGATGTTATATAACCAGTTCTCTGAAGTCTTTATCTTTTGAAAATCTAAAATACCAAAAAATAAAAAAATATTTTATTTTAATTTTATTAGAGCCCCAGGCAAAACCTTCCTTCAGCTGTCGCTGGAACCAACAAGGCGAACCAAAACTCTGATGTATCTAAAATGTAAACAAACGAGCATCATATTTATGTTTATATTTTTGGGTAATTTAGCTTTTATTTATACAGCTTTTTAACATATTTCAAAGAAAATGCTGTATAATTGCTTATTATTATATTTAACTTCCTTGAAAAATGATTTTCCACACGCAATGCGCACACTTCAACACGAAACATGTTCAAATTAAGCACGTCAGATTCTTATAGCGTTTCCGATGGGACTCTTTCAGCACGGTTTCCGTGGCGAACTGTTTCTGACGTGTTCTTGTAGTGGCCCACTGATCAATGAAACATTTCTTTCCGACTTTGTCAAAGTGTCCGAACCAATAAAAAAACGAGTGTGCTTTAGACCACACGACTGAAGTAAAACTTCTTTAGCTCCATCTATATGTATGTATATATAGTATATATGTATAATATATACATGTATATACATATATTAATTTTCTACAAATATTTAAATTTATTATCGGTTTTTATTGATAAACGAAATGAAATTACGAAATATTCAAGAAATCAACGTATATCGCCCGATCACACTTTTCGTCACGCATTCCCCAGCTTACTCCCCAAGTCAAGCGTGCTTAAAGAAGTTTTACTTCAATAATATTATTTCTAACCGTTATTTTCTCCAACAAATCTTCATAATGGTCAGATGCCTTTTTTAAGTCATTTTTAAACCACAATCTATTGCAGACTGTACATGAATAACCAAATGGATTTTTCCGGAATTTTCATGAGCCTTTTTATGTTTTGTAATGTCGTCGTACTTCACAGTTAAAGTTGAATCACGTAGGTCTGATTGTTCTTGATTATTTCCCGACGGATTATTACTATGAACAGAGAAAGATATATATTTAAACATATAAAGTAAAATTTTTTTATAAACAACACAACATATATAATTGCAATAATAATTACGATTCGATGTTGATATTATCCTTACTTCTCTCACGATATTCTCGCGTACGTTCCGATGTTTCTATTTGTTGCTGTTGCCCTTTGATTTACTTGTGATGATGATGTGCTGACTATAGCATCTAAATCTTGATCACTTCGCTGTTTCAACAGTATTTTCTTGGCTCTAAGTAAGAAAATGCAAATAAGAATTTTACGAGCCTTCAATGGCATAAGTTTTATAAATAAATTAATATTTACAATTTTTTTTCTCCCGGTATTCTCGCATGCGTTGAGCTACAGTTTTCGCCTTTTTTCTCTCTCCATCGCCGTGTTGCCTCTGCAGACTTTGTTTTTTTTCTATTGTCCTTATTTCAGAGGGTCCAGGGACTTGATTATCTTCTGATGGAGCAGCACTTCGAATATCTTCTGTAGAAATTTCAACTATTGCATCTGGTTCCTGTTGTTGCTTTTGAATCGAGTTTTTGGCGCTTTATTCAACCTATAATTTCATCATTTTAGTTTGGTAAATTTAGTAAATTATTATTAGAGTTATGAATGATTATAAAAACAAAATAAAAATTAATTTACCTAACTCCAATAATTTGTCTCGGTTTTTGTACATGATCTATAGTGGGATTTCCATCATCAACTTCCATTTGATTATTGTCATGTTCAATCACGATGTCACCAATTATTTGTAATGGTAAACCTCTAAAATTAATAAGTATTTTATTATTTACGTATTAGTTAAATTTTATGTGATCCTATTTTAAAAATTTGCTGAAGTAAATTGTAGAAACGCGAGGCCGAAATACGGAAGAGTAAGTCCTGAATTACACGAGAGGGATTTTACCCCATAACTCACAGCAATTCTCTTCTGTGCAAAAGTAGAAAAACCCTCGGAGTGTTGCTACGGAAGGGGCTTTGACTAACGTTAAAAAACCGGTTCATAAGTGTTTTGCAGGGTTGAAAATTTGTATTCACCGGCTCAAGCAATACTAAATCAACCTAACACCAAAAATTTGCCGAACCCTGAGGAAGCTACGAAAATGGACAAAAGCAAATCAGGAAAAACTCGAGCAAAACCCCTACGATTCGTGATTGACACTCACAGATGACCCTCTTGCTACCTCACTTCTCTCACCAAGAAAAAAACAGGTTTTCGTCACTCATGGGGTAAAATCCCTCTCGTGTAATGCAGGACTAACAAGGAGAAAGAGAGAGAGAGAGAGAGAGAGACAAGAAAAGGACAGAGAATCAAAGTCGCCCCAATGTCGAGAGTAGAATGCCGCGTATTAGTAAAGGAAGAAAATAGACAAGGAAAAAGGAACGCTGCATATCACGCTACGACGCCAGCAACTAGTATGAGATACGCACTCACCTTCGTGATTTATTATCAGTTGATTGGGTCTCACTAGGTTTAAAATCCTGCCCAACGAACAAGAATTACATAGAAGCAAGACTCAGTCAAATTCCTAATTAGAAAAGGATTACCACTACGAAATGAGTACACTATATAGATAAAAAAGCAAAACAAATGAAATTACAGTTCCATAAAGGAAAAATATATCTTATATGGAAACAGTACGCAAGTAAGAGAGAGAGACTTATAAACACTTTTATCGAAAAGGGGCAATGTTTGGCATGCTTATTTAGCAAGCACGTGCTGTTCCGCGGCTTGATGCAGATGTGTTACTTCTTTATAATCCCTATACAAAGCAGCAAAAAATTTACATTGGCTTAAATTGCCGCGGCGTGATGTTTCTGTGTTGGTAATCATATGGTTTTATTATTCATGGAAAACGCGGGATCTGATTCTCAAAACAAACAATTTCTCCTCATTACCGGGTGGGAAAAATAATTTTACGTTTCGTTCTGTTGGCCAGAGAAACAGATGTTTGCTTTTTCTGGAAGATTTATATTTTCTGCCTTCCTTTTGCATATAAGCGCTACCACGACTGAGTGAAATAAATCTATGTATAATATTTTAAATTCAGCTCTGGTATTTCATGTCTCGTTTTTACTTGCATATGTCGTGACTGATAATCTATTGCTGTCATCTTTTTATGAAAAGGAATAATTATCTATTATCTTACTTTTTTCCTCTTACTGAATGCACGCACACAAGAAGTGTTTTTTGCTTTAAAATGTTGCGAGGTTAACGAAATTATTTGGGCAAACTGACCTGAGTCGTGGTTCTATGGAATTCTTGTTCGTTGATCCTGCCTTGAATATGTTGTCACACACTTTTTATGCACAATTTCCGTACGTAATTTCTTCTTAGTTGATGGAGTTGGAGCACCGCTTTCATATTCAGAGTCTGTGTCACTTCCTGCCATAATTTGTTATTATTCACCCAAAAATTCACAAAATAGATTGTAGAATATTTAATGTATTGAACAAAATATTAATTTAAAAAATTGTTCAAGAACGAAATGAAATTACGAAATTACTCCCCAAGTCAAGCGTGCGTAAAGAAGTTTTACTTCAATAATTGGTGACATCTTGATTGAACATGACAATAATCAAATGGAAGTTGATGATGGAAATAGATCATGTACAAAAACCGAGACAAATTATTGGAGTTAGGTAAATTAATTTTTATTTTATTTTTATAATCATTCATGACTCTAATAATAATTTACTAAATTTACCAAACTAAAATGATGAAATTATAGGTTGAATAAAGCGCCAAAAACTTCTGCAGAACGTGGTCGAGAATTCAGAGCACGAAAAGCACTGCTTAAACAACAAAGTAAGCAACAACAGGAACCAGATGCAATAGTTGAAATTTCTACAGAAGATATTCGAAGTGATGGTCCATCAGAAGACAATCAAGACCCTGGACCCTCTGAAATAAGGACAATAGAAAAAAGAGCAAAGTCTGCAGAGGCAACACGGCGATGGAGAGAGAGAAAAAAAGGCGTTAGTGAGTCATCAAAAAAACAGGCGAAAACTGCAGCTCAACGCATGCGAGAATACCGGGAGAGAAAAAAATTTTAAATATTAATTTATTTATAAAACTTATGCCATTGAAGGCTCGTAAAATTTTTATTTGCATTTTCTAAATTAGACCAAAGAAAATACTGTTGAAGCAGCAAAGTGATCTAGATGTAGATGCTATAGTCAGCACATCATCATCACAAGTAAATCAAAGGGCTGGTTAAGTGTTATTGCGAAGAAGAAAGAAAATATTATGGAACTAGATCAATTCTGGCAACTAATGAGATCTGCAAATGAAAAACAAGAAGAATTCCTTCTTCATGTCATCGACCACGTCCTGTCTTCAAATTCATCACCACTACAAGTATTCTTTACTGGACCTGCTGGATGTGGACAAATTTTCACCATAAAACTTGTAATGGAAATATACAATAGATATTCAGATAATAATGGGTATTGCAATGCATACATCTGTGCATCCGCTGGCAAGGCTGCAGTTGCTATCGACGGATCGACCGTACACACTGCGTTGAAAATATCGCTATCAAAACTTCTTCCATTATCAACTGAGACGGCAAATCAATATCGTACACTGTTCAGATATGTAAAAGTCTTGATCATAGATGAAGTGAGCATGATTGGTGCAGAATTATTAGCTCAAATTGATGCTAGACTAAAACAAATAACAGGGAATTTTGAAACGAATTTCGGTGGATTAGACATGATTTTCATTGGTGATTTACGGCAACTGCTGCCTGTTCGCGCCACACCGATATATAAACAGCCGAAATTTTACCAATTTACAGAAGTCATGCGACAAAGTAATGCAATATTTTCATCATTACTCACGAAAATCGGTAATGGCACGATATTAACAGATGATGAATTAGCAATTATTGAATCGCGATTCTTTACAAAGGAGCAGGCTGATCAATCATGTCCACATGGAATTCGTCTCTTTCTTACTAATAATTCCGTCAATGAATACAATAATACTATACTGCAACGTGCATATAATAAAATATCATCAATAGCAACAGATTTATTTTTTGGATGTCAAAGTACTGAAGAGGAAGCTTTTACCAAACAGAAATTACACAAAATGTCAGTTATCGATACTAGAGGTTTACCGTACGAAATTGTTTTCGTTCTGTACAAATCGTACATTATCAGCACAAACATTGATGTATCAGATGGATTGGGAAATGGTGCAGTTGGTAAATTAGTACATATTGATTAGTACGGAAGGTCGACCTTCCGTCATGGAGCTCCGTGGTGGAAAGTGTAAGTACCACGCTGATGATAACCAGCTTACGCTTTCGGGTAGAAACATCCATCAACAAAAAACTTTGAGCGTTCATATTTTTGAGCGATCACCATCCCAAAAATTTTTGCTACTCCTATTATGTGGAAGTAAAACAAGAGTTTTTACTTTTTTTCAAAATTAAATAACTTCCACCAAGAGTCTTTGAAAGGAAACTTTCTGATATTGTAAATTACTATTATAATTTATTATTAAAATATATGCACATATCTGGAATACTAATTTCTTCAAAAAAGTTGCTCCAACATGCCTCGGCATCATAACATTTCCCCTTCTTGTTAGTTGGAATGAAAGAAACAACACTAATTTACACCAAAAAAGATCTGGTTTCTCATAGACTTTTTTTAATGTATTTTGGGGCGTAGATTCCAAAAATGGCAACCATTTTTTTTTTCTTAACAATCGTTTCAAGATATTCTCAAAAAACCCGTTAATTGGCACTTTTCTCAATTATTTACCCATCTATCCATCAATTTTTATCCGATCTGCATATATTGCATATCTTTTGAAAGATAACTTTGTATTTTTAAATTTTGGCAAAACTCTTCTCGGCTAAATATTATCTGCCGACCGTGATTGAAATTAGCCGTAATCACAAATTTAATTAATATGTTGATTTACATATATTACATTAAAATTATAATATTAAGTTTATTAATAAAATTCGAATAATTCTGCCAACGCAGAATGTACGAAAACAGCTGGAATATCAAGACACTAAGTGACAGCACAGACCCAGGGCCCTGATAAAAAGCGAACAAATTTGACAGCTAAGACCCAGCCTCGGAACAAAAACTTGCCATTCTCGTCACACACACACGACATATACGCGATAGGGCTTCTCCTTTAGTTACTTCCTCGTAGGAATAAAGCTTAGAATATATAATTTAGAAGGAAGTGCCATAAGCTGAGAATACTTCGGCATATCTATTTAAGTAGTGGAAAGGCCTTTTCATGTGTAAGTGCATCATGGAAGTAGTAAAATAGTAGAATTTCTGTGGAGTCGTTCAAAACAAATTTAAATAAAAAAGCACCGCCATTGAACAGTTGACAAATGAAAATTTCCGAACATAAACAAACTGGAAATAGTAATAAAAACTTCGTAAAATTATCATTTCCTTTCGAGTATTTACACTTTTGTAAGTCGATATAGAATATAAACAGTCATAAGAAGTTAATTATTCACTAAAACTTTCCTGAAAAATTATAATACTCGCGAATTACATCAATTATTTTCACAGCACAAAATATTATAATTCATTGCGAAATTAAGTTAATTAGAACACTTTAACTTCTCACAGAGTTTTTCAAAACACTATTTGTATCGTTCTTTCTCTATTTAGTCACACAACAAATCTAACAATTCACTTATAACTTCTTTATAAACTCAAAACTTTTCTGACAAACGCTTTAGACAGAAATTGCCGAAATTGCCCAAATCAAAAGTTGACAGCTCAACTTAGTGAACTTCGCCTCCTTCCCTGGCTTCACCTTTCCCACGAGCAAAAGGGCTGGTCTCACGTACACGGTTCATACACGTAATGGCCTATCCTTTTTATTATTTTATCTAAGGAATAAAGTGATTTAAAAGAGTCAATGTTTTCCTACTATATTCGTCAATCGTTCACTTGTACGTCGCCATATGAGTGGCCGATATGCAAAACCCGCTATATGCAAGAGAAATCAATATTCAGATGATGGGGAAAACATCAAGCTTATTTCGTCTACCATCTGAAAAACTATATCTTGTGCTGCTAAAAGGACTAAAAAACTATTTTTTTCTATTTTTTAATGGAAAAATCGGCACTCTAACATAACTGTGAGATCTTTTAAACGTTTTCTTTGAATTCCCTAAACATTTTTTGAAAGCATATAGCGAGTTCTGCATATGGGCTACTCATATCATATCTTTAAGAACAAAGCAGAAGGTACACTAATCTCGCGGTTGCTTCCATCTTAAGGCAAAATAGTGGTAGACCGCGCACGGTGCACAATGCATTGTGCGATATTTGCTTGAGTAAAGAAACTGAGAACAGAACTAATCACGCCACACGCCCTCTTTCAATTTTACGTTGTACCTATTGCTCATATTTTAGGGAGTGTTAGAGTGTGACGTTGTGATGTACATGTGATCCCTATACCCCCCATATACTCACAGCGACCATACAACATTTAAATGTGAGCTATGAACAGAATAAAACAGGAAGCACTTAGTTTGATCCGTTGCCTGAAAAGTTGGAAAAGTCTCAACTGGTAGGACTCATCACTTGCCTTGAATCTCTGCAGACATATATGCCCAAATGACTCAAGTGACCCAAATGACGGAATTTTTTTTTGAGTCACTTATGCCAAATGAAAAATTTTCAATTAAAAATATTAATAATTAAGTCGGTGACAGGAAATCTTCCGAGGCACCTCGAAAAAAAGTTGTTGTGCGGTAAACTGAGTAACACGTCACCGGATCATCTAAAACAAAAAAATGGAAAGGCGTTTTAAAGCCGATATGTTTCGCCAGGTAATCAGGAAGGGGTTTTTTTGTCAATTTTTTTATTTTTGGCAGCATTTTTAAGTGAAAAACGCGATTTTCTCTTAAAAAATGTTGGTTAATTTGTTATTGAAAAATGAAAAAAAAATTAATAAAAAATACTCTTCCTCATTACCTGTTGATTTATGTGTAGAAATAGTGTACAGAATTTCAAGAGGATCGGTCAAATAGATTTTGAGTTATGATGTTCACGGACTTCAAAAATGTTGTTCGTAAGAAAATCGATTTAAAGTTTTTTATACTCGAAAATCCAAAATTAGGCATCAATAAAAGGGTATGATTTTTTATACTTACACAGAGTCATCAATGCCAGCTCCGTACAGTAAAACACTGTCATCCAAGATGTCCAATGCATCTTTTTGCTCTTGTCTACGTTGGATTCTACCCTCTTTACTTGTACATGCAGCTTGTTCGTCCGCTCTGGTTTTTCGTAGTTCGTCAGATACGGGCGCCCATTGGTGAGGACTTGGACCTGTAGAGATGCCCATTTCATTCAAAAAGGACAACAAAGCAAAGCATGCTGCTACATTTGCTGCAATTTCAACAACGATTTGAGTACCACTCACTGATTTTGGAGAGATCTTCCAAATAATTTGATTGAGACTCTCGTTATTATTCTGCGTGAAACCTCCAAGACACCGCTCTAAAAGTGCATCCTTGCTCAAATCTTCGTAGATTGGCTTTATGGCATCTGTTACATCTGTAGGAAGGGCACTGTAGCTATGTTTGAATGAATCTAGAATGTTTCCAGCTGCCGCTTTTTGCCATTCACACCAAGAGTCCTCACCGCTCGGGCATTTTTCGTGCTGTGGTTTCTCGTTTGTTGAGCAGTAATGGTAGTATGTCGCCCAAATCGCATTCTTCATTTTTTTTATATAATCATGATTGCGTCGGATAGCCAGTCCATAGTATACGGTTAATTTGTCAATCATTTTTGCAGTAAGTTTACCTTTTCCGGAGAGACTTTTTCTTTTAATTTTTTTGCCTGTTTTAGTTTCACCATCGACCACAGTTGTCTTTACTAGTTCACGTAAACGAGTGCCCATTCTTTTCTGCACATGTCCTATGCACTCTTTCTTATTTATCGTGAAACCTTCACCATACGGTTTAGCATTTACCACACCACTGTAGGTTTTCGAGTCGCCATTTCCTATATAATTTTTATACATCACTCCAATATATTCTAAGGAGCGTTTGAACATCTTTATGATAGCGTCTACTTCATGTTGCCTGATGGACCAACATGATTTCCTTTACAGTTTCCGCTGTTGACGTGTTCTTCGTGCCACTCTTCGAATTCGGTGGTGCCTACTTTGTTTTCCCAAGTTATACATTGGTGGCAGTAAGAACTCTTGACAAACACATTAAAAACCTTTCCTGTATAGTAACCTATCAAAGAAGCGACACCGAATAGCGAAGTGAATCCACGTTTCTTCCATGTTCCGTCGCCTGATACTGTCAATTCATTAGTATCTTGTATGTTATTCGGTTTGCATCTTTCCTCTTTCTCTTCTTTTACAGCAGCAGCAAAAAATCTTTTCGCAACATTTTTTACAGAAATATGTATCTTCTGTGTATGCGTGCTATAGCTTGGTTTTGATAAGAAAAACGCTGCTAAATCCATCAAACCGCAAAACTTATTACATCCAGCTAAGCCTAGGCTCAACACACGCATGGTGTAAACAAAACGATGATTCACTTCATAATGCGATTGCCTTGACCCTTCTTTCATGACACTTTAATTTTGAAGGCTAAACCTTCCGTTTTGCATGCGCGAAAACAAATTTTCCCATCACAATTAACGCACTTTACTAATGTACATAAAGTTAAAAATACTAAAAGGAAGTCTATAATTCTGTAATGTTTCTCAAAATCTTGCTCTACGCTTTCTACAGCACTCAGCTTTATTTTTTTATGCGATGAGCTGGACACTTCCACATCGTCATTTCTGCGTTTTGGGAAAGTTTTTTTTCTCGGACGACCAGAAACATTACCACTCTTCTGTCGATCTTCTCTTCTCACCTTTTTTGGCATTTTGCTAATAAAGAAATTAATTAATTACGACACAACACAAACTGAGCAAAAACACAGCTACAAACGAACGATTGCAAACAAAAATTATCTGAAAACTACGATGAAATTTTAGCGTCTCTGTACACAACCGCTCGGCAGAAAATGTGCCTGTAAACTGACTGTAATTTGGAGATCACAAAGGAACTCAAAGCAGATTACAAGCAAATTCCCTTACGGGCACCGTGCAGGTGCCAGGCAGGTATAAAAAACTAGCATGCGAAGCGGTCACTTGAAACGCTGTATCTTCGTTTTACTCCGATTTACTTGAAATTTTGGCACGATACTTTCGACATGTTGTACATTCAGGAAAAAAATTTAAAGCCTACAACCCACAATATTCTAATATTTAACAATATAATACCTACATACATTCATAGCTTTTCTAAAAAAGTTAATCTACACGAAAGCTCTTTTATTAATTATCTCTAAATGACTACTAAATATTTGCACGCTTCTTTTCAAAGTATAACTAAAGACTGAGTTTCATCCTTAGATAAAGGTAGAACCTATTTTGGTTTCTTTACCTAAAACAACATTATTAAGGTAACTGGAATATGTTTTAGAACGATGCAGGTAGAAATATTCTATTAGTTTAGCGTTAAAAAATAAAATTTTGTAACTGATCTTACATTTCAATTTTGTTTATTGCACTTTTCCTAAACACGCAATCTTGGATGTAAAGTTCTAACCGCTGTATTAAATTTCACTCATAAACCATTTTATTTTGACAAAACATTTTTTTAATAGTCTCAGTTTTATACTTTATATCTTTTGGGTATTTGGTAAATGTCATTTTGAACTAAAGAAAAGCGAAACATTTTATTTTTAGTAAAAGTTTTTTTGGCGAATTTCCGTTCATATTTTAAATCTCAACTTGTTATGTCTTTCAGACGAAATCCAGCACACAGGTTTGAAATGGCTCATCCAGGAGATAATGACTACCGTCGCCCAGATTTTCCTCCACCACCAAAAGGAACTCCGGACTGTCCTTTTGGAGACAGATGTTACCGTCGCAATCCAATACATTTCCAAGAATATTCCCATCCTCCATCAAGTTAGTTAACATCAAGCACAATCAAGCAATCACAAATATATTTTTTTGACTGCCATCTCGTTTGTACAGCTGATTTCGAAAAGAACTGGAAACTTCGACAAAAACGTTTAAGAAAACAAAAAAAGGATCCTCAATACCAATATTTTGATGATGACGATGATGAAGATGAGAGTGAATCGGATGATCCATTTGAGACCGATGCCTCAGACGATGAATATGTTCCAAGTGATTAGAGTTATTTGAGGATTATTAATACAAGAATGATTTTAAGTTGTTTTTATTACCACATTTATTGAAACATTATGTTAATAAACTTACTTTAGAAGAAACCCTCGTCTTCATCAAAATTTTTCTCACGATAGATCTCTCCTTCTGCACCCCATTTGGCAGCTTCGCCCCCTCGAACTTTCACATTGTAGCAAACATTTTCAGTTTTTAGAACACTTTGATGCAACGTGTAAATTTTTCTGTTCAGATCTCGGTTTCGACAGGCAGTTATACCCAAGTACCTAAAATCAGAAAATTATAAGCGTAACAAATTTTAAGCAGGCAAAAATGGTTTTTTTACATAAAGTCATATTTAAAGAATACACGAGAGCTAAAAACAATTTCAACACATTAATTGACCTGGTGGTTACCAACATGTGAAATGTGAACAGGAAAGTTGACAGGGATTTCAATATTAATTAATGAAAAGGAACGCGTTAAAAATCATGATAAATGGATTGAGTTTTTTTTAAATACGATCAGGCTATATTTGAAAGAGCTCTAGAAAATACTAATCTACAAAAAGTCGTACAAAATACCTTCATGCCTCAATAGTGCAACGAATGAGTTTGGCGAAAAAATAAATTATGTCATAAAAAATCCACCTGTAAGAAGACAAAGCGGGATCACAAAACGAAATCTGGAGAGCGATAAAGGAAACGGTATTGCGAAAGAATAAAGAGGAGATTAGGGAAGTCAAATTCGATGGAGAAAATATCAGTAATAGCCAACATCCAACTGAAAACTTTAACAAGTTCTTTGTAAACAGTATAAGAGATAAACATCAAACCATACCTTACAGGAAATATGAAAATTTTATTGAAGATAGGCAAAGGACTCAAAATCAATATGTAAAACAATTAACCAAAAAAAAAACATTTTAATGGAATTAGTACAAAGATGATTTTGGAGAACTGGAGAGTAATTGGTCCAGCCATTAGGCACAAATCTCTTGATAGGTAGATTTCCTCAATAATGGATGGAATCGCTAATAGTACCTGTACTTAGCTGAAAAAATATTTGGAAACGAATAACATAATAATTACGGAGCAGTCCAGGTTCTTTAACTTATTAAATAATTTCAGTCTGTGGATATTTCCTATTATAGTTGCCTAATCTAAAGTCATTACAGTTTCTTAAATTGACAAGGCTGACAATCACTCACATAATTCAAATTTTCTTTTAAATATTCAGGTAACATTTCATTCTTCATTTTAAAAATAAACAATAACACATTCAAAATCAGACCTGTAAAGTAAAGGACTGAAATACAGCTTGAGTACAATTACCTTGTACTTAGAATTTTTTAAGTACAAGTACATTGCCTTGGTACTTTTATTTGAAAATTTCAAGTACCAGTACCGGGACTTGTACCTTCAATTCCCACAAAAGTACTTTTATATCTGATCTTAATTACTTTAGTACTTAAAAACTGTACTTAAGTAATTTTCAATTCTTTTTAAATATTTTCAATTACTTGTAAGTACTTTTAATTCCTTTTAAGTACTTTCAATTCCTTTTATTTCTTTTAAGTATCAAATTCCAGTACGATATTAACTCACTAAAACACTGTAGTCTAAAAGGCAAACTACGGAATTATGCATAATAATATTAAAAATAAAAAAGTAATAATAAACAGTGTTTTAATGAGCGAATACTTGTATTGAAAGTTGGTATTTTAAAGGAATCAAAAGTACTTTAAAGAAATAAAAGTACTGAAAAGGAATTAAAAGTACTTAAAAGTAATTGAAAATACTTAAAAAGAATTGAAAAGTACTTAAGTATAATTTATAAGTACTAAAGTAATTAAGATCAGATATTAAAGTACTTGTGTGGGAATTGAAAGTACAAGTCCCGGTACTGGTACTTGAAATTTTCAAATACAAGTACGAAGGGATTGTACTTGTACTTAAAAAATTCTAAGTACAAGGTAATTGTACTTGTACTTTCATTTTACAGGTCTGTTCAAAATCACTCTCTGGTGCACTGACAAGATCGATCTCATTGCCTTATTCTGCAACTGTATAAATTTATTGCACTGATAGTGATGAGTTTATTCCTAATCCTCTTCATAAAACCGATTTTTTTACCAATTTTTCCACTAATGTTAATTTATGTGCCTCTTATAATCCAGATTTTTGTCCACAACAATTCCCGACTATTTCATTTCACTGACTTCTCCAATAAGTTCTTCATCCACTTTTAACACACCATTTATCACCATAAATTTGGATTTTTCCGCATTCAGCTTTAGTTTATTCATTTTCAACCACTCACTCATACTTTTTAGATCCTCTCCTCATCTATCGATACATTTATATACATACTTTCCAGCCACATACACTAACGCATCGTCCGCAAACAATAATATCTTAGAATGTCTCAGCACTTTAATACAGTCATTCATATACAACAGAAATAAAAGCGTTCCCAATACACTACCCTGCGGAACCCCTAGAAAACTATTCTTTTCATCCGAGAATTTATCGTTAATCTTCGTTTTATGTTGTCTTCCTGACAGATCATCAGTAAACCATTCCTCTGCACCTCGAATTCCGTATTGAAACATTTTTTGCAATAAAATACTTCTGTCAATTGTTTCAAATGCCCTCTTCATATCAATAAATACCGCTACAACATTTCCATTATGTGTTTTCTCCTTCCAATCCAGTATCGCCCAGTTTAATGCTGTTTCACAGGAGTGACCTTTCCTAAAGCCCGACTGTTGCTCAATTATTAGTTGGTTGCTCTCAAGATAATCTTCTTGTTGTATTTGTACAATTTTTTCTAATAATTTTTCTTGCTTTATTAGCATGTTAACTGGTCTGAAATTTTCGCAGTGTTTCGTATTTTTAATCTTCTCTACTCGTACTATTACAGATGTCTTCCATGCTTGAGGGAACTCTCTATTTCCCATTGAAGCATTTATAATATCAATAAGTGTTGGTGCTATCACCTCAACCCCATCCATTATCATTCTCACATTTAATCCATTCACACCCCTCTTATTCTTCATTTCATATTTACTTGTTTAAATTTAAATTCACTGGATACTTGTTCAATTAAATTTACATACTGAACTCTTGGTATTGATCTAACAATTTCATTAATGCTTTCTAAAAAGTAGCTGTTAAATTTATTAGCAATCACCAACTCATTCTTATGGGTCACTCCTTCAAACTTTATTTCCATAATACTGTTTACTGGTTCATGCAACACGCTTGACTTAAGCACTCTCCACATTTCTTTTTGCTCACTTACTTGGCTTATCCTTGTATTTACATATTAACTGTATGCATTTCTCACCTTTGATTTATAACATATTTTTCAGCACACGATACTCATTCCAAGCTCTTTGACTATCTAGTATTACCGCTCGCTCATATCTTATCACTTTCTGTCTTTTCATTATTTCAAGTTCGTCCGTAAACAACAATTTTCTTTCATTCTCTATAACATTCCTTACAACAACCCAAACACATTCAAGAAGTACGCATCAAAAGATTCTACCATGTCATTTACACTACTATTGCTCGCATTTACTGTTATTTAAAGAACTCACATAGTCGCTGAATTTGTACCGTATATATTGAACAGCCTTTTTCTTTACAGCTATACCTCGAGATTTAATACGAATATTAACGTATTGGTCTCATGAACAGATATGTTTTAGTACTGTCAACCTATGCAACGATATCTTTACAATTGATAATAACCAAGTCAAGAAGTGATCTCGATTGTATTACCTGTCTGTTCCCACTATCTAAAATTATTTCCTCTACCGAATTTTTGTAGCTATTTCCTAACATGTTCACATTTAAATCACCCGCAATCATACAATTCTCTCCACAAGTCGTATTAACGACTTGAAGGGGGTAATAAATCAGTTCAAATTAATACAATTCATTATCGCTAGTCAGTGCAATAAAAATGTACAATTTCATGATAAGACCGCATCATTGAATTGCTTCACGGTACTTTTTTGTGCACAGAAACATCGACGGAAAGACTATAGAAAATGCAAAATAAGGTAAAAACGATGAATTTAAGGTAAGAAATGGAAATCTACCACTATTTAGGAGCAAGAATGACTTTTCTGATGGATGCATCTTCTTAGAAACGCTGACGTTAATGTTAGATTGTTTTAATGTAATAGATCGGCTAAATTCTTTAATATACAGGTGTTTTCAATTAGGAGAGATAAAGATAACTTAGTAGAATATGATAAGCGTAGTACAGAATATATTGGATCTGGGACAAAGTTCGTTGCGCTTTTCCTGATCGATGGCGTCAATTGCAAATAGCTCAGGAAACACGCAGCGACACTACTAAACGCTCGAATGGCGACAATTCGAGCGTTTCTTTGAGTGACAAACATTGAAATTGGTGCAGTGGTTTGAAAATTGTTTGCTTTTAAAAATAGAGAAAAATAATGAAAAATTGCGCTATATTTTGCAGTATTATTACGAAAAAGGGAAGAACGCTGTGGGGGCTTGTGAAAAAATGTTTCGCTCGCTTTATTTCTGGTAATTTTGATGTGAAGGATGGGTCGCGCTCTGGTCGTCCAATACTTGAAAAAGTCCAGCAAGATAAGCACATCAGCAGTGTCGATATTGGTATGGAGCTAGGCATTGACCACAAAACTGCTTTGAACCATTTACACAAAGCATCAAAGATCGTGTACAAGGGCCATCACAAGCGTTAGCGAAGCCAGGTTTGACGGCGAAAAAGGTGATGCTGTGTGTGTGGTGGGGCTGGAAGGGAATCGTCTACCATAAGCTACTTCCAGTTGGTCAGACGATTGATTCTCAACTCTACTGTGGACAACTAGAGAAATTACGCGAAGCAATTAAAAGAAAACGACCCGAATTGATTAATGGGAAAGGTGTTGTCTTCCATCATGACAACGCCTGACCAGATACTTCTTTGATGACCCGTCAAAAATTGCGAGAGCTTGTTTGGAAAGTTTTGATGCATCCACCGTAAAGTCCAGACATATCACGCTCTGACTTTCACTTGTTCCGACCTCTGCAGAACTCTCTCAATGGAATTAAGCTGCTTTCAAAAGAAGCCTGTGAAAACCACTTGATTCAGTTTTTCATCCAGAAACCACAGAAGTTCTTTACCGATGGCATCATGGTTCTACCCGAAAAATGGCGAAACATTGTCGATAATAATGGTTTAAAGAAATTCATTTTCACAGTTGAATTTTACTAAAAAAAACGCCACGAACTTTTTCCCAGACCCAATATTAGAGCTATGCCATAGAGTTGTAAAAAAGGAGTAAAGATGTTAAATTATTGTATATTGTAAAAGTGCTTTAAGTGATAATAAAGTTATTATTTTGGGTTAGACCTGTCTTTCGGCTTTTGGCCAGTAGTGGTTTTCTCCTACGTCGGGCTTAACGTTGACTTCGGGTTCCATGTGCGCATGATGAACGGTTTCACTTCATTTGCGATTTTTATCCGCACTTGGAAGACTCCTGCTCTAATGGTCGTGCGCATCAATGAATTTGTTACCCGAGCGCTTTAAGCAGGGTTGAAAGGGCCGCCCCTAACATGAATAAAAAATGCCGACCAATATGGGAACAGACGCTTCCTAGATTTAACTGAGGTCCGCGGGTCGTCAAGCCCGTAATTTTAAGGAAGTAACCCTACGGGTTTAACTTGGGTCCGCGGGGTTGTCAAGCCCGTGACTTCAAGGAAGTCTGTGTGTCTCCTAGGAAGTCCCTTGCGGTTTAACTAGGGTCCGCAGGTTCGCCAAGCACGTGACTTCAAGGAAGTCCCTCTTCGGGTTTATTATTATTATTATTAAATTGCATTTAGAAGACGTTATAAAACATTTTACTAATAAATAATGCAGATAGAAGGCTCTAGAGAAAGATGTAAAATGCAGCTTGGCAGACATTTGGAAACGAAAGCACTGTTGAGCAGTCAGGGCTTATGAAGTATCACTTATGTCATAAATTATTGAAACAAGGACATAGATAGAGAGCAGCAGGCTATATTATATATTTTTTTAATCTAATCTTTAATAAAGTCAAACCTTACCCAGCATATAGAGACTTCATAACTTGGCACGATTCAAAACATGTTTCAATGTCACCGCTGCCCAAAGAATTAATACATCTTCGCATAATTTCGCCGCTGACATCAGCAAGTCCCAAAATATATTCCATTGGTTGCACCAAACAAGCAACTTCCTCTTCTTTGCCCTCTTCTGCATCATCCCCTGTTTCATGCCGTATTTTATACTGAAGCTTATCCTTTAAGGACATCCAGGGACTCATTTTTGTATTACTTAGGTATTCAAAAAATGTGTAAGCCTCCACAAATTCCTGGAGTCCGGCAGAATACGCCCTCGCGTATTGGTATGGATCGCGTTCACCAAGTTCCTTGGCAATGTTTTGAAAGTTTGTTTCAACTAAAGTTTTTAGGCGCTTTTCAGCCTCTTTTAAAACTTTCTCTTTGTTATTTTTTCTAAAAAATACCTATATTAGATAATGTAAAATAATATTTAGTGCATTTATATTTACTTCGGATCAACAGTGTGAAGGAGAAAAATAATCCTTTTGCTCTCGATCGTTATGTCCCTTCCTTGCTTGACGATCCTCTCATAACGGTCATGTTTATTATCTAGTTCTTTAGCATAATTTTTAAAACTTAAGACCACTGGATTATTTTCATCATACGTTGGCTTTTCACCCTTATCATTTTGCTGTTTATTTTGTTTTTGATTGCGAAAACCTCGCCGTCCACCCATTGTACTCGGCATTTTTACAACAAAACTGCTTCAACTTTCTTCTTCTTTTTAGAGAATCGGCAATGGTAAACCGAGAAATCTTTATTAATTGAATTGAATTGCCTCGAATTCCAAATTTTAAGTAGTCAAAAATAAATTTGTTTTACTTTTAGATTTTTTTGTAACATTACTTAATTAATATTAAACTAAAAGTCCTTTTAAGTTTAATTTATTCTATCTTTCATAAATCTATTTTGCTAGGGAACAAGATCAAGGGCACCGCTGCAGTGAAAACAAATTTTGCAAATTTTCTCTCAACAAACGTTTGTGTTTTTGTTAATATTTTGAATTTTTATATTCTTCAATTGCACGGATTTACATTCAAATTATAATTTAATCTAGACGTTAAATTGTGGCATTCCAGCAGAATACAAATTTCTTTTAAAACAACTTATAATTCTTGAAAAATTTAATTAAATTATTAAATTTAGGTAAGTCTAATAGAATTATATTTAAATGCAACTATTAAATATTTCAAGTTTCTAATTTTTCTAAATTCTGCAAAATTAAAATGTCTTAGGCTTTATTTAGAATTTACAATTTTCAAAAAAGAAATTATTGTAAAATATTTCATGAGGACTTCGCGTGCGTGAAAATAATAAAACTAATTTTTTTTAATCTTTGCAGGATTTAAGTTTTCACGAAATTTCCTAATCCTCTGCTAAATTTGTTCAGATAAATTTAGATTTTGACAGCTGGCGGTGTTCGTATAACATATGTGTACAGCAGAAAGTAGAAACTGGAAAAAATAATCACCGGAAATTAACAAATAATGTAAGTATACGTTAAATTTGAACAAGTAATTTCTTAGACAATGTTTTTTAACTTTAACAGTATGAATTTTTTGCGAAAGACAGTTTTAAAAGTTTCTTCCCGATATTTGGAACCATTTATCGGCAAGACTTATTCAAGTCATAACAAAACATCTCTGGTAGCAGAGCGCTTAACCGAAAGAAGTCTTATCAGAGTACAAGGAAATGATGTTGTACCATATCTGCAAGGACTTATTACAAATGACATGGGTCACTTTCAGCGTGGAGCTCGATCAATGTATGCTATGTTCTTGAATAACACCGGAAGAGTTATGTATGATACTATAATTTATCGAACCGGTGATGAAGACGTGTATCTAGTAGAATGTGATAAATCTGCGTGCAATGAACTTAGAAGACACCTAAGGCTATATCGGGTAAGGAGAAACGTTGAAGTTGACTCGATAAGCTCCGAATATTTACCATGGGTCGTCTTTAACTTTGGACTTGAAAAAGAACAGCTGGACGAACTACAGGAAGTTGAGGATTTGTTTCTTGGAGAGAAATCTGATGTAGTAGAAATTTCGTCAACAGCACTTGATTTCAATGTAGATGAAGTTGTGGCTTGCCACGACCCAAGAATGAAAACCTTGGGAATCAGAGTTATTATGCCAATGCCATTTTCTTACCAAGAAATAAGTAAGCTTTTTGCCAATTACAATGTTATCGAACCTACATCCAAAAACAACTATAAAAGTTTAAGATATAGTTTAGGGGTGGGTGAAGGTATACAAGATCATCCACCAAACAAATGTTTTCCGCTTGAAGCAAATTGTGATTTCTTACATGGAGTTAGTTTTCACAAGGGATGTTATATAGGCCAGGAACTTACAGCCAGGGTTCATCATACAGGTGTTATAAGAAAAAGGTTGATGCCTATAAAATTAACTAAAAAGATCGACGCGGGAGTGATTAACGTTCAATCGGTAGGTGGTAGCATCGTTGGTACACTGCGAGGAGCGACAAATAATTTTGCACTAGCATTACTTCGAGTGGAGCAAGTTCTTAAAAATCCAAACCTTGTTATTGATGGCGATCCTTGTAGTTTAATTATTCCTGACTGGTGGCCAAAGGAACTACCCAGTAAATATGTCTTAAAAGAAAAAATTATCGAAAACTCATAACGTGATTATCCAGATTTATTTTCTAGTTATTTTATTTAATTGTTAGTCTTGTAAATAATGTGTTCTAAATTCTGGATTTTCGGAGAGCTGTTTTTTTTTTGAATAAATGTTTGTAATTTATACACTGTGGTACTTTTATTATATTGGTACTATTGGAATGATGCAATATTGTGAACATAATTATGAAAATTGTCGGGCGCAGTTTATAATAATAGAACTTTATTAGTATTGAATATACTCTTTGTACACTTCAATTTAACAACAAACAATCAAAATTTGGTAATCTACAACTTAACATTCATTTTATAATTATACAAACATAAAATTTCTGGATTTTGCAAATTCAGTACATTTTCTTTTATAAAAATTGCATCTACATTAATTTTTGACATCATTAGGTAGTTCATTGAATAGTTGAAAGCCTCTATATATTAGGGAATTCTGCCCGGCACTGCTATAACACCTCGGTAGTACTAAGTGGTGATTACTTCTTAGGTGATATGGTTGAACATCTCCACCATACCGCACATATTTACTTAAGTATCCAGTAAATTTTTTATTTCTGACTTTGTATATAAATAACTGCATAACTCCAGTCTCTGTTTTACAATTAACCACTTCAACATATCAAGCATATATTGAATTCGCGTATATCTATTGCACTTTAAAATTATCCTCATTGCCTTGTTCTGTTATTTTTGTAACCGGTCGATCATTACTTGGGCAAGTAAAAACAATATTGTTGAACAATATTCAAAATGTGGTTTTATAATCACATTATCAATATCAATTGCATTTTTCATTGATAGACTTTTTCTGATTCTTCTGAAAAAACTCACTTTTTTACCAATCTTTTTACATATGTAGTCTATATGATTTTTAAAAGTCTGTCCACTATAGCACCTAAATATTTCACTTCACTGACGTTTTTTATTATTTCATTGTCTATTTTTAGTTGTAAGTCGTGACTGTAGTTGATAGTCACAATCTTAGTCTTAGTCACAGTAAGCTTAAGCTTATTAGTTTCAAACCACACACTTAGTTGCTGTAAATCAAATTCCAGTTTAATTTTGCAGTCTTGTACTTCTTTTCCCACAATATATAAAAGCGTATCATCCGCGAACAAATTAGTTACAGCATCATTAATATCATTAATGTAAATCAAAAATAGTAATGTTCCTAGTACAGAACCTTGTGGCACTCCAAGTTTATTACTTTTTAGATCAGACAAAACGTTATCTATTCTTGTTCTTTGACGACGACAATTTAAGTAATTAGCAAACCATTTCAGCTCTTTATTTTCAAACTTATTTATTAATATGTGTGGTTCCATAGTCTCGACGGCCCTTTTTAAATCAAGGAAAACGTCAGGACGATGTATCCACTTCCTCCCTCCACCGAGTAATAGTCAAATTTAATGCCGTTTCACACGAATATGCCTTTCGAAAACCTGATTGAGTATCTAAGATTATTTTTTAGTTTCGATATGTTCCTCCAGTTGAGTTTACACAGCTTTTTCTAATATTTTTTCCAGTAATGGTAGCAAATTGATTGACCTGGACTCTTTACACTTGTTTGTATTTCTTATTTTCTCCACTGGGACCACTAAGGATTCTTTCCAGCATTCTGGAAAATCTCCACTAGACAAAGACATATTCACTACTTTGGCTACAACGGATATCAGTTCTTGATTATCAATCACCATTTTCGCACATACTTTTTTATAGCCGCTCTTCTTGTTTAAACTTTTACAAATTTACACTATGTCCCTATTAGTCAACATTTTAAACGTGAATGTTTTCTCTGTCGGTACAATTTTGTTTGGGATCGTGGCATGGACTTTCCCGTGAAAACGTCTTCCGTCAAACGATGTAGAGATGATAAAGATAATTTGAAATTAATGAGAAATAATAGATGATTTATTAATTTCTAAAAGTAACGTCCTTATAATTCTATTGCGTATACGAGCGTTTTGTGATAGCTGACGTACGACACGTAAACCTGGTATTGAACTGAGTCGAGATAAAGAATCGCGCCCGGACGTTGACGTGCACGCTGATTTGTTTCGAAACTGCTCGAAACTTGCACTCGCTCTAGAGACTTTTTGGGCTTGCTGGATTCGTCTTGAAAGGCCCTTTCTTCCAGTTATGTTTTTACAGTTTTCTCTGCATATACGACGACATTGTAAAATCAATATGCTATTCCGATATTTCTTAGTGCTAATTGGACGTTCTTGTGAACAAGTGATTTTTAGCGAAAAGTGTGTCCACTTCTTAACCTCATAATTTTGGATTGTTATGCTCTTGATAGATGAAAGAAGAAAGATGTTTGGCCAATGTGATGCTAAAAATGTTGAGTTCCTACTCCATTCTTCTAGCTTTTCAACGCAGAATTTAGTTTTTGCTGTCCTGTTAACAAGGGCCAAGGGTTTGGGTTTGGGGAACGTAAATTTCCTCGAATTCATTAACTAATTCTTTCGCTGTCCGATCAGCCAGTTCATTACCTAAGATCCCCAAGTGCGCTGGTATCCACATTAATTTAATATTTCTTTGTTCACAAAAAGTTGCAAATCAAACAAACTAAACAACTACAACAAAATTATTTAATCGTCCTTCCTTGTGATTCCGTGAGCTGACACGTTCTTGTAGTTTTATATATTATCTTCAATTGTGGTTGGGTAGTTGTTTTGTTTGGTTAATTTACACCGACTTCAAATTGCGTAATAGATATAAAATTAAAAACTATTTTATGCTTTTTAGCGCTTTTTGTGAACTCAATTTTTTTTTTAAACTATTTTATTTTTTACTTTTTAGTGTCTTCATCTTCATATACATATATGACTCGAAGAGTGCTGCTCGTACGAACAAAGCAATTTCAAAAGGTGCAGAGGTAGTGCACTAACAAAATTATCCAAATCCGGGAACATATTTCGCAATTAGTCACAGTCACCCTTTAATACCCTCACCTTAGAAAATTCTTAACATGACCCTAGTGCGCCACTTTTCTCTATACAGCAAGAGAGAATTATCGTAGTCACAGAATCATCGTAGCCACTCTAGGTGCAATTTTATCATTTATCAATCAGGAAACGTATTCTGCACAACCGAATCAAAATCGGTCTATGCCTTATGAAGCTGGGCGCCGCTCATCCGCCAACTCTCACTTTTTATTTATTTATTTCCTTCAGATTCATCACAAAGATTACTACAGCGCAAAGTAAAGACTTATAAACTAAACTAGAATTTTAATTATTTTTGTAATTAATTCCGTCCGACGAACGGACAGACATGGTAACTACCAATTAGGTTTCGTTTAGTCGTACCCTTCCCGAAACTCTAAAATTCGATAGCATTATCTCTGACAAGAAGAGTTTTCACAGCCTCAATATAGCGGTTCTCGGTCATCATTGTAGCGATAGTTTGCGATTACCGCAGTATTCGCGAATATTTCATAGTGATACGGCGATCCCCATCTGGACATTCTCAACTGTTAGTTACACCTCCAAGCGGGAGCAACCGGGCAATGCATCCTAGAACGTAGTCGAGTAACTAATGGGAGGAGATAACCTCTTGAAAAATCCCCCTAACTTCAAGGTTGTAGTAGACCGTGCCAAGAGAGGCTGCAGTGGTGTCCCCGTATCTGCAGGACCCAAGGGTCACTGGGTCGCGAATGGCGTCTCCTCAGGCACTTCTGTAGGAGTGGAGGTGGAAGGTATAGTAGACCCTAACAGGTTGGCTATACCCACGGTACCCACAACACAACAGAAGCAGCTTTGGGAAAATTACTTTTTGAAGGTGCCATTGACAAAATAATAACTAGCACTTCCTCAGGTGAGGCGGTGCAGAGATGGTAGACTCTAACAAGTTGGCGGAGATAGCCACTAGGAGAAAATGCAGACCTGCCTTCCGAAGGGTTAATCCGGAGGAGGTTACTGGTCCTAACTCTGGACTAAAGCTTTATGGCCTGGAACCCTTCAATGCCGTCGGCAAAGAAGGGATGAAGGTTGTAATTAACGCATGGACCAAGAAGGAACACTGGAGACGGTGGGACAGCATGGATTCCTGCAGATAGACTAGGATTCTAGCAGTGACACAGGAAACCGAGGTTAGCGGCGACAGTGGGATAACTGGATACTCAGTTGACCCCACTAAGGGAGATTGGGAGGGGTCGAAAAGGGACCCGATTCTATGTTGTCTATTTCGGCTAATCCCCAGGGAGGTGTTTTTAGTGAGTAAGAATCTCACACTACCGGAGGGCACGGGCTATCCGATATCTTTTGGAAGATTTTCACCTCTCCCGCTAAAAAAACAAAAATACTTCATATTAAACATACTAACCTGCGTAAGAATAAAAACTAGTACTCACTTAAGTATAAATGTACATGTGTTTTGATTTAACCCTTCAATACTAATATGAAAAGTCTCTCTTTAACCATTTATTGCATTATTAGGTGGATTATTACGACAAACAATATATAAGTGAAAAAGGTTTCAATAATGTAACGTTAATACTTCTAAATCTGCTTTAAGTTATAAGTATATTTATTTTGCTTGATGTGGAATTGTAAACAATATAAGGCACAACAGTTGAAATAAGTCAAAACTCAGCCCAAGTTTATGTAATAAAAATTAAATTATTTAATGTATAATGTATAATCTATACCACTGCACCATTCATTTTTGAAATTTCATTCCATTTAAATAAGGTTCAAATTTGACAAAAAAAATTAATTCGCCGATCATAGTGGAAAGGGCGCCACGTCCGAAAATGGGTTTAAATTAACATATTTTACAATGAACAATACAATAAATTTTTCTCAAAGGTTGTGTTTAATAAATAATATATGAATAGGGGAAATAATAAAGTAAATGAAGAATGCCTTTACAGAGCAGTAGATGCTTACACAAGGTCTGTTTTTGGAATAAATTTATTGTTTGGCATTATTATGAATCGAATATCTTTTATATTTTACAGTGTGCCCTTTTTTACGTAACGTAGAAGCATTAAAAGATGATTTTACTGCATTACTCATCTAAATTTCTTCTAATTGGTCGATCTAACGTTGTATTTTCAACTGCTTATCGCATTTTTTCTTAAAAATATGATTCTAGACCTAACGCTCTTTCCACCTAACAAAAGTCAATTATAGTGGCTTAAACACATAATGGCAAAATTTATGTCTTAAGTTTACTATACCACAATTTACTTTCATGACATTTTTTATTTCTACAGTGAGGACAGCGCAGCAGGAATTTTGAATTTATTCCCTTGCACTCTTTTAAATGCGACGCCACGATATCACTAAGAGCTTCAATAAAAACAGGATGATCGTTTGGAGCTTCTGCCCGTAGCATTTTCTTTATGCGTAGCTAAATGGAGAAGAATATTTAAAAATTACAATTATTCAAATTAAATTAATTATACCTTTTTAGCTAGATCGACGCAATATTCAATATCCATTTCATGCAAAGTTTCAATGTGTTCATTAACAAATGCAATAGGTACCAAAATAAAATTCTTTTTTCCTTGTTTTACAAAGCCCTAGAAATAAATTGTTAAACATTGGTAAATATATAAAAAAATTCATTTTACTTTAATCGCAGCATCAGTGGCGGGTTCCAACCAACTAAGAGGACCAACCTTAGACTGCCATGTTAAGCAGTAAGGGTAAGCAAAGTTAAGTTCATTCATTACCAAATGTACCGTGGCTCCAACTTCAGATGGATACGCGTCACCCCTTGCAACTGCTTTAAGAGGTAAAGAATGTGCCGAAAAAATGATTACAGTATCTTTTCGTTGATCTTCTTCAAGTTGGCATAATTTGTCCATTATGCGTTGTGCAAATACTTTTGCTAGTAAAGGATGAGTTGGCCAACGGTCTATGACGCTCCATCTCATTTCTTGAGGAACCGTCCTGTCAAGCATTGATCAATATTTTAAGTAAACAAATTTTAATTTTAATTTAATAATTTCTTTATTTCTATTTATTTTTTTATGAGCCTTGGGGGGCACTTCTGTGGTGCGCTAGTATAGCTTGGTACGGAAGGAAATTAGGGTAAGGAGAATGAGGGACCTTGAATGTCTTGTTAGGGTTATGTGCCGAAATGGTAAAAAAGGGACCACTATAGTGCGATTTGTTAGCCTGTCTTACAGCTGTATATTTCAGCAACTACTACTGCTTTCCACTTGAAATTTGGAATCGTTAAAAATAATGCTTGCCCAACTTTATTGCAAATGAAAAAGTTTAAAAAATATTTTATTTAGGGGGAGGGGGTTGGTCAAACTTGTAAAGTGGGATTACTTAGTCATGTGGAGTATCATATGAAAGGGTTTCATTTGCACATTATTAAATATATTTTAATTTCCTTTTATGCCGCATAGTTTTTGACTTATGATGAAAAATGTCTAAAAAATGCCATTCCCCCACTTTATCTCCGAAAGTTGCAAAGCCAAAAATCTGAAATAATTAGAGTTGACAGAGGTTTATTTTGATATTACAGGAAAAATAAAATGATGCCTTTAACTAGCACAGAGCTTTAGAAATCAGCAACCATCCACTTCACTTGGCCAAACAGCCCAGAGACGGAGAGTGGATTTTGCAATTTTTATTTCAAAATCTCACGGGAAGACCAAAACTCGAACCCTGGAACCATGGCGTGGTGATCGTGAAACTCAATCAATTGATCTAACTCGGTTTTACAGGTTCTATGCTCACAATTCAAATCATTCAAAATACCAATATAAATTAAAAAAAAATCAACCTGCCTTTAAAATTATTGATCTTTGTACTCTTTCTGTTATCTGGACGTTTGGTCATGTAAGAAGAACGGTAAAATATTTTTGTTCGCTTTAAGTTTCCTTTGAAAGAGACCCATTAGCCACTATTTTAAACCCAAAATAAAAAAAGAGGGCATTTTTTCAAGATATTTCCCTTTGAAATGAAAAAATACATTTTTTTCCGAAAATAATTTTTTTTTTAAAAAATAACAATCAGAAACAGAAAAACAAATTACATAGTCTCTCGCACTAAAACTTTAGAAGATATATGTTAAAATGTAAGACTCTATATAACAAAAGAAAATAATCCAAAAGTTAAAAAAGTTTTGTATTGGTAATGAAGAAATAAAAATCACTTAAAGCGGTCCTTGCGTCATGTGGGTTTTAAACAATACTTCTATTGCCTAAAAATAAGCAAAAATTTGTTAAAACCATCGGGCGGGAAAAGATCTTAAACCCGATTCGACGACAATAGTTGCAAGTGCACCTATGAGCTCAGTCGAATTCTGAACCAACGACATATTACTTTGCAATCATCAATGATATTTAACGTAATCTGTCGCCAATAGAAAACAACTATATCTCACCGCGACGGGTTTTCGTAGTTGGGACCCTCATGATAGACATGACTGACACGTCATCACTTCCTCCACCGGCGACTTAGAAAAGACAAACGATTTTTGACATATATCAGCTCTGATCTATTTGTAGATCACAAATTCTGCCTGCAGATCAGATGGAGGTATCCTTCAGCAATGTCGTGGGGTGCTAAAATGGTTTACTAGTGGTGTAAACTGTCAACTGTCACTTGCAAAGCTATCAACGAGCTGTTGATTAATATATTGAGGTTCTTATAGAATTTTGTATTTCGATTGTATAAGTTTAAAACAGCAAGTTAAATGTCACATAAATTACTAGAAATCTACAGAATAAACATACATATTGTTGTTCGTACAAACTGGGTAAATCTACATCAACCGCAACAATAAATGCTCTGCTTTTACAGACTTTTTTTGTAGCCAAATTATTTACACACCTTCCAAATTTTTCTCATCTGGACAATCTGAATATCGTCGAATTTACACACCTTTAAATTTTTCTCATCTAGATAATCTGAATATCGTCGAGGTATACCTGCTAATCCTAAAAAATGCTGAGGGAAAAATATTAGATTAACTCCAATAAATATAATAGTAAATTGTCTTTTTAAAAATATATGGTCTTTCCAGTTTAGGTTACTCGATATCTTTATACCCAAAATGTTTAAAGAGGGCGAATTAGGTACATTCACTCCGTCGACAGAGATGGGTTGGCCGTTTTTTTAAGGTACATTAAACAGCATTGAGTTTTGGATGCATTATACGTAACACTGTTTTCTCCGCCCCATGCGAGAATCGTAGAAATGTCATTGTTTAATGATCAAAACTTGTGTTCTTGGTTGATTTCTGTAGAATTCAGAATCAAAAGCGTAAGAGAAATCAAGAGACAAATGATCATTGATAAAGACGAAATAGGGTTGGTGAGAGCTTTTGAAATATCAAGACCGCCGATTTCGGACTCACCAAAATTATGGGGACAATAATTCTAAAGCTCTGTTAGAAAGTCTCCGGTTGACCGACCGGTTTTTAAGTTTCGAGAATTTTGACGAATTTTTACATAATATTCGGCATTTGAAATTAAAATGATAAATTTAGCTGTGTTTAAAATATCCTACGAAATGCCTAAAATCATTGCAAATAATTCTGTGAAAAAGCATAGAAAACTTTCAATGGTCGATAAAATTGAAATTTTAAAGATGTTTTCGAATGGTATGTCAATGAAAACGTTGTCGAAATATGCAATCAACAAACAAATCAACAGTATGACGAGTGAAGAAAGATAAAGACAAATTAAAGAGATTTTTAGCACAGACTGAATCGCGTCCAGGTAAAGAAAAACTTTCCGGGCTCCTTAACTACCAAAAATGGAAAAGCCCTCTTTGAGTGGTTCATGAGAAAAAGGGTTGCTAATGTTCATAATGGATCAAAATGTCATAAGCATTACCAAACTTTATTATAAAAAAGTTTCTTTACCTATTTAATTGCCTCTTCGGACTACGAAAAGTCACTCAAAGAGTTAAATTTGAAACACGCTATCCGCTTCCTTATAAACAGCGGGAATAAGGTAAGTGCCAGCTGTATTAAAAATTATTGCTTCTAACTGAATACTATGATTGTAATAAGGAAGCTAATTGCTGAACGTGATTTCTTATAACGCCAGACTCATATCCCCTAAGCGTTTACTCCTCTACGAGAAGGCGCGGAACCTCGTAAATAAAAAATTCAGAGAGACAAGGTCTGCATATTATGCGTCTAACCTAGACTGCCATGCCTCACCTGAGATGCTTTGGGACCAAGGACTAGGTGTGAGTGGAAAAGAGTCTTCAGTTTTAATAGAAGTGGCATAAATTTAAATAGTACGTCCCCATCAAATATCACCGTAAATTATTCCGGATCACCATTTACTTTCCGTTGCACTGACGAGGCTGATTTTGCTTGTGCCATCTACTAAATTCAGTCTAATGCTACTGGGCCAGATGATATCTCACCACGTTGTATAAAATTCTACATTTCATTGTTGGTGCAATTACTAAAATTTACAATAGCTGTCTCACTTTCAGTGTATTGCCATGTCATTGAAAAAAGGCTTTTGTAGTCCCTATAGCTTTAATTATAGCTTTAAGTCTTTTGTTTTTTTTGGTTAAGGATTGGAAAAAATCATGGCAAAGCAGATATCGGAGCATATAAATCAAAAAGGCCCACTATATCACTGAGTCGATATTTGGCCTAATCATAGTTGTGATACGGCCCATCTAAAAATTACCACTGATGTCAGAACTGCTTTGGATAACAATCTGGTTGTGTTTTTATACTTCAACTTTGACTTGTCGATAACGGCAAACTTCTTTTAAAATTGAGAAATTATTTTAGTTTTGGCTCTTAGATTGACGAAATCATCTCCCCAGCGATCTCGTTATACAGTGTCCCTCAAGGATCCACTTTAGGACCTCTTCTCTTCAGTCTTTTTATTAATGATTTGCCTTTTTATTTTGATTTGTAATGGTTGTGTACTTTCGTGTACACACGTTTTTAAACGTACACACGCGATGCAAATAACGACTGCCATTTAAAATTAAAAATTATGCAAAAAAAAATTAAGAATTGATTACACCAAAATAACTTTCGCATAGAACACAATGTCCTAATATTTATAAATATTATCTTGTTTTAAACACTCACCTTCTTATAAAACAATACAGGGGATGAATAGATTCAACGTCAACTTACTTCTTTTTATAGTGTGTAAAAACTGCGTTAAAACTTGAACCAGATGTTGCACAGCTATATTGTGGATATTGAGAAAATAATACTATACGCTCAGGCTTGTCCCTATAAAGTGATTCGATATAAATCATTGATATTTACTTCTCACATTATGCACCTCTCTATTGTTTCTAAGGCTTCTTCAGTTAATGGGTCGACATAGCGGAAGCCCACATAATGTTTATGTGGTGCAGTTTCTGGAGAAATCTGATCCAATTTTTCACACATTAATTTACCTTGTGTACAAGTCCATTTGTAAATAGGTGACCCTCCGCCAATTTCAGAGTATTTCTTCTGCACTTCCGGCGTTCTCCGTTTTGCTATCCATGGACCAAGTTTGCTTTGAAAAGGCAGTTGTATCATGTCTCTGTCAGTCATAATGCGGTGCAAATAATCATGCACTTGGCTCACATTTTGAGGGCCACCCATATTAAGCATTAAAATAGCAGTTTTCGCTCTGGACGGTGACGCTTCAGTTGCGAAAGATCTCCTTAAGTTATTGCTTATAAACATCGCTAAAAGCACACAAATTTTGCTACTTTGAATTCTTAAAATTGTGATAAGATTTATCAAGTACAAAACCACAAGAGAACAAACCTTTCT
The DNA here is from genome assembly GCA_964036015.1 of Leptarthrus brevirostris. Classification (NCBI taxonomy): domain Eukaryota; kingdom Metazoa; phylum Arthropoda; class Insecta; order Diptera; family Asilidae; genus Leptarthrus; species Leptarthrus brevirostris. Next base: position 195,253,418 of record OZ038371.1, read on the forward strand.
GGACAAGGCAGGATTCTCATTTTCTTACCTCTTTTCATATTGCCTGAATTGAGAAACATAATATTCAAGTTCAGTTAATTTAGCTTACTGCAATTTTCTTAATTAATTGTGGAGCCTATGACATGACAAAACTTTAAATTCCAATGCAAATTTTTCTCACTGGCTGTCAGTGTCAAACAAGATCTTGTTCCATTGTGAATATTTTCAATGATGAATTACTGATTTCGCAACAAACTTAAATTTCTTCAAATTTAAATTTAAATTTCGTTAAATTAAATCAATAACTGCCGCAGATTAAGTTGATTGCAGTTCAATTAAAATAACCGTCACTTTAATTATATAATATTTTTCAAATGAAATTCGCATTTATTTAAGGAAATATATTTCGACACAGATACAGAGTGTGATTGCCTACCAATTTCATTTTAAATATATAAGGCTGCAAAAATATCATAAATAATTCAACATTTAAATTGAAATTAATCTGCCTACTACTTGTTGGAAAGCTCTCCGGAACTCTCCAAAGCTGTCCAATTAATTTAAATGCAAAAAAAAACGGAGCGGTTCTGGCATTTGCTAAGTGTACAAATAGTGAAAATGGAAAATAAGATCCATTGTGAATATTTTCAATGGCAAATTACTGATTTTGCAAAGATCAATTCGTGCTGCAGATAGAAAGAAAATATTCAAAAGTAATTAATAAATTAACAATAATTGGTATTTTTTAAATGATTTCTTACAATTCAATATAAAATATGATATGTCTTCATTTTTAGATCTACTAAGTGGTAAGTTATTTATGCTGTTTACGATATATACATATACATTAAATAATTTGTGCCCAGTATGGAAAGTTGGGATTTACAGAATTTATTAATGTGCATTTTCTGCCCGAAGAAATCAATACTCTGTTTTATTGCACTTTATTAAAATTATTATTCAACTGTTCCATTCGACTCAGTTTTACAATAATAATTTTTTGTATGTGCAGAAATGGATAATTCAATTACAAACCAATTCAATTTCTTTCTCGCTCATTGACTAACTATACTAGCTGACTATACGAAATTATTGTTGCTCACAAAAACTTCTTTGAGTTCTTCTTCACCAAGTAAGCAAATACCCACGATATAGTTAAAGACATTGCGTGCTGTTCGTTTTAAGAGAAAACGTTTAAAAAGGTTTGAAGGAGATCTTGAGTTTGACTTTCATTGATTCAATATTAAACGATCATTATACAAGAGAAAAGGAGCAGTAAAAACGAGATTTTTACTACTAGGACGAGAAAGTGCTCCGCCTTAACATTAAAGATTTCAAGATATTATGATTTATTTTTTAGATTTCTGAGATATTAAGTGGAGGTTCTAGTTCCTTGTTATCGACGATCTCCTGGTCAAACTGACTAATGCTGGCTACAATTGCCAGGGCTACGCTGATGACCTGGTCATTACCATCAAGAGCAAGCAGGATGCTCTGAATATGGTACAATCCTGGTGGGCTAGGGAACGGCTCAGAGTCAACCCTAACAACCATTATACCATTCACAAGAAAAAGGAACCTAAGGCTAGAGGCTTCTACTCTTGAAGGAACAAGGATAGAATTCTCAAGTGAGGTAAAATATCTAAGAGTAGTTCTAGATCAAAGACTCACATGAAATCCTCAACTCAATAGGGTTACAGGAAAGGCTATGACTGCCCTATGGCCCTGCCGAAGACTCTTTGGAAAGACCTGGAGACTAAGGCCAGAAATGGTCCTTTGGGCATATGAAACAATCATAAGACCCATGGTCACCTACGCAGCTCTCGTGTGGTGGCCAAAAGTAGAATAAAAGACAGCGCGATCCACACTGCTAAAACTGCAGAGGTCAGCATGTCTAGGAGTTACTGGTGCCATGCCCACATGCCCCACGGAAGCTATGGAGGCCCTATTAGACCTTCCCCTTTACATTTATATTTAAAGAAGGAGGCTGCCTCAAGCGCAATAAGGCTGACTGGCACCAATCTCCTCTCAGCAGGCGACTGGTCTGGCCATAGGAAAATCCTTAAAGAATTCATGGGTGATCCGGTGGTCAACTCAATATCGGATATTATGTCGAAGAGGCATAACTTTGATATACCATTCAAGCTGATCCTTGAGAGCAGAGATTATTGGCTCAATAATAGATATATCTTTGAAAGGGGATCTCTGGTTTGGTACACGGACGGATCCAAGATGGAAGACAGAACGGGCATCGGGGTCTATGGACCAAGATTAAGGCTGTACAAATCGCTCGGTTCTACACCAACCATCTTTCAAGCAGAGATACATGCTATCGAAATCTGCGCACGTGAAATTACCAAGAGAGGAATACGCTAAAATATATATCATGTCCGACAGTCAGGCGGCACTTAAGGCTCTGAGATCCTACACCTTTGAGTCTAAAATCGTCTGGGACTGTCCCACTGCTCTTAAAGAACTGGCCCACAGCAACAGCATCACGCTAGCATGGGTACCAGGACACGAGGGCATTGAAGGCAACGAGAAGGCGGATTGCCTAGCAAAAAAAGGTGCGGATTCTCAGTTTATTGGAACGGAGCCATTCTGTGGCTACTCAAAAAGCCGAAAAGCAATGCGTATCCGGTCATGGGAGGACGAATGCAAGCACTCACACTGGGCAAATATCCCAGGGTCAAGACAAGCAAAGAGGTTTATAACCTACTCAAAACAGAAAACGAAGGAGCTCCTCTCACTCAGCAGACCAGATTTAAGGATGATAACAGGACTTCTAACTGGTCACTGTCACCTGGGCTACCACCTAAAAAAGTTTGGGCTGGCTGATGATGACAACTGTCGATTCTGTCTAGAAGAGGAAGAGACAGCGGAACATATCCTCTGTCACTGTGAAGCCTTCGGCCGTATCGGTCGTATCAGGGCTTTCCCATCAACATCAGATATAGCCAAGGCAGCCCCCAGAAAAAATTTAGGTCTGATAAGGGAACTAAAGATTGACAGGGCTTCCTAATACTGAACCTGGATCAGGTCACAAAAGATCAAATTGGTCGTAGTGACTAAAGGATGCGGTTAGTCCTTTTTTTGTTTGTTTTATTTTTAGCATCTCTAAGGTATCTCTAGAATATTCCCCTAAGTCGGTATTATCGAATTCCAATTGCTTGTCACATAAAACAAGTTTTACGGAAAGCATATACAGGGTGTTTCAGATCTGACATGCCAAAATGAGTAGGGTGATAGATCTCAACCAGAAAAACAAAAAAATGTATGGCAGGGGGGAGGGCAATCTCAACCGTTTGGGAGTTACAGGGTGATTCTTAAAATTCAATTTTTCATGGTATGCACATTACTGTTTTATCTCTTGATCTACTCAACACGGCCGCATCAAACAAACGCTAAAAAACAACTATCCTAATGAGCTTTCCAAAAAGGTGAACACTACTTTACTGATCTAACTCCTACCATTGCACGTACAGTCACTTCCAAAAGTGAAAAATGGTTTGCGATTACCTAAAATTTAGCATTTTCTCAAATGTTCTCCGAAATTTATGTAATTAGTATACCTTATTTTTATTTTTATTGAATTGCCCATCTTATTACCTTTCCAAAAAGGTGCAACATTGCAAGGTAGACACAGGATTAGAAAAACCATATCCTTAGAACTCCCTGAGTACCTAATTATTTTATTGCACTTTAGGTAGGAAATTCATTAAAGAAACAAAATTTTTAAGATAAAGCTTCGAAAATGTTTGTTTTGGGTGCACAGGTAATTAATTTTAATTATTGCTGCAAAAAAGTTATAAAAATGTTAGTGTAATTTTGTTTTATTGCCGATATTAACTTGTGGTAGCCAGAATTCACACCCTTGTATCCTGGCGTTCTGTTACTCGTACCTGATGAAAATTTTGCTATAAAAAAGGGTCAGTCAGCAAGAATACCTATCATAGTTCAAAAGGAAATCAATAAGTACGGGCGTTTTGAAACAAAATTATTACAAAAATGGTAGAATTTACATTTGAGGAATACGCGGTTATTATTTACATTTATGGTGTAGTAGGCGAAAAAGAGAGAGCGGCTGTACTGGAATATCAATGGAGATTTCCTAACCGGCGAGCACCTCAAAGAGGGGTATTCACACGACATTTAGACACAACCCGAAACTTTGGGAACTTCTGCCGACGTCGAGCACCAAATAATCACCATCGTGAGGCAAGACCCTGAGACGAGCACGAAACGAGTCACAAGATGATTAGGAGTGTCTTCATCTAACGTTTGGAGGGTTATTCATCGAGGGGAATTACGTGCTTATCAACATCAACCACTCTAAGGAATACTGGAAGGAGATTCTGAGAGAAAACTGAAATTTAGCACTTGGCTTCTGGAACGTGACATTGACGACAGAGCGTTTCTGGACCGAATTCTGTGGACAGATAAATGTCAATTCACCAGGAATGATATCACGGACTTCCATAACCTCCATACCTGGTCGAAACCTAACCCACACAGGGCAAATGTGACCTCATTCCAGCACAGATTCAGTGTCAATGTTTGGGCTGGTATCATCGGCAACCATTTGGTAGGACCATTCATTTTGCCGCAAGTGCTTAATAGTGAAATTTATGCGGACTTTTTGGACAATAACTGCCAGCTCTAATAGAGGAGAACTCTATGGATAATCTTAGGGGAATGTTTCACCAACACGATGGAGTACGAGCGCATATGTCTAATATTGTGAAGGAAATACTAAGTGTAAAATTTGCTAACCGCTGGATTGCACGAGGTGCACCGATTCCACGGCCTGCTAGATCTACTCCATTGAACTTTTTCTTATGAGGAACAATGAAGGATGAAGTTTATTCAAGTCCTGTTAAAATTAGGGAGGATTTAGTTAGCAGAATTGGGAATACGGCGACGAAAATACGGGAGAAGCTGGATGCAATACGCCTAAAACAGGGACCTAGAAGGAGATTGTTGGCATGCATCCAAAGTGGCGGTGGGCATTTTTAACTGCTTTTGTTACTTATCAAGATTAATTGTAATTATTTTTAAATTCAATAAAAAGCACTTCAGAATTAATTTGAAATTAATTTCTTTAATTTGCTTATTTTTATAATACTCTCCGATAGGATTTCTACATATTTTCTCTACGTGGACATGTTGCACCTTTTTAAAAAGGTAATAAAATGGGCAATCTAATAAAAGTAAAAACAGGGTGTACTAAGTACATGAATTTTGGAGAAAATTTGGGAAAATACTGAATTTGAGGTAATCGCAAACCATTTTTTCACTTTTGGAAGTGACTGGTATCAGTTAGATCAACATTGTAGAAAGGTCATTGGAATAGTAGTTTTTTAACGTTTGTTTGATGTCACTGTGTTGGGTAGATCAAAAGATAAAAATAAAAGTGTAATGTGGATGCAATGAAAAACTGAAATTTATGAATCACCCTATAACTCCTAAAGATTGCCCTCCCCCCGCCATACAATTTTTTGTTTGTCTAGTTGAGATCTATCACCCTGCTCATTGCGGCACGTCAGATCTGAAATACCCACAACTCCAAGTAATTCAAACTAAATCGCATTTTTCTCGAAATCATATTTTTCAAATTGGCGTCCACTCTAGCTCCCAAACCCATCAACCGATCAATTCGCGATCAACTCTATAAAAAAGTAGATCGCTTTTAGCGTACCTTATACCTAAAGCACATTTAAAAAGTTATAAACAAATCATTTCTTTGCGCGAATGATCATGAAAAAAAGGGGTGAAAACAAATTTCTTTTTCAAACGCGCATAAAATGGTAAAAAAAATCGTTTTCGACCTAATGTAGGTTTATGGTTTCCCAAATTTAATGTATTTTTAAAATTTTTTTCCGATGTGATTTCAGATAAGATGCTGAGCTTGGAGGATGGCCGTTAATCGACGATGTTCAAGCAGAGGCCTTGCGTTCAACCTAAATTTTCAGACCTTAAAAATTTTTTTTTCAATTTAAAGTAGTGAATTTTGTTAACAAATGAACCAAAAACCGCAAAATCGTAGCTATAAACCCTTAGTCAGAATATCAATTTCAATTTACCCTTTTTTTACCAAAAGAACTTGAACCTCCCCTTAAGTACATATATGTACATGCAAATAGACAGTGAACAATGAAACCTAGTCATCAATACGAAAAATGTTAGTTATAAAAAGAATACAAGTTATGGGGAGGTTACCGTTCATGAAGTTCAAAATATCGATTTTTTTTACATAATTTGAATCCTTACAGTATATGTAGTTAAAAGGATTTTGTAAAATCTGATATAGATTAGAAGTTACAGCGCATTGAGCAGAATCGCACGCCGGCTGGAAAACAGGTAGGTGAGGCGTTCTTGCGCCTTACGAGACGAACTTTTTATCTTATCAATCAACCTGATCAAGCAGCAAGATCCAGCAAAACGAACACCGAAGCCGAAGGCCGCCTCTATGGTGCTGGGATAGCTGACTAGATGGAAGTTGTCAAAAACAAACATTAAAAACGATTTTTTATAACTTAAGACTGCTGTTTCGAGAAAAATGAATTTTTTTCGAAACAGCATTTTTCAGCGCGGGGCGCTCCACAGCTTCAACAGATGTACCGATTGACTTGCAATTTGTTTAACCGTAAAGAAAATTCTATTTGGGGGGCCTTATCTTATCTTTGTTTTCGTCCATTGAAGCTAAAAAAAAGTGGAAATATGACTTTTTTTTCAAACCGCCGCCATTTTGATAACCGGGGGTTTTCAGAAAATTTAAAAACGATAAGGCCCCCCAAACTTCATGTAGATTAATAATTTTTTACCCGTTTTGTTTCGGATTAATTGACAAGGCGGTGGAACGCCCCCTAATACACGCGGTGCATGGCTTCAGTTTGCAGGACCTACAGCCGCCATTTTGTATTTTTTTTTAAATAAAAAAATTTGAAAGTATTCTTTATTTATATGGAAATAAATTTATATTAACTGCCGTTTCAATAAATATTCATTATATACCCGAAAAAAATCCCAAAGTTGACACATTTTTCATGCCTATGAACGGTAACCTCCCCTTAATATAAATTTCCGTTCCGTTCTTTAGAGGACGCGGATAAACAGACGCATTCCTGACAGAGATCCGTAGCAGGGTAGCTCAGGGAAAATACTCTCCTCTCATCTTTCTCTCTTCACTTTTTTTCCCTGTTGCTTCCCTGTCACCCCACTCTCTTCTCTGTCTCCCCACTCTCCTCCTTGTCTCCCACTCTCTTCCCTGTCTCCCCACCATCTTTCCTGCTGCTTCCCTGTCATCCGCCTTTTTTTGTTTTTCTTATAATACGCCTTTTATTGAATACTTTTGTACAAGGAAATATTTGTACACCAAAATTATAATTTGTTTTGACAACCTAGGAAGACAAAGAAGTAATAACGAAAAAAAGGGAGACAGGGAGAAAAAGGGCAAAAAGTGGAGAGCGAGAGATACGATTATGGTAATTTAGTTTTTCTGTCCATTTATCCACGTCCTTCTTTGAAAGCAAAAATGTCTGACAAGTGCTTTGTTTTTGGTCTCTGAAGTAAAGCTTTTAGCTTCTAATATCTAATCTTCACACTGCATACCTCTATGACATAATTTTTGCTATTCGAGCACCAATTGGGGGGGGGGGGGGAGAAGTTCGCAGATAAATACAAATAGTAAGTGCCGCTCTCCTCTTTCTCCTACAAGCTGTCGTACTCGAATAGCAAAACAGATACCGTGCAAAGTACCTATATCTACATCGTACATAAAAGGAGGCCTAGAGCTTTACTTTAAAGGTGTAAAAATCGTTTGGAAACTTGTTCATTATTTACACGATTCGCTCCAGCCATAGTATGTGTAAACTCTTCGCTCCTGGCTTGGTTTGTTTTTGCTCGTGGAGTGAAACAGTTTGGATAAAGAAGAACTTCAAATGGAATAACTTCTTGATGCAAGAGTTCATTTGTAAAATCGGTGTTTTAGGTCAATAATGTTGAAATAAATAAAAAAGTCTCTTTTAATTTGTCTGCCTATACCAGGGTTTAGTTACACATTTAAAATTAATATTAAAATTCCTTCCTTAAGAAGAAATTCCTTCCTTATGAAAGAAAATAAACACTTTCTGTAGAAACTAAGTAAAAATTAAACCTACCAAAAATATCTTCAGTTTACTGAAAAACCACGGATTAAAGTAAAGTGCTAATCCTAATTCAAAACCGTGTTAACAGAATGGGTTAGTATTAACCATAGTCCTAACCAATAACTCTCTAATATTTTAAACAATCACAGAGCTGGTTAAACCGCTCGGAACAGGTTAAAATAAGTGCATATTCATATACAAGTTTGAATAAGGACTAAAATAAAACTTTAGTTGTCACTTAAGGCAGTATTCTACTTTGGGCACTCGAAAAAAGGCTATTTTTATGAAATTTTTATGAGATTATGAATGAAGATATTGATGTAGGGTTTGTTTGGCTTAATAAATACACTCTTGAAATATACTAAAAAAAACTTTTATCATATATTTTATGCACTTTTAACGCACAAAAACACCATTTGAATACAACGCTACGATTAGTAGGTGGGTCTGCGCTGGTGTAGAAATTTTAAAAATGGGCCATCTAAAACAGAAAAATGTTAAATTTTTAGATTCAATATATCACTAGCAACCGGCTGAACTAGGATTTTTGATGTACATGCCAAGGAAGACAAAAAATTGCATGTTTTTCACTGCTTTTTGCCATAAAAAAAATAGTAAATATCAAATTTTTTAAATAATTCTAGTTCAGCCGGTTGCTATAGATGTGCAGAATATGTGGTTAAAATTTGATAACAATGGGTTCAGTAGTTTCGGAAATTTTTGAAACAAGCCTAGTAAAAAAGTAGTTTTGAGATAAACGCGTTCAAATTCAGCGAGCAGCACCACGTCGAATTAGCGAGCTGAGGTAGTTCCGTTTGAGGGGCGGAAAAGTATACTTAGACTCCTTGAATATTTTTAAAACTTGGAGAGAATATTCTTGAATATACGTATTTACTTTCAAAAATGTAAAAAAAACTTCGATTTTTTGAAAAGTATCAAAGTAGAATACTGTCTTATGCAACGTTTTGCGTTTTTATTTAACGCTTCATCAGGGTTTTAACATAGAAGAAATTAACATCATTAAAATTGCAATATTATAAATTATATACTTAATAAAAAATAGTAAAAATATTGTACATTAAATAATTCTTTTTAAAATTACATAAGAAAATAAATTCTTAGCATCTAACAAAAAAAGCCTGAAAATGCCACCTATGTTAGAACAATAGCATAGTATAAATACAAATAGTAGACCAGCTTCGAACGAACTGCCAAAATTTCCCGGCACTTGTTAATTCAATTTTTCATTTAAATGGTAATGTCGCTGAGAGGAAATTACCGTCCGAGTAAAATGTTCGGTTATGCATCCAATTTGCAGGTGAATGTTTTTATATAATTATTAAGACCAAGTGACAAGGAACCTGTCCCATTCAGATACAAACTAAGACATTTCGTAGTCCCGCGAAAGAAAAAAAAACACTTAATGAAGGAATTGAAAAAGATTTACCGCCTAATTTCATGCGAAAGTAATGAATTTGTAGAACTGTCAGTTACTGTTGAGAGTTACAAAATTGATTTTCGCTCACTGATTTTTGGCAGATAGTATTTACTGTTTGACAGTTAGCATTTACTTATTCCATACAAAATTGCTAAAACATTGCCAGACTATTTCGCGATCACGTTTGACCAGTAGGTAGGGAGCTGTTCTTCTATTTAGTCTCTATTCTATAACAATAGTCTAAGGAAACAACTCAACTGTCTGAAGTTACTATTAAAATTGGACCTTCAAGGGAATTATGTGATATTGTTGCTAGTACGTAAATGTCAGAGACTTGAAACTAGTGTTAAATCGTATTGGCTTTCGTCTTCGAAATGATGTTTAGCTAGAGTTGTTTTATCTTTATTTTGTCTGTTAATATTTCTGCAATCATATCTATGTTGGTATAATCTTCTCTTCAATAACTGCCTTGTCTGACCAATATAGCATGCATCACATGACTCACAATAAATTTTATATACTACATTAGAAGGTAATTTAACTGGATCTCGGTCCTTGAGTCTAGTTAAGAGGTTATGAACTTTCTTCACGTTATAAAAAACCACACGAACACTCTTGGCATAAATAGATTTTAAATTCTTCAACCTATAGGCAATTGGTGTTAAAAATGGTAGTTTGATATATTTCACATTTTCCTCATTTATATCATTGTTGTCCAAATAAAAATTGTCCGTGTTGTTCCTTTTCGAAAGGTATTCATGAATTATTCTATTCATAAAGGACATGGGATAATAATTATTCCGTAAAATTGACTTAGGTTTATCAATATTGGCTACAATATATTGTTCAGAACATATATTAAACATCTTGTGTAACATGTTTATAATCACGTTACGCTTCTACGGTTGGAGGAACGTGTTAGAAAATGGGTTAACCTGGTTAATAGTGATTTAGTAAGAGCAGTTTACTCGCTCCAATTACTTTTCTAGAAATAATATTTGGGTAGGGTTACGGTTTTAATCATTGCTCAAAACTCAATTTGCCTTTGTTTGAACTTCAGTTCTTCGCCACGACTAAAACCTTGAGCGAATCATGTAAACAGGCTCCACGCTCCAAGAATAAAAATTTATGCTTAAATGTTCCAAAACGAAGATATATATATATATATAAGATAAATCAAGGAATGGCTCTGATGATTATAGTAACTTTGGCTAGGTCGGAAAGAAAAATTAATTTCTTAAAGGGTTTCTGTGTATGCAATGGATAAAACTCGTAGAAATTGGTGTTAAATTGTCCTATTTCTTCTAAGAAGTAGACGATATAAATTACATTTCTTTAAGGCGGACGCTTATAAAAGAGCGAATAAAACACAATTTTCCTGATTTTTTTTTAAGGAAACCTATATGAATTGTCGGTTTGATTTTTTTGCAAATGATAGTACTCACTTTTGAGAATATGTTTAATTTTGTTTATTAAAAAAATCATCAATATTGGCCGAGTGTTCGTGTCCTCTTTGAACTGCCGCAAAAAAAGGTCCTTCGCGGTGACCACTGTCCTTTCATCTGTACTCGTCAGAAACAAAAAACAAAAAGATTATCAAAATTGACAATATAATATATTGTCGTAAGTGATTTGGAAAATATCTTTATTTGACAAGATCGCGGGCGTTTGAACTTAATGTAGCGATTTTTAGACAAAAATTCGTTTTTATATTTGCCGATAAAAGAAAATGTAAGCCAGTTAAAAAAATTCTGCGACAAACACTGGTTCTGTGGATGTCGAGATATGTTGGTCACTGATTTGAAAAACATGGTTTATAGAAAAACGCGTTTTAAACTTGAGCAATGAGTAAACTGCGAAATTCTTTGACTTTTTTATTATTTTATTTTATATGATTTGACCAAAGCCTAGGGGACAACCCTTTGATGCGTTAGCATGATTTTGGCCGGAAGGGAAGTAGGGTAAGGGAAGTAAGGAAACTTGAGTCTTGTTTTTGCATTGTTGCGAGCTAGACAACAGCCCAGAGACGGAGTGGATTATTTTAATATAATTTAATAAAAGCTCACAGGGAAACCTGGTCTCGAACCCGGGTCCCATGGCATTATGGTCGTGCCGCTCAACGAATTCATCCAAATCTACTTCACTTTATTTTCCTGTGGTGGGAACCCTAAAACATAAAAAACTGAAAACCCTTTCGTGCTACAGAAGAGGCCTGACTTGTTCCTATCCGTCTCATCCGGCTGCTCGGCGGCGGCGAGGCGCGTACTCAAAGGCACTGTATCGTCTATAAATGTTGAGAAATTATTTTATAATATCTTACGTCGCTCGAGTTTTAAAAAGTTTATTTTGAATTTTTTTACAAATTCATTCAATTCGGGTCAAGTGTACATTTCATGCATATTTCGTGTATTTTTTGAATATATTTAGTTATTTTCGCGAAAATACACTTCATTTAATATAAACATGAAAAGTTGGGGAGTAGTCTAATTTCGTAACGTGTGGACCGATTTGGATGATTCTGTTCTTCAAGGGTGGATTGTTGGAGGAGTGGAGGCTAGCTTACTCCATTTGGATCGTGGAAAAAATTGTGGCTTAGTATAAGAGTAGGCGCAAGGCGTAAATCGATTTTGATGATTTCGTATCGGTTGTACAGAATACGTCTTCTCGTTGGTAGAGAGCAGTCCTCTTACTTTGTAATGCGTGCTCCGATTTTGATGATTCTCTATTGCTTGATAACATTTTGGCCTACTAATCCGGAGGTCCCAGATTTGAATCCCACCGACGACGACCCATGCTTGTTTTCTGCTGACAACAGATTACGATGAAAAGGCCGTTTTAAATTGTAGGTCCACTTGCAACTGTTGTCTCGAATCGGGTGAAGTTCTCTACAGTTCCCACCCCATGCTGCACAAGGGGTTACGGGAACTGTAGAGATAAACCTAACAAACGATGTCCCACTTGCCAGGACCTTAAAAAAAGATTTCAAGACGATACACGGTAATTGGCACCGTCGAAGCTGGCTTTGACATACACTTGAGCTCATAAAGAAGTCTTATTAAATAACTTTTATGCTTTAATTAAAAAACGATATAATTTAATATCAAAATCAATAGACATGTAAATTTGTTGCACAACTACCACAAATTTTGTTGTTGTGTAGGTAATATTAAATGACAATAGAGGATGCTTGCTTATAACTTTGTACAAATGCGCTCTGAATATGGAAAGTTGCTGCTTACCAATATATGAAAGTTATAAGGATAAAAAAGTTCAAGGATCATAGGTGGATATTCCATTGAATCACTTCATTATTATTTATTCTAAATATCCAAGACACAACAGACGTTTTGACCGGGCAACAAGTTCGAATCCCACAGACGGCGACCCATTGTTGTTTTCTGCTGAATGCTGCAAATGTCAGTGGTTTGGAATTCACTTTAAATTGTAGGTCCAGGTTACGGGAACTGGAGAGAGAACAAGCTTGAAATTATCCAATTGCAAGAAAATTTTTTTTCCAAATTTTTCTTACAATTCCAAATCAGTCATATAGAATTTCTAATTTGCAAACCAACGTTCATTTAAATCTCTAAGAACGCATAACCTTGAACTTTTAAAAGCTTGATAAACTTTAGATTAGTTATTTCGGTCAATATTCGCTTATCAGCAATCGCAGTTTTCTAAAATAAATATCTATCGCCTTTGATAAAGCCTTGGCAGAACGTAAATGGACTACTAAACACGTTCCCAACATTGCTAAATTTTCCATTGATGTTAATAATGCTAATTAAAGCTTGCCTTATCGTCAAATTAGTTGTGGTTTCATTCAGATTTGCTGTGATATGTGTATACTTGTCGGGTGGCGGAATGAACATGTAAATTGTTCGCTTGTAAATCGATTGAGGCAATTGACTACACCATACTTCTTGCTTGGTACAATTGTTCAAATATTCCTTTCATTCAATTTGACGTAACAAGTAAAGAATGCACAACATCAATGGTCCATAATACTATTTTTATTGTTTTGTTATGAAGATACGGAGCAGTTTGGGTCGGAGTTGCGCGGAAAAGAAGATAAGATTATACTGTAAAGGAATTTTAAGTAGTAGTTACTCTTACATATCTACATATCTTCATTTTTTAATGTAAATTCATTAGTTTATACCAAGCTTTTTGTTCGTATTTATTATTAAGTAGGTAGAAGAAGGTAAAACACATGGAGCATGACTCTAAAGTTTTCATGCTAATCACATATAAGTAATATGTACATGTAAATGAAAAATCTATTTTGATAAGGATTCATTGATTAATTTAAAAAACTATTTTAAACAAATTTAACCGACTTAACAAAAAGAAATAATATTTCATTTTACGCCTATTAAATTTTATAGTTGGTGCCAAAATTAATAAAACAAAACTACTGTCTACTTACAATGAAAGATTCGTAGTCGCAAAAATGTTTGGAGGGTAGTGACATATCTGAAGGGTGGTTACACGGAGTAGAAAAGAGCGGTGCGCCCTCTCTTACCTTCCCGTCTGCACACTAAAAATTTTACATTACCAATCAGGAAATATCCTCTATACAACAAGAAAAAAGCCATTCAAATTGGTCTACGCGTTACTATGATAGACGCTAGGTACAAGAATTTTATCAATTCGTCCACGTGTTCCGATGTAAGCGCCACCTCTCCCCTCCCCCACCTCCTCCCTATGTACAAAATTTCTTCATTTCTACTTTTCTTGATTTTGATTCTTTAATTTACATGCTGTGTTTTATCTTAATGCTTTTCTTAACTTTTAAGGTATCAGAGTACAATTTTTAACTGACTTCCCAAAAAGAAAGAGGTTCTAAGTTCGACGTGTATTTTTTTTTTAATTTTTGTTATGTCTGACCGGGCATTACTTCGTAACGCGTTGACCGATTTTGATGATTCTTTTTTTGTTGGGAAGTGTACGTTCCCTGGTTGATACCAAGAGAAAAAAAATGTTGGTGGGTTGGGGGAGGAACCTAACTTTGTAACGCGTGGACCGATTTGGATAATTCTTTTACTGTTGTATAGAGTGTGATCCCCCATTGCTAATTTAGTCCTAAGGTTGGGGAGAGGGAGGGGGGTAGGAGCGGGACGGGTAGTCTGAATGCATAACACGTGGACCGATTTCGATGATTCTTTTTCTGTTGGGTAGAGTATGTTCCCTGATTAATACCACGAGAAAAAAAATAGGATGGAGGTGCCAGTAGGGCGTTGAACCTAACTTTTTAACGCGTGGACCGATTTGGATGGTTCTTTTGTTTTTGTAAAAAGTAGAAGACACTAAAAAGTGAAAAATAAAATAGTTTTTAAATAAAATTTAGACCCGAGCACAAAAAGAGCTAAAACTCATAAAATAATTTTTAATTTTATATCTATTACGACATTTTGAAGTCGGTGCATATCAAACAACTACAACAAAAGTATTTAATCGTCCTTCCTTACAATTTCGTGAGCGGAAACATTTAGGTAGTTTTATGTCTTATCTTCAATTGTGTTGCGTAGCTGTTTTGTTTGTTTAATTTGGACCGAGTTTAAAATTTCGTAATAGATATAAAATTAAAAATTATTTTATGCGTTTTAGCGCTTTTTGTGAAGTCGGTTCAACTTTTTTTTAAAAGCTATTTTATTGTAAACTAGTCTTCAGTTCAAATTGTTATCTAATCCAGAATATTATTTCTTCTAGCATAATGGTCAATTCTTCAGATCATCTACATTCTGGCTAAGTAATTAATTTTTGGACTGAAGAAATGCAATTTCATGGTTAATTTCTAATAAATTAGTTGTTGCAGTAATGTACCATGAGTTGCTTTAAGTAGATGACCGATTTGTACCTACACCAAAAGAGACGTGGCGTAATGCGTATTTGAACACAATATTTTGTTGTGTTTGCGACAACGTCTGTCATCACAAAACATTTGTCGAACCCATAATCAGAATGACAGCTAGCTCAAACTTTTTTGTTTAGGGTACACAGAATTAATTTTAATTATTGCTGCAAAAAAGTTCTAAAAATGTTGTGTAAAGAGGATCATTTAGCATTCAGCATCAGCATGTCGATCATAGTTGAAAAACCAATCAATAACTGTCTGTTCTGTTATTAAAAATTGGCAGAATTTTCTATTGAGGAATACATACATATAATTTACATTAATTGTGGAGTAGAGTTTGCTCAAAGCCAGTTAACAATAGAGACGAATTAGTTAGCAGATTTGAGAGTTACGAATATACGACACAGGCTGGCTACAATACACCTTAAAGAGAGAAATACAAGGGGTTATTGGCATGTATCTAAAGTGGCGGAGTACATTTCGAAGAGTTTTTGTAACATACTAAGATTAATTGTAATAAGTTTCGCATTCAATAAAAAACATTTTAGGGTTAATTTTAGTTTAATTTCTTTAAATTAAAGATTTTTATAATTCTCCCCAAAAGGTTTTCTAGTTTTTTTTTCTTCATATTGTAACTTTATGGAAAGGTTACGAGATAGGCAATTTAATAAAAATAAAAAAGAAGTGTATTAATTACACGAATTTTGGATAAAGTATGGGAAAATGCTGAATTTTAGGTAATTGCATTTGGGAGCTTAAAGGTCGTGCCTGATATAGACGACCTGAAAGTTCCTAAGCACCATCAGCGAACTAAAGGAAAGCGCTCTGAGTAAAATTTACAGGTGGGCAGTCAACTGCGGTTTATCGGTCTACTCTCAGAAAACGGAAGCAATACTACTGAATCTTTCGAACTTCCCAAATTGTGACAGGAGTACCAACTAATTAGGCCTGGATGTACATTTCCATTGTGAGTCTGGTGGACTGCTATGGAGAAGCCGAACAACCTTAAGAAGATAACTAAAATTCAAAGAACTGCCTATCTGGGCATCTCCAGAGCAATTTGAACAATACCAACTGCAACATTGGAGACCATGCTCCACCTTCCATAACGTCTACTGTAAAAGTATAGCTGAACGCAGTGCGATAGGACCGAAAGAGTCTAAATGTTAGAAAAGTTCTGATCACGGCCATAGTAGTATACTAAGGATCTATCCTGAAGGCTGTCTGCGGGAGAACACCGACTACACTACCACTGAGCTTTGGGAAAATCTTCTCTACCACAATTCTAGGCATCAGAGAGCGGTGAGGGAGGATGTTGGTCTCATCTTGGCAGATATAGCGGTCTTCACTGATGGATCCAAAGTGGAAGACAAGTTGGGAGCTGTGGTGTACTCGAGTTGCCTAAACATACATAGTCAGTCTAGATTGCCGGACTTCTGAAATGTGTTTCAAACAGAGATCTTGGCCATAGAAAGAGCGGCAAGGTTGTTACTATCGCACACAAACCTATCTACTGGTAGCGACAAGGGAATTAATATAAAGAGTCAAGCGGCAATAAAAGTGCTGGACCCAAACGTAATAAGGTCACAGCTGCCACAGGTGTCAAAATAGTCCTCAGAACTTAGGAGCAATACACAACGTAACTCTCTGCTGGATCCCTGGTCATATTGGCATAAAGGGGAATGAGGCGGCTTATACGCTTGCAAAAGAAGGTTCTTAACTGAACGCTTCCTATATAGATAGGTCGATCAGCCGGCCTCTAGAGTCAGTAAAAGGAATAGTTGACCTTAAAGGTCGAGTAATCTAACAACATGCGGTATGGCAAGGCAGCTGTAGCCAAATTGGGACATTAAGAAAACGGCTTTCTTGCTAAGGAAAACGGCTTTCTTACTTACGCATCGTTTGTAGAAGTTGTATGGTCGATAAAGAAGTGGAAGCGTTCAGCATTTACTCTGCGATTTCCCGGACCTGGAGAAGGTACAAAGCTTTAGGCTCGTACTATTTCAGTGGACTAAACGATGTTGCTAACGTAGAGCTGAAACAGCCTCTCAGGTTTATTGACAGTTGCGTTTGGTTCTAAATCAACCCTATATTACCATTCAGGTGTGGTCCCGCCAATTTTGTAACGCAATAATTACGATGAAAGATTTTTGTTTGCATTTCTGTTTTGACGTACCCCATCCAGTGAAGTAGTTAATTGAAGAGAAATCCTAAATAGCGATGGGGTCAATGTAAAATTATGAAAAGTTTTTGGGGAAGAATTAAATAAACAACTAAATTTAATATGATTTGGAAAAGTGTACATATTCTAGATTCCCAAAGAATTTAATTAATTTTAAATTAAAATTTGGTGCCGCCTAAATTTTTTTTTACAAATTTTTAGGCCTACATTGATCATTTTCTTTGCAGAAGTGTAGTTTAGTCGGTGTATGTGAAATGCTTCACGGAAAATCATGTTGTAGCCAGTCCTTAGTTATTAGTTCTTTGACCTAACCTAAATAATTACAAAACATTTTTTTACTTTTGGAAGTAATTGTACCTGCAATGGTATAAATTAGATCAACATTGTTGACAATTTTGGAAACGTCATTCAGATAGTAGTTTTTGACGTTTGTTTGATGTCGCTGTGTTGAGTAGATCAAAAGATAAAAATAAAATAATGATGTGCATATCATGAAAATTGCAAATTTTTTGAATTACTCTGCAACTCGTAAAAGGTTGAAATTGACTCCTCTCTTAATTTAAAAAAAAATATTTTTGTTTAGTTTCTTGATAAACACCCAAAGTATTAATTTAATAAAAAATCTTGTCATACACTTAGGATAACACAGGTCTACAAAAAGCGGGGTGATGATTGCTGCTGGGCAGCTGTGGGTCAGTTCCGAAGTAATTTCTGCTTAGAATCCGAACCAAGGTCAGAATTGGGCAACTACATCAGGATTTTAAGATATTTGAAGTTATGTACTCAAAAAATGGGTTTTTTGACTATTTTTGAGGTTATGTACAGGATCCACAAAATTTTTTTGGCCGGTTTTTGTTATGCAGAGGATCCACACAATTTGTTTGATAATTTTTTTCTAGTTGCATCATTTAATACTACTCTTACCCTTCAAAAAAGCTATGGAGCGGTCACCTATGATTTTTTCTTGCAAAGTTACGACCATTTAAAGTTATGAAGTTCATATTTCATATGAACATAATATATCTATTTATATGAAATATGAACTTCATAATTGAAAATGGTCGTAACTCTGCAAGAAAAAATCGTAGGTGACCGCTCAATAGCTTATTTTGAAGTGTAAGAGTAGTATTAAATGATGCAACTAGAAAAAAATTATCAAATAAATTGTGTGGATCCTCTGCATAACCTCAAAAGTAGCCAGAAAACCCATTTTTCAGTACATAACCTCAAATTTCTCAAAATCCTGACGTGATGGCCCAATGTTGACCTCAGGTTCGGATTCTGCGCAGCAATTTACTTCGGAAATAACCCCAGCTGCCCAACAGCAGAAGCTTGTAGTCCTGTGTAATTTATCACTTACGTCATTATATCAGGTTGAAGTATCTAAAACTAAAAGCGAAGTTCCAAGTTATAGTTGCCTTAGAAAAAAAATTCATCTTTTTAATATGGCTCAAACTTGTCCGGTATTTTTTTCTCCTGATTTACAAATATCATGTCAAATTCTTCTATGGTACTTAAGGTACTTGATTTGAGTGGCGGGCCAGTAATAATTATGCAGCATAGAACCCAGGCTTCACTTGGATTGTTTATATTGAACACTGCCAAAAGTTAAAAAAGCAATTGTTCCTTCCAACCGTTTTGGAAAAATTCTCAAACTTAATTTTATATGGTGCCAGTTTGTTATAGAACCATATTTAATGTCATTCTTTTTTTTAGTGTTAATTGAACTGAAAAAAAAATAGCTTAGATAAGTATTACGAAATCGAAAATTATTTAAGGGGTAACACCACTCTAGAATTTTGAAAAAATAGATTTTTTTTGGCTTAAACAATACTTTAGGGAGATAAAAATAATATCCACTGAATCTTATAATGAAAAAAAATATTTGAAAAGTTTAATTCTCGATTTTACTATAGCGTCACGGAGCAAAATTTCAAGGATTTAAGTGCTCGTAAAACTACAAACGCGTTTTTCTCGAAACCATATTTTTCAAACTAGGAGGACAGTTTATTTCAACACCATTGCATGGTTTGCTTTAAAACTTTGACAGTAGCTTCGTAATTATATCCTCAATGGAAGTACGTAGCCGTTTTTTTATTTAATGTAAACTTTTTTTTTATAAACAATTTATTGCTTATTTTTTGGACAAAAATCGATTTATTTTTTCAAAAGTGCACCATTTCTTCAAAATTTGATTTAAAAAAAAATCCTACGTACTTCTGTAGGCAATAGTATATAGATTATATTTTTTTTTTATTTTTTGTTCTAGGTCTTATACTTAAGGGGTTACATACGGCCAGCAGCGCCAAAAACTATAGTTGTAGTTATAGTCTGTCGAGCCGGATTTTTGATATTGTTATTAACAAATTTTATAAACATAATTAAAGTGTGACATTTATGACACAAAATGCACACTTTTTTTTTAAACTGCCGTAAATTGCCAAATTTTTCGAATTTGAAAAATCCGGCTCGACAGACTATAACAACAACTTTAGTTTACAAGAATTTTTTTACTTTTTGCAGATCCATCAACATTTCAAGGAGAAATGATGCAGACCGTGGAGCAACTTTTTTTTCATAGTGATTCGGGAAACGTGATTTTTTATATTGTAATTTTTGAAAAAATAAATTAAATACATTTTTTTATAAAGTTTAAATACTAATAAACAATGTGTAAAAGTTATTTTAATTAATTTTTATTGCTATCCCTTGTAAAAAACAGTTTTTCTTTTAGCGCGTTTTTGGCGCTGCTGGCCGTATGTAACCCCTTAACGATAAATCCCATGAATGAGTTTTAAACAAAGGCGATTTCAAAGATTGGCTCTACCGCCGCCATTTTGTATCAAGATTATAATAAAAAAATATATTTTTATACTTCAATATGTATTAAATAAACCCTGTGAAAAGAAATCCTATTCCTTTTTCCATACTCCCAAAATAAATTGTTAATGTTAGGTCTTTTTTTCGGCCGCTAGAGTGGTGTTACCCCTTAAGGTATGATTAAAAGTGTCATCTTTCTTGTGTTGTCACATCTATTAATCAAACTAGGGTCTATTTAAAGATAACTTTTAAATAAACAAAATTTTATATGAAATACGTCCTCTAAAATTCATTCTAGCCCACATACTTGACTGTGAAGTTTTATGAAGTATTCTGTAGTCACTGAGGCTTAACACCGTGCGACCCAATCAATCACGGCACTCGATTCTGTCAGTTTGTTCATAAAACTATATCATCGGGCATAGTGCAATAGAGCGTAACTAGCTCTGGTAAATAGCGCGTAAGTGCCATGAACCAAATTTTAGAAAAGGTCGAAAAAACTTGTATACCTTCATATATAATATCATATACGAATTTGTATAGCAGTTACTGTGGCGTATTAATATTGTTAACAAAAACATTTTTTATGTTAGGAGTGCACTGGCGCAAAATCTCTAACCAATTAATCACTTTTTGCAGCTACGTGGTATTGTACTCTGTTTCACGATATTATTAAAAATACTATGCACAGCAATATTTTTTTATTATCTTAAATTTAAATATTGCGGCTTTGTTGCATTTTAGAGCATAATTTATCAATCAATCCTGTTTATTTAAAGGTTTTTTTTATAACATCATAGTTTCGTTAACTGCTGCTTCAAACATATGTATGTAACACGACGCCACTTTCCATTCAAAATAAATCATAGACTTTTGTTGTCACTTTCCTATAAAATTTTACAAAGGTAACAAATATAATTAAAAAAAACCAGAATTTTTCCCACAAATCATACATTCTTAGTTTATTTCATTTCGGCATATTCTTGTAAATGCATATACAAATTTCAGTACAGACGCACATAAAATTAAATTAGCCTCGAGGTAAAAAAATCCTAAATATTGTGAAGTAACATTGAATATATCAAATACACAGGTAGCAAAATCGTTCTTGTATAATAAAAGAAAACTTACAGAGTTCATATATTCCTTAATACTTTTTTAAGAGACCTAAAAATATTTTTAAAGCGCTTTAGTTTTAGTTATCTGTAAAAGCTTTGCCATTTGTTGACAGTTTATCACCTTGCACAGAATTAAGTTCTTGGCGCTCTGCTTCCTGACTCTCCTTTTCACCAATTTTAACTTTTCTACCAAATCTTTCTCCGTCCTCTATTGTTTCCAACAACGGCTTATTCAGAGTCTCAGGAAGTAGTAAAGATAAAAGGCCTCCAGTAAATGACAGCGCGCCAAAAATAATCAACGGAAGTGGTTTCCAGACATCGCCAAACAAATTAACATAAGGTGCCAAGATTCCTCCTATTCGTGCCACCATGGACGCTGCTCCCAATCCAACGTTACGAATTACTGTTGGAAACTGCTCAGCTGAAAATATGTAGATCGTTCCGTAACTTGACGTTATGGCTAATTTTCCCAACATTGCAAGAACAACAATTAACCAGTTACAATCAGCGGGCACAAAAGTTGTTAGGAGCAACATAATACCAGCTACGAGCATGCATCCGCATAAAATATTCCTGCGGCCCCAACGGTTCAGAGTCAGGAGCAGAAAAGTAAAGGCGGGAATTTCGACTGCACCTGATATGACAAAATTCACAAGATCATTACCTCCCAAGTTATTAGTATTCCATGACAACCCATAATAAGTTCCGCTGTTCACAAACCAATCGAAAAAGATTAAGAATGTCTTTCGTCTAAGATTCGGATATCGGAAGAGATCGATGACAGATGGTGAGCTTCCACTTTCCTCAACTTTTTTCTTTTCGGCATCATCGTCTAGCAAATTATTCAAAACTTCATCGGGAACTGATACTTTATTTACCTTAGCTGCTTTCTGAATGATGTCAATTGCCGCTTGTTTACGGTTTTTAGACAGAAGCCACCTAGCCGACTCAGGAATAATCCAATAATAACACATGAATAAAATCCCAGGTAATGTAAGTGCAATTTGAAGCCACCTCCAATCGGTTATGAAATAGGCAAATGCAGCTGTAAGCATAAATCCAACAGAAAAGAACATCATGCTAACAACACCAGCAAAGAGTCGATGACTTGGTCCCACCATTTCCATGGCAATAACATAAGCGACGAGGAACACACCAGAAGTTGTGGCTCCCACTATAATGCGAGAAATCGTGTATGTGATGTACTCAGGTGCAATACCGGCTAGCACTCCGAAGATAAGCTGAATAACTAATGACGCGAAAAAAGTTGGCTTGCGTCCATATTTGTCGGACATCTGTCCAAAAACAATGCTTCCTATGAGTACTCCAAACATAAATAATGAATCTGAAGTGGCTCTTAGCCATGACCGGCTACAAACCATGTCCCACTCCATCACGGTGCTACTTTTGAACCTAGAATGATCGTAAACCCATTTATCACAGTAGATAGATTCTTTTGCTGGCATACTATTGTTGAGGTATTCTTCGGTATAATTTGCGTTCAGGTACTGGCATGTTGACCACGTTCCTGTTAGACTGTCTATCGGATAAGAAATATTATAAATGTGCTCGGGAATGTTGTACTCGACGTTTGTGCCATTTTCGAAAGGCAGCTGGCATCGGTGATCCGGTTTCGCTAGCAGGAACACACCGGCTAATTTATGGAAAGCGCAGGATATCGCCGGCAAGCAAATTAGGAAGTATATACGTTTCTGGTATCGTCCAAATTCTCCCAAATGCGTAAGCACATCATCGTAGCCCATTTTCGCTTATTTAATATAATCTTTTTCTCGCAACGTAATAAATTTGCACTTGTTTCTACTGTATCAAGGTCGAAAAAAATTTTACGTGAAGCACATTTTCACCTAATTTTAATGGCCACCACACTTCGTGGCAGTTTTCACTCACTCACTATCAGCAGATATTATCACTTCCCTAGGTATTCAGGTAAGTATGCACGATTGCAGTGAAACCTTTATTCAATATGATTAAGTTTACATGTAAAATAAGAGCTCAATTGGTGTAAGAAGCGGCTTTTACACGAGAATAGCAATTATATGCGAGCATAGTTAGTATCTGAGCTCATTGCAATGCGATAAACTAGTGCGTTTTCTACTATCTCACTTTATATAATATTAGAAGGCGATAAAGAAGAGCACTTCCAGATGTCCTTTGACCTTATTTATTTAAAAATTACGCGATTTTAATATAAAAAGAGTCTATGGATGATTATCGACTTTTCGTTCTCCTGCTACTGATGCCTATCCCATAAAATCACACGTTACCCCGAACAGCGAGTGCGCACTACTGTGCTCTGTACAGTTTTCACGTTCTTCTATATTCACCAGAAACAGCAGCTGGTAATCTGGCATGGCATAGTAGTGCTCAAACTCTCTACAGATTTTATACATGGGCTGAGTTACTTCACATTTCCCATGCATATGTGTCGCTTTTTTCAATTCACATGTCAGATCTCACATGTGAATGAACAGCGAATATAAACTGGTTCTGAAAATAGAAGAATTGCGTTCACTAGACTATTTGAGAAGAACTACTGCAAGTATGGGATTAGCCATTAGCATTAAAGATCTCAGATATTTTGCATGGGCATTTCACCTAGAACTTACATGAGAGCTAGCAACTTCTGTTGAACATACCTATTTCTCCCACGATATCTAGCATTAAGCTGCATGTATGTTTGGCGGAATACAGGATGGTATGCAGATGCGTGGCTACATCTTATCACTTGAAACACGTTTTAGGGTTCACGTGTTAAAATTTGGCAAAGCTTTTATATGCTACGAATTTGTACTTCCGGTATCCATATATAAGTATGGGATTGCTTCATATTTGCGATTATAAAATTCATAACTTATCAGACTAGGAAAGAGAATACTAATATATTCCAACATTTTTGTGCCTTGGTAGGTATTCCGGACTCTGGAAATAAAGGAACCACATGACCGGAATAATAAGGGGCAAAGGTTAGGAAATGGCACCGTGTTTTAAAGCCATATGTCACCATAATATCGCAAAGTCCTTGTAACTCAAATAAGCCTGAAATATGTATATGTATGGAGTTCAGACTCTTTTCTTAAAAAGAACTCAGGTGTAGTAAATTAATAAACGGTTAAAACAAAATAATGAATTTAACTACGCTTTTATTTATGTAGAAATTTATTAAGTTGGATAGTATAAATAAAATCTTATAATAAAAAAATATCTTACACATACATATACAGACGTCAAAAAGAGTATTCGACATGGAAGTACTTTTTCAAATTTTTTATAAAAAATTCATGCAAAAATTTTAATTTTAATTCACTTAAAGGAAAACACTTGCTAAAATGAGTCGTAAAGGAAAAGAGACTTCTCTCGAAGTAAGAAACCTAGCTATTCATCATTTTAAGCAATGTGTGTCGGAAAACGCTATTTCGGATATTGTCCAAAGAGTAAAGACATCGAACAACACTCCACTACATCATTAAAAAATTTGAAAGTGTTAATTCGGTGGAAAATAAATTTAAAACAATTCGACCTAAGAAGCTCTCTGAAAGTGATCAAAGGTGGATTCTTCGAGAAATAAAAAAAAATGAATGCTTCAGCGCTGACAAAAATGACAACTGTATTTAGCCGTAAACGTTACTTCACAAACAATTAAAAACGTGCTAAAAACAAACGATTACCATGCGAAATCAGCAGGGAAGAAGCCATACTTCTCTAAGAAAAACAGACAAGCAAGACGTAATGCAAGATGTAACGTTAAAAAGCCTCAACCGTTCCGGATGGATCACATTTTTGCAGATGAGAGTACATTTAATCTATTTGGATGTGACGGTAAGGTCCTGGTCTATAGAAAGCGAAATACTGAGCTGGAAGAAAGAAACATCCCAGTAGGAAAAGTGAGAACCGATTCCACTTTGCTTCGATGAATTCTTATATGAAAATGTTCACAATAGGCATAGATGAAGGCTTGAGCCCAGAGTCAAGCATAAAGTCAGCAATGTAAAGCGTGACTAATTATTCTGAAAATATGTGCACGCTGCCTACGTGCCTTACAGCGTGATTGTCCTTGTGTACGCGAATGTATAAAGTTTATAACATATTAAAAAAAGTTTTAACAGGTATTGTGGGTATCGTAAAAAAGGTTTTTAATATAATTATTATATTGTTTTTAAAAAAATTAATAAAAGTGGTGTAAGTAAACGTAATCTGCGACGAGTAATTACAAATGTTTAATAACATTGTTTTTAATGTTAATTGTTAATATTTTAATGTTTAAATTTTAGCTTTTACAATCCTCAAGGGAAGTGGAGAGGGGGTTTTGTGGTTGGAAGTATACGAAAACTAAATATTGACACGAACGCTTCTTTTCATCAGTGGTTACATCAGTTCCCGTCCATTGCTGAATTCACCCATTACCAGGTAATGCAAAGGGTAGGCATTATCGATCCCTCCTAGGCCATCTCAATGTTAAAGTCATCGAAGCTTTCATCCAGAAAGTAGGCATTATGACTTACTTTCATCGATGAGAGTTCCGATACGGTATGGCTTCCATTTTGTTGGTATGGGGATGTATGGCAAGATAATGACCCAAAGCATATAACACAAAGCTTTAGTTGCTTTATAACTGTCCCAAAGTGATCAAAACACTTGTTTAGTCTCCGGATTAGCATTTATGGAGGAATTTGGAAAAAAGTTCGGACCCGTAACTTCACCAAAAAAAAACCAAATGAAAACGGCTTTATATGAAAGAACTCAAATGTTTTGTGTATTTATTTAATTGTCGAATACTCTTTTGGTTTGTGAATTATGCTTTTGTTTTATACATTTATTTTTTCTTTTAAAAATGTGAATTTTTTGAAAAACTGAGAATTTAACTAAAAAATATGAAAGTGTACGTGGTTCTTCTTTAAGTAAATTTTAATTTTCACTTTTTCATGTATTTTCATAAAAAATTTGAAAAACTACTTGCATGTCGAATACTTTTTTTTGACCTCTGTATATAAGTTTTTGTTTAATTTAACTGTATAGATTCCTCCTAATGTAGCCCTTTAGTCTTCATCAACGTAAATACTTAAGCGCAACTTGTTCGATTTGCTTTAATTTCAAATTATGATTAGATCAAATTATTTGTTCAAATCATAAGGGAGGTGGGGGGGTATAAAAATTTTTTTTTTGTATTTTTTGTATTTGATAGTACAACTCTTCAAAAGTTTCAGTTATAATTTGAGGTCGATTGGAGCAAAACTGCCGGAGATACAGTGCCTCGGGTCTCCCTCCATTCGATCCATTCCATATACAAAAGAACACTGCTAAAACTTTAAACGCGTTTTTCCCGAATATAGCATTTGTAAAGTCGGTGTATACTGTAATTCAAAATCGACTTGACCGATCCTCTTCAAATTTGACACACTCTTTTAATACATAAAATATTAGGTAATGCCGTCGAGATTTTTTTGCATTATAACTAGTTTTACAATGTCAAATATACTGATTTTTGCCTCTTTTTTTATGAAAAATTCGTTGTTTTGACTTCTAAGTGATGCCAAAAACTAAAGAATAGTCAAAAAATCTCGACGTCATTACCTCGAGAAACTCATAAACTTACCAAATACTTTGGATTTTTTGATTTCGGATGATCCAGTGATAAGTTATGATGTCCACCGCAATGTATCTTTTTTTTCGGAGTGTGCGAAAATTTGCTCTCAGAAAATAATATTGCAATATTTTACCTACGCTAAAAATTAATTCAATTTACCATATAGTAAAAAAAATTATCAAAAATATGCTCCCGCCCTATAAGGCGTTAGGGAACCAGAGAGAGGGTTACTTGCAGAAGTAAACTTCCGAATGTTTTTGTTCTAGTGAAAATCGTTTTGTAAGTACTTCCACAATTTATTTGCTAGTGGACCCCCGCTTTAGAGTGTCAGAACGTTCTGTAAGAAATCGGTTAATTTAATTGATAACATCTATATCAGTGATGTCCAAACCTATGCCCGCGGGCAAGTGAGCTTTTAAGCTTTTAAATTCGTATATGCACTTGTTTGACTGTATTCGGTTTGTTGTTTTTGAGTTTTTTAATCGTTAAAGCATGCAAAAGTTAAAAAAAATCATAATATTTAAGTAGTTTTGTAAGAAAGTATACAATATCTTAAAATATACAACCTTTTGCAAACATGTTAAGGTTCTAAATTAAACAAACAGTACGAAATGCTTTAAACCTTTTAAGCATTCCTCACATTATAGTACAGTAAATATAGCAGATACCCTCCGAAAAATGACCTACCGGAATTTGACTTGATAACTCGTTAGGGGGGCATAAAAAAAGCTTAATGCTAGATTTCCGAATTGACCCCCCCCCCTGTTTTTGAGAAAATCCAAAAAAACTTTGGAATTAAGTAGTGTGAGTTTGGCCATCACTGATCTATATCTATGGTATAATTGTCTGATTATATTGTCTAAAACGGGACGTTGTTACGCAATAACGATCCAACCTACTGAGTAATGATTTGGAGTTGCTGCGTTTGAAATTGATATTCTGAAAAGAAAGTAAATATTGCGCAGAGATGTGTAAAATTGGTTACAATTAAATAGCTATAATAAATGATACTAATGATAATAACATTGTTATTTATTAGACGTATTGATAAGTAGGAAATTGAATAATTTTTGCAAATTTAACATACAATATTACAAAACAACTACAAATGACAGGATGCGAGTCAAAATGACCTATCTACAAAGTCCGAGCAAAAGTGGCTTAGAAAATCTTCCGCGCAAAAACGAACCGGGTGATATTCTGGCGAAAACCGACTTAACTACTTAATTACATTAACTTTGCATTACTTTTTGTAGTTAAGGGATCATTCTAGTTTATAACTTTAAAAAAATCCATGTTTTTTTACATTTTTCGAAAGTATTTACATACATATATCTAAAAGTATTGTGTTCAAATTTTAGAGTAATCGGAGCAGTCTAACTATTATTTTACGATCTTTACGCTACTACTTCTACTACCTGAGCGCGTTTAAAAAAACTTTAAACGCGTTTTTCACTGAACCGATCTTCATACAATTTTAACCACATTTGCTAAACAATAATAGCTTCAGCGCATTCTATAACCAAATCAAAATTTTGATTTTTACTATTTTTTTTGGCCAAATATAGTGAAAAAAACATTTGTTTTTTTTTTAAATGTCCGCCATTTTGTTATTTATCAATAAATATTAATTTTCATAACATGCGGTAGAGCCACTGATATGCTGAACCTAAATATTTTGTGTTTTAGTTGAGCCTTTATCAAGTTATCAGGGTTGCCAGCGATATACCAACTTTTTGAGAAGTTCCGCTCACCCGTTGTTTATATATATATAAAAAGTTTAAAAAACTATAAATACAGATATTTTTGATGTTTTTCAAAAGTGTATTTATTGAGCAGAAAAAACCTTATATCAATATCTATAAAAAATTCATAAAAATAGCCTTTTTTTCGAGCGTCTAAATCAGAATGATCCCTTAAGGGGTAATATCACCTTGTGTTCACTTAATTTCACGTGATTTTCTGAAACGTACCACGAACGATAGGAAAGAGATAGAGGTATGAGGTGGTTTTGTGCATATGAAAGTACTAGTCTTTAACTACAAAAAACAAGTTTTATTTTAATTTTCCGATACAAAATGGCGGTACAGCAGCGCACGCAAGGAAAAAAATTAATCTCAGATGGTCGACATGGGCGTACCGCTACAGGTCACAATTTTTAATGTGGAACAAAAACCAAAAAGTTTATTAAAGTATAGTCCAAAATCTAGTGAACGTCGTAGGATTTTTTCGAAAAATATATTTAAAAAATGGCGTCAATTTAAATATTTTTTTTTTTTCGAAAAAATCCGCCAAAAACCGCTTATTAAATCTATAAAAATGAATTTATTAAAAAAAATCCTACGACGTTCAGTAGAAGATATTATTTTAAAATTGTAGTTAAAATTTCAAGTCAATTGGATAAAAATTGAGGGAGCTACTGGTACGCCCAGTTTGAAAAACATGGTGCCGAGATATGTGATGTTAAATTTTTCAAACCGCTAATTTACTACGCTCGGAAAAACGACTTTTTCACCCACTTACAAGTTTCTCCCCTGAGAATAGTCACAAGATGATATCACCCTTAAGTCAGTTTACTCGGAGTTTTTCTCTGATTCGTTTTTGCTCAGAATCTCACGCGGTTCGTTTTAACCGATGAGATTGTAGCAAATCTAGTAATTGGGATGCGCTGTATAATAATAAGTATACCTTAAAATAAACAAATGATAAGAAAAATTACCTTTTAATTTCATTTCACCTTAGAATACAAGTAATTTTATAGGTTGGTTAGGTATAGTGCAAAATTACTAATTATGAATATGAGCTGTCTGTTTGAATCATGTCATGACATTACTTATCTACTCTACAATACAAATCTGTGGTCACAGGGAACAAGTTGATAAGTCGAAAATCGCAACTTTTCAGGGCAGCACATTTTTACTTTTGAACAATTTCTTTAAATCTATTTTTGGGAGAAAATACATTTTGTTGATAACAATGTGGTCGGAAAGTATTAGGGTCATGAGTTACCAACTTCTTAACAGTGCGTATAAGACATTGAAGATGACTAAAGTATACTTATCTCATTTTTCCACTTACCAAGTTATTCCTTTGACTTAGACTTAGGTAATTTAATGTTCTGAAAAATTATGATTTCAGGCAAGTGTATTTTCTTATTTAATATTTTCAGTTCATTTTTTCCGTAATTCTGTTTTTTTCTAAATTTTAATTTTTATTTACTTAGCGGTTAATTTAAAACAAAGTATTTGGCTCGCCCAGTTACAAACGTGTTTATAAGTAACCTTTTCAAAGTTACTGAAATTTAAATATTTACATTTTATTGGAATTGCAGTTCTACGAGTACACAAAGAGCTAAAATTAGTTTGAAATGCACAAATAATCACAATTGATAAGGTAAAAAATTATCTCAACTAAACCTGTTAGTTAAAAATCCTCTTATCTTCCTCATTTTATTAATAAATATGTTGATTAACCTTGCAAAGTAAAAGTGACACAAAGTTGCGTCATAAGATAGTACTTAAGAAAATAAATTTCCACAGATTTAAGACATGATTATGAAGTATCAACGCTTTGATATATTGCACAATGTAGTATTTTATCTAAAAATTAATTAACCGACTCACTTGCAATTTGCACTTAAAACGGTTTCAACGTAGTGGGTGGTCAGAAAAAGGCTTTAGTCAATATTGAACTATTGAAGCAGTTGTCCAAATAAACCCCGGGGAAGGGGAAGATGATTTGAAATCAAGGTATATAATGGCTGTCCAGGTACCACCATTTAAATGTTATATGAATTTTTGTGAAATTCAAAAAATGATGATAAATACCTACATATAGACATAAACTCTACCTATTTCTTGTAGATAGTGCCGAAACCTCTTTTATGGTTATCAGGTTTAAAGGAAAATATCTTATTCTTATTTTTTTTTAGATATACCTTGTGATTTTTCACTGGACCCGCTCTTGCTAAATCTCCGTTGATTGTCGAAAGTTGGCTTATGGTATATTAATAGAAGGTCTCTACGGCAAATATCTAACAAAGCTTGTGAGCTGGATATATACTAAGAATCAAAACAGCACAATCTGATTGTTCATTGCACGCAAGATACTACTCTATTTACGAAAACGTGCAGTATGCGCACAGATAACTAAATTAGTGGATACATTTTGAACGCAGTACACGCCTTGTCGTGTTTCTCGGAGTATATAACTTTGTTAGAGTCATCTGGCGAAATAGAAGGTAAAGCTTCAGTGATATTTTTCCAATTTAATATTAAAAATCAAAAAATTATTCCGATGCCTGACTACGACCTCACTTGAAAAGCAGAGTAAATAATGTTAAAACCTTTTGGACTCATAAAAAAGAAATTATATACAGGTCCTGGTGTGGGCACTATTTATTATACTCTTTATTTCAACGAGAGTTTATTATTTTGGTTCTAGTATCTGTATTATTGATGGTTGTACAAATGGTACTCGTACCACTATGCCTTGAATAAACGTATTTTACCAGCCTCAATAAAGTCAGAGCTTGCAGAGGTGGAAAACTAACTTTACAACAACAATTCAACAGCTAAATT
Source organism: Leptarthrus brevirostris (assembly GCA_964036015.1). Taxonomy (NCBI): domain Eukaryota; kingdom Metazoa; phylum Arthropoda; class Insecta; order Diptera; family Asilidae; genus Leptarthrus; species Leptarthrus brevirostris. Next base: position 195,285,141 of record OZ038371.1, read on the forward strand.
TCAACAACACTCTCTCTCTCCCTCTTTTAGGTCGTGCGTCAGGAATTCCGCAATAATTTTACTGCTGCAATTGATGATGTGTTAATAAAGTTCGAAAACTAACATAATCCTTGCGCTTTCACGTTGCAAACTTAAATATAATTACCGCGCAGAGCTTTTACTCTCTATGAGGGAAGCAATTTGTGTGCTTTCATCTAGACTCTCTAGACCTAGACAGTCTAGTATAGATCTCGCTAGCGCTCGCTCTGCGCATGTAATTTCATTTTGGTGAAAACTTTGATTTAAGGAGCATATGCTAAAGTTTCAGTCTATTTTCATCGCGTAAGAAAAAGCATTTCCACTCGCTCGCAGAGTTTTCAAACAGCACACCAATGCTTGAATTAACCTTAGTCAAAACTAAGTCCTCCGTTGGAAAGCAGGTGGCGGAATCGAACGGATGCTCCCGTATACAATGGATGAATACTTATTTTATATGAAAATTAGTTAGTAAAACAAACAATTGTGTGTTTCGTGCTAAATTACACCAATTATTGTCATTGAAAATTGTATAAATGAATAATATCATTTAATTAATCTTATAGAGAATTATACAAGGTGTTTCAGATCTGGTGTGTCAAAATAAAAGGGGTGATAAAACTCACCAACCCCAGCAAAAAAACGTATGACAAAGGGGGGGGGGGGGGGGGGGGGAATCTCAACCGTTTGGGAGCTAGAAGGCGATTCATAAATTCAAAATTTTCGTCGTATGCACAGCACCCTTTTATTTTTATCTTTTGATCTGCTCAACGCAGCGACATCAAACAAACGGTAAAAAAACTACTATCCTATTCTCAACAATATTTGAATGTAACTCGTACCATTGCAAGTACAGGTCACTTCCAAAAGTGAAAAAAAAGTTTTGAAATTACCAAAAATTCAGCATTTTCCCAAATTTTCTGCGCAGTTCATGTAATTAGTACATCTCTTTTTTATTTTTATTAGATTGCCCATCTTATTCCCTTTGCAAAAAATGCAACATGTCCACGAAGACTGGATGTAGAAATTTATATGTAGCAAACCTATCGGTGAATATTATAAAGATCAAATCCTACAATTAATTTTATTATGGCACAAAAGCTGTTCAAAATGTCCTCCGTAACTTTTCTCAAAACCATGTTTTTTTGACTGTTTGATAGGATTTGAAAAAAGCTACTGGGCCGATAGCTCTGATTTTTAACCGACTTCAAAAAAGGAGGAAGTTCTCTATTCATTGCTAATAGGAGAAAGAAATTTGGCCTAGGGTGGTGGGAGGGGTAGACTAGCTTCGTAACGCGTTGTTCGATTTGAATGGTTCCTTTTCTGTTATATAAAGTATGGTTCCCCATTACTTATAGGAGGGTAATTTGGTTATATGGTGAGAGAACAAAAATGTTGGCGAGAACAAAAATGTTGGTGTAACGGGCGGGTTGGCGGGGTAGGGGGTTGATCCTAACTTTTTGACGCGTGGACCGATTTGAATGGTTCTTTTTTTGTTGTACAGAGTAGAAGACAATAAAAAGTGAAAAATAAAATAGTTTAAAAAAAAATTCAACCGACTTCACAAAAAGCACTAAGAAGCATAAAATCATTTTTTATTTTATGTCTATTGCGACATTTGGAAGTCGGTGCAAATTAAACAAACAAAACAACTACCCAACCATAATTAAAAATAATTCATAAAACTACCTGAACGTTTCACCTCACGGGATCATAAAGTAGGACGATCAAGTACTTTTGTTGTAGTTGTTTGGTTTGTTTAATTTGCACCGACTTCCAAATGTCGCAATAGATATAACATTAAAAATTATTTTATGCTTTTTAGTGCTTTTTGTGAAGTCGGTAAAATTTTTTTTTAAAAAACTATTTTATTAGATATGTTGTTGTACACGTATGTATGTGGCTATGGTCCGAACTAGGATCTCATGGATCGCTTTTGAATTTTCCGATTTTCAGCCGATGTCCTAACCAAAAAATAAAAACGAAAAATTCGAAAAACAACCGCCAATTGGTCATTTCTTGATGAAATTAAATTATCCTAGTTCGGACCATACAAAAAATTATAATATTTTTTTTAGGTCATCCAGTCGGCCGATATCATATCAATCACCAATTTTCAGCGTGTTTTTCATAACGCTCTTATGGTTCAAAAAATCTAAAAATATTTTTGTACTCTTAAAACATCAATTAACATATCTGAAAAGTTTCAAAATTATAACCTTTTCCTTTATATATAAAAAAATTAAAAAATTATTTTTCTTTTGAAAATTTGAAGGGGAAACCCCCCTTAAGTCAATCGACTAATTACAAATTTCCAGACCTAATGGTTAAAAGAATAACCGTCCACTTAAAAATCTGCACTGCTCAGGTACTCAAAAGTTCGTTTTGAAATGGTGTTTTTAGGGTTCCATACCTAAAAAGCCTTATGTTGAGGTTTAAGTGTCTGTCTGCCTCTATGTAAGTCTAGGCCGTTTTTTCAGTGCAGTGATACCTCCCTTTACGGACACCTCTTAAAAGCGCGGACACCTCTTGAAAACGGAACCGGAACGGAAAATCGGACACCTCTTATATCCACTTAATAGTGGACATTCTTTTAGGAACTATGTAGCAGTATCAGCTATAGCGAGGTTTTACTATAACTACTATTGCTATGGACTTGAAATTTGGCATAGTTGTAGAAGTCATTTCGCCGCAAATATTTCCGGTGAAAGAATTACAGAAATGTATTAATTCGTCCTAATAGAAGGTTTGATATATTATAGGAAAAATAAAATGAAGTTCCAGACATGTATAGTTTCCGAAGAATATTAATAAATCCGTTATTTTTTTTTAATATTGTATGGAACAATCGGTGAGTGGGTCTGACTCGTACTTGTCCGGTATTTTTATGGATAGTTATTATATCTCAAAAAAAAAAAAATTTCGTAATCAGAAGTAGCTATTAAAATAAATTTAAAAAAAATTTCTTATTTTTAAAGTAACGTGAGGTAAGGCAGTTAATAACATAACTATTGATGCTGGTAATTTTGCGTCCGATTTAAGTTATCCTGTACGAAAAATTTAAAAGTTATTTCGCAAAAATGGGTGTTGTTAACTTTCAAAAATATCAGATTAAACCATTTTTTCCAAAAAAAAATAAATATATTTTGCTTAATAATAAAGATACGTTTTTGGAGATCCTTTGTGCCCTCATTGTTGTACCACTACAACTTGCACTGCAGTTTGGATATACTCCTTTGGACTCCAGATCTGTTGTAAAACTTGTCCGCAATGGAGGTCTTAGTTGGAAGTGCTGTAAATACTCTGAGTGGGTGAAACCCTCTAGATCTTTAAAAATGCTCTGTATTTCAAGTACTTATTAAAATGCAATCTAGATGATTACATGTGCTTTCAATGTTTAGAAAACAATTTTTGAAGATAGGCCGAAAATTGAAAATAACTGAGTTCTATTTTGGCAAAATCGTAGGTACTGTCAGAAGTGTATGCCTGAACCGTACTTTTTCTTATATATGTGGTTTTTTTTGTTTGCTGTAGGACCTAGAGACATGGCCTGCGATGTTGCGGTGAAGACTGCAGTTGTTCCACCTTAACTTCATTCGTACCTGCAATCTTATCAATGTTTATTGGCTGCCTTCGTTTAGAAATAACTTTTCTTCCTCGTCTGTGGCGCACTCTGTCCTCGCTGTAACCTCTTGTCTCTTTTAAGAAGTCAAGCAGGCTTAAATCTATGACTATTCCTGTTTCGCTTCCATCACTAGGAAGTTTTTGTAGGACAACTTCTGGATCAAATGGGTGGATACCTGTCGCCCGAAAAGCGCTTTGTAAATTCTTTTTAATATCTTTTTCAATTCATAGGAAACTGCGATTTAGGTATCGTCCCCTTGCGCATAGACTCCTGCCTCCATTTGTCGAGAATTTTGCGCCACTGTTTCTTTAAGGGTGCGAAAATTCCCACATCTAATGGCTGCAGCAGATGGGTTGAATTAGGTGGCAGAGCGGTGAAATAGATGTTGTGGTCCTGCGCTGATTGAGTGACTTATGGTGAAAAATGTGAAGCCAAGTTATCCCCAACCACAACGACCTTTTCATCTGTTCTTCTGTTTCTGTGACGTGTGGTGGAAGAATTTTAAAAAACCACATTTCGAATATGTACATGTCAAACCAACCAGAGCTTCTGTTACTATAAACGGCTCCAGAAACTCCTCCTGTCCAGTTCTCGAAAAGGTTATTGGATTTGTAGACAACCATCGGAGGGAGTAACTCCCCATCAGCTATGCCACAAAACATCACACTGATTGATCTCCTAGAATATTCTTGAACTCGTTCGACGCGTTTTGTCCTCGAGGTACCAGAACCTTTTTAGCACCAGGGTCATCAGTGGTATTGGTTTCGTCATAGTTATAAATTTGATTGGTACTAGCATCTTCTATTGCTGTCAAAGAATTCCGTGATTTCGTGACGTCCCACAGATGAACACTGAGTTTTTATATTCGTTGCCAACCTGTTAGTGAGGTTATTCCTGGCAGCAAAGGCATTGACGAAGTCAGGATCTGGCCTATTGTGAGGCCATTAAGAAACTGTTCTACTCTGCTTGCTGACAAATTTCTGGATAACGGTACGAATATTACTTAATGTTAATGGGAATCCCCACTCCGAAACAATGTCCATTGTTTTTGCAAGAAGTTGCTCTTCGTCCCTGAGCAAAACAGTAGGATGACCGTCTTGTCCCAGTTGCTGTTTGTGGATCCTATTTAAAATGGTGATTCGGTCAACTTTATATTTCTCTGCTGCGGCTTTTTGAGACAATTTTCTTGACTTAACTTCCGCAACAGCCTTGTCGAGATCATCTTGACTATTAATTTTAGACTTCCGCCCTCCTATCTTATTTTTATAATTTCTAACCATATTTTATATCTTACAATCTTCTATTCATTCATTAATAATCTTAAACAAAGAAAAACACCTAATTATTAACTAATAAAAACAAAACAAGAAGTTTTCCTCCAAATTACTATATGTCAAAGTAGCTCCGAAAAGTGTCATAGTAGCCCCCAATATCAAAGTAGCCCCGGTTTACGGTATTTAAACCCACACATCTCAATTATCAAAATTATAAATGTCATTAAATTATATAACTGAAATAATTAATGCTACTATATACATACTACTATATATATATATATATATATATATATATATATATATATATATATATTAACCATATAGGTGTGTCGCTACACGTTTTCATATCAACAAACGGTCAATTTATTTAGGTTTGTATAAATTTTTCAGAAAAATCCTTAAAAGTATTTTTATTGCAAAATAGAGTCGCCTCTTAATGAGAACATTTCAAAATCAGTTACTTTCGGAGGGCTAGTTACTGTAGGAATAAAATTAACTTTGACGGAATAAGAGTTGTCTTTTAAATTTAAGTTAAATATTAGCATTGAAACTTTTCCTTTTTGTTATGTAAACTGTATTAAGGGAACTGATTGGATACTCGTATTTATAATGGTATGTGCTTGAAGTCGATGTTGTCGATTTCTCAGGATTGGAAGGAAAGTAGAATGTTATAGTTGAAATGCTGGTGGAATCGAATTAACAATCTAAAGAAGTTGTGGGAATGTATTTGTGAATAACAAAGCAAATTTTCAATTTTTAATTATTCTAATACTTAGAATATATAACTAGAGGAAGTGCCCTTGCCTGTAAAAACCTCGTACGTGTTTTAAGCATTTCTCTTGTGGGCAAGGTGAGGTACGTGTCCCCTATCTCGATGACAGATCCCCTATCTTTGACAGATCCCAATGCAAAACATTTGTCATTAGTTCTGTGTGAATTTTGTTTTCAATTTCTTTGGAATTAAAAGTTATTTCTGCAAATATAAAATCACAAATCGATACTATATTAGTGGAGTGATGTATGTTTATAAGTTTTGAGATAATTTATAGACTTTAAAAGACAGATTTTTAAAATGAAGTGCGCTGTTCATTGTTTCACAAATAATCGACGATAAACTCGTGAAATATCTTTTTTTTGGCAAGTAGCTATTAAAAATATGTTTTATGATATATTTAATATTATATTATTTAATTAAAACTGCTAAGACTTAATGTAGGTAACTAAAAAAATGAAAGTTTTTGTCCCCGTTCTCAGTTTGTTTACATCTGAGCAATTGGAATTTTTGTCCCCCAACTCGATTTCAGTGGCGGTCAGCCAAAATAGAGTTTAATTTCAAAACTTATGTTTGCCCCGTCAAGCGCAAGTCCGTTTTTTTACTACTGCTATGGAGAAAACTACCACAAAGATACACTTCTAACACATGAAGAAAAATGCTTACCTTTTCTGAGCGATGTGCACTTCCTCTAGTTATATATTCTAAGTTCTAATATTTCTGAAGAATGTCAACTACATCTGCTCAACCTGTATTATGTTATCGTGAAAAGTACTTACCCAACCACATGGAAAATAGCGATACAGATTCCGATTAAATGGAAGCTGAATGTAGCAACGTCTGTTCTCATTCCTAAGGTTCTACGTTCAATTTCGCTACTATCCTGTATGTTAAGACTGCTTTAAAAGTCCTACATGGAAAACTGGGATACCTTCTATAGAGATTAAGCTGTCCACAAAATAATATGGTTTTAGAAAAGGTAAAAGGGATAGAGAAAAGAGCTCCTTTTCGAGCTAGAAGCGCTAGCAGCAGAAGCAATCTTCCAACAAAAAGAACTCCATGTCTTATCCTTGGATTTAGAAAAATTATTAAATTAAATTTGACAGGATATGTAGGCACTTCATCATGAAGCAACTGCTAAATATGGGGCATCGAATTAAAATTCTGTAAATTTAACCAAAATTACCTATACGAGAGAAAACGTCAAGTTAGGGTAAATGGTCATATTTTAGATAGCCGGCTATTGGAACACTGTATCCCACAAGGTTCTCCAATTTCAACACATTTATTCAATATACACCAACACAAACTCGCAAACATACTAGACAACTTAAGCAACATACAACACTTCTCTTACGCAGCCAACATGGATGGAGATTAAACTGAGAAAGTCGATTCAAGGAGGACCGATCTGCAATTTATTTCCGATTTTGTAGATCGATTAATCGCCTTAAGGGGACATTTACATCAAAAAATTCATTTTTTTTATTGGCTTAATCGATGGATATATCGATCAAAAATAATGTGCCGAAATTCCAAATTGATATCTTGAGTAGTTTCCGAGTTACAGGTCATTAAAGAGGCGTGCCTCCCGTCGCTTTCTAAGCAGTCGAAAGTCGACTGAAATGTTTAAGGCCAAATATCTCAGCTTGTCACATTTTTTCCTCTCGGCAGCGTTTCTGAGCAAACGGCTACTGCGATTTTTCACAAAAGCGTTCTAATTATTCATTTCATATGTCATTGTGGTATAGGCCTTAAATTTTTTATTTTGATTGTTTTTTTCAAAAGTTAATAAAAAAATAGTACCAAAAAAATTACCAAAAAACGAGGTTTTTTTTCAAATGGCCGCCATTTTGTTTTTTATTGGAATTTTGGCTTGCCAAACGTCTATACCACGCATTATGGTATAAACTTTAAAAAAATGTTGACTTTTTTGTTTTTAGGTCACGTGTGTACCCAGGAAATCTGCCGAGAACACGACGTGTCCGCCGAGAACGGCAATCTTTGACGGCGCGGAGGGGGGGGGGGGGTTGGACTTGGACTTGGGGGGGGGGATGAATCGGCGACGTAGCAAATGTTACTTAACAAATGTACAAAAATAATAAAAAAAGGTCAATTGATTAGCATTGTTCATTCACGAGATATACGGTCTCAAAAAAAGCATGAAATTTTGGTCCAACTGATGTAAATGTCCCCTTAAAAAGATCCATATCCATAGATCGATTCAATTTATTTTGACATTTCAATTTATTTCAACATTTTGAAATTACAAATAAGTAAAACTGTTTCCATATAAAAATATAGGGTCAATAGTAAACTAATTTAATAAATAATAGAACACAGCTAAGCAACAATGGGTATTTCACAAATGTTGCCTATTTATTAGAACGAAACGAAAAATTTGGGAAACATTCGTCTTCATTAAAGGGGGTATTTGCTCATTTGTGCAAAAACATGCTCATTTTTAAATTTTTTTTCTCGAAATATTTATTGTTTATATAAAAATGTAAGTTAAATACTTAAACTTTAAAAAAAAATATCTTTGTGTTTTTTTTTTGTGTCATGGCTTCTGGAACGCTCCTTTTTCTACGGCACCAAAAAATATATAATCGGTGCAAGTGATATCTCGTCACAGGATCGTCTTAAACAAAAAAGGTAAACGGGATTTTAAAGATACATTAAAATACTATTTTTATTGAAATGCCCATATTTGGCGCTCAATTTAGAAATAAGTGCAAAAAATCGTTAAAATTTTCGATTTAAATCTTCCGCCAAAAATCGAGGTTTTATTCAAGATGCACTAT